>JANHMN010000001.1:65863379-65962866 GCA_030674055.1 Rhabdomys pumilio
CTCTCTCTCTCTCTCTCTCTCTCTCTCTCTCTCTCTCTCTCTCTCTCCAGGATGTAATCTCAGCAACTGCTCCAGCACCATGCCTGTTTGCTTCCCACCGTGATGGCCATGGATTAACCCTTTGAAACTGTAGGTAAGACCCTAATTAAATGCTTCCTTGTGTTTTCCTTTTAAAAGAGTTGCCTTGGTCATGGTGGTTTTTCACAGCAAACAAGTAACTAAGATACTTGCTTTAAAATTTATGTTCTTTCAAAATATACCTTGTTTCATAAGCAAGAAAATTAAAACTTCTGGATATCAATTTATTTAAAGGAGGGCTCTTTAAGAATAAAATTGCTTTTTTAAAAACATGTCTCCTACAAAGCATGCATCAGAAGCTTAACTGCTATCAATCAGCATTGGAAGGACCTGGAAGTATCGGAAGCCAGGCTGGAAGGGTCCTGTTGCCGTCAAGTAGACGGGAGCGAATTCATTGCAGAAGAGGTAGATTTGGCTCCTGTTCACACATGCTTTCTATCACCTGCCCCTTTGCCTTCCAGAAAGAAAAGAGTCCTCTCCAGATTCCAGTTCCTCAGTTGTCGACATCCCAGTTGCCCAAAGAACCAGGAGCTAATAAATTTCTACCCATTATAAATGACCAGTCTATGATATTCTGTTACGGCAGCATAAAACGAACTAAGACATGGTTCTCAAAGGATGGGTCGAGACCCCTTTGTGGGCTGCATATCAGATACTTGTATTATGATTCATAACAGAAGCAAACTTATAGTTATGAAGTAGCAACAAAAATAATTTTATGTTTGGAGATCACCACAACATGGAACTGTATTAAAGGATCACAGTGTTAGGAAGGCTGAGAATGACTAAACTAAGATAATGCATTGTTTTGGAAGGAAGAGAGGAGCGTTCTTGAAGCTCCTTGATGGCAGGAAGCAAGAAATGTTTTCATACTATTGACTTCTGATAGAGTTCTTAAAGGCCTTCTGTAAAACAATTACCTGAAAAGCAAATTAACAATAAGGTAACGCAGAAGTTATGGCTCTGAGAAGTGAATAAGTTGAGGCTTGCTGCACTGTGGCTCGGCCAGCAAGTACAGGTGCTTGTTACTAAGGACCTGAGGTAGATCTCCAAACCGTACTCCCTGAGGGAAGATTCCTTTATCCACTGTACACCTTGGCACACAATGCTCACACACACACACACACACACACACACACACACACACACACACACACACACACACAGAGAGAGAGAGAGAGAGAGAGAGAGAGAGAGAGAGAATATATGTATATGATGTATATGTATATGTATATGTATATGTATATAAAAAGAATCAGGGGTGGACAGCTAACATTTACGTGCATAGGGTAAGGAGAAGGGCTCTTTGAGTACACTGCAATCCCTCAGCGCACTGGAAGGTGAACTGATGGGGTAGAACGAGGAGGTGTTATGGTTGAATTGCATCTCCCTCCACAAAGCTGTGTTAGAGATGTTACCTCCCGTGCCTCTGTGCATGACTTATCTCAGATAGGGCCATTACAAATATTACTAGTTAAAATAAAATCATACAGGACACAGTGCTATACGTCTGAATGCTTAGATGACAGAGATACCCAGGGAGAGCTCCACAGGACATCAACAGTGCTGCTCCAGGCTGAGGACCACCAAAGGCTACTGGTGACCACTGACAGCAGGAAGGCAGGATGGTACTTCTTGTGGGTTTCAGAGGAACACAGGCCTCCTGCCACCTCAACTTCAGCAAAACGAGGAAGATAAATACATTCCTATTGTTTTAAGTCTCCTTTAAACCCTATGTCATTGTTGAGAATCCCTGGTCTGAAAATCCAAAAGGAAACCTTCAAGCACTCTTACGGATAGCTCACAGGCAAGGTTCACTCAGACACTCTAAAACCTGAAAGACTGCCAAGTCCAAAACACTTCTGGTCCTAGGCGGTTCAGATAAGGGACTTTCAGAGTTACTCACAGGATGTGAATTTGCTGAACTCTACACCTTGTGGATGCCACATTTCCTGAAAATAGAAATTTGACTGAGTAGCAGCAGCCATGTTCTGCCCCCTCCATCTGTGACAACTAAAAGTACTATTGAGAGCTAGTATCGGCAGCAGCAAACAAAGAGCCAGGGCCAATGTGGGCGGGATCGAAGCCAGCGCCACCACTTCTGGTCAGCAAGGCAAGATGGCCCTGACAGAGGATGACAAGATCAGGGTCTGGGTGTGAGGAAATGAGCGGAGGCAGGAGGGAAGAGAAGGGAGGAAATTGGTCTCTAGAAACAATAGGTCTCTAGAAAAGTGTGAGTATAACCAACATAAGGTAGAGAAGTAAGTCTTCCCACGACAGAACACAGGAAGTCAGTCTTTCTAAGAAATGAGCCTTTGAATAAGTGAATGTTTAGAGCTCAGAATTATCTACAGGTCAAACAATTGTGTTTGTATTTATTTATGGTGTGTCCATTCGTTCGTCCTATGGTGAGCATGTAGAGGTGAGAGGTCACATTTGGAAACTGGCTGTCTTCTTCCACCATGTGGCTTCCAGGGATTGATCTGGCAGTCTGGCAGGAAGCACCCTCTGACCCACTGAGCTTTCTCGATGGCCTGGCCAAAATAATTCTTCTTCTTCCTCTTCCTCTTCCTCTTCTTCCTTCTTCCTTCTCCTTCTTCCTCCTCCTCCTCCTCTCCTTCTCCTCTTCTTCCTCCTCTTCCTTCTTCATAATGCTGAACCGGTCAGCTTAGGAAGGCCAACCAAGGTTCTACCACTGAATTATATGTCCTAATCTATATATCTCTATATAGATATATCTATCTTTAGCATACAGTAATTTTATACAGTAATAGATTTTGACTGTGGTCATGCCCATAATCACATTAATACTCGGGAAGCTAAGGCAGAAGGACTGTAAACTGAAGGCCAAGCCAGGCTATATAGTAAACTGAAGGCCAGCCTGGGATATGGATATACAACACGTCCCGGAAATCCAATGAACAAAGAAACAAAGTGGGTTCCGTTATGGCATCTTTCTATGGGCACACAATACATTTTGATTATACTGAGTTCCCATTCTCTTTTTTTTTTTTCTCATACTCCAAATTTTATTCCTCATCCACAATGAAACAAATATGACCTATTTTTTTATTACATTTCAGAAAAATATAATTATTTGTAATTTTATAAACAGAGCTATGGTTAGTCTGATTTGCATCCCCAAAAGAAGCCAAGTGAGCTATGGAATTGCTGGTGCTTCTGTTTTGTGTGTGCTGGGTGGAACCTGTACCACTATGTATTAACTTTTGATTTAAAGCAGTATGTTATGTAACAGAGAAAAGGAAGCACTGTTCTGCAAGCACTCTGTTCCACGGACATAAAGGAATAATGATGTTGTAGCAGTCTAACTTGATACCGAATCACAATCTGTTGCGCTCCATGTGGTACACTGTGAAGAACAGGAGAAGGTGTAGCTGAGCAGAGTCTTCAAGTTCTAAGATTTGGATAAACTTCACACTTGAGAGGTAGGGGATAAAGCCTTGTTAAGGGGGCCCAAGGATGTGCTGCTCAGCACAAGACTTGATTTCTATCCCCACATACATCGGATGTGGAAGCACCGGCCTGGAACTCTGGAAGAGGAGACAGAAGGAGCTTCAAGCTCACCCTCAGCTACAGAGTGAGTTTGAGGCCAAATTGGGCAACATGAAACTCCATCTTTAAAAAACAAAACAAAGAAAACAAATTGTGATCCAACTCCAGTGACTTTCCACCCCCTGAGGAGCTGACCGCACTCCAGAGACGGACACACGTCATATGTTCATCTATGTGCTATCACTGAGCCACGTCCCCAGTACTAAGGGATGGTTTTGCTAAAATTAAAAATGCTGACAAGACAAAAAATTTCCAATCTGGGAGTGATGAGCACACTTGTAATCCCAGCCCTTGCTGGTGAGTCTGAAGGTAGCCCCGAGTTCATAGTGAGTTATGGGTCAGCTTCAACTACTTAGCAAGCTGGTGCCTCAAAACTAGAAACAAACAAAGAAAACAACAAAGTAAAGCAAAACTAAAGCTACAGAATCAAACTAAGGCCTTGTATGATTCAATCTCTGAAATCTAAAAGTAAAAGATATGTATGTATGTATGTATGTATGTATGTATGTATGTATGTGTGTATATGAGTTCAAATCCCTTCCCTCACTTTTGGTCACTGCTGCCAAGTCAATTTCTCATCTTTAAGATCATGATACCATGAGTATGCAGGTGCACTACTGGACTCCATGGGCCATACAAAGGAAGGAAAGGGTATCAACATGGGAGGGGCTGTGTTGAGGGGCAGGCCTGGGGAAGGGAGGCTTTGGGGAGATATGATTTAGATACAGCGTATACAGGTATGGGATTGTCAAAGAATAAGTAAAAATATTCTGTAAAAAGATCAATAATACAATCCCAAGTTTCACCAGACACTTTTATATTCATCTTTTCCAAAGACAAACAAATCATATAAAGGATAGGTATGGCTAATTTCAACAAGTTCTATTCATATTTGTGGGGAAAGCTAGGCTGGCAGGATGGGATGTGTCTATGTGCTGACTGGAGCCACATCAATGTCCAGAAAAGATACAAAACCTACAGCCAGCTAGAGACCTACTTCCACTCCTGTGAGCAGGCCATTCAATTTACTTCCTGTTACTTTTCTGCCTGTAAAATGAACATATGTCCATCTTCGGGCTGGCTGCCAAGACTTAAAGGAAAACAAAATTATATATAATTTTGTAAAATTATATTAGCACACAGCTGCCACATATTAGATTTAAAAATGTTATATTTCCTACTCTACTTTCCAATATTAAAATTTCTATAGTTCATAATATATGTGGCTGAATTTTTGTTGTTGTTGTTTTTGCAATAAAATCTCATGTGCTCTGGGCTGGTCTCTAACTAACTATGTAGTTGATGATGGCCTTCAATTTCTGACCAACCCGTCTCCCTCTTTGCAATGCTGGAATCACAGGCACATGTCACTACGCCTGGATTATACGGTGCTCTGGACTGAACACAGGGCTTCATCCATGACGATCAGGCATCTTACCAACCGTGCTCCATGCCCCACCAGGCTGAAACTTTCAGAGCTATTGAGTCAGCACCTGCTGGGCTGGCCTAGAGCCACATAATCCTATCTTGAAAATACAAATATTTTGCATGCCAGTTGGAATTACTATTTGGCATTTAGCAAACATTCAAAGTCTCACAAAGAGTACTCTGGTATACGTCATCTCTGAGAGCATCAAGTGAACTACAGACCTTTGTACTTTTGAACCATGTTCTTATTCCCACTGTAACCACAGACAGTCCTCTGTTCTATTAGGTCAGCCTCCCAGTTCTTCAAAATGGCCACAGAGATCAGTGGGCTCTGTAGATTTAGTTTCATATTGTTCTAAGTCTATTAAAAAGAAATTCTATACAAAGTTCAAAGATCATGGAAAATGCTTTCAGCTGTTAGAATTACAGAACAGTTAAAACTGGGGTGTGCTGCCCCCTCCTTCCTAATTCCCTCTCTCTCTTTAAATACATGCATGTCTTGACTTCCTAATTAGATTGCAGGTTTCTCAAAGAGAAATAATGGCTTCTCCCCATTTTCACAGAGCAATTCAGTGGAACTGCATCATGTGCTCGCTGAACTGATGTGAGCTTAATCCCACTTGCAGGCAAAAGAAATATAATTTAGCTAGTTCCAGTGATTCTACCCACAACCCACTTAGCACAGAGATCTTCAAATTCTGCTGCTGGTTTTGTCCTATTGAGAGATCAATATCCAGTGATGCCGTGTCATAGGCATGTCCTACCCGAAGTGTCTGAGTCTAAAACCAGGAACTCTCCTGTTCACTGGGGTTGGCGGCACATGCTTAAAATCTCAGGGATCCCAGCGCTGAGAAGATAAAGTTAGGAGGATAGTGAGGTCAAGGCCAGTCTGGGATACACAGGGAAACCTTGGCTCAAAAACTCAATAACCTGGGGCTATAGTTCACTGGTAGAGCATGTCCTGAGCCTTGAATCCATTGTGGAAACTGGGGAAGATAAAGAGGCACTTTTCACATTGCCTTGACAAGCATATGGCACTGACTGGAGGATTGGCCTCACTACCAACACTGGATGGAAGAGCAGCAATGTTGGCCTTACACGAGGGTGCTTTAGATGCCAACATTTAACTCCAACATTGGTAACAGACACAAGAACTTACGTGTCAGGTCACAGACTTTCAAGAGTGATTGCTTTACATTTGTTTTTGGTTTTTAGCTGCACACTCTCTGAGACTCACTATAAGACTCTGCTAGCTCCCAATAAACAGAGTAAAAGCTGATGTACTGCTACTTTCAAGCTATGTAAAAGATACAGTAACATACTGTGACATGTATTAGATAAAATGTGTCTTGGGCTGGAGAGATGGCTCAGCGGTTAAGAGCACTGACTGATCTTCCAGAGGTCCTGAGTTCAATTCCCAGCGACCACATGGTGGCTCACAATCATCTGTAAAGGGATCCGATGCCCTCTTCTGGTGTGTCTCAAGAGTGTGTACTCATATACATAAAATCATTATTATATACATATAATAAAATAAATAAATAAATCTTTAAATAAGTCAGGCTTGCTATATGACAGGGAACAGGCACAACTCCATTTGCAAAGAAAGTTATAGCATAATGTCCAGTCAGCCAGAAAAAGGTGACATTTATTGTTATATGTGTAGTGTGACCTCTGACCTCTTCAAATGTGAACACAGAAAGAACTATGAGTCTGATATATAATTGTGTTCAATAAACACCCACTGAGTGAATGGAACCAAAGAACTAAGTAGCTGAAATAAATCTTTTCTGGGTGGGTTGTTATCTTTCTCCTTCAGCTAACTTAGCCTGATCTTTAAAAACCTAAATAACAAAGACGGGCTAAAATCCCAACTGTCTTCTCTTCAGATATGTAGCAATGCAATAGAATTTAATTTTATGGTAAGAATTTATTTACTGGTAAAAGGTATAAAAAGGACACCACAATTTTGAAAGATTATCTATTATATTAGGAGAATCGAAAGATAATATTAGGCAACACATGGCAGGTTCCTTTTGGCTTATTAGCTTATGATGCCTCCATACCCTTCTCTCCTTACCTCCCCCTCACGCAAAACACAACTGGGTACTCAACTGTTAGAGTATTAGGAGTAA
The DNA here is from genome assembly GCA_030674055.1 of Rhabdomys pumilio. Classification (NCBI taxonomy): domain Eukaryota; kingdom Metazoa; phylum Chordata; class Mammalia; order Rodentia; family Muridae; genus Rhabdomys; species Rhabdomys pumilio. The sequence goes on from JANHMN010000001.1 coordinate 65,870,594, forward strand.
ATTTTAAGTTTCAACAAAGAAAATATACAGTCATACTAATTAAGGCATTACATAAGTACCAAAGCAACAAACCCTGCTAGGACCTGATCCCTGACCCACAAGGCTATCCTTTAGTGAGACCTTGACAGATGAGAGGTTTTCTAATTTGTATTTCTGTTTTCTTCAAAGGAGAACTTAGAACTGGTTTAAAATTCCAACCTAATTTTTACCATGCATCTGAGTTTTTTTTAACATACTATTTTCTGTATCATACCATAAATTCCTTCTCAAGCCATCTATATTCACACACATATACACACACAAACGAAACTCATGTAGATATCTGTATCTGATTGGCAGACTATTTCAATTTTAGACCATGTTAAAGAGATGGGGGTGGGGCTGAGGAACTGGCTCAACAGTTAAGAGCACTGGCTGCAATTCCAGAGGAATGAAGTTCACTTCCCAGCATCCACATGTGGCTCACCAGCAGCTATAACTTCAGTCCCAGGGATCCAATGTCTTCTCCTGGCTCCTGTGGGCACTGATACAAATGGTACGCAGACAGATATGCACACAACACCCACACATATTTAAAAAGGAAAAGAAATTAAGAAAAAGATGTGAGTGGCTGGAGATTTACTCCAAGGTCAGCGCCCTCGATGAGTAAGCATCAAGCACTGGACCAGCCTTCCGACCTCAGGAACCGATGCAAATGTCTGGTGCATGTGGCACCCCACTTGTAATCCCAGAGCTCCAAGGGCAGAGGTGGGATTTCCTGAGCAAGCTACACTAGATATGAGTGATCTTGGGGTTCAACTCTAGACTTCAATATGCAGGCCCACTAATGTGCAAGAACACCCCTTACCACATGTGTGCCCATGCATACACAAACACACATGTACACACCTATATACCACACACACATACGTGTGAAAAGAAAGATAATAGAAGAAAGCAAGAAGAATGAGACGAAGACAGAACTATATTTCACATTGCCCCTTGTTACATTTGGCCCTTCTTTTGGCAGTGTTTCTAACTGATTTTGAAGCAACCAATATTGAAATCTAGGAGACAGAAATTCCTAGCACAGGTTTCTGGCATCTACTGATGATGTAGGCAAAAAATAAAAATTTCAGTAACAGAAAACTTGAAGTTCCAGAAACAGCTGACATTTGGAATTGGGCTAGCAACAGAATACATTATACAGGGGCATGTGCATGCATGGGGGCTTAGGGAGGGGTCTTAGCTTCAGCATCGGCACTGTTCAGACAAGACTAGAGTCACCTCAATCAATCAGTGCAATATTCTACAGAAAAACTGTCAGGCCTTACCACTGATACAAAGTCACTCAAAGACCAGCAGGTTTAACAGAAAACAACAAGGAAAGAAACCAGATTGAAAACATGAGTTTATGTTTCCTCATTCTTTACAAGACTAAAATAAAACTGCCAAGAGGGATAGAAGTCGTTTCTCTTTTTCTTAAAGACAAGACAAATACACATTTTAAGCATTTGAAACTGATCAAAATATTAATTGATACTTCAAAAAACAAAGGGAGTAATTAGTGACATAATTAGGAAGATAATTTTTTTACACCTTAGGTGGTAACAAAAATGCCTAAGTTATTATAAGATACCACAATAAGGCAGGCACAGAGGCACATAACCCCAGGACTTGGAAAGCAGCATAGGCCACATAGGGAGATAAGATAGATGTCTCAAAATTACCACTCCCTCCAAACAAAAGGGCGATAATATTTCCCACACCAAAATAACTTTTAAAAATATCTTTACCGGGCGGTGGTGGCACACGCCTTTAATCCCAGCATTTGGGAGGCAGAGGCAGGCGGATTTCTGAGTTCGAGGCCAGCCTGGTCTACAGAGTGAGTTCCAGGACAGCCAGGGCTACACAGAGAAACCCTGTCTCGAAAAACAAATAAACAAACAAACCGAGAGAGAGAGAGAGAGAGAGAGAGAGAGAGAGAGAGAGAGAGAGAGAGGCAATTATATATCCTGATGGCGAAGAGCAAACTTGCCCCAAGAAACTCAACACCCCTAATCATCAGGAAGTAGTCTAACAATAACGTCATCCCCTTTATTTATTAATCTTTAATATTTGGTCTTGCTATTTTGTCCAGGCTGGTCTCTAACAAAGTAATCCTCCTGCCTCTGTCCTCTCAAGTAGCTAAGACTACAGGTGTGTGCACAACTACACCAAGCACCTAGCTGCTCACTTCTTAGCTTTGTCTCACTCAGTCAAATCAGTCCTCTGACATGGTTGCACTCAGACAGAAACGGCTGTAAATCTCTGGAAAAAGGCCTTGGTGTTAGCAGGGAACCTGCCTGGAACAGAACGTGCAGAGTTACCACAGTTGCTGTGGTGTCTGGAAGGCATTCAGTCCTGTCGTTCCATCAATAAGAAGAATAAAAGTAAGGCTGATGTGGAATAATTATAGGTGGTTTGTTACTCAGCAGTGTGTCTTTGCTCTGCCATCTGCACTTCCTGTAAGGTCTGTCTTATGACTTGGCACCTATCATTCTGCCCTCAAAGCTCAACCTTACTTTGAAAGTAATTTGTTAAAGATTAACTCATTATTATAGTACTTAAAAAAAGGTTTATTTTATATATGTGAGTACACTGTAGCTGTCTTCAGACACACGAGAAGAGGGCATCAGATCTCATTACAGGTGGTTGTGAGCCACCATGTGGCTGCTGGAAACCGAACTCAGGTCCTCTGGGAGAGCAGTCAGTGCTCTTAACTGCATAGCCATCTCTTCAGCTCTAGATTAACTTATTTTTAATTTGTGTGTGTGTCTCTGTGTGTATGTGTGTGCACAGGAGTGCAAGTGCCTGAAGGGCCTTGAGATTCCCCTGGAGCTGGACTTAGGCATCTGTCTTAGCTGTCTGACTCGGGTGCTAGGAGCCAAACGCTTCTTCTGAAATAGCAGTATGCTCTTAATCTCTGAGCAACCTCTCTAGTCCCTAACGTAACTTTTTATTTTTATTTTTTATTTATTAATCATTCCATTTGTTAACATCTCAAATGATATTCCACTTCCTGGTTACCCCTCCACCAACCCCTAACCCACATCCACCCTCCCCTCTCCCCTTTGCCTGCATGAGGGTGCTCCTCCACCCACCCACACTTTCCCGCTCCACATCCCTTTACGCTGGGGCATCAAACCTCCCAGGGACCAAGGGTCTCCCCTCCCACTGCTGTCAGGCAAGGTCATCCTCTGCTACATAAGTATCTGGAGTCATGGATCCCTCCAGGTACATTCCTTGGTTGGTGATCTAGTCTCTGGGAGAACTGGGTGGTCAGGCCAGCTTATATTTTTCTTCCAGTGGGGTTGCAATTTTCCTCTGCTCCTCCAGTCTTTCTGCCAGCTCCCCCACCAGGTTCCCTCAGCTCAGTCTGACAGTTGGCTCCAAGCATCCACATCTGCCACATCTGCATTGGTCGTAAAACTTTTTTTTGTTGTTTTTTTTTTGTGTGTTTGTTTGTTTTTCAAGACAGGGTTTCTCTGTGTAGCCCTGGCTGTCCTGGAACTCACTCTGTAGACCAGGCTGGCCTCAAACTCAGAAATCCGCCACCTCTGCCTCCCAAGTGCTGGGATTAAAGGCGTGCGCCACCACTGCCCGGCCTCGTAAAACTTTTTAAAACATTTACTTATTTTTGTTTTAGGTATATGAACAAATGGATGTACCTCATGTGCTTGTTTGGTACCCTCAGAAGCCAGAAGACAACATCCAATCCTCTAAAATAGGAGTTGCAGGCTGTTTAGAGCCACCATGTAGGTGCTGGGAACTGACCCTGGTCCTCTGTAAGAGCAGCTGGAGCCATCTCTCCAACCCCAAAACAAAATTAACTGTCCCTTCACATACCTGTACATAGATTCATTTCATCGTATTTCTCTTGTTGGTAATTTATAAGTGGGAAGGTCCATGACCAGATAAATAGTGTTTAGACACTCTTATGGTGATGTTGTCGTTGGTTACAGATTCAGGTTAATGCTGGGCTTTGTGCCAAGTGCTTCTGCACATGCCTGCCCTGGACTGGCTGGGTCCTTTGAGAGATGGCGATGGCTCTGGCTGCTGAAAGCAAGGTGAACGCTACCACTTCTGTCTGAAAAGTTTTGCTACTAGGAATTGTTATTCAACCTTTTTGTATTAGCAGAAAGGAAGATCTACTTTCTTAGTTTTTGAGTCTGACCATAGCCTCTCCTTTACATATACTTTATTTGAATTGGCACATGATTAGTTCTACACTTGATAATTATTTTGTAAAGGTTCCAAGTGTCCAAAAGTGGTTCCTGTCTCCGAGTCCGCATTAAAATCCCAGGGTCTGTTAATTGTTTGTTTAATTGACTGTTTACTTCTCTCTTCCCCATAAAGTTTTTGAAGGCAGTGGCTCTTTTTTACACTTGTCCCCAACACCTAGGAAAAACTGAAACCTCACAAATGCTCTCAAAAAATACTAATTACATGTCTTTTTAAAAAGTGTTGGTGCTGGAGAGATGGCTCCGTGGTTAAGAGCACTGGCTGCTCTTCCAGAGGACCTGGGTTCGATTCCTAGCACAGACAGTGGTTCACAGCTGGCTGTAACTACAAGTTCATAGGGATCTGATGTTGTCTTTTGGCCTCTAAGGACAGTACATATGTATGGTATACAGACATACATGCAGGCAAAACAATACACACAAAATAAAACTAAATAAATCTTGAAAATTCTAAGTGTGCACATTGATGGAGTGTGATTGTTAACTCTTGTTTCATTTTCATGCCTCAGCAGGGGTGGTTTAGGAAACATCATTTTCTTTTCGTAAACAGCCTTGACACTGCATACAGGTCCTGAGTCATTTTATTATTCAATTTTGGATCCAGGGGATTTTCTCTCCTATAATGGTAAATAAATCTGACCTCAGGCTGCTAATTTCACATAGTGATTGACTGGATGACGGCTTAAATATAATGTTCATTATTCAAAGGTATAGGAATTGACATGAGCCGATTGATTTATTTTGTTTTGCTTTTTGCCACAGCAAGTTATTTTACAATAATTCACCGGGCTGACAAGATGGCTCAGTGGATAAAAGTGTTTGCTCTGAGGCTTCATGATCTGAGTTTGATTCCCAGAACCCACTTAAAGGTTAAAGGAAAGAAGTGACTCCACAAAGCTGTCCTCTGGCCTCCACAGGCATGCACACATTATAAACACACACATGGTAATAAATAAAATAATGTACGAACTACACAAAGCATTGTGTCCATCGTATGACACTTAGGAACCACAGTGGCATGGTAATGCTACATTACAATTACATGCTTGGGAGGACAACTCTGCTAGCATCTGAGGCATAGACCACTGTCTGCTGTTGTGTGTTTATGAGACCTTCTTGTTTAATGTGGAGGCTTTGGCTCTGTTGTCAGTGGCAGTGACAACGTCGCTGCTGACTCCAACAATAATTCCCAAACAGAGGAGGAATGTTTCATTCATCGTTCTGTGCACTTTTCGTAATGCTTCCATCTGTCTGTGCTGAGATCAAACCTCGCACGCTGTGCCGTGCATGCACGTACCACTGAACCATCTCCCCACCTCTTTATAATGCTCTCTGTACTCGTGCAAGTTAAATCTGCATCGCTAACAATTTTTTTTCCCATCACTTTAAGTGTAGACAGTGAGCAAAATGATAAGTCAGCCCCCTGGTCTGCCTGTTGTCCAGTATAAATATTCCCACCATTGCCTTTCACAGCCGCAGTGCGCCACCCCCCACCTTGAAAGAAGTACATATTGCACACCGAGAAAGCAAAATTAACATGGTAGGAGAGGGTGTTCTCTCTCCTACCATTCATTTTGTGATTTATTTAAAAAATTAAGTTAAAATTAAATTAAATTAAAGCCAGACATGATACTTGATGCCTGTAAGTTCACCTCTTGACCGTCTCAGGCAAGATTTGCCTTGAGTTCAAATCAGCTTGGCTACATAGTAAGTTTCAGGCTAGCCTGGGCTAATGCATGAGACTCTGTCTGAAACAAAATAACAAACCAAACCAAACAAACAAAAAGCCAGAAGATCAAAAAGATTTGTGAGTTAATACAATTTAGTTCTTAATATTGCCAGTGTCTAACACACATTTGTAAAAATTTGTCAGCTCTCGTGTGTGTGTGTGTGTGTGTGTGTGTGTGTGTGTGTATGATCAGTTCATTCAGGATGCTTCAAAAAAAAAAAACAGACTTATAGGCTCACTACAATCAACAGGGATTTTTCTCTCTCATGGATCTGGAGGCTGGGAAGGTCACAGCCAAGGTGACAATAAGCACTGCATATCTGATGGGGACCTGCTTCATGGTCATAGAGACTGCCTTGTCCGTCCTTGTCCTCACACAGCAAAGTGACAAGTGTCTGCTGGGGATCTCTGTTGAAGGGCTTTGCCCTCAGAACACAATCCCAGCTTAAAGATCCTACCTGCGGGGCTGAGGAGGTAGATGGTTCAGTGGGGTAGGGGAGATGGGGAAATTTACCAGCTAGCCTGGAGTACAGACAAAGTAAGAACAACAACAACAACAAAAAAAGACCCTCACTAAAACAACTCGGAAATCAAAGAGGACACACAAGCTTGTCTCCTGACCTCACATGAATGCACCCCCACACACACACACACATGAAAGAGAAAACAAATAATTAAAAGCTTAAAACAGAAAACAAAGAAGAATCTCATTGCAAACAACATAGAAGGTAAGACTTCAGCATAAGGGAGCTTGGTGAGATACAAACATTCAAACCACAAAGAGTTAAAGTGAGACTTAAGAAGTAACTCACACTGAATACTGAGTAATTTGTATCATTTACAAGTGCTGTTTAGTCCTGTGTGTTCCTGCTTCGGCACAGACTATACTTGGGGCCGTTTCACTGCGAGGTTAGGGAAGAATGGCTGAATAGAATTCACACCTCCAGTGTGGGAGGGAGGAAGGGTGAGACGACAGGACAGACACTGGACACAGCAGCAACACACTCAGTTACTTCAAAGCTGACCGGTGTGACCTCATCATCCTCTAGGCAGAGGCTAACCTTGGTTCTGATGGACGCCATACCTACTGTTTTCTCCCCTTTCTGTTCTCCTTCCTGGTTCTTCTTGATGCTTTTAAATATCCTGACTACAGAAGGCTGCTTATTTGGTGCCGTCTTACTAACTGCAGTCTTCATTAACAGTCATTGTCCTTGGATAAAGATACTCTTATGCTAGAGCTTGCTCATCTCTGGCCGCCCTAGTCTAGAAATGGACACTGTCTCTGGGGTCATTTCATGTAGCTACCAGTGGTCAGCATTTTAAAGGGCTCCAATGTCCAGCTACCAGATGGGCTCTTGATTTTCCAGTGGCTTTGCGTGGAATAGGAATTAGAAGGTGGGAGTCCCAATAGTCTTGCTTATGTAAAGGAGACATTTCTAAATATTTGCATAAAAGTTTTGTGCCTCCACATTGCTGGAGTTCCTGTCGAGATTCCCCAAAGAGAACAAACCCTTGCGTTGTTAGAAGGAACTCATGTTTCATTTACATTGTTCGTCGGAGCTACCAGAGTGAGGAACATTCTCAAGAAATGTCTATTTTCCAAGGACATGATTCAATTCATTTTCAAAAGGCGTGTTATTAGCAAACCAAAGGCCCCGGGAGGCTCCACTACAGAAGTTTACACTGATCTTATGCTTTTGTATCTACTACTCGGTTATTTTCTCAACCTGTGATTCAGCCTGTCTTATCCTGGCTTAGATGCCACTGAATATTTGATAAGATATTCAATCGTAGTCCATGTTTTATTCCTGCTGTTGATGAAATGACAGCTATTGTGGTAACAGTGGACATTCTGTCACAGGGAGGGACCCACTGAAAACAAGGCCACAACTTTCCCCCAAGATTTACAGCTGTTCTTGTCTGCAAACAACTATGTCAGAGAACACTGGGTTCTCCTCTCCCCAGGAAGAGAAGGAAGAGACGTGTGTGGTGGAGGCAATCGAACAGTGAACTGTCGATGGCTGGGTGAGAACCTGAGACTCCAGGTTTTACTCTAAAGTCTACATTACTCACACAAGCCACTACCCAGAAAGCCAGGGTCTGAAGAAAACTGGGTGGGACCTCCATGACAGGAAGGCCAGCAGTGATAGCAGCCTCACAGAAAGTATCAGAAAAGGTGACGACATAGTCTCACTGTAGGCTGAATGATGGAGCCATGAAGACAGCTCAGTGGGTGAAGCATGTGCCAAGCTGTCGGACCTAAGAACCACCCCTAGGACCTACATGGTAGAAGGAGAGAAGAGACTTCAGCCAGGTGTAGCATATACGCCTCTCCACAAATAAGATGGAACAAGAATGTTAAAGCTGACTAACACAGTTGTTCCTCGGGGTCTTAAAACCCTTGTCAAATACCAACGTATTTTCCCAAATGAGGTCTTAGCCATCTTGGGTTGGCTTGACCCACTTGCAGGCTCACCACTCTGACAAACTCAGGTAAAAGTATGTTATCTGGCCCTACAAACTACAAAAAAGAAAGTATTAGTGAAACAAAGAAAAGGTCAGTAGACAAAGATTGCCAGTTCTCAGCAGGATTTAAGATAAGTCAGCTGGAACAAAATTATTAAGGAGTTTTTAAAAAATTACATTTCACATGTCTTCATAATTAGTATGAATTATCTCATTACTTAGAAAACTGCTAACACAATAATTGTTTTTGACATAGGGGTTCATTATGTATTCTTGGTTAGCCTGGTACTTGGTATTTTGACCAGGATGGCCTCAAACTCAGGAAGATTCTCCTGCCTCTGCCGCATGAGTGATTATTTTTTAATATAAGTGAATCCTATTTTCAGTATACCACTGTACAGGAATTCCAGTACATCTATTTAATATCAAATTAGTGCTTTTCCTAAAATTAAATGGTGAGATGTAAGTTTTTAAAATTTACTTATTTGTGTATTTTTTTTTTTTAATATGAACACTCTATCTTCATGCACATGAGAAGAGGGAATCAGATCCCACTACAGATGGTTGTGATCCATCATGTGGTTGCTGGGAATTGAACTCAAAACCTCTGGAAGAACAGCTGGTGACCTATAATCACTGGGCCAATTCTCTGGCTCCTAAATTCTGTTTTCATATGCAGCAGGCATGGTTCAAGTTCACAAGATCTGAAACCAACAGCCCCTGGCTGCAGCTCTAAATGCACAGGGTGCTGCTTATAAAAAGTCCCTGGTTCACTTTCCTTTGTCCTTAGTATCTTTATCTAACTGGAGTCAAAGACATGAGAATGTTAAAAGATAGTTTTGATTAATCCCACAGAAAACTATGGGTAAGGAAATGATACACTCATTTCAATGAAACTTTAAGTAAATCACCGTTTTCTGAGATCTTTACAAAAACAAACTAGTGTGGATGGCAGGCTTTAAAATTAGGGCTACAGAGACATCTCAATATGACTTTGTGTGCTTGCAAAGCAACTATGAGTTGGATTCCAGCATCCACATAAAAACTAGGCCATGGCCGCAGGAACCTATAGCCCCAGCACTGTGTGTAGGATGGTAGGGAAAGATTGGAGAAAATAGACTTGTGAACAGCCAGCCTAGATCCAGGCTCACTGAAAGACCCTGTCTCAAAAGATTAAGATGAAGGAGCATAACAGCCACTGCCCCACCTCTGACCCAGCCTGGCTGCCACCCTTGAATACACACATGCACACACATGCATGTATGCCACATGTATCCATCCCCCACACTTAACCCAAACTATGTAAATAACACTATGTAAGTATCTTATGGATAGAGAGAAGCCGATATCCATTATGAGAGAAACCTGTTGACAAAGTCAGAACATTGGCTAGGACATAATGGTGCCCATGACTGAAGACAAGCAGTTAGGGAGAAGCTGTAAAGTCAACATATTGTAAATGTCTGCATGCAATTCAGTATAAGAAGTTACCTTTGAAATCACAATCCTTCTCACCTCCTTCTGACATGAGATCACATAAATTCCCTCTCTTGTGTGTGTGTTCCAGTGCTTTACTGTGTAGTCCATCCTCCTGCCTTAATCCCCTGTAAAGGCTATGTTTTCATTGAATTATTTTAATTGTATTTATCTATCTACTGAGGAGGGGGTAGTTACTTCCTCATATGGAGGTCAGAGGGCAACCTGCAGAAGTCAGTTCTCTCCTTCAACTATCTGGGTCCTGGGGATCAAACTTTACCTGCTGAACCATCTGGTAGGTCCCAAGGCTATTTTCATAAAACCAATATAAAGTGAGGCTGAGAGTGTAGCTCAGTAGAAGAATGCAAGGTCTGGGTTTGATCTCCACCCAGAACAGGCCTGACTTAAATTCCGGGACCAAGTCTTCTGTTCATGTAAACAAAGACCAAGACCGGTGTCACCCAGTAGAGACAACCCACCTCTACGTATGAAGTTTCTATCTGCATTACGGCTGCACAAGGATTCTGGGAGAGTGCAAGGCTTAGGCCCTAGGATCTACTTCCGTTACGTATGTAAAGTGACTGAACCGAGTCCAGAAGTCTAAGGCCCCACTTCAGTCCTGCCATGCTCACGGTGTGAGCATATTATGCCATATAATGTCATTTTCCTTGCCTAGATAGTATGATATTATCAGAGTAGATGACCTGATAGTCTACCTAGTCTAGTCTACCTACCAAGTTAAAAAAATTATGAAACTTAAAACTGTATGATTCAATTTAAGTCTTCTTAATGCAAAACAAAGACACAATCCAACAAGAGCAAAGGGGGTCAGATTTGATATTTATTAATTTCCAATACTAAAAAAACAAAGGCCAGTGTAATTGACAGACTCTAAAGACTTTTAATTCAATCCAGACCTAAAAAGTAGTTATGATCTCACTTTATAGATGAGAAAGTTTATGTAATTTGAATGCTCAGAGTCGTAGAGCCAGTGACTGAGGAAGCCAGGGTTTGACCTTACTCTGCCTCACAGGAAGTCAATGCTCAGCTGTGTGTGCACACCTACACACACAGACCATCTTATAAAAGTATGGACTAATTGCCAAGCAACTATGAGCATCTGTCATCTTTCAGTGAACATCCTACAGGCTAGAAGACTTAGATCTGAGGTGACAGTGGAAGAAACAGGGGACTACTGATCGTGAAGGGTAAGAGGGGCCGGACATACAGTAAGTCAGTAGAGCGCTTGCCTGGCATGCACAAGGCCCTGGGCTTAGTTCTCAGTGCCGCATAGACTGAGCATGGTGGCACATGGGAGGTAGCGGGTTGTGGATCAGATTTTCAAGGTTATCCTTGGCTACATGGCAAGTTCAAGGCCAAGTCAAGCCAGTGCTAGAGACCTTGTCTTGAAGAAAAGATCGACTGCGTTTTGTTTTAAGAAATCCTATGTGAAAAATATTTTTTTTAAACCTTTGTTGATTTAAGAAAACAAAATAACAAAGATGCCTATTCACTGAGGCAAGCGTCTGCTGCCACTGTCCATGCGGCAAGCGATGTATTTTCCTGTAGGAGAAGGCGGGAGGGATCTGGTTTGCCTGTAGACGCTTTAAAGCTCCACTCTGCTCTGTTTTCCTAATATATTCATGGCATCCAAATCCATTTCAGAATGAAAACGATAGTCTGGGAGAGTTTTAAAGCCAGTATTAACAATGCCGGGAACACAGCTTTCGTTTCTAAGTTGCAATATTGCTGCTGTTGCTTCTTTTAATGGAATCATATTATCATGTGAGGATGAAACAACCCGAAACCTCCTTAAGCTCTAAAGAAATGAGAAGTTTTATTATGTGCATGCAAAGTTTATCTCTAGAATTCTTACAAACAGGAATACACACACAAATAAGGTGCAGCACTGGAGGAAACAAGCCTTTCCAGTTCTGAACTCTCATTGTTAACTGCTTTCATCTTTACACTGGGACTCTGCCTGCATCTGCACACACATACCAGCAATTCCAAGTCTAAAGACTTCCAAGACTTGAAAGAAGTTAATTTTAAAGCTCTGGTTTTTCTAGCTTAAACTTGATCAAAGACTTGATTAGCAAACCCTGCAGGTTAGAGGCCCACCAGCTATATCCAGGTGTGGGATCATGGGAGAGCCTGGCTCAAGGTGCATGAGCTTCTGCTGGGCCTGGGTAGAGAGTTCTCAGAGAAGCAGGCAAAGCACCATCTATAAGCAGCCTCCATCACTGCATGGGATCAGCTTTTGTGACAGTTATCACCACATTGCTTAAAAACATGGAAACAATACCCTGAACACAGGCTGGAGAACCCACACAGGCTCATTCCCAGAGTGACTCCTAAACCTAAGTCCCCAAAATACCAGAAAGCATCCTGACAATGTCGTGATCAGACTTTAGTGTCTTATCTCCAAGGTGTGTGTGTGTGTGTGTGTGTGTGTGTGTGTGTGTGTGTGTGTGTGTCTGTAGTCATTCTGTGTGTGGATTGAGTGGAGGTGAGGACTTACTTCCAAAGGAATGCAATCAGTTTCCTACAAAGCGGCCTGATTATACAAAAAAATCAGAAATAAACATAGAAAACAAATCTCTAACTTCTTTTCAAGTAGTCTAAGAAAACATCTTATCACCATGTCGAAACCCACAGTTCCGTATAACCCCAGGCACTTGTGGTCCAGATAAAGCAAGCACAGCAGCCATGTAAAACCCCTAGGCTCTTTTTATTATGTAGACTCTTATCATGATTAGACACCTGTCTCAAAATGACAGTCCTCTTCAGGGCCACAATCAATAGTAACTGTGCAGTTATTTATGACAAAATGGACAAACATCAAAATATTAACATTTTTCTGAGTTAGAGAGATGCTGCGTCCTGACCTTGAGAAGAAGTAATGACATCAAGATTCATGTAAGTGGGCTTAGTCTGCTTCTCCCAAGGTCCAAAGAGACTATGCTGGCCAATTTTATGTGTCAGTGTGGCTGGCTACAGTTTCCAGTATTCAAACACAAACTTACATGCTCCTCTGAAGGCATTATATAGATAAGGAGGTTAGCTGTAAATAAGTCCAGGTTGGTTTGGTTCACTCAACTGGAATGCCTCAAAGGGAGAGTAAGGCCTCTGGGGTGGACAGTTCTACCCACAGGCAGCAGCCTTGTAGCTGCTTCAGACTGTATGGGAGAGTGCCAACTCGCTTCCCTTGTGGCCTATCCTCTAGCTCTTACTTGCTTAGTCAGCTTCTACAATATTGTGATCGAGTCTCTGCAATCTTTTCTTTCTTCTTATAAAAGCTCTATTATGTTACTGATTCTGTACATGTGTGGGTCTGCATGTGCCTATGTGCACTCTAGTGCTGGTGCTCTTGGAGGCCAGAGGCACTGATTCTGGAGTTACAGGTGCTTGTGATTCACCCAATGTGGGTAACTGGGAATTGAACTTTGGTCTTCTGCTTCAGCTGCTGAGTCATCTCTGGCTTCCCAATATATCTATTAATATAGATACATTTACTACTGGTTCTGTTTTGCTGACAAATATGGCAATTAGGGAAGTACCACAAACCTAAGAGGTAGACACTACACCTGGCCCTATTTGCAGCAGAACCTGAAGTAAAAAGATCAAACCCGCCAAGAGAACCCAGATCCTAAATCATGTGGCCAGGATTTGAACTCAGGCAGCCTCAACAGCGGCTCCGTTCTACAGTCCCATGGAGAACGGTTCTACCATTAAGGGAGCACCACACAGCAGCAACGGGGCTTTAAAAGCTCACTTCAGAACATCCGAAAATGTTTCCTCAACTTGAACACACACGGTTACTATTTCAGATACAGCCTGAAAAGTATTGATTAGGGGTCTGGAGCAAAATTTACAGCAATGGATAACAGACGTGGGTGTGAGTGTTCTTGTAAAAAAAAAAATGAGCTATACTGAGATACAATGTGTGTGTTTGGGAGATGAGAAAGACTGATATGTAAGTGCTCAGCCACTGAGCTACACCGTCACAAAACCCAATATGCTTGTTATTTCCGTCTGCCACACCCATAAATAAGGAAGGGCAAAGAGGCAGCTCAAAAAAAAAAAAAAAAAAAAAGACGTTACAGAGTGAGAACGCAAACTTTCAGTAAAGCCACCAGGCAGCACAGATACTCCCTCACTGTAATAGGTCACATCCAGTAAATCTACTGCAAATTGAAAATATCATAAGATGAAATGCTTTTTAAACCATCTAAGCGGGCTGAGGGTGAAACACTTGGAGTAAAAATGTGCAGATCCAAGTTCAAATCCCCAGAGCCCATCTAAGGATGGTATGCTAGTGAACATCTGTAATCACAGGCTCCTATGAGGAGGTGGGAGGCAGAGACAGGAGAGTCCCCAGGAGCTCCCGGCCAGTTAGCATGGCTGTCTTTTGATTTCTACACACTCACACACACGCACACACACACACATACACACAAACACACACTCCTCCCCTTCTAACCTGTTGAACAGAAACACAACTTGTAAGCTGTTGCATTTCACTGCTTCCTTAGCCTTATCTAAATAGTTTAAGTCAATTCAGTATACCAAAGATCATTTGTACACAGGTGGATGACAAGATGCAAACACAAGACTGCTCACAGCACTGATTAGTAACAGTGAGAGGCTGGGCATGCTCAGGAGGCAGAGGCGGGCACTGAGTCTGAGGCTCCGCAGTGAGGCCCCTTTGGAAGGAAGAAAGGACAACGGGAGAGAGTGGGAACAGCTGAATGGCAGCCAACAGGAAGCTAATTAGCCTTTGGTATACTATACCTGCAAGATGGGATACCAGCAAAGAGCATGCAATGCTTACAGGTTACTGTTTTGTGAAGAACTATGTTACTAAACACATAACGAGCGTTCACAGCAAAATGCTAAGCCATCAGTGTACTAACATTAGGTACTATTGAACTATACTGATAATCCTTTTTCTTGATTTTTTTGTAGACTTTCTACATCATTTTTTATTTTTATAAAAAGTTTTAAGCATAATTTTAAGAATATGTACTAAAATGGAAAAAAATTCATGAACTAATGAAATAAACACAACAGTTTTAAAATAGCATACTCATGAACTTCTTTCTATATTAAATTCATAATCTATTTGAAAAGACAGAATCAAAAAAATTACATTAAAATGTAATAATGATTAACTATGGCTTAGGTATGATTAGATGATTTTTCTCCCTTTTATATACTTGTCCTTTAAAAAATTCCTATCATGAACATATTCGCCTCATAATTAAAATAAACACATGTAATTCTACCTTTTTTTTTATTTTTAAAGAGCCAAGGTGTTAAAGAGAGAGGCTCCCCAGATAGAAATGGTGAGGGATACAGTGCAGTCTCTGAGGACCTCCTCGTCCGGGTCTTCTCTTCAGGGTCCAGTGGGCAATGGCTGCTGGTAAACTTCAGGTCCTGCCTATCCTAGCACCTGCAGTATAGCACCTCTGGCCTGCCTGCAGGACATGAGTGCCCAGGACAACCTTATCTGAGGAAAGAGGTGCAGCTGGAGGAATGCTTGTCCTTTAGACACATTACTCTGAAGGTTATGAGGCAGCTGATACTTTCCCTCTATTCATTTGTTTTCTTAATTACCAAAAGGAAGGTACTAATTCTCATACCTCCTGTCCCAAAGGAGGGAGGGAAGGAGATAAGACAAGCCTTCTCGAACACTCATCTTACTTTCAATTCAGTTACAAGGCTACCACAGGAGCTAGAACATAAGAGGCAAACCATCATTGGGGCTAATGTTAAAGTTCTGATGTGTTACGTTCAGAATTCTCTAAGCAACCAGAGAGTCCAGTTCTGGGTCCAATGAATTCCAGTCCTGGGACCAGTAAGCTCCAGTCCTGGGTCCAGTGAGCTCCAGTTCTGGGTCCAGTGAACTCCAGTAGGCTCCATTCTTAGGCCTAGTGAGCTCCAGTCTGGAACCAGTGAGCTCCAGTAAGCTCAAGTCCTGGGTCCAGTGAGCTCCAATCTGGGTCCAGTAAGCTCCAGTCCTGTGTCTAGTGAGCTCTAATCTGGGTCCAGTGAGCTCCAGTCTGGTCCACTGAGCTCCAGACTGCATCCAGTGAGCTCCAGTGAGCCCAGTCCCGATTTCTCTGTTTACTCGGGTTTTAGCTTCAGGGAAAGCATGGGTTCCTCTCTGAGCAGCAGCTGCTTACTGTCAATGAGATGGAGGTCTGAGGTCGCAGCCAACTGAATGTTTTTGTTTTTAACCAACTGTCTAGACAGAGATTTTTCTAGGAATTAGTTTGCTTTTGTAGTTTATAGTGGTAACCAACATACTTGAAAAAGGTGGTCTGTGCTATGCCAGTAAGGGGTATATTTAAATAAAATTTAAAGCCCCATTTTACAAGGATATTTATTAGTTGGGATAAAGCATAACCTAAGGACAGACTGAGCCACAAGGCTGTACACCAAGCTCACTCAACCAAAGTCTCTGTGATATTGGCTTTTGCAGCGCTGTAAATAACTGCTTCTAAATTATAGTACAGGAAGGTAAAGAACGAATACAATATACAACCCAAGGGAAAGAGAGGGAAGAATGAAAGGGTCAGGAGTTCCATGTGTTCCCTGGACTGCTGAAAAATGGTGGCCATACAGGCCTGTCTTGAGAGAACATAAATACAGCCAGCTGTTTCAAAGCTAGCTGCCTGCTGCTTAATTTGCAACTTCAGAAAAGCTCCCAGGTAAGTTTAATGGCAGTGGCAGGTCAGCTGATAAAACGGTTCAGTTATCCAACAGACACAATATAAATGTTCATTCCCATCACACCGCAGGGAAATGCTGAAGTCCCATTTCTTAAAACCACGGTAAAACAGCACAATTCATATTATCTCGTCTCCCTCTGCAAAAAGGGTTCTTTCTTTCACAAAACCCATATGCACTTTAATTTTTCACCTTGTCTCAAACTTCATAGATCTTAAAGCAAAAGTAATGTTTCCGTTATAGCTCACAAAGCATAATGCCAAGAAGTAATTACACACAAGCTATAGTTTATAGAGGTACAGAAATCAAAACATATGGGAAGGGAAATGCTACAGAATTACAGTAGTTAAATGGAGCCCAGGAGAGCACAATGATTTAACAGACATAGTTAGAAGGAGAAAAGCACAAAATAAGGCAAATCTTTTGTTCAGACATTCTATTTAAAACCATAGTAAGATGATGGTGATGGGCCAAAGAGAAACCTCAACATCAGTAATGGGTACCAATGCCTAGGACCAATATCAACAACAGGTACCAATGATCAATGACAGGTGCAAAATGTGGAGTACTATCAATGACAGGTACCAATGCAGAAAACTATCAATGACAGGTACCAATGTGGAGAACCATCAACGACAGGTGACAAGTATCAATACTGAGAACCATGATCAATGATAAGTGCCAGTGTGGAGAACCATCACTGACAGGTACCAATGGCAAGAACCGTGATCAACTATGGGTACCAATGGCAAGAACTAGGAGCCTTTGAAACTCTTAACCATGAGTGCTTGCTGTGATGTTAACATCTGCAGCTCTTAATTCTGTGTTTACCGAACTCTGTGTATAACTGGAGTCCTTCCTAGGCACCATACCACAATGGAGGTATATGAACGTTCAAAGGTAGAAACATAGGCCATGTAAAAATTTACTATTTGAAATGATTATGAAAATAGAAATGAGAAAAGAAAGAGTCTATTTGGAAAGAAACAATAAAGGTTTTCACAGACAGATCTACACACAAGATGTTCACAATGGGACAATTTCTAACTGTAATGACCTGGAAACAACGTAGACATGACTCAAATGGAACTGGCTGAATAAATGATATAAAGCTATGCTGAGAAATTTTGTACAGTATTTTCAAAAAGAGCGACATATGTTACTCTGTAACCCTGTTTCTTTTTCATTTATTTTATTATTTTATGTATTAATTATCTTATTTTTCCTGCATGTTTGTCCCCGACCTCCACACCATGACTGCAAATGCCCATGGAGTGTTCAAAGCCAGCTCAATACCTCTCTCTCTGTCTCTCTCTTCCTCACCCTCTTCCTCTCCCCCTCCCCCCTCTCTCTTCCTTCCTTCCTTGCTTTCCTCCCTTCCTCCCTTTCTTCCCCCTTACTTCCTCCGTTTCTTCCTTCCTTCCTTCCTTCCTTCCTTCCTTCCTTTCTGAAGGAAAGAAGGGTTTTTTTCCCTGTGTGGTCCTGGATGTCCTGGAACTTGCTCTATAGACCAGGCTGGCCTCAAATTCACAGAGCTCTGCCTTGCCTCTGCCTCCCAACTGTTGGATTAAAGGGATGCGCCATGACCACCTGGCTTAAATAATCTTTTCTTAATTACTTAAGTTTCATCTTTTGTGAATTCCTTGATCCAAAGAAAAGACCAAAGAGTTGGTTTTTTCTCTTTTTCTTCTGAAATGCAGTTTTTAATTTATCTTGGGCACTAACCTTTGTCACTTGTGTGTATTACATGGGCACACTTCCCTTCTTATGTTTTTATGGCATACTCAGATGCCTAAATTTAAATTTTTCATCCAGTCCAATTTACTAATCTTTTTATGTCTTGTACTTGTTGAGTTTAACAAGCTCACTGTGAGGGTTGGAGAGACGGCTCAGATTAAGAGCACTGACTGTCCCCAGAGGACACAGGTTCAATTCTCAGCACCTACATGACAGCTCGCAATCATCTATAACTCTAGTTTCAGGGGATCTAACACTTCTAGCTAGGCATACAAAGACATAAATAAAATGAAAATGTAAGGGTTCTTTGGAAAGTCAGTTGTGTCAGATGGTGTTTTGATGGGGCAAACACACGTCAAGAAGTATTTTCCTGAAGCAGACACAGGTGGAAGGATATTTCACTAAAGCAGACTCATGAAGGAACACATGATTAAGGATTCTTCTACAATAACACACGTGTATTGGTTCGCCTTACATGTGTTATCAAGCTCCATCTGTGGTGACTCCATAGAGAGAAACACACCAAAAACCTTCTAGTGGTGTGCTGGTGGCTTCTTGCTACTTCTGCGGACTTGGGCAATGATGTCACCTGATACACACTCAAGTGGAGTTTTGCTAAGACAGACTCATGTGATGAGGCAACCCTGTGATGTTTTTGAAGGGAGTATAAATAGGACCCAACTGACTGTGGGAGGGGCTTGCTTGTAGAGCTAGCTTTGCAATCCTTCTTGGTCTTCAGTGATCTTAGCTTTGCTGAGAGAGGCACAACAGAGAATGTCTCCTGGCGTCCTTGGTGATCCTAATTCCTCCTGCTGACTCATGCCGACTGGGCTGAGGCTTTGGCTTTCATGTCACCACTGCTGCTATCCCGACACTACTGAAGTGAATTGCTGGTGTATCTGTGAAATGTTTGTAAGTAGTTGTTGCTATTGACCTTTGAACTGAACTGCTGATTTCCAGACAACACAGATGGGATTTGCTCTAAAGAACCACTAAACAGATCCACTGCCCCCATATCCTAATAACCTTTCTTTTCCACCTTCTCTGGTGGGTGGTGGGCTAGAAGGGAGGTTAAAGGATTTAAGAACCATTGTTAAAAGTAGGTGTTTGAAAAATGTAAGCTACACATATATGCAGACAAAACATCCATACACACACACACACACACACACACACACACACACACTCACTCACTGTGTACTCTCGAGTCACAAAGACCATCTTGCATATTTCTTCAAGCATTTCATATTGACTTCTCTTCTTTGGTGGGTTTGCAGCTTATCTCAAAGGGGTGCACGTGGATGTTTGATACCTGGATGATCAATGTTTCTAGCCCCATTTGTCGACAGCTCACTCTTTTACTGATCCATAATGCCACCTGTTACATCCCACAGATACTGAATATAATTACCTGTCTGTGAGCTCTTCTCATTCTGTCTGGTGACCCGACTGTTGACAAAATACTATCTTAATCACTTCCAGCCATCTGCCTCCCCTTCCTGACTTTCAAACTTCCCTTGGCCACTTCTCATCAGACATTACAGAATCACTTCATGTTTCCTTTTCTTGCATGTGACTTTCAAACAAAATATTTCCTGAATGGGTTTCAAAAGAGATTATGACAGGTAATTTTAACAACGCTTTAGGAACATCAAGATTCACGTGATATTTTTTGAAAAGTAGATTTAAAGGTTTTGTTTTGCTGCCTCTTTCTTTGCTGCTGTAAATTATTTTTTTTTTGGAGAAGATAAAATATTTGAGATGAAATATCTAGTTATTCAGTCCCCGTAAGTCACTGAAATCTGTAATTTAAGGCTCATGGAGTGGTACACAGAGCTTCTAATCTTCTATTCAATGACTGCCACAGGACCCAGCGCTCTATGTTATCTTGAGTTCCTGCTTCCAGCTAATTAATTTCTTTAACACTGTTTCCTAGTGCCTTTTTCTAGATGTTATTAATAGCCATGTCTGGAAGAGAAAGTTATAAATTCAAATAAAAATTTAATCTGATGTCTACTAGAGCTCTCACTTAAGAGTTTTATAAAGAACTTTATATATCTAAAAACGCTTTCATTAGTATCTGTGAATGCTTTTCTATGTTGGGAGAATGATGCTTTACTAGGACGTAGAGATCAATAGAGCTGACTAAATGTTTGCTCAAAGACTGTGGTGGTTTGAATAGGTTTGGCCCCATAGACTCATGTGTTTGAATGCTTGTCCCATGGAGAGTGGCCCCATTAGGAGGTGTGGCCTTGTTGGAGTGGGTGTGGCCTTGTTAGAGGAAGTGTTTCACTGTCTTTGAGGTCTCCTAGTGTTCAAGCTCCACCCAGTGTAGAGAGCCTCCTTCTGGCTGCCTATGGAAGACAGGTTGCTCCTGACCACCTTTGGATCAAGATATAGAACTCTCAGCTCCTCCGGTACCATGTCTACCTGGATGCTGCCATGACCATAATGAACTAAACCTCTGAAACAGTAACCCAGCCCCAATTAAATGTTCTTGGTCATGGTGTCTCTTCACAGCAATAACACCCTAACTAAGACAAAGGTCATTCCTAGGAGTACTACTCAGCTCTATTCAAAGTGGCAGTGGATTGGCTTTTGTTTTGGGATACTAAAAGGTGAGCAAAATTTGCAAATAACTGAGAATTACATTTGTTGTGAAGATCCCAATCCATACAGAGGAAAGAGAAAAAAATGAACTGAAATTTTTAAAAGATACTGGTTAAACTCTGTCAGGAGACCCATTTAAAATGAGATAAAGTCTTACATGCCTATGGCCTTACTTTGAATTAGGGTAGCCTTTTGAAACTGACTTAAGCTCTTAAAGAAACATATGTAAATTCTCATTTCAGCTTATGTGTGTTTCTATGTGTGGGTATGTACACATGAATCAAATGCCTACAGAGGCCAGAAGAGGGTGCCAGACTCCCCAGAGTTAGAGTTACAAGCAGTTGTGAACGGCCCAGTGTACAGGGTGCTGGGAACCAACTCACAACCTCTGAAAGGGCTGGAAGAGCTCTTGAATGCTAAGCCATTTCTCCAGTCCCAAAATTGGCCTTTTTGAAATTGTGTTTGGAAGACTGTGTCTAACCACTAAGATAGGTAGGTATCTCACACTGTAAATGAGAAAATAAAGCTAGGACTAAACAGTGTATAACTGAAATTGGGTCAGACATGGCAGCCATTGCATCAGACACTCTCCTCTCTCCACCCCACAGACAAAGTGCTGCTGAAAACCCAGATGGCCCACCAGCCTTTTCAGCTGGCTCTGGTGTTATAAACAATTCCAACTGCACTGATGCTTGCAAGAATAAAACCCAGAATTTATCGCTTCAGAATAAAAGAGAGCTCTGCCTGAGAAGAGTGCTTTAAATTTTTCTCCATCTCCTGCCTGGAGCTGTACACCCATCCAGGATCTTAATTTAAGAAAACAACAAAAGTAATTATGAGGCTGGTAACCCTTTGCAGGATGCCCGTGTTTCTCTCAACGACATGGCTGGCTGGGCGATGATCTATCTAAAATAGGTCGAGTCTATTTCCGAGGCTTGCCATCTTAAGCCTCACTCAGTGGTG
The DNA here is from genome assembly GCA_030674055.1 of Rhabdomys pumilio. Lineage (NCBI taxonomy): Eukaryota > Metazoa > Chordata > Mammalia > Rodentia > Muridae > Rhabdomys > Rhabdomys pumilio. The sequence goes on from JANHMN010000001.1 coordinate 65,892,572, forward strand.
CCTTACCACGTTGCTCTGCTGGTATGGCTCATGTCTCGCCTCATCCTCACACAGTTGGAAGAGTAACTCTTAGGAGAGGGTAAAGCCCAGGACTGACATCCCGTCTGCACTTTCTGGTATTAGAGCCATCTTAAAGGGGTTTAAGCATTAAGATCAACAGCTATGATAATGGAACCTATCCAATACTTAAAGGTATGTATACATACATACGAAACTGGCGTAACCAGGCCTCTAAACGGACCATCAGGAATGAGTCTGTAACTCTCTCTCTCCCTCAAAGTGGGAGAGAGTACTTATTTCCTAACTCTGTCAAAAGACTTCACTCTCATCCTACCCTCCTTGAAACATACCTACGTAGAAGAACCAGAAAGTGAGGATATATGTCTTCTTCCATGGATATAGAAGTACGAATTGCCAGTGGAGAATGTAACAGAACAGGTATTTACTTTATGCTTAGAGGCTAATGAGAAATAAAGAAGCTACCTAATTTCTTTCCACCAGAAGGAAAATGGCAAAGTACACAGAGGGGAAAAGAAAAGAAACCGTCTACACTCTTCCCTTCTAAGCTCAGAGCATCTGACGGTTGTTTATAATGCCAGCCTAGAATCATCTGGTGTGGTGGTCTGAATGAAAATGTCCGCTATAGTCTCAGGCACTTGAACACGTGCTTCCACGTTGGTGGTGTTGTTTGGGCAGGATTTAGGTGGTGCGGCCTTCCTGGAGGTGGTAAGTTACTGGAGGTGAGCTATGAGATGAAAAGCCTTCTGCCATCTCCAGGTCACTCTCTGCTTTGTGTCTGTTTCAGGATGTAAGCTCATAGCTTCTGTCCCGCCACCATGCCTGCCACAGTCTGCCATTGCAAACCCTGCCATTATGGATCCTATCTATCTAGAACTTTAAGCAATGGAAGATTAGCTAATATACTTGGGAAGACAGCCTCAACTGAGGAATTATTCAGATCAGGTTGTTCTGATTGTGAACTGATGTATAAATATTTAGGGGACTGTCCTGATTGTTAATTGGTGTAGGGAGATCCAGCCCATTTGAGAGGCATCATTCCCTAAGCAGGAGACCTGAACTACACAGGACAGGAGCAAGCTGGATGAGAGAGCAGCAACTGGTGAGGTGTGTAATTGTTTCTCTCCGCTTTTTACCGTGGCTATGATGTGACGAGCTGCTCTGACTTCCCAGACACGACGGGCTATAATCTGTAGCTACAAACCAATCTGCCCTTTCTTCCTGAACTCATTTTTTATCAGGATATTTGTCACAGCAACAGCAACGGACTAGAATGCCCACAGCATTCTAAAGAGAGACATCTGTGACAGCCTGCCCCTCACCTAGGCCCTATTCACTTGTCTTAGGGGGCAGCACCAGACACTGGGATTGGACCTGACCATCAGAGAAAAGGATGAATGAAAGCTCTGCTCTACACATTGGGTTTTGTTGCTGTTGTCTGCTTGCTTGGTTTTTAGTGTGAAAAGAGAACAAAGAAATCCAGCCTTCAAATCTTGAATTTTCCTGGAAAAGGAAGGACTGAGATGAGTCTACCTGGCTATTTTACTCTACTCTCACCCTTGGTGGGTGGCTCAAGGCTACAATCACACTCTGGAATCCACTCCGAACTGACCTGGTTTCTGCTCTAGCGGAGGGAGAGTGATTCCGTGGAACCCATCAGGCCAATGGCAGTACTGTCCTAAAGGAAATGGATGAAGGTGTAAGCCGAAGATTGATCGCTTTCTTAAAACTGTTTCCATCAAAGCCTCAGAGAAAGAAGAGTCCAGTGTGATGGAGGTAATGCTGACGTCAAGAAAATAAAGCCGGCACTGTTGGCTCCTTGTGCAGATGGCAGCACAATAGATGGGCAAAACACTCCACTTTAAATAACAATGTATGGAAATGGTTGACACATAAGCACTAGCATCTTAAAGTTCAGTCAATCTCCAACAGAAGGTCAGTCTGGACTTATGTAGTGAGGTTTAAAACGCTATTTTTTAAAAAATAAGAAAGCCTGTCTCAAGAAAGCAAGAGAGAGATTGAGTGTGGGGTCCCAGTGAAGAAAGAAAGCCAAGGGCCGAGCTTTTCCAGTGTGGGGTCCCAGTAAATAAACAAAGTCAAGGGCCGAGCTTTTCCAACCCTACCTGTGCTGTCTTCCACAGCATCCACTCTACCCTTCACTCAGTGGGGTCAGGGGCTCTGAACACTGGATCCTCATCACTCAGATACCACATTTTGCAGATGGTTCTGCCATCTTTGTCTTCTGTCATGTCCCTTCCTTTGAATCCAACTCCATCTCAGTAGCCAGAACGGGGATCTCTCAAACCAATATTTATGGGCTACTAAGTAAACCAGGGGCCGAAGACTAACTTAGTTACAATGGCATCTTTTTCTCTTTTCTCCCCAGTGCCAGCAATTTTAGCTTTCCTTCACGGTATTTGCTCACAGAACAGCCATTCTTTAATCAGCTGACAGAAAATTCTTCCTTAAAGTTCTGTCCACAGAGTCACATTCATCTTCAGGGACTTCTGCCAACAGTAGGGCAATTCTTCCACTGCTACTTTCTGAACTTTTCAAGTCAGGGCGTGGGGACAGACAGCTCAGTTGGTAAAGTGCTTACATAGAACCCAAGGTCAAGCCCCAGACATCCAAAAGCCAGGTGAGTAAGCAAGCCCTGGGCTGGGGATGCAGAGCCAGGTGAAGCCAGCCTAGTCTAAGGGGTGAGCTACAGGTGCCCTGAAGAACTGTCTTAAAGAGAAATGATGGGTGGTACTAAGGAACCATACCCAAGGCTCACATCTGTTCAGATGCTCACACATACCCTCGCCTAAATACACACACACACACACACACACACACACACACACGTTCAGTCTATAAAAAGACCGAAGAAACAATAAAATTCACACATACATATGCCTTCCGTCTATGCACAAATAACTAATGTTCTCCTGTGACTCACCTGCTTCTTCATCTGCCCTTGTTTTTCTCCCATGAACTATATGAGACGAGACTGTACACATAAAACATGCCACCCCTGACAGTTTGGCATCTGTCTACTGAGAATGACTTTCTTATTCTCTATCCAAATGAGCAATGTTTACAGATAAAATCCATATTTAAGCCTTCTTAGTTGCCACTGCTCCAATTTCTTTTTTTTAAAGATTAAGAGTTGTTTTAAATTTCTTCTTTTATTTATTTGGGTGTTGTATATGTGTGGGGAAGGATTTTTTTTTTTCCGAGACGGGGTTTCTCTGTGTAGCCCTGGCTGTCCTGGAACTCACTCTGTAGACCTTGAACTCAAAAATCCGCCTGCCTCTGCCTCCCAAGTACTGAGACTAAAGGCGTGCACCACCACAGCCCAGCGGGAAGGATATTTTTAATCTTAAAATTTAAATATCAAATGCACACACCACATTTATTTGCTAATCTCTTCTAATTGTATGTATATATGTATATATATGTATGTATGTATGTATATATGTTTTTATGTGTGTATACATGTATGTATATATGTATGTATGTATGTATGAGCTCTTGCATATAACATTCCACATTCCTAGCTGTTGGATTTTTTGAGTCTTACTATGTAGCACAAGCTGGTCTGGAACTCAGAATTCTCCCATCTCTTCTTCCAGAGAGCTGGATTATAGGTGTTCACCACATCTCTCTCATTCTGTTAATGTATAACTTTCTGCCAGCCTCTTCGTGCCATTCAAGACACTATTCTCCAGAACCCACTGTCTCTTAGAACTACCGTCTGCGTACTGAGTGTGCTGCTGTTCCGTCATCTGGAGACACACTGCCCGGCTCTTGTCGACCATGATAAGTAAGGTGACCACTTGATAAAGGCGGTGACTTCCCCTTATACAACTAAGAACCCTTCATGGGGTGATCTTTGAAGGCCACACAACTATCAGCTCCCCAACAGCTCTACAGAAGAGTTAACTGCCACCGATGGTCTTTGCCTCAGACAAAACTGCACTCAAAACTGCACAGTGATGGTTTCCCTAACACTACCATCCCTTCTGTGTGGATGTAAAAAATCCCAATATATTTTATACTCAGCTAGGCAAGGTGGGATATGCTTTTAAGCCCAACATTCGGGAGGCAGAGGCAGAGGCAGGAGGATTTCTGTGAGTTGTAGACCAGCTAGAGTTACAAATTTGAAATCCTGTTTCAAATATAGTCAAAAAATACAAATAAAATATATACACACAGATTTAAAATTGATTATCCTATTTTTTTTTAAAGACTCAAATCATAAGCTGGCTGTCAATCCCTAGGGTCCTCCTGTCTTCCCCTTCCCATTCCTCATGGTCCTGTGGCCTGATTTTAAGACAAGTGCTGGAGATCCACCTCAGGTCCCTGTTCATGCAGCAAGCACTTTACTGATTGTGACATCTTACCCAAGTCCCCAGTATATGTATTTTTCCAAGATTTTCTCAGTTGGGCACTGAGTCAGGGTTCTCTAGAGTCACAGAACTTATGGAATGTCTCTCTATATTAAGGGAATTTATTATGATGACTTATAGTCTGTAGTCCAACTAACCCAACAATGGGCAGCTGTGGATGGGAAGTCCAAGAATCTAGTATTTGCTCAGTCCCACAAGGCTGGTTGTTTCAGCTCGTCTTCTATAGAAGTGGGTTCCAACAGATGTTCTGGCAAGTGCAACAAGCAGTAGAAGAGTCTTCTTCCAGTGTCCCTGTGTAGGCCTCCAGCAGAAGGTGTGGCCCAGATAAAAGGTGTGTAACTGGATCTGGGACTTGCTTTGTCCCAGGCTGACTTTGAACTCAGAGATCTTCTTGTCTCAGACTCCTGGGATTAAAGGAGTGTACTACCTTGCCTAGGCCTAACTTTTCATGGCCACTACAATTCAAGATCTCTATGCCAAGATCCAGGTCAGAAACTTGTGTCTTCCAGCCTCAAGATCTGGATCACAGAAGAGCCCTCCAATTCTGGATTGTAGTTCATTCCAGATGTAGTCGAGTTGGCAACCAGGAATAGCCATTACAGGCACTTCCAAGTTTTTTTTGTTTCTAGTTGGAGTCAAGACTCATTTTGTACATTTCCCTTCCCAACCTAAGACCAGCAATGCCTTCAACGTGTAGAACTCACCCTTAATAGGGGACTACAACTGAGAAGAACAATTCTTCCCATCTTTTTTACCTGTCAGACTCCAGGGATTTGAAGCCAGATACCACTTCCATCCCAAACACCTACTTACCTTGGTTACCCTGTCCCTGTCTTCCCATGATTTAGCTGTGTTTCCCTCTACCTGTCTTAAGTCAGCTGCTGCATCCTGGACCACAGAGCCCAAGCTGGCTATGCACCAGAAGCACCGGAGGCCTTGACTAACACACACTGTGAGGATCCACTCCACACTTTCTGAGTAAGCTCTGGGATGGGGAATGAGATCCCACTTTGCTTTTTAAGCTCCCCATAAGATATCAATATACCCACTCCATGGTATACCATGACTTCTTTGAGGTCTATGAACCCAGAATTAGACAGAATATCAAAAAAAAAAAAAAAAAAAGTGCTATAGCGGGAACACTCTTATTAAAGTGGTTATATCATTCTTTCCATAGAATCCACTATCACAAATCACTGGGGACATGAAAACAACCACAAAGGTTTCCACTCACGGTGATTCTACGAAGAGCTAAACCTTCACAATTTTTTTTAAACATGCTGCTTAAATTCTACCTCCTCCTGTCTTTTTTTATGTCACCTATGCTTCATGTAAGGATCTGTGTTACATTAAAATTTATACTGTTCAATTCGTTCCAACCTTCAGTGTGCCAAGGAGCCCATGAACCTTGGTTTTTACTATTCTAAATATTTTATTTAAATTTATTCTTCTAACTTTATGTTGCCATGGGCCAATGAGATGGCTCAGCAGGTAAAGGTGCTTGCCGTCAAGCTTGACAGCTGAGTTACCCAGGCCCCACAGGGGGAGGACAGGACTGACTCTTAATAGTTCCTTCCTGACCACACAAGGGCTGTGCCACGCAATAACCCAGCTTTACACCATCCACAGATAAAAGTATGCTCTAAAAGTTCTTATATTTTTCTTCTTAAATTTCATATTTAAAAAACAAAAATCAAATTTACAGGGAAATCAAAATGACCCAGAAAGTAAAGTGCTTGCCTCTGATTTTGATCTGAAGAACAACATGGTAGAAGGAAAGGACCAACTCCTACAAAGTTGTATTCTGATCACCACACCCATGACATGGCATGCACACCTAAGGCAAGCACACATAATGCACATGCATAGGTACACCCACCACATGCACACATGCATGCCGACCACATGCACACATGAACACATGCACCCCACCACATCACCACATTCACACACACTACATGCACATCTAACACATGCACATGCACCACATGCACATACGAACACATGCACACCCACCACATACACATTCACCACATGCACACTCACTATATGCATATCCACACACATGTACACCCACCATATGCATATGCACACATGTACACTGACTACATGCACACCCACATGCACAACCACATGCACAGCCACTCTATGCATATACATACATGTATACCCAACCGCATGCACACCTACCATATGCATACCCACAACATGCACATCCACACACACTTGTATTCACATACATCCACATACATGCACAGCACACATATGCACACTCATACACATGCACACACACATGCACAATACACATACAAGTACATAATAATATATGTTTGTCAAGACGCAGAACCAGCCATAAATAAAGAGTGATTTATTATGTATATATTCTACTGGAAGAAAGGCCAATATTATAGATACTCAGCTATGTTTTCCCTTCAAATAGACTCTCACTGATTTGACTGAAAACTGTTGAAAAATGTATGTCTACTATAATTAGCGAAGCTTTCAAAGATTTTATACTTTGATTGACTGAATTAATACAAGTTAGGATTTGACCCCTTGAAAAAGCATTAGGGTATAGTTTACCAGTAAACCTGATAAATGCACCATCACTACTTCATCAATCTTCATAAAATAAAATCCAAAGAAATATCAGTGATGTATAAAATGGGAAAGTAATGGAAAAATTACAGTTTTCTAAAATTTGATAAAAATTATCTAGAACAGCCTGCAAGTCTCACTTAAAAGAGAAAGAGACAAAGTTAGTTTCTACCTTTTCAAGTTTGAAAGTATTTTCAGAACTATTCTTTGGTGCTGGAGAAAGCTGGTTTTTGTTTATTTGTTTTTTAATGCTTTGTAGTTATAAAAATTAAGTTGGGGCTGGAGAGGTGGCTCAGCGGTTAAGAGCACTGACCTCTCTTCCAGAGGTCCTGAGTTCAATTCCCAGCAACCACATAGTAGCTCACAACCATCTGTAATGAGATCCAATGCACTCTTCTGGTGTGTCTGAAGACAGCTACAGTGTACTCGTGTACATAAAATAAATATATCTTAAGAAAAAAAAAATTAAGTTGGGTGTAGTGATGTAAACCTTTAATCCCAGCACTAGGGAGGCAGAAGCAAGCAGATCTCTGTACGCGTGCGTGCGTGCGTGCGTGCGTGCGTGCGTGCGTGCGTGTGTGTGTGTGTGTGTGTGTGTGTGTAAAGTCCTAGAACAGCCAGGGCTACATAGAGAAATTCTTTTCAACAAAACAATTTATTTTCTGGGACAGAATGGTTCAGCAGCTAAAGGCATTTGTCATAGAATCCTGACATCCTGAATTCGATCCCTGGGACCCACTTAAGGTGGGAGGGAGAGAACTGACTTCACAGAATTCCCTCTGACCCATGCATGCTATAGATGCATTCCCACACAGCATGTACACATCAGTTACATATACATAACGGTGCAGTTTAAAACTCTGTGTCAATTCTGTCATCAGCAAAACAGCAATGTGTGTTTTTAAAATACTGGTTAGAAGGAGAAGAGAAAATTAAGTTACAAAAGGAAGAAAATGAGAATGCTCTATGAAGCTGGATCTGCTCCTGACAGGAATCCTCAGTATAAAATACTGTCCATATACTCAGTGTCTTCAGAGGGTTTTGTTCTGAGAACAAATGACTTCTCTCCTGTGAAGCCATAATCGAGTTCAACATAACAGTAACCCTAAAAAGGACAGTTTCATTGCTTCCAAATAGTTTTTCAAACAAGGAACTTTAAAAAGAACCATTAAATACTATAAATTCATACCTTGAAGAACGATGTTCTGGCTTATGTCGCTCGTTGCGATCTGAAAAGAAAGGAGACAGTCACACGTCAGCACAGGCTTTAAAGGAGCTGTAGATTCCAGCTGCCACACCACCGAGTCTCACAGATGACAGTTCAGGGCAGCTCTGTTTTCTCCTGTGCAAGGTTCTTCACTGGAGTTGAGAGGATCTGCCTGACACGGGTGTCGAAAGCATGCGACATAGGACACATAAAACTTTTTTGATGGGTTGGTAACGTCTACTCAGAAAATGTTATTCATTTTAGAAGATCTTTGCTGTGTTCAAGACTTTGCTAAAGCTAAAATGAAAGCTAAAGAAAGTAAGGAAACTGAAAAGCCAGAGATTACTCAGCTCTGAAAAATTATTCCATGAATCATGGTTGGCAGGAGCTTCTAACAGAATGGGAGGGAGCAACATGAGCAGCTGGCAACATCTGCAAACACACCAAGACCAGTACAGCCTTAACTCCCTCCCATCCAGAACATTCAAGAATGTTCTGTGGATAGTTAGCTATAATCCAGTACACATAAACATTCCAGTGATCACAACGGTGAGGGAAGGAACTGTAAGAACAAGAAACCGGAGACACTGTTAATTGTCCGAAAGTGCACAGTGCAACGCCCTAAGATGTCAACTGTGCCCGGGATGAGAAAGCCAGCTGTGTATAAAAGTTCAGGGGCCTAACTGCTCAAATGTTATTTTCTAGACTGTTACAAAATACTATGTATCTATGTGAAAACCATCCCATGCACAAGAGACACAAAACATCCAACTTGCTCATTTGAGTCCAAATAACAACTGTTCCCTTGTATATGCTTTGAAATAAGAAAAGGAAACCGAAGAAAGCCTCAGTGTTTGCAAAAATCAACACAGAAAGAAGCAAACAGTGCGGTCCCACCCGACTTTAAAAGGAACCTATGGGAACACCATCAAATTCCCTCTCCTATGACACCATCTCAATCAATGTTAACTTCACAGAATGATTTAAAGACAAAGCAAAGGTTAGATAATAACGCCCCCATCCAATTTTACTGGTGGTAGAGCAGGACAGAGAGCATTGTACTCTAAGAGGAAAGGGGAGGGGAGGAGTACGGCGCACTGAGGTGCATGATGTCCCATCCTCTGCACAGGGTTTATAATAAAAAAGAAGTGTTTGTTTGTTTGTTTGTTTGTTTATTCATTCACTTGTTTAGTGTGTGTGTGTGTGTGTGTGTGTGTGTGTGTGTGTGTGTGTGTATACACACACACAACTTTCACAGGCATTAGGTTTCTGCTTCTGCTGTGGCTTCCAGGGACTAGACAGTCAGGTTAGCATCTTGCATGACAAGAACTCTCCTGCTGTAGCCCTTTTACCTGCCGAGCCATCTCACACACCCAAGAAACCAAAGAGCTTTTTTAAGCCAAAGAACTAGTATACATTAAGACACTGTTTTCAGAATGAGTAGAAAGTAGATTCATGATAAAAACATGTTTGTTTAGATGTTCTGCCCTCTATGTGTACATTGGTAATGTTTCTGGTTCTAATTTCTACACACTGAGTGTTACTGTACCTTTAAAAAAATCTTAATTTACTCATCTCACTCCTCCCTTAAGCAAAAACAGCAGACTTTCCACTGTCGGGTATTAAAATCATAGTAATACTTGGGATATTTTAAATCTTAGGAGAAAACAAATCATTCTTCTGGCGTTTAGCTTGCTTGTTGTGTTAACAAAAGCAAAGCAGAAACTGGGTAGAAGTTAGTCATTCCCGTAACAAAGCAGAAGCTCTTACCTGTGGCTAGCCAGGAGCTAAAACTCTGCTCAGGATGCCACTGCCCTGATTTCCTGCAGTTTACTTATCTAGGCATGTGCCAGCAGGATCCTTCACTAATCTCCCAAGGCACACAACACACAGGAGGAGGGAGAAACAGAGTCAAGAGCTTGTAAACAAGCCTCAGCATCCAAGGGCTTCCCTCCAGGGCCCATTCTGATTGGCAGATGTGCTATGACCAGTCTGCACATCTGGAATGTGGCCACTCAGGAAATGGATAGCTCGCAACTCTCCTCCACTCTGGGTTCAAGCAGGAAATCCCAGTCATTTCAATACTTTCAGCTCTAAGAAAACACAAATGTCTTCCTTCTCAGAGTATCAGGCTGGTAAATACAATCCAAGAAGATGATCTGATGAACTGTTGGAAAACATTTAAACATTTCCCACAAGCTCACTTTGTGTTACAGATCAGATTCCTATGTCGATATATACGCAGCGTTTATCACATGTCACTCCTATGAACCCGCACAGCGATGATCTGAGAATAAGATAAATTATCCATTGTTTACAATATCCCCAGACATTCAACTTTCAACAATAGTAACAAATTGAAACACACATCTCCACCTTGATCTTTTCCCCAAAGAACACAGATAAACACGGCTCACACTTGGTGATCAGGCTGTCTTTTAGCTGGAATGCATACAGATATGTGGAGCGTGTATGTGCGCACGCCCATGAACGTGCATGTGTGTAGTGTCTATCTGAGTCTTCTGTTTGTACTTTTCAAATAGCGGTATGGTTTATGCACTTCTATTTTAAGCAAAGCAATTTTCACAATAGGGAAGGATATTGTGCAACTGTCAAAAAATATATTGTGATTACTTCAGTCCAAGAGCCCAGACTGAACAAAACAAATCACAAGAGCAGAGTCAGGCTCCAGTTTCTTGCCAACAATAAAAAATAAGTTGGATAAAACCTTAAGCAGAATATGAACAGACTGAGATCTAACATGAAAATTTTATCCTGGCCTACACAGTGCTTAAAGAACACAAATTTTACTTATTTCAAATCAAATACTTTCTAATATGTTCTCCATAATTAGAAAAGAATGTATGGGCAGAAAACAGGTTTCTGGACTCATGTATATGATATGATATGAATAACACTGAAGAATTGCTGAAAAACAAAAAGGCCCATATTGACAACTCCAGGTTATACACATTTCCCTTTCAAGACAATTTCTGGTTCTAAGACTTGGAACACATATGTTTTAGCTACTTTCTAACTGCTATGATAAGACACCAAGACATCTTAGAGTTTTACTGCTGTGAACAGACACCATGACCAAGGCAACTCTTATAAAGAATAACATTTAATTGGGGCTGGCTTATAGGTTCAGAGGTTCAGTTCATTATCATAAAGGCAGGAACATGGCAGCATTCAGGCAGACACGGGGCTGAAGGAGCTGAGAGTTCTACCTCTTGTTCCAAAGTCTGGCTTCTCGGCAGCTAGGACAAGGGTCTAAAAGGCCAGTTCCCACAGTGACACACCTACTACAACAAGGCCAAACTCCAACAAGGCCACTCCCTGGGCCAAGCATATACAAACTATCACAACAATTTACAGAAGCCAGACTTTATTTGGGGCTTACAGTTTCAGAGGGTGAGGCCATGACCATCATGGCAAGGAGCATGGTAGCAGGCAGGCAGGCATGGCGCTGGAGCAGGAGCTGAAAGATTACATCCTGACCCACAAGCAGGAGGCAGAGAGAGCTAACTGGAAATGGTGTGTGCTTTTGAAACCCCAAAGCTCAACCCCAGTGCCTCATCTCCTCTAACAAGGCCACCACATCTAATCCTTCTGAAAGAGTTCCATCCACTGGGGACCTATTCAAATATATGTGCCCATGGGGGTCATTCTCATCCAAACCACCACACATGATCCAATGTTCATGTGTTCAGACAGTACACCACTTGTGTCCACTCTGACCAGGGCGGCTTTTGGGGAAATGACTGCACAGATCCCACTCATGACTCTAAGATGACAAGCACTTTGAAATGTAGGTGACACAAATGCAAATGTCATCTTTTACTTTGGTTAAAACTTAAGAGGGATGGCCAGTGGAGATCTTGCAGTCAGGCTTTGATGATTCGGCTTTGATCACTTAACTTAAGAGAAAAATCAAGCCTCGTTGAGGAGAGAGGAGCTTGTTTTAGTAACTGCAGTCAGAAGTGATGGGTCTTATATTGTTCTTTGAAATTAGGGGAAGACTCAGCCTCCAGAATGAACACAGGATAAACCCACAGCAGAGTAGGAAGCAGTGCAAAGGGAATCTGCCCTACAACTCACACTAGAGTTTTAAAGTGTCTGTAACAAGAAAAATCTTTAAACGATTCTATGTCATACTAAGCACTACCATCGAGTTCTGGCTTGGGTGTTTGTCTATGTTCGGTTTTAAATTGTATTTATTGATTTTAAATTGAATTGTGTGTGTGCACTGTATACGTTGTGTGTATGTGTGCATGTGTGTATAATGTATATGGTGTGTATGTTTGTGTAGTGTATGTGGTATATGTGTTTAGTATGTGTATGCATTCATGGGTATGGTGTGATGGTGTGTGTATGTGGATATGTGTGTTCACACATGTGTGGGCACACATATGCCACGTTACAGGTATGAAAGTCAGAGGACAGTGTTCAGAAGTCTGTTTTCTTTTTCTAGTTGGGAGCTGGAGACTGAATCCAGGTTATCAAGCTTACCCACTAAGCTATCTCACTAGCCCTAAAATGTGTGTATATGTGTATTTTGAGACAGTCTCACCGTATAGCATTGGCTAGTTTGAAATTCTCTGTATAGACCAGACTAGTCATAAACTCAGAGATCTGCCTGCCTCTGGCTTCCAAGTTTACTACCATGCCCAGTGTTTTTTTTTTTTTTTTTTTTAAATCAGTCTTACTATGTTGCCTACTCTGGTCTCAAATGATACCTCAGTCTTCCCAGTAGGTAAGGTTAACAGGCATGCACTTGACTCCACATTCAGTTTATTCTATTATTTCAAAAACATGGACCACTCCCCCCGTCCCTCACAAATCATTCAACATTAATGTACGAGTGCATGTATCTGAAAAAGGATTAGCCATGTGCTATGTAAGGTTCAAACAGACCATATGGTAGTGGTCCCAAATGATTTCCTGGAGCTAAGAGTTCCTATTGCTTACACACGTCACAGTCCAGCACATCACACGCATGTTTGCAGGATGCTGCTATAAACAGACTCACAGGATGGCACTCATGAGCATGTGGCACATGTAATTAAACAGGGTACATAATAATGACTACACTGCCGGTTTAGGTATTTATTATCCTATACTTTTAATTGCTATTTTAGATCATATTCATCTCTGTATAACAAACATTTACTATAAAACAGCATATAGCAGTCCTATGTGTCTTGCATGCACTGCATCTCTTGACTGCAAGGGGCTTCACTTAGTAAGTGCTCTACACCACCAGGCTCTGTGTGAGTCTCTGTGACGTGCACAAGACCGAGACAATGCCTGGTGACTTTTCTTCCCGTGTACATTACATCCCCATCATTAGCTGCCCAAGGTGACGCTTGCCCAACAATACTATTGCTTTTTATTTATGATAAGCAGCTTAAATAAAACAACAAACCCATCCATTATACTGATGGAACAGAAACACCCAGGGCTCACAAGTCCTTGAGGACTCTTTTAAAGATCGCAAACCGATTCTACAGAGATACGTGTTATACAGAGTTTCACAGGCTTTCCTAAAGCTTCAAACAAATAGAAGACATATCAGGGAATTTGGGATGGTTCCGCAGGTCAAAACTAACAACCTGAGTTCCATCTCTGGGATCCCATGGGTCTCACAAGTTGTTCCGACTTCCACATGTACACGCGCGTGCGCGCGCACACACACACACACACACACACACACTCACACACGCACACACACACACTCACACACACACACACACACACACACACACACACACACACACACGCGCGCCGCAAACAAATGCAATAAAAAGAGATGCATTATACATATACCTACCTAGTTCTTAAGGGTCCATTGATTGTTCTGTCTATGTGTGTAGACATGAACTCTTAGAGATGTCTGCCTCTGCCGCCCATTAGATCAGCTTTGCTGCAGTGTGTCTCTAAAGTGACTTTTCTTCACTGTTAGGGTTCCTACAGTGACTGTGATACTGCTCTATTAAATGTAAGTTTCCCAAAAACTTGTTTCTTTTCTTGCAGTGCTAGGGATCAAACCTAAGGCCTTGCTCATACTAAGCAAGAAACTGCTCTACCGCCGAGCTCCGCTCCCCCTGGAAAGCCCAGTAAAGATCTATTTCTGTTGACCTTGTTGAACTGCTACATTAACGAGAACCTCTGCATCACTACAGCAGGACAATTTGAGGCACACAGTTTATGTGATTGCTCTTCTTTTCTAATCCTAATTAGAAACCCGAAACTCACTGAATCGTAGCACCTTAATCACAGGGAGGGAAATGAATACAGAGAGGAGTTTAGTTTTCAAAGCAGGATTCATGATTACACAGCAGCACACTGTCTGTGTAATCTACTCCGGCCACACCCAGTGTGTCCACGCCCCTCTCCCAGGCTCTTATCAGCTTTTGTCAGGGTGTTGTGTCCTGACCGGGTTTTCTGGTTCTGGCCTCTTCTTCTATCTTGCCATATTTGCTTGCCAGATAAATCTAGGTCTTAGAAAAACTACAAATCACGACATGCCTACACCCCAAGAAGACAGATAACACAGTGACGCTTTGCACACCCTGCCTGTGCTACTGCGCTAAGCCTCAGTCGCCATCCCGTCAGAGGGTGGCAGTGAACTAGCTGTAGCCACTAATGTAGGGACTGCACTAGTTATTTATTCTTAGTCAGTTTTCTCAGCTGTGAAAAGTGAGAGTATACGTCACAGAGTTTCTGTAAAGGAGCATGCCATGCATAAGTGCATGCCGTGTGTGTGTGTGTGTGTGTGTGTGTGTGTGTGTGTGTGTGTGTGTATACATGTGCATTGAGGTTACTTTTTATAATTATTATATTTTACTTACTTTTTGTTATCATCTTATCTATGTTCCATCCTACCTGGAAACAGCCAGGTATGCCCGACTCACTATAAAAGGGGCTGTTGCCCCCTCTTCTCTCTTGCTCTTGCCTTCCAGCTCTTCTCTGTCCTCTCACCCCTTCCCCTCCTCCCCCTCCATGTGCCCATGGCTGGCCTCTACTTCTCTACTCCTCTTCTCTACTCTCTCCCTCTCTCTGCTTTTCTCTGCCCCTACTACCCTCTTAACTCCCCTCCCCCTGCCCTGAATAAACACTATTGTATACTATACCTTTGTGTGACTGGTCCCTCAGGGGGAAGGGATGCCTCTGCATGGGCCCACAGAGGCACCCCCACCCTTCCCTCACACCTCACCACACATCCACCAAAACATATCCCCTGTCTCTTTATCTTTTTATAAACACATCACTTATTGTGTCAGGGGTACATAATGTGCCACAGTGTGCATGTGGAGGTCAGAGGACAACTTGCAGAAGTCAGTTCTCTCCTATACTGTGAGTCCTGAGAATTGAACTCAGATCATCAGACTTGGTGGCAAGAACCTTTACCCATTGAGCCATCCCTCTGGTCCCCTATACCTCTTTTCTTGATACAGCGTTTCTCACTGAATTTGGAGTTCACCAATTTGGCTAAGCTGGTTGACCAATTAACTCCATCAATCTGCCTGTCTCTGCCTCCCAAGCACTGGTACTGTAGATGACACATGCCTTTGTGCTGGGCTTCCAATCAGATCCTTATGCTTGCATAGAAAGCACTTTACTGACTCAGCCATCAACCCAGCCCAACCGAGCAGCATTTAAAAATCTCTTTCTGACTCTGGCTTTCTCTCATATCTATCTTTAAACACCAGTCATGGCTACCATAGGTCAGAGATGATCATTCAGTATAATTTCTTTATAAGAGGACCAACTGATCAGCCACATTGATCCTCCTTTGCTATAGAATGAGACAGTCACTGGTTCCAGGCATTAGGGTATGGATCTTTGTGGGGAAGGGGAAGAGCATTATCTTGCCTAAACCACCTTATCTGGATGCCATGCTCGATCTCACTCAGTCGGTACTTAGCTCGAAACAGCATGCATGCATTGCTCTTTTTTTTTTTTAAAGATTTATTTATTTCATTTATATGAGTACACTGTCACTGTCTTCAGACACACCAGAAGAGGGCATCAGATCCCATTACAGATGGTTGTGAGTCACCATGTGGTTGCTGGGAATTGAACTCAGGACCTCTAGAAGAGCAGTCAGTGCTCTTAACTGCTGAGCCATCTCTCCAGCCCACATGCATTGCTCTTTACAGTTTTCACACAAGTCTGTTCCATTTATCCCACGTGTGGTGTTTGATAAAATCAAGGACAGTCTTGGGTCCTCTACACCATCAGACTCTGCAAATGCCAACGATAATGGGACCAGCCACTGCCTTCCCTTTCCTCTTCTGTCCTGCATCCTTAATATGGTACCCATCTCAGAGATAAGTCTGACATCGCTGAAATACATCTAAGAATGTCCATGAATCTTTTACTTCTCATGGACATAATAATGATTTTAAAAATCACCTCTGTTCTAAAACTTCTATCCTTCTGCCTCAAAGCAGCCCTCAGAAAAACAAACCAAATACAGGAGACAAAATGGCAGCACGTAGGAACTGGAAAAGGCACTGGCTATCTGGTGGCAGGCTGCCTCCTTTTAATAATTCTTTAAAGTGTTTCAAGTGGCTTACTTTGATTGCTGAATTCACCTGGCTATTAAATCAGGCTATTTGTGATCGGAGCTTTTTTATATTGGTCATTTCAGACACTCTGAGTCCCCTTACATGTCCCTTTTCACCCACAATGAGTCTGGAAGGGACCTTAGGAAGATGGACATTTCATCAGTACTATGCAGGGAAGCAGAAATGGAGGCTCGCCCAGGGACAGGTGTCCCCCTTCAGTCCTCTCTGCTGCTCTCACCTCAAGCTTCCAGTGACTCTCTTGTCTCATTGATTACTTTCTTTTGAAAGTCTTACAACACCTCTTTGTTGCATTTATTTATTGTGTGCATATGTGCATGCGTGTGCATGTGCGTGTGAAGATGTTCTGTTAGTGCTTTGAGACAAGTTTTATTATGTAACACAGGGTGGCCTGGAACGTATGATCCTCCTGCTTCAGACCATAAAGCACCAGTATTAGAGGTATGCAGTGCCATGCCTGGTCCTTATTAACACATAATTGTACTCTCCAAATGTATTTCACTATGACATAATTTACTTTGGTCTCAAAAAATTATTAGTATTATTAATTTGCTAATTTGAGACAGGGTCTCACTATGTAGCCCTGGCTGCCCTAGAACTATGTAGACCAGGATGTCCTCAACTTCATAGAGATCTGCCTGACTCTATCTCCCAGGTGCTGGGATTAAAGGCATGAGCCACCAAACCTAGCCTAAAATTATTTTTTTTTAAGACTCAAGAGTTTCAAACCACTTTCCTGAGTAGGCTGAATGCGTGATACAGAGAAAGGAATGAAATAGATTAAATATAAGAATTTTATCTCTTTACTAGAACCTCCCATTATATTTCAGAACAGTACAGATTTTGTTCATGAGAATTCAGGAAACAAAAATCAAGATTGTTATTTCAGATGCAACAGGGTTAGACAACACCTCTAGCCACGCTGCCCTTTTCAGCTGTTAGGGAAAAACAAAAACAAAAACAAAACAAAAAAACTCAACAAGACAAAGTCTTTACATTCCTTTAAAGACAAAACCTCCATTTTCCTACCTCCCAGTCTGTTCTGAGTATTAAATGATCTTGTGACACAGCACTTTTCTCCTGTACGGCTGACTCTGAAAGGTGAATGAGCATTAGGAAAGAGTGTAGCTAAGAGATGCTTTCACTTGTGGAGTAGCTGAAGGCACCAGGGCCTTGTGGAGAAGCTGATGGTGACCTTGTGGAGAAGCTGATGGCGACCTTGTGGAGAAGCTGATGGTGACCTTGTGGAGAAGCTGATGGCGACCTTGTAGAGAAGGGAGGGCACCAGGCGAGGCCAGGCCCAGGGACTCCAGTGAAAGAACAACTGGTAAATAAACCCATCCCACTGGGATGAGAATTCTGGTGACCTACATTTTCAAGATGACATGTTTATCCACAGTGGGGCAGTCTTGATCTCTAATCTAGAGTGGCCTTTAAAAAAATATATTTTATTCAAGAAAATGTAAAGCCATGTATGATTCTTGCTAGTGTATCTTACCTAGGGATAGGGAATATACTTTCTGTACACACACTGCCTCCCAAAAACTCAAGCACACTCATCTCCTTCCTCTCCATTAACTTCCATCCAAAGAGCTACCTTCAGAAGAACACAGAAGCAGAGGCAGAATTCTCAGCTGGCTCATGCTGTTCTTCCCTGTGTAGACACCTAAGGTAAGTGCTCAGAACTGTTGGGCGTGAAGAGATGCCTAAGAGACTTCTATCATGTTCGTTCGCTGTGAATCCTTGTTTGATCTTCTCCCAGGAGCAGAGATAACACCTGCCTTCTCCCTCATCCATCCAGCCCTTAGCACCTATCAGCACTAACACACTTTGACACCTCATTGCGTCCACCGGTGTAAACTGCTTAGAGATGACAAAAACTGTAATCCCTGGTACCTTGCAGTCTCAGTGCAACATAATAGGATACACTGGCCCGAGTCCTCCATATCTCTGCAAATGAGAAACAAGCTGAGATAAAAGCCTGTGTTGCCCATTTGTGTCTCCTCTTTTGTGGGAGCAGGTGGCTGTGACTGATTCACAGAGTGTATCATCATCCAAAAGCTACAGATAAATTCTGATTAGAAAAGACAGATCCCAGTGGAAGAGCTAGGGGAAAGACTGAAGGAGTTGAGGGGATTACAACCCCACAGAAAGAACAATATCAATTAACCAGACCACCCAGAGCCCCCAGGAACTAAACCACCAACCAAAGAGTACACATGGAGAGGGCCATGGCTCCAGATACATATGTAGCAGAGGATGGCCTTGTCTGTCAACAATGGGAGGAGAGGCCCTTGGTCCTGTAGAAGCTTGATGCCCCAGTGTATGGGGATGATAGCACGGTGAGGCAGGAGTGGGTGGGTAAGTGGAGGAGCACCTTCATACAGGCAAAGGGGAGGAGGAAGAGGGAGAATCGGATGGGAGGCTTGTGGAAGGGTAACCAGGAAGGGGAATATCATTTGAAATGTAAACGAAGAAAATGATTAATAAAAAAAGAAAGGAAAAAAAAAAAAAAGAAAAGAAAGCATCTGGAGGTACTACTTCGGAAATGTAAACCAAGAAACACACAACACCAACGAAGCAATGCAGTGTTGAGAGGCAATGCCTCTGTCATAGAGAAACGCAAAGCCACCTAAGAGTCACTTCAGTGGCTCCCAGGTCACACAATACCACTGGAAGAAATGTGAACTGCTTACCAAGCACAAAAGCCCTGAAAGCTGTCCGAGTGTCTACTATGCTAGAGTGTTCTTAAAGGGTGGCCTCTGTGCCTCACCAAAGCCCCAAGGTGCTGCCTCTGTGCCTCACCAAAGCCCCATGGTGAAGATCCTCGGTGCCTCACCAAAGCCCCATGGTGAAGATCCTTGACATCTTACTGATGACAAAGTGAAGTCTCAGAGAACTTAAGATTGAGAACTAAAAGGGGATTTTTGGAGTTGAATCTGAAGGCCTCAAAGTTCCTGCTTCCCTCCTCTACATCAGAAAACTGGTGGTGCCCTCATCAGATGAACCCGTGGTCCACAAATAAAACTGCTGCTCACCAGAAGTCATGCTTATCCCACATTAGATGGTACGTCACTCAAAGACTGAATCCACAGTCCGGAATTCCTTCCCCTGGACTGAGTTTTCTTAAGCTCAGAAACTCCCCAACTACATGGAAGCCTTTGAGTTGAGCCCCTCATGACAGGCATGTGAACTTGGAGAGCTCCAATCTACTGTCTAGTGTTATCAGATTCTTTGTCCTTGTTACTAACATTGAATTTATAAGCAAGCGTGTACACAGCAGTAGGGATGCAGAGCATCATAATAACATTAAGAGGCTTGGGTTCTGTGGGACAACCATTTGCTGTTAATTCCTGCATCTTCTCTACATTCCTGCAGGAAACAGGCATGCCTTATTAATACACCGATCGGCACAGTCAGCTCTGTAATCAGAGGAAAGTGCTATCGAAAACAAACCTTCATCCTAAATTAGTCAATTCATTCTTTCATCCATAGACACGCTCCCTCAACCAACGTTAAACAAGCAGCTAAGGAAATCAATCCGTAAAACAGACTAGTCAAATGTACAATCGATTCTCAATGAAAGAGGATAAAAAAACCTTAGGAAAAAGATAATTTAAGATGTTTTAAATGCATTCTCAGATTTAACAAAGCTTATTTTATGTATATACCTCTCTCTATTTATACATAAAACAGGAAAAATCTACCATGAAGAACAAAAAGATAGAACAAGTAGTTCTGAAAGATTGAAGAGATGACTCAGTGGTTAGCACTTGCTGCGCTTCCAGAGGACCTGGGTTCAGTTCCCAGCATTCATGTGGTGGCTCACAACCATCTGTAACTCTGGTCCCAGGGGATCCAATGCCTCTCCTGCCTCTGCAGATACCACATGTACATGATTATATATATACAAACAAACACATAAAATAAGTATTTTTTATAAAGAAGTAGTTCTTGGAAGGATTGGTTGTAAACATAAAAGACTAAGCAGACAGGCTGAAAAAGAGAATAAACAAACCTGAACGTTAATCTGAAAATTTAAGGTGATGGGATTTTAAATAACACAAAGATAGAAAATATAAAAATTAAGAATCATAGAAAATAAGTTCACGATGTCCGCATCATTTGCTCGTTTATGTTTTTGTCTCTGAGATGCTGACTCAGCCTAGAGATACAGATAAGTGATAGAGATTAAGAGTCCCAAAGAAATAGTTGGTGAGAATCCATGAACAGAACATATTCCCAAGACGTTAGTGGGAAATGTCCAACAGGAGAGCCAGCACCCACGTTCCAGAATTCCATTCAGAAATATCCTCCAAGGAGAAAGGTGAGCAGAGGAAAGATAGAAGGTGTTATGGATCTGTTTGGGAGTGTCTGTTTGTACGTGTTTGGGTTTATTTTTGTTTTTGAGATAGAGTCTCAAAGTGTAGGTCAGGCTGGCTGGAACTCACTATGTAGTGCAGGCTAGCCTTGAATTCACAGTGCTTCCTGCCTCAGCCTCATGAGTGCTGGAATTACAGATGCTACGGATCACAACTGGCTGTTGGAGATGCTGATTCTGTTACAGTATTTACAGGGGAAATGTCTAGTGTGGAGCTCACAAACCCAAGAAAGCTCTGGAAATTGAGAAGTGCAATTCAGGAGAAGATGAAATAGAGGTTGTACAAATAAGAGAAAAATTGTACCTAAATCCCATCCTCAAGGTATTTAATAAAAGATTCCACATGAGATGCTTAAGTTTCCCATCAGCATCACCACTGACCAGACATCACTGCACAAAACGCTTTTTATATGTTACTAACACGCAGTGAGATACTACTACTCCACCCCCACCAGAATAGCTACAAGCCAACAGATGGATAATAAAAAGTATCGGCAAGGAGGTGGTAAAAATGGAACCCTTCCGTGTCTCAGGTGGGGACGTAAAATGGTGCATCTGCTTTGTAAAAGAGTCAGCAGTTTTCAAAGATCTAAATACTAGAGTTACCATGTGACCCCAAGATGCCAGTCACGGGCACACGCATCAACACAAAACAGAGCTTATGTCTCCAAGGGAATAAAAGATTCTGGAGCCAAATATGAATGACCAAGGCCTGGGAACACAGACTTAGGTTACCTAAAATTCGATGTTCTAACACATGGAAGCAGTCTCGGAAAGTTTTTATAGTAACATAACAAAGAAAGTCATAAATTAAGGCACTTAGCAAAAACATAGGTGGAAGCATTAAGTAGGCAGTTACAGTACAGCAGGAAAACCTCGGCTATTGCCCTTGGCTGCAATCTGAGAGCCTTTGGGGTTGACAGAACTGAGGTTTTGTTAAACCAATACATCCAAACAGGTTTTCAGCCTGGCTTTGTCTGTTAGTGACAGGATGTTAGGCCCAACACAATGGGGTGGGCCTGCAAGGAATAGCTATCAAGTGCATACAAGATGCCTGAGATAAATTTAATTAGACTCTGGGCTGAAACAGCCCAACCTCTCCACATCACCGATGTTCCAATCGGTCTTTGCAGACACAGCTTATTTCCAGGAATTCTTGTTCACAATACTCAAGACAAAGGAAATCATTTCCACACAGAATCCTGTATACAAATGCTCAGAGCCATATAACAAACAGTAGCCAAAAAACGGAAATGTTTTAAACTAATGAACTAGTAGTGGATAAAATATTGGTAGCAGGGCCAGTGAGCTGACTCAGCAGGTGAAGGTGGTTGCCTGATAACCTGAGTTCGTCCTTGTAACGAACTGCAGTGTGTTCTCTGGCCTCCATTCACTTACGTGCCATGGCACACGTGCTCACGAGCACACATGCACATGTGCGAGTGGGCATACACACACCTGCACACATGTGATTACGTAGTATGGCATATAATAGAGTATCACTCTATCAGTTATCAATAGAGAATGGAAGCATACGAGGGTAACACACATGGGTGGGCCTTGTAAGCATTAAAAAGAAACCAAACACCCGCATGATTGCAGGAATGGAAGCCAAGATCGCACACAACCTCAACAGGAAGTTGAAAGCAGAGAGAGTGAACTGGAACTATGCAAAGCTATAGATTCTCAAAGCCCACCCCCCAGTGATGTACTTCCTTCAGCAAGGCCACACCTCCTAAACATCTCCATACCGTGCTACCAGCTGGGGAGTAAGGTTTCAAATGCCCTACTTTTGCAAACAAACCACCTCAGCTTTATCTGATTCTTTTTTACCTTAGGATGACAGTAAATTGGTAAATTTAATATTAAATTAAAATTTAAGAATAAAATCAATAGTCATCTTTGAGGATACATGGCTTCTGGTAGAAAAGCTTCAGTTGTAATAATATAGACCCAGCTATATTTTGCTATGTCTAACTAAGGCTATAAGAGTCTGATTATCTAAATATGATCTAAAAATGACCTTTCAACAGAAAGCAGTGTAAAAATATAGATAAAAAGGTGAACATGGATTTGCCGTAGAGTAAGTAAGTTGTACGAATCAAGGGAAACAACTCCAGTGACAGCAGTGATCCCATGAGGGATCCCCTAATCTCTCTTATACTTTCCCAGAAATGGTACGATTGAGAAGCAAACACCCTCATAATTATCAGCCCTCAGTCCTTATAAAGCTAATCAGTTTAGAGCAAATAAACCACAATGAAGAACCTCTATGCTTCCTGAGTAATCAGGATCCAAATATGTATAAGAATGATTATTTAATATCTAAGACGACAGTGCTGTTATTATCAAATAAAAAGTACAACAACTGACAAGTAACGTTTAAGCTCTTATGCTATAAAATGGAAAAAGGATTGTCTCTTGCTATTTACTTCTGTGAATATCGCCAAGATGTGAGAGTCAAACACTACATAGTCATGTCATGATTCAAAGGAGTAAATATAAATGGTCCCTGTATAACTGATGGCAAAGTCCTTCCCTCCCTTCCCATTCCCCTCAACACAGCATCTTCCCTCCCGATCCCCGATCCCCTTCCCTCCCTTTCCTTCAACACATCACCCCTCCTCCCTGCTGTCATCCACCTGTCATCTCCCCTCACTTTCTCTCCCTTCCCCTCAACCCAGCCTACTCCCTCTTCCCTTTCCTGTATTCTTTCCTTTTTGTAATGGAGAGTAAGTGCAGGCCTCGCTGGTGCTGAGCAGGCACTCTACCATTAAGCTACCACCTTCCATCATGTTACATTCTTGCCCAATGGCAAAAATTAAGTCATAACTGGACAAATACTAACCTAGAGAAAAGACTCCTTATGGCACAATGGTAACTATTAAGAACTCTGTTTTGAAAACAGAATCAAAGCAGGAGACAAAGGGTCTGCACTGTAAGTGTTCAAAGCAATCTCCCATGGCAAAGCATTCCAACTGCTGGAGAAAGCTAAGCACTGAAAGCACTATTTATTTTACTGGAGTATTGAGGAAAACCTCATTCTTTGATACAAGTTAAAATACTAGCATGGTTTGAGAATTGCTACTAAAAAGGAGACCAACCATAAATGAGTGTCTTAGTTACTTTTCTATTGCTGTGATTAAATACCATGACCAAGACAACTTACAAAAGAAAGCACTTAAATGGGCACACTGTTCCAGAGTGTAAGAGTCCCTGAAGGCAGATCAAAGTCATGGCGGTGGGTAGCTAGGGCAAGCACAGCTGAGAGCTCTTGGCTCCACTGCAAAGGGGAGGCAGAGAGAGCTCACTGGAAACACAAAGCTTTTGAAACCTCAAAGCCCACCCCTGGCCACACCTCCCCAAACAGGAGTACCAACTGGGAACAAGTACACAAAACCCCAAATGTATGAGGGATTTCACATTCAAACCACCACACAGAGAGTCATGATGTTATCCCACTACTAGAAAAGGAACTCAGAAGGAAGAATATCTCATCACGCCCCCTCCAAGGAGTGAATAGCTTGATGCATACTGAAGACCTGCTGTGGAATTCAGTTTCCAGGCTTAATGTACATTAGTTCACCGCGCCAGCAGGTGCTAACCAGAAGGCTGAATGATTTTTGTGGTTTTATAAAATGGCTTTTAACTCCTGAAGTTAATCAGCAGGGAGCAAAGCTGATTTGACCTTTAAGGGTCTACAGTACACAAGGTGTGGACTGTACAGTACACAAGGTGTGGACTGCAGGGACAGGCACTCTTGAGTTCTGCCCAGACAAAAGCACAACACAAGGGTTGATGTTGTTTCTGATACTGTTCAAAGATATCCTAGGAGTGAATCAGTTGGGAGAACTACAACCTAAGCTTCTACAATTGCTCAGAGCCTTGACAGAGTATAGCAAGAAAGTTAGACATTAGAGTTGACCTAGGGAAAATACAGTGTGCAACAAAGTCAAGAAACAATTAACACTAAGACTTAATTCTAAATTCTTTATATCTGAGACTAGGGATGACACATTTGTCTGAGGGAATAAAGGAAAATAAAAAATATTTTTAAAAAGCATAAAGATGGTTAAAATGGGATTTAAATATAATTTTAATAGTTATTTTTAAAGAACAGGAGTGTTGTGTTAAAACCAAAGACCATAAATAAAACAAACATTCTGAAAGAGCCTAAGATGACAGTGGACACCAGAACTGTGGTGGTCTTTCACTTGAGTTACTAAAACAATCCACTCGGTGAACATGCTTCCAATATGAAAGTCAAGTGTTGGCCAAGCATCAGTGCATAGGCTGTCTCTGAGACAGCAAAACGGTCAGGCAAACAGGAGCACTCTCTAACCGTTCTACCATGATTACCGCTGGCTCTTTTGGAGTATGTTAATATTCATTTGTTCATACACTGATTAGATATTGCAACAAGATCTGATTTCCACTTCATTTGTTTCTGGGGGAAAAGTGAGAAGTGAGGAAATATTGATGTTTGGTAAAATTTACAAATCAGCACTCTCCCGTGGGAAACAGGGGTCCTCTCTCAGCAGCATGCAGGAGTAAACCCACCACAGAGACTGACTCCTCCCACCTGCCCAGCTTTCAGTAGCAAGTTCGCCCAGGCCTTTGGAACATTCCCACCTGTTTCCTGTAAAAGCTCCTAACATTCTGGGTGTAGTTTAGCTGTGAGTTGTCAAATTCGAATGTAATTGAATGAATTTACACTGGTCCAGGACAGCCTTCTGTGTCTTTCCCTCAGATCTGGCCAGTCTCAATTCCCAAAGAAGATACATTTAACTAGGGAAGAACAGTAAAGAGAAGGCCTGATATGATACATGACTTGAAGAGACCAGACTCCCACCTCACAAGAGGTAAAAATAGCAAGTTCTTCTGGTAGTGTTTATGTTTTTAGGAAAACTAAATCCTCCTCCAGATTAAAATAGCTAAAACCTTTTGCTACAAAGGTTAAATTTCACTAACAGCATATAAATGTGAAAAGGAAACCCCAACTCCAGGTACTAGAGGGGTGCTGTCAACTGTCTTTCTCTGAGCTTTATGCCTCTCGGGGTAAGTCTGAATTACATTTGTGCATGTGTCACCAGAGAACTGGAAAGTCCCTTCAGCGTGGGATTAGCAATGTCTCCCTTAGACGAGGGCTTAGTAAATTCTTTCCACTCAAGACCCCTTTCACCTGAGAAATTTTTATGCAACTCCATATACACAGGTATATAAAATTAGTACATATCTCAAACATTTACTGACAGTAAATCACAAAGTAATTTACTTTAAAAGGATTCTGTGGTATACATGTAAGCTTATTATTTATTAAAGACAAAGGCAAACTTAAATATTAATGATAGGTGTGCTTGCTTAATTTTATATAAATAATTAAATCCCGACTGAATGGGATGCTGAAGGACAGAATGTCTTCAACAGTTCTCAGAGCTGATTGCTATTTTGATTTATAATCATCGATGCGGCAGGTGCTCCTTCACATAAAAACATGGTACAAAGTGGTAGAAGTGTGGTTAGGGCCATTTCTGAAACTACTGGAAATTCTGTGCTAATCCCAAGACAAAAGTTCATTAAAATTTTTTTAAATCAAACCCAAACACCAATTTTTAAAATCAAAGCTTTGAGGGCTGGAGAGATGGCTCAGCAGTGAAGAGCACTGTTCGATTTTCCCAAGGACCCAGACTGGATTCCCAAAACTCACACAGCAATGCCCACTATAACTCCAGTTCGAGGGGATCTGAAGCCTTCTGGACTTCACACAGTGGTACACAGGTATGCATGCTGGCAACACACACACACACACACACACACACACACACACACACTAAATAAAATAAATAGAAATCATAAATAAAACATTGTAACACAATACAATCCAAAGACATACTAATTTGATACACGCTGAAGAATGCTGGCATAAAAATATTGTCTTTGTTTTTCATAATGACTATGTTTCTAGAGAGCAGAAAACTTTGTATACACAGCAAAAACACTGTAGATCACAATATACAACAGTCTTGAAAATTGGGTATTTCAGGCAACACTCACTGGTGCTACCTGTCATGATGACATGGCACGGGACACATGGGCATTCAGGACCAAGGCTAGAGCGAAGTCATGTGACTCAGCACAAGCAAGCACCTCCAAAAGAACATTACACATTGGATTTTTTAATTCATTTTTGGTCACTGCATCTTAGAAGCTACACATTTTTCAAGACTCCTCCATTTATTTAGTTACTGGATCCCTTATGAAGTCATAAGTCATGACTTAAGGAACTCAAGAGCATCTTCCTGAAGAATGAAGTGGGGATCGGAGGAAGGGACAAGGGATCTTTAAATAAAGCAGAAAGGAGAGAACACTGAGGAAGGCCAGGATGGGCACAAAGAGAAAGCAAAGTGCTGGGTGCCTCAGTCTGTAAGTTGTACTGAGATGGGCATAAAAACTTTGCTCTGCCCGAGGAGTTAAAACTACACTCAACCGCCTTTGGCTGGGCCAAGGAAAAAATAAGCAGGTGAATTCCAGTATTGCTGGTTTTAACTCTGTGGTCAGTTAAAAGGCTGTTCTTTACAGACTAAAATTCAGGCTAGAGATGTCAGGTAGCTAACAAAATCTATTCCCTTTAGTTGGCTTTGAGCAGGGAAGGCACAGTTAATTGCTAGTGTAGACTGTTGACCCTTTTACCTCTGTGGTTAGTGTAGGGCCCCAAGCTGCTCCCTTGATTTCTTTTTAACTGAACAGAGACAAGCAGTGTGGGAAGTGTTTGCTGAAATGTTAGCGTTTGAAAGTCTTAAGTTAGCTGGGCAGCGGTGGCGCACACCTATAATCCCAGCACTTAGGAGGCAGAAGCAGGCGGATTTCTGAGTTCGAGGCCAGCCCGGTCTACAGAGTGAGTTCCAGGACAGCCAGGGCTATACAGAGAAACCCTGTCTTGTAAACACAAAACAAACAAACAAACAAAAAAAGTCTTAAGTTGCCTCTTAAGAATCTATCTGCCTCCTCTCCCAAGTCTCTAACTCCTTGCTTACTCTATCTTATTCTATATTTAACTAAATACATAGAAAATGACACTATTTTTTAATAATAATGTCCAATGCTGATACAAATAGCATAGATATGGGCATTCTTCCTTACCATGGTAGAAATGGGAATGGATCTTTCTAAACCAGAAAAATTTGACATTTTAAAAAGTTTACAGCTTTTTCCTCTTCAAAAGTTCAGCTTCTTTAAAAAAAAAAAAAAGAAAAAAAGAAAAAAAAAATCTATCTCCGGAAATAGAAGGGCAATGGAGATTTCCATGAAGATTTTCACTGTACCCTTCTTTTGAAGAAACATTTATTTATTTTATTTGAATGAGTGTTTTGCGTGCACACAGATCTGAGTGCCATGTGTATACTTTTGCGTGCACACAGATCTGAGTGCCATGTGTATACTTAGTGCCTGCAGATCCTTTAGAAGTGGAGTTAGAGATGGCTGCAAGCTGCCATGTGGGTGGGTGGGAGCTGAACCTGGGTTCTCTGCAGGAACAGCCAGTCAACTGTGTTAAGTGCTTTTAACTACCGAGCCACGTCTACAACTCCACACTGTACTATTCTTAATGAAAACAACCAAAGACTCAGCAGGTTCTTATGTCTCCAAGGAGGTAGAGAAGGAAGGAGGAGAGAAAAAAGATCTTTAATAACTTCTGTATTTAATCCACATTAACCCTTCTTCAGATGTCATGAGTTCTACGGTCAGCTACGGTCACACATTTTTCATTTCATACAGCTTAATGATGAATAACTTACATGCCATAAAATTTACCCCTTCAAGGATACAAGCCAATGATTCTAGTAAACTTACAGAGCTGAGCACTCGTTACTGCTGACACTGTAGAGCTCTCCCGCTGACGTACATCAGTCAGTCACAGGACTATCAAGAGGCAAACTACACAGAGACTGCAACGACTACAGAGTCCTTACAGCAGGGCAGGATGTGATAGTCTCACCGTAAAGACACAAGACTGCCACAAAGTAGCTGGGACCAACATGGCTGACCAACCACATCTATGCATCATTAACCATACAGAGTTGCATGCTCCCATCATGCCACAGCTGCAAATCCCCTATGAGGGCAGGAAAGGGGAGCAAACCCCATTCTGAAACAATCTTAACCCATTTCTGTAATCTTACCTCATTAACTCAAGATAACTCTCCCTTCATCAAAGTTTGCCAGGGAATACGCTCTATGTATATAAACGCCCAGCAATGTATCTCATCCCTTAAATGTACCTTTGCCCTAATAAACATATTCTCTATCATTTACTTTGTCTCACTGTATTCTGAATTCTTTGCTGGCAACAAGAACCTCAGAATGTAGAAAAGGGAATCCCAATCTATTTGTTTATTATCTCTGAAACCTGCTCCGTTCTCACCCCGGTGACCAATCCCTTGTGCCCATCTGTAGCCAATCCCTGCTGCCATCTTCAAACCTTCCACTTTGTTTCATGATAACTCCACAGCCTTAATGTATATGAGCAGATATGTCTGCTTTATACTGACTAGCATATATTAAATCTTAGATGTACAGTATACAGTGTGGTTATAGTATATAAAATGTCTACTTTTAAAGAATTAACGTGGTGCTATAAGCAAGTGGTGATTTTCTTATAGCTCATTAGAGCCTTCTGGTAGCAGGAAAGGTGGCACTCCAATACCAGTTGAGGCAGAGGGATCGATTGCCAGTTCAAGGCCACCAAGAGCAACCTGATGAGCTCCTATCTCAAGATACAATTTAGACGGTAGGTAACGTCATCATAAAATACTTGCCTAGCTTGTGCGAGGTTCTAGGTTTAGACTTCACTGAGAGAAAAAAAAAAACTGGCTGCTCTCATCTTCCTGCATTCAGCAAGGTGACATCCACAAACATGTGTTCTTAGCAGTGCTTTTGGGAGCATGAAAAAGGAGGCCAACACTAACACTGTCATAACAAGCCCCGTCTCTGAGGCATATCAGAAATGGCCACTTTGCCTCCAGTTTGTTAGCCATTTTTAATTGGAAGATGTTTTTAAATGCTCACCTTCTTTATAATTTTGCCTAATGAGAGTCTGGAAAAAGTCTAGCTGTTTCTTTAAGTGGACAAAGTATTTTCACCCAAAATATTCAGGAATTTGGTGTGCAGGAATAAGCGTGGCTGATTGAGAGACTGGCCAATATGTTTTTGGTTAGTGCTGAATAGGGACGTCCCTAATTAGGGAGCATTTGTGTCATCTGATTTCTGATCCTTGCTTCAAAGTTCTCCCCACACAGCAGGGAGCACAAGGAGAAGATTAAACTTGATTTAATGGGAAAATATTTCTACCTGTTCAAACACGCAGAATCAAGGCAGTAGCAATTTTAGATCTAAAATTACTAGGAAAAATGCTTTAAGCATTAAGAAATTTTTCCAATGACAAAGGTCAACAGGAAAGAAACTCTTGGCAAAGTGTGAAAAAACTTCAAAAAACTGTAGACAAAGGTTCAAATCTTGGGACGGTCACCAGTTTGTCTCTGCCTGTCTCTGTTTCTGTCTCTTCTCTCTCTTTCTCTCTCTGGTCTCCTACTCTCTCCTCCTATCTGCCAGTCCCTTACCTCTCCAGAAAACATAAGTAAAACACTTCAGTGGAAAACTTGCTCCAGGATTTTCTCACCGTGAGTTTGTACTGGCTTGAATGTTTATTATTCAGAAACTAAAGCAACTGAATTAGGTTTCTCCCCTGTCAACACAATATCCTGGTGGGCCATCTGTTAGCTTCTCTGTCATCTCCCACTCAAACACACAAAGGGAACCTCAGAACCACTTACGTGGATACTCAGGATTGTTTTGAGGCTCAAACAGATGTGTACTTACACCAACTCTCCATTCTGGAGCCTCCGGGGTAATTACTGTGCTGACAAGAAAGGTCCCACAGGTACCCAAGGCACACGTGTGGCAGTCAGTTCTCACCTTCATCCTCAGCACACGTTCAGGATGTCTGTACAAGTCACAATATTTAAAAATGTTTTCTCCGTTAAATAAAAGAAAAAGATTACACTTAACTCTTCCCGTTTAAAGCTGAACGCTGTTTCCAGTGTTTTTCTTTTCTGAAAGATTAAGGTTTTTCAAGCCACAATTAAAAAAAATATGACCTAACTGGATTAAGAGCATACATTCAAGATTTTCATAAGATAATCATGAGAAAGGAGAAGAAACTTGCAAAGTCTAAATCTATACTACCGCCTATCAGACGTGTGCACATTTCTCCTAAAAATAGGTCAAAGTTTAAAGATATGAAAACCTGGTTATTGATTAAAGAAAAAAGTTTCCAGTGTAGTCATCAGAGACTCAGGAGCTCTGGTGGATCTAAAGGCAGTACTACCTGGGAATTACTCCCTCTGTGGATCTAAAGGCGGTACTTCCTGGGAATTACTCCAATCTTACGATCTTTACAAATGAGCTAAAGAAAATGATGGCTTCCTGATTCTTCCACTTTTCCCTCTTCTCCTCTTTTTTCTAACACAGGGTTTAGGTATACAGCACAAGCCACTTGTGACCATCCTCCTGCCTGAGCTTCTCAAGAACAGAGATTATGTACACATAGCCACTATGACCTGCTCACCATTTTCTTAATTAAGAAAGTAGTTAGGGCCATCTCAGTTTAAACTAAATTCTGTAGCCAAAACTGGCCTTTTAACTAGTGCACCTCCAGTTCTGCCTGTTCATTCTTTAGCTCATATTTGTAAGAGAAAGATATTAAAGTTATGTAATGTCCACTAGGATAGCATCTTCTGCCTTTACTCTTTCCCTTCTTTCTGTGGTTTAGCTAACAAATGAAAGCCACAAGAAATTCTAAACTCCAAAAGGAGACAGAATATAAGATATCTAGATGGGCCCTTTTCTGTTTTGACATGTCTACTCTAGAACAGGTCCTGGCACCTGGCATAGGAACTCAGAACTGACCACTCAGTGAACAAACAACCATTTGTTAGGAACCTTCTATAGCACGGAAAGATGTGTTGCTAGACAATGAATTCTGAGTTGGAATCTGTAATATTAGAAAGCTGGCTAGATAACCAAGCTTTGCTACTTGACATATAAGATAATTAGCTTACACTCGGCCAACAACAACACCAGTTTTCTTATCCACAACAGGGGGATGAGGACTGGAAAGGCCATTGTGCGATGAGAACACCGAGCAAATAAAAACACCATTGAGTTTCTGTGACTGATCACATTAAATGATTTAGAATCGTTTTCAAATCTCTATGCAATAACTTATTGTTAGAGGGGCTATTTGGTTTATAAACCAAAAGGACAATTTTGATAATAACAAAAAGACTATAAATACCTTTTCTCCAGGGTTCATAATTATCTCTATATAAATTGTACATATTCATAAAATTCTAACTTCTGGGTGCTATGGTCAAGATTACTTTTGCTCTCTACTCTGAGGTCTTACCCACTTCCTTGATGTTACTTGTTATTTTGAGATATTTGATACGTTTGTTCAGGTTTTCCTGCAGTCCCCAATCAGGGGACTCACATGAAGAAACAGGAACCCTGTTCCTCAGGATAACATGACAGGCAGTCTAGGGCAGTGGTTCTCAGCCTGTGGGCCACAACCCCTTTCAAACAGGTTACCTTAATATCATCAATATTTTTATCTTATGATGCATGACAATAGCAAAGTTACTGTTATGGAGTAGCAACCCCAATAATATGGTTTGGGGGAGTCACCACAACATGATGAACTGTATTAAAGGGTTGCAGCATTAGAAAGGTTGATAACCACTGGGGGAGGGAATCTAGAAGGCACAGCTGGGCATGAGGCACTCTGGAGAAAGAAGAAGCATCGTCCCTAGATCTACTTGCATTTCAAGTTCTATAACCAGAAATGTGAACACTTCAATTACATTAGTTATCGCCTCACAGAAATAGATTCAAGATCATGGCGTCAGCATGTATTAAGAGACCATCTTAAAAAAACCGATCTCTACAAAACTGCTTATTAAGTTAATGAATGCGCTTTTTATAACATTGTAACAAATGCGCTGCATTTTACTGGGAAGGAGAAAACAGTGTCTCCTGATTGAACAGCGTGCTTGCTACCATCAGGTCACACTGGGTATAAACATGTCTTTTGATGCACCGACCTCTTGAAAGGTCCTGTTCTCAACTGAAATCCTTACAGCATCACAGTGCTATCCGTGACTCTTGGAAAATCCAGCCCTCCCTTTTCCCACCACGGGCCTTCCAACTGTATACATTTTTATTATTTTCATGATGTTTTCCTGTACTGCTCCAGCATCGTCATCGTATTAGCAGTCATAACCAGCTCTTGCTCAGCAGTAAGGTTATAAGTCATACGTTCAAAAGTTCTCAGGGTCAACCTGCAGGTGGGCCAGGAACGAGGCTAGACAGCCTGTGCCATGCAGGCCAATGTGGTCACTTGCCTTTCATAGCATTCTCTATTATTATTTTAATAAACATAAGTTCTAAACTAAAACCTCTGAGTTAGTTCTCCTTTCCCACTAGACTCTCCTACCCAACTCCGCAGCCCCATTAGCATTACAAATCCTGGTCTCCTTTAGCCTAACACCTTGTATATTACAAATACCCACAAATACCTGGTGACCAAGGACTGCAAAGAACAGGGTGTAAAAGGGCAAGAATGTAAAGAGAAGGCAGAGACCACAGGCTAGCCTACAGCTAACACTGGCTAGCTAACAGCTAACACTGGCTAGCGAACAGCTAACACAGGCTAGCTAACAGCTAACACAGGCTAGCTAACAGCTAACACTGGCTAGCTAACACTGGCTAGCAAACCAACAGGTGAATTCCCCCGTTATTTTCTAGTACAGCCAGTCCTCGTAGGCTTTTTTGATTCTAGTTTAGGGCTTGGTGTAAGCTTCCTACTGTCAGGGAGGAATTAGATGAGAGGCTGCAGTATGTTCCTGACATGTAACAGGGAGGGCAGATGGTCTGTGTCTAGACTCGTCCCACACTGTAGCCACTACCCATTAACTAGGCCCTGCTTCTTCTATTGCACCCTGCCCTGCTCTACCCCTATCCCTCAGAGGAAGCAGAAACTCTCCAAATAGCCTGAGCCGGCAGTAGTCTCTCAGTCCAATCCTTTCCCAGCCCGGCTGAGGTGAAGACAAAGAGGTGAGGTGGGGTAGGGTGGAAGCAAAGGACTCCACCAGGAGAGGGTGTCTTGTTCCTCCTCACTGCTCCATGCATGTTCCTGAGGACAGAGTGTGGATTCTGTTGGCGCTGTGGACCTGCTGCCATTTCTCTCGGGGACCTCAGGTGAGTCCCCAGCCCTAGGCAGTCACATCTACCTTGGCTCTACCAAACTCAGACTCTCATGGTTGCCTGGCAAGTGCTTTCATCTCAGAGCAATCACCAGCCCTCAAATCCTTCTCCACCCTGTGCTCCTTCAGTCCTCCTGTTGTGACCTCCTTGCTTACTTATACTGGCTTTTGCTCTTATTTAGCTATGACCTAAGAATCACAAAGGACAGGACAACTGCTGTAGGGAGGACGGTGTTGTTTAATCTGAGAAGTAATTGGTAATATGCCAATGTCTGCCTGGTGGAGTATACATGGGTAGGCAGGTAAGGTAAGCACACTGGCCAAAGAGCCTCGTTTCTGTGTCCACAGTCTCACTTCTTAATACATTAAATCTACCCTTTATTTCTATGTAAGAATAAAACTATATTCCAAATTATAAGTAATATAATATAAAACTATGTTCCAAATATAAGAATAATTCCATATTATTGTTCCCCGAATCATAAGATTCCTCTGTGCCATCTAAACAGGAGCAATGATAGATACAGGTCTGCTGGTCTGTTAAGTCCAGCCTGTTTGTTGACTTTCTCCACCTGTCTGGAAAGCCAAGCTGCCAGAGTGAATACTTGAGGTGATGGATAACCAATGGCTTAAGCTGATCAATACACAGTAAGTGTACCATAGCATACTATAACCCATGAGGCTGTACAACTACAGTCTGTCAATTAAAATCAACTGGGCAACTCTAACGGTTCTCAGTCATTCTCTTGAGGAAACAGGCAGAGCTTGGAAGGAAATTTACACACAGAACTTTAAGGCTGAAAGAAATCCAGAAACCACCTGGCCTAACCTTGCCCCACACTAGGTAGGAAAAGAAGCTGGGGTCCAGAGGTTACCCTGCTTTTGGCTGAAGTCAAGAAGAAAGTCAGCCAGGAAAGGACTTAGACTCAGTTCTGAAGAAAAGGGAAGAATGTAAGAGACCAGATGGTTCCAGGTAAATTGGGTGAGGCTGGAGGAGCCACACAGTGCATTAGCCATCTACAGCAAATCACTTCCATACTTATGCCACTGAAACAGCAAACCTTAGTTGTTTTCTGTGGGTCAGTGACCAGGAAGGGTTGGGCTGGGTCATAATGGCTCAGGTTCTCTCGTGAACTGCTGCTGTCTGGGCCATGTTCCACGTTCATATCTGAGCTCATTCATGTACCCGCAGCAGACCTCAGCTTGTTTGTCATTCTTTACCCACCCACTCTCAGGGAGCCCTCTGCAAAATGGCCTGGAAAAAATGACTTCCATACGAGGGAGTGAGGGAGGAAGGAGTGAAAGCAAGAGCCTGGGTCTTTTTATAACCTACTCTCATGTCAGTCATCTCATTACGTCCTACTGCATTCTCCAGTAATGAGTCAGCAAGGTGTGCCACTCTACAGGCAAAGACTGAAGCAACCTGGTTACTTCTCTATTGCTGTGAAGAAACACCATGACCAAGGCAACTTAGAGAAGAGCCCCTTGGAGGCATACAGTTTCAAAGGGTCCATGACCAATAGGGCAAAGAGCGTGCCAGCATGCAGGCAGGCATGGTTTCTGGAGCAGTAACTGAGAAGCTTACATCCTCCTCTGAAAGCACAAGGCACCACGAGCTGAAAAGCAATGGCGTGGGCTTTTGAAACCTCAAACCCCATCCCCAGTGGCACACTTCTTCCAAAAACGACATCTCCTACTCCTTCTCAACCAGTCCATCCACTGGGGACTAAGAACTCAAATATATGAGCCATTGGGGGTCATTCTCATTCAAACCACCACAGGGAGCCTACTAAAGGCTGGACACTTTTTTCATTTAGAAACTGAGGGACACGTTATTATGATGGCTCAAAGGTCAAGGCTGGCTGTGCCTAGTGCTCAAGGAGCACACAGAAGAATACAGAGGGGAATTCCTTGGGTCTCTCATTAGCTCCATTCACAGGAAGTACTTCATGGCTGTGCTCCCTGGTGGGGTGTTTGGGAAGGTTTTGTTGAAGTTATAGAGAGAACGTCTAAAAACACCTTTCATATAATAAATGCAAGGCTGCCTTACTGTTCTTTTCCTAAGCTCTGGATATAAAATATAAGTGGTTAAAAGCATGGGATACACACTAGCCAGGGCTAAGTCCATTTTTTTTCATAAAACAAAACAACAATATATGACATAACAGATAAGAGTAAAACATGGTTATTGGAAGGAGTTCTGGCATGAAGTAGAACGAACAACAGCAAAGCAAATCTCAGATTTCATTAAATAGCACAAAGGAAAAAAATCAGTATTGAAAGTCATAGCTTTCATTAATAACCACAAAAATAAAGTAATTACGTACTGGTAAGTGAACTAAACTGGGGCCATTATAAGAGCTTTCAGGGCTGGAGAGATGGCTCAGGAGTTAAGAGCACTGGCTGATCTTTCAGAGGACCCAGGATCTATTCCAGTATCCACATGGTGGTTCACAACTGTCTATAACTCCAGTCCAAGGGATCAGATGCCCACTTTTGGCCTCTGTGGGCACCAGGCACATGAGGGCACAGATATACAGCAGATAAAATCCTATATTCATAAAATTAAGAAAATAATAAAAAATTATTTTTTTAAAAAGTTTTCCAAACACATGAAGTGCTAAGAACTTTGCAAAAAAAAAATTCCCAAATGTAAAATTATACAAATTATAATCAAGATTCAAAGAATGATTACAATTTATTCTGAAAGTAACACTGTTTGTGTCAATAAGATCCAGGAAGAATTCTTTTTAGATGACATTATTACCAAGGAATACTTGACATTGGAGAATGCTTAAGTATAAGAAAGACATGCTGAATATGTAGAAAACTTTAAAAGACTGTGAAAGACGCCATGTATCTAGATGTTAGAGTCAAAAACAAAACAAAAACAGAAAAACCCAAGTAGATAAAAAATGTTATAGAATTACAAAGCAGCTGAAAAGTACTTGACAAAGGAACTCTTTTCTGGGGGGTGCTCTGACAAGCCTTGAATTCCGGAAGCCAAAAAGATAAAGCCTAGAACCAAGACTGAGCTGGGTCGAGCTAAGTCCTATGTGTAAAGACCTGCTTCAGTGGATTCTGTACATGATGTGGCAGCTTTATGTCATCTTCTAACTGTGGCACAAACTTGCATTTGCTTGTTATTCCTTGGTATTAGATATTACATTGTTCGCTTTCAATATCACTTTATTCAGTCTTACCAATGAAATGTGATTATTTATTCCACATCTATAAATGAAAACAGTGTTGCAAAACAACTGAGATAATGTTAACTTACTTATCCAAAACTGCGGCTCTCTCCATCAGAAGTGGCTTCCACCCACCGTTGAAAAGCTCGGTCAAAGGCTCTTCCTTCCATTAGACCAGAATGACACCCAACCTTTGACCCCAGCTACTGTACCTCTTACTGGAGTCAAAGGCCCCATTTGCAGCTGCTTATTTCTCCTTTTGAGCAGGCATGAACAGCTTGAGAGGAGAAACAAATGTCCAAGCTACCTTCTTAACCTTCTACTAGTTCTAACAAACGGGAAGTGTCCAGGCCAGCTACTGAAGGGTATTTCATTTGTTTGGTTTGTTTTTTTGAGAAAGGGGCTCATATGACCCATAGGTTACACCCAAACTTTCTATGTTGCTGAGGATGACCTTGAACTCCTGATCCTGCTTCCACCTTGCAAGTGGAAGGAAGATTATCGGCAGATGCCTTGCTTCAATCTAGCTTTTAAATGGACAAAATGAGACCTACACACTGTAGAAACCCAGCTGTTAAAACCATGAAGAATTAGTATGAGTAAAATATTTTCTTTTTAGTAAGATATAAAATATGCCTTATACATTATAGGTATACAAGTCCCTACAAGAAAGCAAGCAGGGCAGAATTGGAACAGGGTCAGGCTCAGTCAAGGGATACCCACAAGCCAGCTAAGAAAATAAAGAGCCAGGGGAAAAGAGAGGGCTGTCCAGGGTGTGAGCGTGATACAAAAGATGCAATGTGTATGCGTGTGTGTGTGTGTGTGTGTGTGTGTGTGTGTGTGTGTACTAGTTTTATGACTTACTGTTCTGAAACTAACGCTTGACTAAAATTTTCTTGTCCAGGTTTCAGAAGTAAGATCAGATTGGGCCTTTTAAATTCGTTGTTGTTATTATTGTTGTTATTATTGTTGTTGTTGTTAATATTGGAGGTGGTGGTAGTATATATTGAGTGTACGTGTGTGTGTGTGTGTGTGTGTGTGTGTGTGTGTGTGTGTGTGTGACACATGTACCACAGCCACTGCGTGAAGGCCAGAGGACAACTTTTGGGAGTCAGCCCTTTCCTTTACTGTAGGTTCCAGGGATCGAACTTGTGTTGACAGGCTTTCATGGCAAGCTTTTCACCAGTGAAGCCATCTTGCCAGCCCCACATTGGGTCTTCCAGTAGAGGTCATAAGTATCTGTTGCTGAAGGCACCAAAAATGGTCAGTGCCTACATCTGCTATTCTTTAGGGGATAGTTTTATGAGGGGCTTGCTCATTTTCCTATATGACAAATTGATTTATTGGACTGAATTAGGTAAGACAGAAATACAGATATTCTACAACTTGCAAGTTCATTTAGCCCCTATTTTATCTTCAGGATATCCATGATAGGAATTAATTCCTAATGAGTAGGCAGTGGTGGTACACACCTTTAACTCAGCATTTGGGAAGCAGAGGTAGGCAGATCTCTGAGTTCAAAGCTAGCCTGATCCATAGAGGTTTTTAACAACCTGCTGACTTTGACCCCAGGGACATTTGACAATGTCTGGAGACATAGCCCAACTAATAGTAGGTAACCCCATCCATCTAGCAGACTAGGAATACTCTTCAATATCCTACAATTCAAGGCAGCTACACCACAACCAAGAATCATCTGATCCCTAAGGTCACCGTTGCCAAGGTTGGGACATCCTAGCCTACGGTATCCACTGGCACCAATCTAGGTTGTGACCAAGGTAATCTTTGCTGAGAACAAAATGAAAACCAGCAGCTGCCACTTATCAGGCTGCTTTAATAGGTGAAATGCCAGCTCAATGCCAGCACTGCACTAACACACTTAATTCATATGGGAATCTTACGGTGTATTATTTATTCCCATTTTGCAAAGATAAGGAGGTAGTAACTTGTCCACAGCCCCCACACTCTCTCCATATTGGCATTGCCCAAACCAATAGCTTTCATGTACAGTAGAAGCAGTTAGACAAACAAACAAACAAACAAACAACATCTCAACTGCGAGGCCTGGGGACGAAGAACCCAACCCCCGAGACAGGAGCAGCAGCAGAGAGCGCCCGTATCTGTGAGGTGGGCATAAGGTGTACACTCACCGCTCCCAATGTCTGGCTGCTTCCTTATTTTAGAAAAATCAAGGAAACAGTAAAAGGGCGGGATCAGTGTGTTTCTTGACTGGTGAACTGAAACTAAAATGCCTGTAGAGGAAAGTAGAATAGCTAAAGCAGACAGATGAAAAAGAGACAATGCATAATCAATTACATTTATCAAGGATCGGGCTGAAGACATCAGTGGTTAAGAGCACCGACTGCTCTTCTAGGGGTCCCGAGTTCAATTCCCAGCAACCACATGGCAGCTCACATTTATAAAGGATCTTGGCGATTATCAGTTGATTCCTGTCGTGGCCTAGCAGGAGACTGGAGAAAGGCCACTGGAGAAAGGTGATTTGTTCAAGGCCACTGTGCAAAACAAAAGTGTTATGGCCTAAAAACCACTGGAGAGTTCTCCAAAATGACAAAAAGAATTTAGCTCAGATTTACAAAGGCCTCATGGGTTCTTGATTCTCTCTTTGAAAAATATATATTTCCTTATATAACCCAAGGTCATTGTCATACCTACCAGGATTAACGTCACCCAGCCAATACCTAGCTCTATCAAATTTCCATCCTTAGAAAAAAGGGATTTATTAAGAGCTGGTTTGTTAAGTTGGGATCCAAACAGGGATAACAAACATATGCCTCTTTAAAGTGAATTATGACCCAGAGCCGTGTCTCTCCCCCTTTCCTCTCTCGGGGTTGACTTACTACAAAAACGAGGTTAGCGGCTTTAGAAAATGCCCCACATTCTGACTCTACCTATTTACTTCCCCATGTTGTAATTTAACTGGTACTTTCATCCCTAGTATTTTTGGCAAATGGAAGTAGCTTTAGAGCCCAGGTCTCTTTCTCTGACAAGAATGCTGCACAGGAGGTACAGCATGCTTCATATTCTCGACATCAAGAGGCACGCTCCTGCCTTGTCCCACTTTTTAGCCATGCCACAGCTGAGCAAAGGGCTCAAAGGGACCAGCCTAAGGTCTGCATCCACTTTTCCACTAAGGCATCCAGCAACTCGGGACCACTCCCTCAATCAATTTTCATGATGGGCTATAAGTAGTGACTGTCTAATTTTTTAAACTTTTTTACTAGTCCAAACACATTTATTAGGCAGACAGATTCTGCCACTCATGGGCTGAGCCTGATTGGGTTCTATGACTATAATTTGTATGAGAGAAGCAGGACAACTCTTTTTTTACCCTCCAGCTCTCAGAATAAGAAGCTGGTACCCTCGTTACATCCCATAGAGTTTGCTTCCAACAAAACTTAACAGACAGAAATCAAATACATTTTTATCAAAATACATTTTTATAAAACATTTTAACAACAGAGAAAAGAGAATCTGTGAGCAACCTAAATTATCAAAGAAGTCGGTGGGAACTTCACCTTTATCTAGTGATAGCAGAAGCCCAGAACCTGGGATAATCATGGGACCCAACAGTGTCTGCTCAAACCTTTACTCCTGACAAATCAAAGACCTGTCCAGAGTCCAAGGAGCACTGTAAAACAAGGTAGAAACTACCTGTTCTCCAGTCAGAGACAAATGTCAAAAGGAGATCTGACTTTTCTCTTTTTGCAGAGCTTGGGGTAGAATCCAGGGCCCTTCTATGTGAAGTAAACACTCTGCTATGCGCTATTCCCAGCTCCCTGACCTTTCAAGAAGCCACATTCACAGTTAAAATTGTCTGTGAACACAGAAATTATTTAAAATAACCACAAAGGTGGTTGTGACTAAAACAAGTGGGTTTTTCTTTTCCTTCAGAAAAAAATTAAGATGAAAAGCAGGAAACCACAAATTATAAGATGATAAAATCATAGCAACTGGTACAAAGCCAGAGTGAATGTGTAAAGCTCAAAGACAGAGGACTTTGTAAAGAATCCACAGAGGCCTGCAGAAAGCTGGTAAGGTAACAGTGAAGATGGCATCTTATCTGGCAGACGCAACTGAAGACAAGTGGATCTGGAAAGCCTGGTAAGAATGTAGTGGGGCAGTCAGTAAACAAATATATAGAAACATTTTTTCAAATATTCATTTCTAAATATGTCTTTA
This sequence comes from Rhabdomys pumilio, assembly GCA_030674055.1. Taxonomy (NCBI): domain Eukaryota; kingdom Metazoa; phylum Chordata; class Mammalia; order Rodentia; family Muridae; genus Rhabdomys; species Rhabdomys pumilio. The sequence continues at coordinate 65,934,471 of JANHMN010000001.1, forward strand.
AAATCTAGTTATTTAAATAAAGAAGTAGGTTGGGCAGGGTGGTACAGGTCTAAAAAGCTAACTCTTGGGAAGGTCACATTTTTGAGGCCAGCATGGGACTATCTGACATTGGCGCACACGTACGCACACATACTCACGCACACACGAACGAACACACACACACACACACACACACACACACACACACACACACACGCGCGCGCGCGCGCGCGCGGCGCATGCATGGGAGGAGTCAGGCTAAGGGCAATTGCACTAAAAAAAAAATGCTGGCCTACTCTGACACATTTCCACATTCCCTCCCTGTTCCTTTTATATGAGGATATGCACTTCAAAGTCCACAACCATGAGAACCTAAGTCCTGGTAAGAACAGATCATCTGCACCAAATAAAGCCTCTTTGGAATATAATTTGAATACAAGAAAGCTCTTGGGCAGGTGGTATGGAATGTAGTTAAGCCAGGAATCTGCGTGGAGACACTCAATAATCCTGTTTATAAGCTATCAAGGCACCAGGAACCCACGTCCTCCCAGTTCTGGTCTTGAAGGGCTGTCCTAGCTTAACATCAGGCATCCTTGTCACACTCCCCTCCTGGCTTTTCACACACACACCAGGTGTTAACCCCGAGACCACACTACAATAAATGTCCCATACACAGAGCTTTGTCGTAGCGTTTATTTTCCACAAAACCTGATTTATAAAAAACAAACGGATTTAACTTAGAGAGTTAATTTTCTCTTTTCCATTTATTTTTTGACTGATCCTCGAATCCTACTCACCTTCCAGCTTCGTGCTATGGACAGACAACACCTTAATCCTTCCCAATATCCCCTACCCCGACCCTCAGCAAAAAAACGAACAACAAAAAACCTCCACACAGTGGTTCCCCCAAGACAGTAGGGGGCGCTGCAGGATCCGCAGCTGCTCGGCTTAAATCCCTTGCAGTCTGGCTGAGGCGAAGGGGAAAAAGAAGAGAGCGCTATCTAGCGGGAGAAGCTGGTCCTGCCCTTCCGTGGCTACTCCTCAGCTGGCTTCCGCCAGGGGCCCGAGTCCCGGAAGCCGGAAGTACTGCACCTGAGGACAGAGGCATGGGCCTAGTTGGCCTCAAGGTTCTGCTGCTGCTTTTGCTGGGTGAGCCCCAAGGGCAGCGCCAAGAGGGAAAAAAAAAAGCAGAGTTTTTGCCTCAAGAAGGCATCGTATGATAACGTATGGGAGTTACTTGTGAGTGGCATCATCCAAGAAACTCTGCAAGATTATTGTATAAACGCCACTGTTAATAATGTCCATGGTTCGATAAAGCAGTAAACAAAACTGAGGTCCTTGCCTTCATGGGTCTTATAATCAGTGCACGTATTGAAAATGTAAATTATAAACCATACCAATGGGTAGTAATGTTATGAAAGAAAAAGAGCACCTAAAGTAGGGACAATACAGTCCTGTAATCCCAACATTCAAAAGATCTATGTTTGAGGACAGACTGGGCTACATTTGGGAATTCTAGGCTGACCTAGTCTACATAACACAAAAGAACAAAAAAAGGTAACAGGTTAGTATAAAGTGGCCTCTCCAAGAGGAATAATTCAAGCAGATACTTGAAAGAAGCAGTAATGGCTCAGTGATGGAACACATGGCTAATGCCTTCCAGCCCCAGCAGCACAAGGGGTCTCCCAGGTACCATTCCAAGGGACTCACTTGGCTGGGGACATGAGGGAATGAGGAAAGGACAAACACACATACACAGACACACAGAAAAGATGGGGTTGGGTGACAGGAGCTGCAGCAGCTCAGAAGCTCGGTGTGTTTATTAAATATAGCTGAATAAAAAGGTGGGCTTATTACATACCCGTAAACAAAGAGGCAGGGTGTAGAGTATAAAGCTGGATGGAGGAGGCAGGGTTAGCTAATCTAGTTGGGGAACATTCTTCAGGCCAGAAATCTGGTGAGAGAAAGCTACAGTGGACATTTTCTGCCCATCAACATTCAACTTATGAATCAGAGGAAGGTTTGCCATCCCTCTGAGCCTTACCCCAAGAGGTGAGGGGCTCTGCCATTTTCCCACAGGTCTGAGGCTACTTGATAAAGCTATGCCCATGTCAAAAAAATTATACCTATGCTCAGGGCCATCTCCACTACCTACAGAGAGGAACACTTCATGGAAATGAGCAACTTAGATAAGACCCAGGCCTGGGGAAACTGCACTTCAGGCCGAGGAAACTAGAGGCACTTTGGGCATAAGTAATTTATTCGGTTAATTCTCTGGCCCACAATTGATTAAAACAAGGGCATGCTATCAGTAGTAAAGAGGTAAGCCATAGCACAAAAGCTATATGTGTTTTGTAAAATGACAATTCAGTTAAAGAAGACAACATAAAAATAAGGAGCCTATAAATCTCAAAAGCATCTCAGGGCACCACTGTGAGCATACTTGATGCCCTGACAATGACATTGAATCACCAAGTAAAAGGTAAGCTTCAGCTGCCATAGGCAGGTAGGTATATAATTATCAAGAGCCCTGCTCACTGGCAGATAATTGTACATTTTAGCATTACTACCAATCTGAAAAACTTTCTGTTCAGTGAGTTTAATATGAGATGTTTTCTTGTGTATTAATGAATGATATGGTGTGTTTTCTGTAGGGGCTTACCAAGGCTCTTTTACCAAAAAGAAACACTTGCAATCGGGTGAGTAGTTCTCATGCTGGATTAGACTGCTAGGTCTGAAACTGGAATTGGGGAGGTGGCGGGGGTAGAGGCATGGCTTGGCTGTTAGGATCAAGGGCTGCTCTTCCAGAGGTCCTGAGTTCAATTCCTATCACCCATATTGTGGCTTACAACTGTCTATAACTGTAGTTCCATGGGATGCCCTCTTCTGGTGTGCAGACAAAACATTCATACAGATAAAGTATCTAAATAATGAAGTCTTTTTACAAATGGAATTGGAAAGGGTGAGGAGTCTTAGGAGGGCTTAGATCCTAGAGGAGGATGAGATGGGAGTTTGGGGACAATGAGAAAATGGAAGAACTTCAATCTGCACAGTTCCCCTGCTCTTCTTTGTCTAGTATGTGGACGACCTGTATACTCTGGACGCATTGTGGGTGGCCAAAGTGCTGCTCGGGGGCGCTGGCCCTGGCAGGTCAGCCTGCGGTTTGACCACACCCACACTTGTGGAGGTTCTCTCATCAGTGACCACTGGGTACTGACGGCAGCACACTGCATAAAAAAGTGAGTTGTAGCTGGAAGCTAACACACAGAGGCTTCTGGGAAATGTTTGTATGGTGTCATGGGAACCTGGAGACCAGTGCCAGCCTTCAGATCTGTGGGGCAGCAGGGAGCCCTACGTCACCTTGGAGTGAATGGAACAGGGCGAGATAGTTCCCTTTCTTTGTGTCAGCTTACTTCTGAAGCACAGGTCAGGGGTTTGTCTTGAGCTTTCGGGGCTCACAAACATAATCTGAGCTTTCTCAGAGCCACTGTGTGAAAACAAGTTGCTGTGTGGTGAGCACCACATGACACTGGTTCCTCACAAAGACTCTGACTCAAATAAGTAAGCTAGAAACAGATTCAGTCAAGCCTGGGATGACTGCAAGCCCACTCTGATTGAAGCAGCTTGAGAGACGGAGATGATAGTTAGGTCACATCTGACCCCTGACCTGAGACAGTATCTTTTCATTTGCACCACAAAACATTGCTGTAGCAACTAATTGTGCAACAACAGATAATTAATATGCATAGAAGTCAAAATAACAGGCTTTTTATTAACAACTGTGAAAAGTCAGGAAAATAGTGTAGTGACTTTAAAATGCTCAGGGTTTCTTCTGAGGACAGAATTGTATAGTGTACCCATATACCCATATACTATGTATGAATCAACGGGATATAAACATAGACATTTACAAATATACAAATTCAAAAAAAAAAATGTTACCACCCATACTTATGAGCAGAGAGGAACAGGAAAACACGGATCTAAACAAAATAGTAGGCTTTAACACAAGAGAATTCTCAAGAAGATCATAAATATTATAAATGTAAGTCCAAAATGACAGCAGCCGAAGTAGGCCAGAACAAGAGGCCGAGGGCCACAGTGGGGTGGGGTGGGGCGGAGTGGGTGGGGCTACATAATTAACTTCAGGAAAAAACTTCAGCAAAGGGTTTAGTGTGAAATACAGTCACAAGATTCAATCTAACCTGAAGTGCAGCAAGCCTACAGTGATGAGAAAACATCTATCTAACCCTATCGGTTAGGAAGAGGAGTGACAACCAATCAGGGAGAGGCTTGTCTCAGTCACTTTCTATTGCTGTAATAAAGACCACAACCCAAATCAACCCAGCAAGGAAAGGTTGGTTTCAGCTTACAGGTGTTATCCACCATGAAATAAAGACAAAATAGAAACTTAAGGCAGCAACTGAAGCAGAGACGGTGGAGGAACCCTGCCTACTGGCTTGCTCCTCGTAGCTAGCTCAGCCTGCATTCTTATACCACCAAACCCTTAGGGGTGGCACACTCCACAGTGGGCTGGGCCCTCCCATATCAATCATCAATCGAGAAAATGCCCTACAGACTTGCCTCCAGACCAGTCTGATGGAGGCATCTTCTCAGCTGAGGTTCCTCTTTCCAGCTGTGTCAATCTGACAAAAACCTTAGTAGAACAAGGCTAGTCAGAGAGATGTATAAGGAGGCTCAATGTTCACCTTCTAATTAGGAACTGGAGACGCACTGTGTGTGTGTGTGTGTGTGTGTGTGTGTGTGTGTGTGTGTGTCTATGTCTGAGGTGGGAATTGTCAAAAAGGCAAAATAGTGTTTCTTAAAAACACCAGAGAAATCATTAAGGGCTGAAAGCTGAAGGTGACTGACTAACACACACACACACACACACACACACACACACACACACACACACAACTAGAAGGGGTGAGAGAACAGGGAGAGTATGTAGGGCAAATTCTGGCCATCAACATATAAGAGGAGACCAGAGAAGCCAGGGCAGGGCACAGAGAGAAGAAAAGGACACAGACTAACCTTTGAGCTCAAGATTAACTGAGTGATGGTCTCATTCTTTCTCGTTCAGTCTTTGGGGTACAGATAGGCAGCTTGTCCTGATCTACTGCGGACCAACGATCCACTTTGATTTTCCTCTATCTTTCCCTCTTAGGACCTGGTACAATCTTCTATACAGTGTGTGGCTTGGGTCCATCGATAAAGAGTCCTCAAGCACAGGCGAAGAATACTACGTGTCCAGAATTGTCATTCCTGACAAACACCGCCATACAGATGGAGATATTGCCCTACTGAAGCTGTCTTCCCGGGTCACCTTCACGTCTCTCATTCTGCCCATCTGCTTGCCCAATATCTCAAAGCAGCTGACAGCTCCAGCTTCTTGCTGGGTGACTGGATGGGGACAAAATCAGGAAGGTACAGGAGAGATGGGGAGAGACAGGGTCTTGTGTCGCCTTAAACTTACTCAGTGGCCAAAGCTGGCCTTGAACTCATGCCTCTCACATCTCAGCTTCTTGGAACTGGAGGTATCTACACCCAGGTCTACCTAATATTATTCAACTGGATCAAATCAATCTATCAGTTTTCAGATGGAATATCTTTTCACACTTACACATTCATTGACTCCTGTGTCTTGCCTAGAAGCTGGTTATAACTGACAGAGCAAATGCTAACAATTTAAACACATAATTATCTCTCCTTCAGACTTATTAAACACGACTTAATGTTTGGAGTGTCTAGCTTCCCTTGGTTTGGTGTATGTATGTTAATTTGTTGACAAAATGTATGTCAACACTTTTCCAGGTGAAGTAGAGATGGGACAGGAATTTATCTCGAAGCAGAAAAATGAGAAAGAACAATTTTAGAATAATTTAGATTACCTACATTTTGATTTAATCATAAGTTACCTGAATATTCTTTATTTAGAATACTGGCACAAGTGAAAACCCTCAGACAGAAAGAATTCAAATTTATTATCATTTTTTTTTTTTTTATTTAACCATTTCGGATCTTTCCATAAGCAAGTATGGCTGGAAGGTGTCTGGTTCTGACTGCTGTCCTGGTCACTGTGAAGGTTGTTAAAACCTCTTGTTCCCGTCTTCCTCTGCAGGCCATTACCCCTCCACCCTCCAGGAGGCTGAAATTCCTATCATTACCAGTGAGGCATGTGAACACCTGTACAACCCAATTGGTGTCTTCCTCCCGGATATAGAGCGGGTCATCAAGGAAGACATGTTCTGTGCTGGTGAGAGCCGGGTGAGGAAGGATAGCTGCAAGGTTAGTGTTTGCTTCTGAGGCATTTCTACACACCTTCCTTCTAGATCTTAATGTGGATCTAAGTTGTTTTATCTGTAGTTAACAATAAATTACAACCCAAGAAATGATAGTTCTGGCAATAATTCTTGAGTTATGCTGGACAAATCAACTGACCTGTATCAATATTTAAATGTATTTGTTTTACTTTTAAGATTATAGTTACATTATTCTCCCCTTTCATTTCCTCCCTGCAAACCATCTATATACCAATCCCTGATCTCTTTCAAATTCATAGCCTCCATTGTCATCTCACTGTTGTTATGCATATATATTCACATACACACACACACACACACACACACACACACACACACACAGACACAGTCTGCTCCATCTACATAGTATTACTTGCATGTATGTTTTCAAGGCTGACCATTTGGTATTGGACAACCAATTGGTGTGTTCTCCCCTAGGGAAGATCCTAGCTCCCACTCTCAGCAATCCTTCCTTCCTGCAGTTCTCAGTGTATGGTTGAGCTCCTGGGCTTTTCCCATCCACTCTGGCCTGTCTGTTGTCTTTGTTCAGCTCACATTTATGCAGTCATGTTGGTGAGATTTGATGGGTATGGCTTCCGACATTACTGAGAGATACATTCTCACAGCAAAGTCCCTGATCCTCTGGCTCTCACAGACTCTCTGCTCCTCTTCCATAATGTCCCCTAAGCCTTAGGTATGGGAGTTGTATTATAGATATATCCCTTGGTACTAGACCCCACAACTCTATATTTTGAGTAGGAGTGTATTCTGTAATGTTGATTGATGTCAACTTAACTCCTTCAAACATGAAACTATTGATGTAGGCTAGTGGTCTGCAACCCTCCAAGTGCTGTGACCCTGTAATACAGTTCACGTTGTGGTGATCCCCAACCATAAAATTATTTTTTGTTGCCATTTCACAAGTGTAATTTTGCTACTGTTATAAATCAAAATGTAAATATCTGATATGCAGAATATCTGACGTGTGACCCCTGAGAAAGGGTCATTTGACATCCCCTCCCAGCAAAGGGGTTATGACCCACAGGCTGAGAACTGTTGGTGTAGTCCAAAGAGGCCATTTGTTACCACATCTTTTAAAACCTGTAATTTTTCATAAATATATTGAAGTAAGCACACAAGTGCCCACATTTTACTTTTTTAAAGAAAAGGTATATGATGAAATATTATTATTTCAGAGCTGACCATTTGGTATTGGACAACCAATTGATGTGCTCTCCCCTGGGGAAGATTCTAGCTCCCACGATCAGCATTCCTTCCTTGCCTGCAGTTCTCTGTCTAGGGTATATTATTTCATCATATTCTTCTCAAATGTCATCTGGAGTCTCCTGATCAACTGTCAGCCATCATGGTTTGTGGGTATTCCTCAATGGTACATACAGACTTGCCTAGCAGCCATGCAGTGCATGTTGTGTTGGTCTGCTTGAATCCAGGTGACTGCCCCAATCTCCTTTCTCTTCTTTCTAGCATTTCTCCCTTTGCTTTCTAATTGTTGTGGTAGCTCTGAGCTCTGTCCCCTGATCTCAAGCCAGCAAGACTGTGCATTTCTATTTAAGTTCTTGCTACCAGATATGCAAAGGATGGACCTGTCTTAGAGAAAACTACTTAAAGACAAAGTGCCATTCTTTTTCTTCCAAGGATTAGCCCCAGTTTCTGTCGGCTATTGACCTCTCTCCACTGCCTTCCTAGAGTTGGCTTTTCTATGTCATCCGCAGCAGAGCTGCTGTGAGATTAGCATCAGAGAACAGAACACACTCTGAGTGCACACACAACATTCTCCAGAACGGAACAGCTGGAGGCTGAGCCTCAGTACAGTTGAGGGATTGAAATCATAAGCAAAGTGGGATCTAGTAACAACAGAATAAAATTAAAAACAAGTAACAGAAAACTATGGACAACTCAACTCTGTGGAAGTTATTAACATATTCTTAAATAACCAATTACCCAAAAAAAAAAAAAAAAGAAATCACAACAAAAAATTAGGAAATAGTCTGATAGAAAAGAAGTAAAGACATATCTTATGGTTGGCACTAATACAGTGGTTAGAGAGAAACTCATAGTTGTAATGTCAGTTCTATAAACAAGAATATCTCAAGTGAGAACCTGATCTCCACATTAAGAGAGCCTGGAACGCAACGCAGTGGCACTGACCAGCCCACTCTCAGTCTGACCTGCAAGGCCTTGGGTTCAGTCTGAGTACTGAAGAAAGAAGGGGCAAGGAAGGGAACAGAGAAAAAGACAGCCACGAATGAGAGGGAGAGAGGGGGAAGAGCGCAGAACTGGGGATGCAGGGGAAAACTAGACCTAGAAAGAAAAAAACAAAGAAAATGAGAATTGTATTACTGAAGCAGAGAAAAGAAAGACAACACAAAAAATTAGCTAGATTGAAAAAGTAATAAGCTGATATTAAACTCATATGGAAATTCAAGTGACCATAAACAGTCTTTAAAAAGGAAGAACAAAGTTGGAAGACTCACACTTTCCTATCACAACGCTTTCTACAAAGTAATCAAAACAGAGTGGACAATCATAAGACCAGACAGGCAAAGTGAGCTGTGACCAGCATTATATCAAAAAGCTGTTACGAAACAGAGAAACGAAACAGGAGACAAACTCCTAATGGCTGTCATTATCACTCCACAGAAGAAATGAGCACTTAACAGAAAAAAAGACAACGGGAAAAGAGCGGGTAACATACCACACTGAGTAAGTCTTGCTTTGTAGTGACAACCTTAATGAGAAGCATCACGTAATTTTACTTTGCTTTTTCATGGTATATCAGATGAACATTTAGAAATGGCTAATGTACATTTCCAAACTCTATGATCCCAGAACTTGAGAATCCCACAGCTGAGGGTCCAGGTCTAGTTCTGAGGACCTCTCCATCACCCCTGACTGACCCTCCCCTCCCTGTAGGGCTTCTCACTGCTGAGCTCAGAGCTGTCTGTCTCCCTTAGGGTGATTCTGGAGGGCCTCTGTCGTGTCACATTGATGGTGTCTGGACGCAGATAGGTGTGGTAAGCTGGGGTGTGGAATGTGGTAAGGATCTTCCTGGAGTCTACACCAACAACGTGACCTACTACCAAAAGTGGATCAGTGCCATTATCTCAAGAGCCCCAGGCTGGGGCGGTGACTGTCCTCACATGACTTCCTGTTCTCTACTGTCTTACTTTCTCTGGCTCTCCTGGGATGAGCCTTTGGCCCTAGCCTAATACCAAGACAATCCAGGAGCTGACACTGCCGGGGAACTAACAGGATGGGACGTGTGTGGAGACTAAAGCCTTCGCAGAGAACTCATGAGACAGTTGCCGGGATTCCTGGATGACTAGCTTTATGTATTTGGTTTCAAGGTTCTTGACTGTCTTTTGTTTTAGTAGATGGAATGCAAACAGCTAATAAATAAGGCTACCACTTCTGTGCGTGGTTTGGGGGTGTTGTTGTCGTTGTCCCAGAATAATGTGTCTGATGAGGGAAGAAGGATGCTTCCTGTGAATAGATATTTGTGAATGTGAGTTAAATAAATAAAAAAAAAAATTAAAATGGTGCAAGGAACTCCATAAAGGAGTTCTATTTGAACCTTAGCTTCCTCACGGACCTCCTGGTCTGATGTTTTACCTCCTCTCTCAGTCTTTGCTCCCTTGACAACCATCTTCTATCTCTGAATCTGTAACAAGGAGTGCATGGACGTAGCTCAGCTCTTGTAAGATTTCAGTCTGTGATTTACTACTAAAAATAGTGTTAAGTGACAACACAGCCCCTGGAAAGCAGAGGACAGCAAGTCTGAGGTCAGCCTGTGCTACATAATGAATCTGAGGCCAGCCTGAGTTACAAAGCAAGACCCTGTCTAAAAAATTCAAATCAGTCAACGAAACAAATTGATGCTATGAGCTGGAGCCCTGAGGTCTTAGGTGTAAATGACCCTAACCTACAGAGGTCCCATAGTGTCCGTTTTATAATAAAAGACTCTAAATGTTCAAACCAAGGAAAAGACTTCCATGCTTAGACTGCAGGGGCTCAGAGCTTAGTCCTGCCTGGAACACAGTCTCCTTGATTTTCTGGTGTAATTTAATTTATACACCTTCCAGTCATCTTTTCTGTCTCATTTGACTTGTTTATTGCCATCTGTGCCTTTTATGGTAAATCAACTTCCAAAACTAACACTGGGTATTTATTTGAGTACATTAAATAGGAAGTGAGTATAAAAGCCAGACATGGCACATGCTTATAATCCCAGCTCCTACCATGACTTACATTCTCAAGCTACCCTTCCCTGAAGCTCTTGTTGGCTCTCCTGACCATAACAAATCTTTATAATAAACATTTGCACAGCATGGTGGAGCTTTCCTAGCAATAACTTAGCACTGTTTTATGTAACTGTATAGTTATCATACCTGTCTTATCAAAATGTAAGGTATACAAGAGTGAAGACTTTTGTTTTGTCTACAACTGTATCCCAGCCTTGCTAACTATCTGAATGAAAGAAAAAAGGAAAAACACCCAACTTATTTTTGTCTTCCCCAAATACCCTGTGAGGATTTGAGTACTCTGTTTACTTAGACAACCGGAACTCTTGATATAATTCTTAGACTCAGGATCCCTCGTGTTAATTAAGTAAAAGAATGAAAGGGGGAAATGGTGTTGTTCCTGCCTAGACAACAGAGCAGAGAAGAAACTACTTAAAGCAGGTGACAAAAAAAAAAAAAAAAAAAAAAAAAAAACAACAAAAAACCACCACCAACAACAACAAAAACAAAAAACAAGAACAGAAGCTAAGGCAGCTCTAGATGACACAGCTGAGAGAAAGGACAGAAACAGGAAGAAAGAGAGACTACCACCAAGGACCAGGGTGGAACAGAAAGTACAGGTGTGACCTGAGTCACAAGGCAAAAAGGGCACAGGCCAAGACCATCAAACCACTTCCTCAAAATGGGAAGCACCTGCTCCACAGAACAGCATCTGGCAAAACTTCTCTCACAAACCAGGAACCAAACGGAGCTAAAACCCTTAGCAGGTGCAAGGACCCAGTGCAAAGAAGGCTAGCAAAGGATCTGTCACGTGATGGGCTGGGGCAGGACCGGGAGTCTGACTGAATAGAGGGCAGATCCTTCCCCTGGGGAAGTCTGAAATGAGTGAGCGTGCATTCAACAGTATCAAGTGCACACCACGTAACAGGCACACAAACAGCAGAACCTGCCGTACCCTAAGCCTGCCTTCAAGGAGTTTACAGCCTAGTGAGGGAGTGACAATATCAAATGCAAAAGAAACAAACTAAAGCCGTGTACAAGAAAGTCTGGTGGAGAAAAATAAAACCAAAGAGGCAGTAGGTAAGAGGCAGGATTCCACCTGGCACGTGCTGTTTTCCTTCTTCTCCTGTTTCCTATCTGCCTCATCCTTACAGCCAGAGCCCGTCTACACTGGTGATCTGAGAAAGCCACAGCTTGCTTTTACACTGAATTAAAACCGAGCATTAAGACACCCAGCAGGCTCTTCGGCCCCTTTCCACCTCATGGCCTTATTGTGTCTGCCCTCCATACCTAAAATACCCTTCCTTTGTACATCTCAATGCACTTATTTCTGTCTACTGCTCAGAAAAGGAAGCAAAGAATACCAACAAAATACATTAAAAGCACCATAGGAAATGGTTTTTAAAATTAGGGCTTGAGGTGTGGCTCGTTGGTAGAACACTTGCCGTGATAAGCAAAGCTCTGGGTCCTATCTCCAACACCAGGAGAGAAAAATTAACAGACAAGGGGTGAATTGCACAGCACGTGAGTTAGCTCTCATTAAGGAGAGAACAGGGAAGTTTATCTTCTGCTTAACTTAAATATCGACTTCTCTATGATATATTTGGGGCTCAGTAAAGATCTGAACAATACTTGTGATTGCATTTCAAAACAAGACTCAAAGTAATTATACACATTTTCTGTTTCAGTTGCTAAAACACAAAATGGAAAGTATAACCCAAATTGTGGGATATGGAACTTGTTAATACATTACTGAAGGGGGGAAAATCAATAGATATTTGTATTCACAAAACTAAAATGTCAAGCAGTTACTGGCAACTAATGTAGTCAGTGCCATCACACCGACAGAGCAGAGGGGGACATAAACAAGGGCATCGTTATTCTCGGCTTTGGGAGGACTCGATATAGCACTTCTGATTTAAAATCAATTTTAATTTGCAGAATATGTTACTTCTTGGAGTATCTCATTTTCATATGTTCTACCTTTCATTTTCAGATGTCTTGAGAAATTTTAATTAAGGCAGGATTTTAACAAATAAAAATTGCTGAAAATATCTAGTCAACATTTTCCCTAAAAGTGGGAGGGGCAATAATACAGATTGTGATATCCAGATTTTTCTCTTTGTTACCAAGTTCGTCAGAGAATGACCTGGTTTCCCCTCAATCTCATTAAGTCATACAGTTGTCCTCCCCTGTGTGGGACATCACAAAATAGAACTGGAAGCCTGCACTCTGCTCCTGTTTCAATGGTGGCACTCCACTTTTTCAGATGCCTTGTTTCGTTGATGCTATTGCAATCTCTCTAACAACTCAGACAATATACACTTTATTTACATAATAGAAACGACCCATCTGCAACTTCATAAAACACACCCCTTCAGGCAGGGTAGGGGGAGGCTAGGCTAATCGGAGCTCAATTTCATTCTCTATCTCCAATGATGGAGAGGAAATACTCAATTAGATGAACAAAAAAGACTAAAATCTTTAATGGAGATCCTAATTGACTTTCAAGATAATTATGTTTTACCAACCTAAAGTCTCCCCAGTGTCTTCTCTAATGTAAGAGTTCACTTCCATCTCCATATGGCTGAAGGGAGGTAATTGAGATCTAGTCCTGTGGCACAATGCACGCCACATGTGACACTTAGCCCACACAGTATTGCACTGTAATTAACTGAGAACACCCAAGAGTGAAAGGAAGGGGCAGGGAGCCAGCCTGGGGATCCAGGATGCTTAAGACATCCATTCTGCACTTAGCGGAAACTAATGAAGAGGATAAAACTGGATATAACTGGGTGGTGACAACAATATAACATCTGCTCAGCTTTGGGTGTGATCTGGAAGTAAGCTGGCATAGAATGGGGAGACAGGAGGATGGAAAAGAGAGATTAAGAATGACTAGGCTCACAGGTCACTGGTCCTATGGTGATTGTACCATTAAAGTAAATGAGGAAGAAGAGGAGGAGTGGATGTATTGTGCTATCAAATCAGGCGATGGAATGAGTAACACCTCCTGCAAGGATCCCAATGTCCCAATCTTCACAGTCTGTCAGTATGTCTTCACACATAGTTCAGGGGGTTTGCACATAAGATCAGGCATCACTAAGTGAGTACATTACCTTGAATTATGTAGGTAACCCTAAGTAATAAGGACAGGGCCTATTGACACAGTTAAGGAAGGAGAATCACAGAGATGCTCCTAAGACATGGTGACCCAAAAGGTGTAGTAGTGATGCAAAAGAAACCGTGGCAGTGTGCAACTAATCCTGGCATTGTGGAGGCAGAGGCAGGAGGGTCTCTGTGACTTCCAGGCCAGCCTGGTCTACAGGGTGAGATAAGGCCAGCCAGGGCTATACCATGAGACCCTGTCTCTAAATAAATAAAGACATGCTCTATGTGTACAGCCTACAGATGAAATACAACCCTGCCAGACACTCTTTTAAGTGCAGGGAGAGTGATTTTGGATTTTGAACCTTGATTTTGAAGCCTTTAATTTGCAAATTGTTACAAAAACAATAGGAAGCTAATGCAGGAATGTTCAGTCTGAAAGACCTTTCAGTTATGCATATATGTGCTACAGTTCAAGAGGAGGAGCAGGGGCAGAGAAATGAGAAAGATCCTGTTCAATTATGGACAATCTCCACATTGGCAACACAATATAAAAAAGTGCACATTCGCACACTTTTCTTGCAATTTTCAAAATATTCAAGAGCCCTGCGAGCACAGAACCCCAGCAGCGATGACAAAGGAGTCTGTTCCGGTGCCGTGGGTGCTCCCTCCCATGGCATAAGGGGGAGAGTCAAGGAAATTTAATCTAAGAAAAGAACCATTTTCCTGAAGTCTGCCTACTGAAAGAAAACCAAACAACACAGAGAACTGACACAGAAGGTTCAAACCCTCTGTGGCCCCACATCACCCTCACCGTCGACCAGGGCACCCTCACCATCTACCAAGGTACCCTCACCATTGCCCACGGCACCCTCACAGTCGCCCACGGCACTCCGCCGCTGCCCATGGCACCTCACTGTTGCCCTCTGAGCTGGCTTAAGGACTTGGCTATTGTGCCATGACTTCTTTTGAAATGTTGAAACAAACACTGCTCATCTTTCAAAGCTACATGTTTTTAAAATTAGCCTGACTAGAAATCTGTGATATGACAATTATAAAGCTCCCCAGGGGATTAATGTTACTAAAACTCCATATCAATCAATAGTCAAGGTAAAGAGAAGTGACAGTGGCTGGTTCATCAATGAACTTTTGTGTCAGTGAATTTGGAATAATAAAAATACTCTGGCTTTGGGAAATTAAAAATTGTATATATATCCTTTGTATTTGTCAATGGAGACTCTGAGACAGAGAGTCGAGGTCATACAGTTGGTATTTCAGTTTCCTTTATTTAGGTATTTTTTAATGTGCATGGGTATTTTGTCTGTGTTTATAACTGTGCACTATGTGTGTGCAGGGCCCTCAGAGTCCAGAAGAGGGTGTTGGCTTCCCTGAAACTGGAGTTACGGATAGTCTTTAGTTGCCATGCAGGTGCTGGAAATTGAACCCAGGTCCTCTGGAAGAGCAGCCAGTGCTCCTTGCTGAATGATCTCTCTTCCCCTTCATTTTCTCTCTGTTACTGTATAAAACCCTGACCAAAACCAATTTAGGGACAAAAAGGATTTATTTGGCTTACACTTCCAGGTCACAGTCCTTCTTCTTTGAGGGAAATCATGGCAGGAGCTCATGTGGGAGCTTGAAGCAGAAACCATGGGGGAAAGCTCGGGCTTGCTTCCTGGCTAGCTCACTGAGGATGGCACTTCTTGCAGGAGTCGTCTTCCCAGATCAAGTAAGGCAATCTAGATATGCCTTAGCAAGTTGGCAACACAGTAACAGATAAATACAATTACTCAATTGACAATCTTTACCACATGCTGCAGACGAGGCTTCGTCACATTGGTTGACAGTAATGCTAACTGCCTAGAACACCTGGCCAGGAGGAGGTTGAACACTTAATTTAGTTAAGTTTTGTCTTTACTTTTTGAAACAGGGTCCTCAATGTAATCCTGGTTATCCTGGAACTCACTATGTAGAGACCATGCTGGCCTCAAAGTCACGGCTACCACCTGCCTCTGCTCAGAGTAAAGATGCACTCCACCATTCTCACTGAGGGTGAGCTAAAGAGAATGAGTATAGTCCTCAGAAGTTCTTTCTGTTAGGTCACAAGAAAAAGATAAAATACATTCAAAAAATAAAGCAGGAAACACTTGGGGTTTTTAATTATGTTAGGCAGGCAACAGTGATTATAAATGAGGATTTGATTTTCAAGTGATTATGGCATTTGTGGAAACAAGTAAACAGGGAAAGCCCAAACTCATGAACAAATGATGAATTAGGAAGCATCTTGAAAAATGAGCTTCAGTGGAAACACAATTACATGCTCCCTTCCGACAATCATCTGCACAACAGTTTATCAATCACTTCAAGTATCGACAGGACAGCATTTGCTATTACTTTTACAGTAAGTCATCTCTGGGGAAAATAGATTTTCAAATAATATGGACACGCGCAGCCGTAAGCTGCTCCTCATGGTTCTCTCCGTTGTTTCCTCGATGAAGACAAAGCCGAGGCAGCTAAGTTCCAGCTCTGCCGCCAACCTCCTCACCCTTCCGCTTTCAAACTTACTTTCCTTTCTTTAACTTTCAAAAATAGCAAGCACTCACTGGCGAAACTCAAACAGTACAGGAATATAAGTAGAACACTCCAGGCTCTCCTCTATTCCACTGTCCGGGTGTTAACAATATATTCCTTTTTAACATTAATTACTGTTGTATCTGAGCAATGCAGTAAAGTCACTTTTACTAGTCACTTTGACAAAGAAGAATTCAGCGTTCCCCTGGCCAGATATTCATGGGAAATCCTGTTTTAAAATGACAACAACAACAATAAAAATAGAATACAACAAGGTGGGTAAGTGATCTTAGAGAAGCAAGGAGCCCAGAGAGTCTTAATGACAGATGGGTGCTCAGCTAAAGAATGCCCCCTTTAAAAATGTCTTTCTTTTCATTTCTCCTTTTATGTGTATAGGTGTTTTATTATCTGCTTATATGTCTGTGCAGCACTCCCATGTCTAATGCCTGTAAAAGCCAGAGGATGATGTTGGATCCCCTGGGACGAGAGTGACAGATGGTTGTGAGCCACCATGTGGATGCTGGCAATCTAGCCCAGGTCTTCTGAAAGAGTAGCCACTTAACCACTGAGCTGTCTTACAGCCCCCAAGACCCATCTACTTTATTTATTTATTTACTTACTCACTCACTCACTTACTTATTTTGTGACCATGGGGCTGTCATGCCAAGACATTCCTGTGAATGTTAGTAGACAAGTGGGAGTAAGCCCCTTCCTCTCACAGGGTCAGGCTTGGTATATGTCACCTTTACTCAATGAACCATTTTGCCCTCCTCAAGAGTCCTCTCTACAAATACTTTATATAGATTTATTTTATTACTTTAGATGTGTATACATGTATATATACTTTGTACAGTGCCCTCAGAGGACAGTGTCAGATCCCACGGAGCTGGAGTTACAGGTGGTTGTGAGCCGCCCTGTGGGTGCCGGGAAATGAATCTGGGTCCTCCGGAAGGGCAGCAGGTGTTCCTAAACCACTAACTCATCTCTCCAGCCCATGCTTTGTTCTTTCAAACTGTAACTATGTTGGCAAGGCTGGCCTAGAACTACTGGACTCAAGCAATTCTTTCACCCCACCCTCCCAGTACCCTGGATGCAGGCCATACTGCAGGCATCCTCAGAAATGTCTCTAAGATCTATGCCTCCCACCCCGCCCCATACACAAACCTCTTCTTACAGTTTGGTGGGGAGTTGGGGAGCTTGAAGCTTTTGCAATCACCATTTAGGTTCATAAGGTGGGTGGGGTTTTTTGTGGGTTTGTTTTGTTTTGTTCTGTTTTGTTTTTTTGAGACAGGGTTTCTCTGTGTAGCCCTGACTGTCGTGGAACTCACTCTGTAGACCAAGCTGGCCTTGAACTCAGAAATCCCCCTGCCTCTGCCTCCCAAGTGCTGGGATTAAAGGCGTGCGCCACCACCGCCGGCTGTTTGTTTGTTTGTTTTTGAGACCTAGCCCAGATTAGCTTCATACTCTGTGATCCTCTTGCTTCAGCCTCCTCAGTGCTGAGATTATAACCCTGTCACACTATGCCAAACTTGGCTGCAAACACTTCTAATGGTACTAACGTTCCAGTATCTCCCTCTTTACTTCATAATTAGTGTCCTTTTCATAGCTAAGTGTAATTTGAACTTTAAAATTTTTAGACACCAGTTTGATGAGACACAATGGCTGTGCCCTCCTGTTCAAGCAGAGCCCCTGCGTCCAAGTTGTGGCAGTTGTACAGCCAGCTGGCTCTCCCTCTGTGTGAAGAGCTCATTCCCCCACCCCCACCTCCACCCCCAACCAGTGCACCCCAACAGAGCCTCTCTATGGTGACAGTCAAGTATATCCATCCCCAAGAATGGCTGCTGGGAAGGCACTGGGAGCTGGACTTGATAACCGTATACTACTGCACACAAGCCAACAGCAGTTAGCCAGTACAGGCTATACTGATGGCAAACATTTAATGCCCTTTGGACTCACACAAGACAGGAAAGTGTTAAGTTCTAGCTCCTTAGATAAATAAGTTTCCCTCAGGCCATAAGCAGAAGAGGCTTCCCAACTTTGCATACATATGATTCAGGTTAGAATAAAATAATACGAGTAAATATAATACAGTAAATCAAGTCAGGGTTTAAAACTAGAGAACAGTAGGGCGTGGACACACACACATACACACATAGGCACAAACACATAGGCACACATACACACACACACCCTATAATGCTAAGCATAGGGCAGGTGGAGGCTAGAGGCCTCCAAGTTTGAGGCCTATGAGTCTGAAGCCCGCCTGGGCTACATATCAAGACAATATCTCAAGAGCAAGAGCTGAGGATACAGCTCAGCAGAGAAAACCTGCTAGCACACAAGGCCCCTGATTCGGGTGTGTGTGCGCTGCTTCCTAGTTAGTTTAATACCTGCCAGGATTGAGAGTCACTGCCCCACAGGATAGACAAGGAGGGCCTGAGCCTCTGATTTATTCCAGGGACAGTCACCAGCAGGGCCACCTGAAGCTTGTTAGAAGTGCTGAGGTCCACTACAGAGCACAGGGGTAGGAGCCTGTAGGTAGCTCCTGCTATTCAGGAGGCTAAGGTAGCAAGAGGATCCTTGAGCCCAGGAGTTCAAAACCAGCCTGGGAAACACAGTGAGATTCCTCCCTGTCACAGAGGGGGAGAAGGGAAGGGAATGGGAGGGAAGAACAAGGAAGAGAAGAGGAGAAGGGAAGGAAAAATGCAGAATCTTAAAAACTACGAAACCAGGACCTGCATTCTAGCAGGGTCTCCAGCGATCTGTGGACATAATGAGATTTGAGAAGCACTGGAAATATAAATATTTCTGCTGCTACAGAAATATATAAAATATGCCACACTATTAAGTATTTATAAAAAAAAAAGAAATAGTACAGGATAGAAGATAAAATCATGCTTGTGGTCTTAAGGCATTTCATATAAAGCATCCTATTAGTCAAATATAAACCATGCCTTTAGTCTGACATTTTGGAGGCAGAGGTGGGTGGATTTCTGTGAGTTCAAGGCCAGCCTGGACCACAGTTCCAGGACAGCCAGGCCAGCACAGAGAAACCTTGTCTCAAAAAACAAAACAAAACAAAAACAAATATAAGTGTACATTTTAAAACTAGCAACCACATGCTTTAGTCCAACAGAATCCACTCAGAGACCAAGAGACCATATCCTCCCCTTCAGTGGTAATACTCAACTGAGTATTACACAAATCTACCCTGTAACCTCACAGTTCCAGCTTTCTCCACTACATGACAAGTCTTCCTGAAGAAATGAACAGCAAAGTGTGTGGTCTCAAGATAAGAAGGGCTCATGGACACTGGTGATGTTGTAACACTTTCAAAGGACTACTTAGAAATGGTGATATTTATTACAAAAAAAAAAATGAACCTCTACCTTGTGTATAATGTTCTCCACAGGTGTTGGAGGGAGTTAAAAATTAACAGCCTTCCAAAAACAATGACTCTTTGATTAATGTAACGTCTGGAAACAAACCTCTGTTGCAATGAAGGCAGCCATATTGAAAATGGGCAAACTCTAGACTCCCACCCAGCAGCAGTCCAGACATTATGGTCTTCACTAGCAATGCAAACAATAACCTGTTAAAAAGAGAGAAGTAGCACTTCCTTCCATGGCTTCTGTTCATTTAATCTCAATTAAGCTGACATTAGGCAAATGCCAAAACCAGAAAAAAAAAAAAAGCTATTTCCATATTCCTGATTTGTTGAAAGGTAACCAGGACTCCTTAATGTATGTGAACGTCAAACTTATAAGCACATTCATCATCATCAACCTCTTGAATTCCCAATCAAAAGAGGTAACCAAAATATGTACAGACACTCACAAAACTGAAGCTATTTGTCCAAGGTCATTAAAGTAAAGCAAAAATATTATAAAGATCCACGTGTTTGTTTTTGGTTCGTTGGTTGGTTGTGTGGTATGTGTGTGTATATATGTGGTGTGTGTGTGTGTGTGTGTGTGTGTGTGTGTGTGTGTGTGGTGTGTGTGTGTCTATTTTGCCTGCATTCATGTCTATGCACCATCTGTCTGAGGAGGCCAGAAGAGGGCATCAGATCTCCTGGGACTGGTGAGTCACCATGTAGGTACCAGGAACTAAACCCAGGTTATCGAAAAAGCAGCCAGTAGCTGAGTCAACTCTCCAGCCCTAGGTCTAGGCAATCATGTTTAACAAAGTACATTACAGTTTAGTGAGAAGAGGAGGCATGCAAAAGCATCAAGTTGGAGCCTGTCTTAGGGTTTGCACTGCTGTGAAGAGACACCATGACCGGGGCCCAGGAAGATACAAAACATATTCCTCAGCTGTATTCATCTTGTGCCTACTTCCTAGTCCTAGCCCAATGTCAAATTCCCGCCAAATTCCTAGAAGGCGGCACCAAGAGCTCACCACACA
This sequence comes from Rhabdomys pumilio, assembly GCA_030674055.1. Classification (NCBI taxonomy): domain Eukaryota; kingdom Metazoa; phylum Chordata; class Mammalia; order Rodentia; family Muridae; genus Rhabdomys; species Rhabdomys pumilio. Next base: position 65,955,097 of record JANHMN010000001.1, read on the forward strand.
ATTCTTATAAGGACATTTAACTGGGGCTGGCTTACAGTCCAGTCTATTATCATCAAGGCAGGAAGCACTGCAGCGTCCAGGCAGCTATGGTGCAGGAGGAGCTGAGCATTCTACACCTTCATCTGAAGGCCACTTAGAGAAGACAAGCTCCCATATGGTTAGGAAGAGGGTCTCACTGCTCACTCCCAGTGACACATTTCCTCCAACAAGGCCACACCTCCTAACATTGCCACTCTTTGGGCCAACCATATTCAAACCACCACAGATCCTTTACCAAGTAAGGGCTACATCTGAGTACGGTATAACAGTGGCTTAATCAAGACAGTTTCTGCTATTATTGTTGCTGTTTTCTTAAAGAAAGAAGGCAAAAAAAAAAAAAAAGGTTCATATGGTGGTGACTCTATGTTAATCATTAGGAACTGAGATTCCATTCTGCTCTACCACAGCCATTTTCTGGTCTTGAGGGCCAGGGATAGCTACTGTGAGTTATCTTTATTCCTGGCAAACTACCATTAGGATCCTCAGTATCCCCCAGGGGCCTTTATGTCTAAGGCTTGCTCTTCAGCCTGTGGCACTTTTGGGAAGTAGGGAAACTGATAGGAGGTGGGCCCTAGTAAAATGAAGTTAGATCATGCACAGCATGATGCTTTCCCTTCTCTCTCTTTGCTTCCAGCTGCCATTAAGAGAGAGGCTTCTTGTGCCAAGAACTAACTGCTGGCCATGAGGAATTACCTTGCATAGGTGCTGGGTCAATGGGACTAAGTAAGCACAGACCAAAATCTATGAACTCATGAGTCAAATAAGTCATTCCTCCTTTAAGTTGACTGTCTTGGGCATTTTGTCACAGTGATAGCAAGCTTACCAACTAGTAGTAGGATGGGGAAAGATGAGATGATAAGAAATCATCTTTACATTCTATACAACTAAGTTAACCTCTTTAAGATTTCTTTTTTTAACATGCAGGTGTCTTGCCTGCATATATATCTGTGCACCATATGTATACATGTATGCCTGTGAACCATATGTATGTGATACCCATGGAAGCCAAAGGAGGACAGTAGATCTCCTGGAACTAGTGTTACAGATAGTTATTAGACACCGCATGGTTGCTGAGAATTGAAACCAGGACCTCTGGAAGAGCAGTCACTGCTCTTAACTGCTGAGCCATCTCTCCAGCCTCGAGTTAACCCCTTAAAGAACAAAACTCTCAGAAACCCCAGTCAACACTTGCAACTCATCAGCAGGCTAGAAGCAGCACAATAGGTAACTACGCTGCCACCCTCAGCAACACAGGTGTTCCAGGCACCAGGGAGGCGTAGAGAAGAGCCTGAAATGCACTCAGTCCTATTCTCCTGGTAGAGAAGAGCTTGAAATGCACTCAGTCCTATTCTATCTCCATCTGTGTGACCTTCAGTGGATTATCTGCCCTTTGCAGGTCTTGGGCCCTTCATTCACAAAACGTAGGAAAGATTCACACATACCTCATAGGACGCACCAGGGCTGAATGAGAAAAATACGTGTAAACCAACTGCAAACTGCTTGGCACCTAGTGCACAATCAAATAGTAACTCATTATCTGATTCATCGGAGCCCAGTGTTTTTCCAAATCCTCCCCAGTTCTCTGACTTCCTCTCCATTTCCAAAATTGGAAAGGAATGTTATATTAGTCATTGTACCTGTTGATAGAGCACTCTAATGGGAATGAGTTTTAGCTGTAGGGTCACCTCAGTCACTTCATGCCCTCCCTTTTAAACCATGAAAAGAAAGTATACAAAGGTTTAGGGTGGAGGAACTGAGACTCTCCAGGACCATTGATCTGTAGAGCTGAAGATATGAAGAAACCCAGGAAGTAGGAAACAGTGAGAAAACGTGGCCAGGAATGATGTTTGGTTGGGAGAAAGCTTGCCTAACAGGCATGGAGCCCTTGAGTTTGAAATTTCCAGAATTTTGAAAACCAGGTGGCAGCTGACTGTAATCTCAGCAGTCAAGAGATGCTGGCAGAAAGATCACCAGTTCAAGGGCATTCTACATAGAAATTTTGAGGCCAGCCTGAAATACATGACACCCTGTCTAAAAAAGAAAGAAAGAAAGAAAGAAAGAAAAAGAAAAGAAATCAAAAAAGCCTTTTATGCAGATTTTTTTTAATGTATGGAGATGCTTTATGTCAAAAGAGGTCTGTCAGAGCATCTTACTCTGTTGGAACCGCTCGCAGGGTGACTTCCTTCACTTCATACAGTACGGAAGTCATGGGGAGAAAAATTGAAGTATAGAAACCTGCCAGTCATTCCCAATGCAATAGGTAATATGAATTGTATACATCCCTGATACTGGATAAAGGCAGCATATCACCCCATGGTCTTCCTAGCACTCAGCCTAATCTTTAAAAAATCATCGAGGACCAGTGAGATGGTTTGGTAGGAAAGGACCTGAGTTTGAGGCTCAGAACCACATAAAAAGCCAGAGGAGATAAAAACACATCTGTAATCCTAGCACTCCTAAACTAAGACAGAAGGCAGAAGCAGAACAATTACCCAGAAGCTCATGGGCAAGCCACCCTGTTATGCAGCAGAGCAGCAGAGCCAAGAGACCTTGCCTCTGCTTCAAGGGGCAAAGTGAGAACAAGCCCACCCACAGCAGCACATTCTCGCACAATAAACAAACAAACAAATAAATCCCAATAGAGACAATTGGGATTTTCAATTGGGAGTTTCAAAAGCCAATAGAGGCTTTTCAAAGGTTATCAGACAGATCCCAATAGAGACACATTGTACAAAAGATCCGACTGTCATTCCTCAAAAACACCAAAGGCTTAAAAAGCAAGAAATACCCAAGGAGTTGTCACAGCCACAAGAAGCCTAAAGAGGCGTGGCAAGTACATGCAAGATTACTAGTATGCTAGGTGGATCCTACAACACAATAAGGACAGGAAGTAAACACTAAGTTGCCCTGGCCAGTGGCAGAGCGCCTGCTCAGAACGCACAGAGTTCTGGACGTCCACCCCAGCACCCACAACACAAAACCTTAAAGCAAAAGGCCCAGGAAGATGCTGTAAACTGCCAGGGCTACAAATCTAATTGAGACTAGAAGCAAGGCTGGAATTAGGATTGAAAACAGAATGCAAGTGCTCTTCTCCCCAGAATGTGATAGGTTGGTAAAGCTACAGAAGTGCAGGCATAAAAGTAAAGACAAAGGAAGAAGGAACACCCTAGCAGAAACAGGTTGTGTGAGTCGGTCGATTACAGGCTGGCACACCTGCAAAGCCAGCACTTTTAGAGACTGAGGCAGGAGACTCACAAGCCTCTGGCTAGTGTGGACTATACAGCAAGACCCTGTGCTCTTTATCCCTAAGGTCATGGGGGTGAGTATTTTCTCTGTAATGGCGTATTATGATATTCCTGGCACACTGCCAGACATGTTGTAAATAGATACAAAGTTATTAGTGTTTAGTTTAAGATGACTTTTTGTTGCTTTTGTTTAAATGTCTGTAAAAGATTTGCTGCTCTCACGTTCAGTTCTCAACACCCACACAGCAACTTGTAACAGTCAGTAACTCCGTGTCCAGGAACTCGATACCCACTCTGGCCTCTGCAGGCACCAGGCATGTGCATGGTACACATATGTTGCAGCCCGGGCTGCCCCACGTTTGGGGGTCAAAATGTCACAGACCACTCTGTCTATGTTGGAACTCGCACTGCCAAAAGCCTTGGGGGCTAAATTGTTAGAGCCTGCACTGCCCCAAGCTACTCCAGTCTGCAGGTTGGGGTTCAGCAAGAGAGAGAGTGAGGATGGACTAGAGGAATGGAGACCAGATAGAGTGTGATTCAATCCCGTTTATTCTTCAATCTCTCTTCCTAGTGCAAGTCCCAAGTCCTGAGTTCCTAGTCCCTAGTTCCTAGTCCCTAGTGCCTTCAAGTTCTTTCTCCAAGTGCTAAGTGCCTAATGTGTAATCCGAGTGTCAAGTAATCTGTTGTTCTTCTGAGTTCTCTAGTCCAAGTGTCTTCCACCTAATGCCTAAGAACTACTAACTTCTTCTGTCTGCCTCTCGCCTTTTATGTCTCACTTCTAAGTCACGCCCTTAAGCCATGCCCTTAGGTCTTATCTCTAAATCTGATCTCTAAGTCATGACCTTAAGTCTCCACTCTAAATCACACCTTTAAGTCTCACACACCCAAGGGAAAATCCTGGATATCTAATACAAGATGTTATCAGAGTATGCTCAGCTGTTGTAGGCTATTGTAATCAAGTCTCTTGTCAGGGTATATTGCTCAAGATGGCTGCAAGGATGATAGACGCCTTCTGTCGGCTCCCCACACACATACACACATAAAGGCAAACACTTATACACTGTGTGTGTGTGTGTGTGTGTGTGTTGGAGAACTGGGATAAAAGTGCAGTTTTCATGTGTATTGGGAAATGTGAAAATAAAATGGTCAGTTTTTAGCTTAAAAATAAATTTTAAAAAGAAGAGGAAAACGTGAAAGACAGCAAAGATAGTGTGAGGCTGGGGTGTTTCCCTAGCATGCTCAAGGTCTTGGGTTTGATCTCCAGGATTGAGAGGGGAATAGAGAAAACTGTCAACTTCTGATTGGTTGAAATTAACTCAAGAAAAAACTTTTCACTTGTGACAATAATGAAAACTAAACATTACTACTGGGCAGTGTTAAGATCATCTGCACAGGGGCAGGAGGGATGGCTCAGCAGCTAAGAGGACTTGGAGCTCTTGCAGAGGATCTGGGTTTTATTCCCAGCATCCACATGAGTGATCACAACCATCTGGAACTCCAGACCCTCTTCTGACCTCTATGGACACCAGGCATGTGGTGCGTAGACCAACATGCAGACAACAACACTAACAACAACAATAACAATAATCGTCATCATCATCTGATGACTTACAGAATGCCAAGATAGAGAATCAGTCTCAGTCTCTGGGAGTCTGGTAGGACTAAGACATTTCCAAGAGCAGTGTGCATTTCACAGCAACCACATCTGATCACTGTGTATTCCTGTTGTTTCTTCTGCTGAAACAAAACCCACAACTAATATCCAGCTGGAACAAAAGTTCAGATGTAACTAAGTATCAGATACTTTAGCAACAGCGAAGAGCAGATAGAAAGTAAACACTAACAACTGTAAACATTTACAACATGTCTGGCTGTATTCTAGGAGTGTTCCAATAAAACGCTACAGGGGAAAATATTCTTGGGATTTATTGTAGGGATAACATTTATTCACCAAGACTAGGAAGTAGACACAATTATAAAAGAAAACTTTATATAGTCATCTATATTAAAATGAGAAACACTGACATCAAAGAGACCACAAAGAAAGCAATAATGAAATAGATAAGCTTCAGAGTAGAAAATATTTGCAATGCATGTAACTTACAAAAGTTTAGATACCTTGGTTAAAAAAACAGAAAAAAAAAAAAAACCCTCCAACAATCAATAAAAAGAATGGAGAAAAAGCATAATGTATCTACCACAGCTCAGCTCCTTAAAGTGTGGACTGCCACCCTGCATATGGGGTCATATAATTGAATGTATAGTTGCAAAAAAGTCTGGGAATAGTAAAATGTTTCTGAACATTCAAGGGCCAAAAATACGTTCAAAATCAAATGTGTAGCAGATTCAAGTACTTCTGACAGTTCTTGCCTATGTTGTATCCCTGGGCTTCAATACAACCCTGGTTCTGAGCACAGAACAGAGTCTACATATCACACAGAGACACAGACACAGACACAGACACAGACACAGACACAGACACAGACACACACACACACACACACACACACACACACACACACACAGCCATCATATCATCAACACCAACAAATATGTAATGAAACCCCTGGCTCATATTTGAGACTACTTTATATTATAAATTGCGGTATTTTTTTTTTTTTACTATATAGAAGAAGTTTTCTGCTTTTATAGAAATAAAACATGGATTAATTATAGAAATTGGAAACAATATTTTCTTAGTACCATTCTTTAGCAATGTATCAAATCAGTATATGTTTGAATTGCATTGGGTTGGAATGTTTGACTTTTCAAATTGCTGTTTGAGATACTAACTTAAGTTTCATTCTAAAAAAATTAATTAAACAAATTCTGTCTTGGGACTAGAAGAGAATTTCCAACAGTCTTTGAATCAGCCCTAAACACAATTTCAGTCATTCTGACCAGTGAGTGCCTCCACACTGACGACTCTCTCAAGATGTGCTAACAACATTTCAGCCAAGATTTATATGCAAATTTTCTTTTCTCTTTAATGAGTAAGACTATTACATGTATATCAAAGGATTGTTTTAAAATAGAAATTCTTTATGATTTCTTATCAGTTACCGTTTTTTTTTATAGGCCCATACAGCTAGAGGCATATGAAACTTGTTCTAGTCCAGAGAGTGTTAAATGAAAACATATTGAAGACCCATTCTATATAATGGTGAGGAAAACCCACAGCGACCTGTGTCGTTATCAACCTTACAATGTTGACTGAAAAAAAAAAAAGTGACTCTTACTCTGAGGTAAGCACTTTTCTCAGCCAACTTTATCCTTCCTTTTTCTCCTTCTTTCAAAGGTCAAAAGAAGTTGACAACTGGGGCTGAAGAGATGGCTCAGAGGTTAAGAGCATTGACTGCTCTTCCAGAAGCCCTGAGTTCAATTCCCAGCAACCACATGGTGGCTCATAACCATCTGTAATGAGATCTAGTGCCCTCTTCTGGTCTTTGAGCATACATGTAGAAGACTGTTGTATACATAATGAATAAATAAATCTTAAAAAAAAAAAACAAAAACAAAAGCTCGCTGACCACCTTAGCTTCACAGAGAACGCCTCTATACCCTGATGTGCCTGACACTTCCAGGTTTCCTGGAATAGGGAACTTTCCATTTTAAAAAGTGAAGGCAGTCACAGGAAACCAGGAAAGAATTGGTCACTCCGGCTTTCCTTCCCCTGGCCTCCAGATGAACCACTCACTGGCACCAACCAGTGTAACACAGCCATGACAATACACCAGACTTAGCAGTGCAGATGGATGAAGAATTGTTGGCCAATGACAAAAAAGTCAAGAACAGAGAATGTCATTGAGTGTCTAGGCTGGCCCACGGAAATCAATTAAGCTTGGCCCTTGGAATTCCTTAAGCTGTCAAGAAACCCAGAATGAAATATACGCTTGTGTGCTCGTCTGTGGATCTCTCTGTGTTTATCTCAGTGTTTTTCAACTGATCTGTTAAAAAAAAAAAAAAAAAAAAAAACAGATGCATCAAAATATCTGGGAGCCCGTTAAGAATATTCTCAGATCTCAACCTGTGAGATGGCTCAGTGGACAAAGATGACCAATGGCCTGAGTTTCATCCCTGAGACCCACATGGTGGAAGGAGAGAAGATTCCAGCAAGTTGTCCTCTGGCATACATACAAAATAAACAAGTTGTAATTTTTTTTAAAAAAGGAGTATTTTCAAACTTTATCCCCAAACCAATGGGATCAGAGATTTGAGAGAAGGCAGCCAGCAATCTGTGTTTGTACAACCCCTATAAGGCAGTTTGAGAAATGCCTGGCTCATATGCCCACATCTTGTCTGCCCTGCTTAAGAGTGACATTTAATGGGTCAGTTAATATGCTCCAAGAGTTCAAATGTGTCTGGCTTTTACATTTTAACTGTCAAGTGAGGCAATCAGGATGTTTATCACACCATCAACAATGAATCTCACTTGGTAACAGGTTCACACTACAGCATCCACTAGCGTCAGTGCCCGCTCCCCTGA
>JANHMN010000001.1:65962876-65981008 GCA_030674055.1 Rhabdomys pumilio
CCAGGTTCACACTACAGCATTCACTAGCGTCGGTGCCCGCTCCCCTGGCTGCTCATAAATTAATGTCAACTAGCTTACGTCCCCAAATTTTCAAATGGCTTTTTCTTTCTCTTTATCCTTTTCTTTGCTCTCTCTCTTTAAGATTCACCCTTTCTCTCACCCCTGGTATGTTAGAACTTTTCTATGTGGTTCTCTTAATCACTAAGAATAAAACAGAAACACAAAGAAGTAATGGGTGAGGGAGGGGGTTCAAACAGAATTTTTTAAAAAAGAGCTTGATCAAAAAACTTGATCAAAATATGAGAAAAAAGTTTGTTGCCCTTGGTAATATCTTTGAACCTTAAAAATAAATTAAAACAAAAACAAACCAGGGCTGGAAAGACCTTATATTTGTCATAGGGAAGGCCCTGGGTTCAGTCTCTAGCATGTTCCCTGCCTCCTCAAACAAGCAAAAACCTGAGAAAACTTACAGATACATTTTATGAAGAGGTAAGAACTGAATCAATTAGCCTCCTCTCCTATGTGTAAGATGAAATGATTACGAAAATCGAGTTTGGTTTCTAAGGATGCCCTGAGCCTGTTGGCTACAAAACAAAAGAAAACAAAAAGCATGACGTTTAAAAAAGAATGCTGGTGTCATACTCCTGTAAATCTAGCTCTTAGGGGACTGAGGCAGACCAGGCTACGAAGCATGACCTTGAGAAAAAAAACTACACTCTATAGAATTTTACCTAAGTCAAGGTACACACTTCAACAATATCTCATAGGCATGTGTATGTGTATAGTAAACTGTAAAGACAAAACAGGAAACAGTCTCAAAAACAGTTTTTTTTTAATAGTAGGTGGGAAAGCACTTGCCTAGTATACACAGCAGCCTGAGTTCAGTCCCTAGAAATACACACACATACAAACAGACATGCGCACACACATGCACACATGCATGCACACACACACACACACACACACACACACTCAGGAAAAGTTTGGTTTTTTTTTTTTTTTGGTTTTTTTTTTGTTGTTGTTGTTGTTGTTTTTTCGAGACAGGATTTCTCTGTGTAGCCCTGGCTATCCTGGAACTCACTCTGTAGACCAGGCTGGCCTCGAACTCAGAAATCCTGTCTCTGCCTCCCAAGTGCTGGGATTAAAGGCGTGCACCACCACCGCCCAGCTCAGGAAAAGTTTTTAATGGTTAACTATCCAGAGAGAAGGGATGATGTCTGGGAGGGATAGAGCATGATATGATTCTAAAGAACTGATATATTGTCTGTCTTACTCAGGCATAAGTTAGGCCTTCACTTTATAGTTTATTGTATGTATATTTCAAAAATAGATACACTTACACAACCATACATAATTTAGCAGGGTGAGAAAGTTCACTGGCTGTTTCAAGTCTACAAGCCCCAGGGTTATGGGCTGTATCAGGTCATATAAGATTGAAGAGAAGGAAAGCCTTTAACTTGAGGGAGGAAGCAGGAAACCCTGATCTGCTATAAGGAAGAAGCAGAGGGACTTAGAGACATTAGGCCTCTGAGTGAGCTCACACTCTCTTTTGGAAGAGGACACCCGACAAGTACTGCAGCTAATGCCCAAGCTTGGTAAGGAATGCAAAAAGTGTTTGAAAAACATGTTAATACATTTGGGGGGAGGGAAGCACCACCTATAAAGCATGTTGGCTACTAAATAATTTATCTCCAAGACAACAAAACCTAAAATTACAAGTCTGACCCTCTCACACACATCATAGAATTGCTGACCCCTCACCCCTTCATGAAAGGAAGCCATATTAAGGGTAAGAAAGCTGAAAACACCTACCTCTGGATGCAGAAACTACACACCACCACGTCATGGCAAGCTATTATCACAGAACCTAGACTAGGCTTTGGCAGCCTTCACACATTATGGAACTAGTAAAAAGTTACAAAAGTAGCATTTGTGCTGGCCTTGGGGAAAAAACACACTGAAGAAATGTTCAACCTGTATCTGGGTCATATTTAGTTTAAATTCCAACACAGCTTGCCATAGTACAGTCCTTTGTAAGACTTTCTTCTGAAAGGTACCAAGAATCCAAGAGTCCCCACTTGTAAAGTCTGTAAGCAACCAAGGCACAACTTTGCAAACTTTTTCATGGTACTGAATTATTTACTCAAAAGTTACATGTTGTTTCAGTTAGGTTTACACTGAACAAAAATACCGATTATTACCACTTGGTGTTCATGGTAACAGTCAAGTGTCTTACTCTAAAAAAGGCCCAGTAGCGGACCTAGAAAGTTAATTTTAAGGCTCCAGAATGTCTACTTGGAGTATCCAGTTCTTACCGACCTTTTTTTCCTCATTTTTTTTTCTCTTTTATCCCATTTTCTGCCCTCCAATTCCACAGACCCAACTTCCTCCTGGTGGTCGCACAGAAGAGCCACTTCGTGTTCACTTTCTAAGAAGGCTCCAGCCTGGTGAATGGATTTCCCTTGAACCTTCCCAATTCCTTCACCTCTTTGTGCTTCCTCTAGGTTAATTCTTCCCTCTGTTTCAGATACCTGTGGTTAACCGGCGGGACCAATAATTCCTCTCCATTATGGTTACACTGAAAAGTCACCCCAGGAAAAAGGGAAGAAGCGTGGATGTACATTTAATTTTACACTTATGCACCAAGCTACTTGATTCATGCTTCGTTGGTGTGTCCCAAAACAAGATCTTAAAGGTAACAACTAACTATAGGCCCCCAAATGACCTCCATGCAAATAAATTCCCTTCTCCAGTACTGCATTGGGCACTCCCGGTTTACAACGGGGAGGGTAGTTGAAACAAATTAACTCTCAAGCAGAAAAATCAGTGCGGTTGGGGGAGGGAAGGAAGAGACTGGAGGTCCGAAGTTCACTGGCTGCCGAAACAAGACCTGATTCAGCATGGGCACGTGGTCTGACGAGGTTGAGGTGGCCCAGGCGAAACCATAGGGAGAGGTCGTGGTCCACCGAGAGAGCCAGGCGTAGGGAGTTCTCCATGGCCTCTGACTCACCCAAAGATAAGTAATCACCCAGCCACAAGTTCCAAGCCAGCCTTGGCTTTAGTTTGCACAGAAATTTTGGAGTTTCGGCTCCAGGGCCACTAACAGGTAAAGAGATCATTCTGAATTCTCTCGGGCTCAGCCCGAAAAGGAGACTAAGGATGAAAAGGCCACTGTCCCGCCCTCTCGCCTCCACGAATTAAAGGTGTCAGTGCCCTCCAGGCAGCATCGAGAGCTGCCGCCGTGCTGGGCAGGGCATGAATGGGCGCGGAGGGCCGAGTCCTAGATGTCCCCAACCCCCGTGCGCCCCTGGTCCCCGCGTCCCCCGCGTCTCACCTGCAGCCGAGTGGCCCGGGAGCGCGCGGCTCCGGGCGCGGCGCGGGCCCCCAAGCTCGCGGCGCTCTCGCAGCTCTTCCTCCTCGTCCTCCCGCCGCCGGCCCTCAGCCATGGGCGAGGCGCCGCCGCGCAGCCCGGGGACGGCGGGCGAGCTGCGGGCAGCGGGTGCCCCTCGCCAGCGCGCTTGGCGGGGAAGGAGGGCTCCACCTGCAGCGCGCGGAGCTGTGGCGCGGGCCTGGCCGAGCTCCCCGCCTTCTGGGCACGCACCGGCGGCCTGCAGCTCCTCGGCAGCTCGCTTCCCGTCCAGTCCCCTTCCCCGCCCCACAGAGGTCCAGCCTGGGATCGGGCGGGCTCCCGACCGGCCTCGCCTCCTCGGGGAGGGGTTTCGGGCTGCTGAGGCCGCCCTCCAGCAGCACAAGCTGGAAACACCCCCACAACCCAAACAGACGTGCACAAAATAAATAAAGGGGTTGAGGAGTTGAGAGAGAGACAAGGAGGCTTGGCCTCTTCCTGCCCTTTCACAATATTCCAGAGTCAACAGGAAACCCATTCGCTTGACACTTAAACAAAAGGGGGAGGAACCGGTTCCTAGGCGAGTCTTGGAGAGATGCACAAGCTGGGAGAGGCTGAACTTGACTTGGGGCACACCATCTAGAGTTGAGTCTAGACTCTAAGAGATCTCTGTCTCTGTGTCTCTCCTCTGTCTCTCTGTGTCTATCTCTGCCTTCTCTCTCCCTCTCCCTCTCTCTCTCTCTCTCTCTCTCTCTCTCTCTCTCTCTCTCTCTCTCAGATGTAGCTTAATTTGACCTCAAACTCCTGTCCACTCTGCCTCTGCCTCCTGAGTGGTGAATCCTGAGTGGTGAAATTACAGTAGCAGGTTACCATATCAGGCCCATCCCCCTCATATCACCCCTTCAAAAGTACATCACTAGGGAATAGGTTTTTTGATGTTGTTGTTTTCCTTTTTTGGTAATGAAAGTACTCTATGATACATGTCATAAATTAGTTCAAAGGCACGGAGTGTGCAATGGCAAGGATGAGCCTCCGTGTACACTATGAACTTTGTGGGCGATAAAGCGGCGTCTGGAATAGGATTGTAACAAATGTACCCCGACATGGAGGATGGTGGCGGTAAGGAGGGACGCTATGCACAAGGGGATCAGGGAGAGCATTCGCACTTTCAGTTTCACTGAGAACACAATGCCAAGCTAAACAGTAAAGTCTAGTTTCTTTTAAATACCAGATAGGACTTGGGGTTGGGGGACGGGGTAGAACAGTTCCTCAGCATGGGTGAGGCTTATCTCTGGCACTGTAAAAAATAAATACACAAACAAACGAATAAGGCCTCCCAGTATTCAGCTAATTGAGGGTTAGGAAAAGGTCACCATCCCTAGAAGTCCAGGAAGAGAATGTGTTAAAGGAGACCCTTACCCGATTATTTGTAGAGGGGTGATTTGGCCAAGTGGTAGGCAAGCTGGCTCTGAAGTCGGAGGCTGTAATTTGAGGCACTTAACTGCGGGAACTAGCCCCTGCACATGCTCCAAAGCTGGAAAGAGCAATGCAACAAAAGTCACTTTAAGTACCTATAACACACATCTAAGGTTCTATAGGTGCACATACGTAGTTTCACACAGAGGGGCAGATTCTGGAATGTCACAAAAAGACATTGAAACAGCAGGCAAGAAGGCTCCCTTAGGAAAGGGCTGCGTGGGATGAACAGGCCTTTATCTGCAGCCTCTGGCTCTCTTTCTGAGAGCTTGTGAGAGCCCCCAATGTTCGCCGTGCTAGAAGAAGAAAGGAAGAGAGAGGGTCACTGGAGGCAGAAACGCTGGCACTGTTGCTTTACCTCTCTGGTGGTGACTGTTGCTGCCTGAGAAAACTATTTCTGTTTTTAAGCAGATAAGAACAAAATTCAATTTTAAGAAACTGAGGTCAGATCCACAAGTTAAAACACCATTACTGCATGAGCAGTTAAATAAGTGGACCCTTGGATAATTCAAAATTAAAACAGGGAGATAGAATTCTGAACTTGCAGGGTTGTCCTAAGTGCTTGGGCTCACTTTACTTGGAAGTGTGTCTATCACTGGCCTTCAAGAATGAGGAATAATTTGGAGGACCCTCTCTGACAACAGCAGGCCTACTGGTGTCAACCTGCTATTACCCAGCCCCTTAGTGTGGGAATCCTTGAAAATTGTCCTGGATCTCCCATACAATCAGAGTTGGGAGATCACATCGTCTTGGGGTTGGTTGCATGCTTACGCTCACATTAGGCTAACATGATTTCTAACTACTTTGTGCCAAGAACCACTCCGCATGATCCCTTGAGGAGACCAAAGAAGCAGACTCGGACAGTTACTGTCAGGAACTATTGTGGTGCTTATCATATGTACTTTTGCCATTTTAAATAAACACGATACGTTCTTTGTCCTCCAATAAGAGACAGATGGTTGTGGAAGGCTGTCCTCGAAGCTTGCAGCCATTGATGCATTTTGACCAGAGCAGTGGGATCACCTACAAGCAACCCTCAGATCGGGCCTCGTAGTCAGGGTTCTCTAAAGTCATAGAACTTATGGACTGTCTCTCTACTGAGGGAACTTGTTGTGATGACTTACAGTCTGTAGCCCAACTAACCCAACAATGGGCAGCTGTGGATGGGAAGTCCAAGAATCTAGTAGTTGCTCAGTCCCATGAGGCTGGTTGTTTGAGCTGGTCTTCTGTAGAAGCAGGTTCCAACAGATGTGCTGGCAAGTGTGTGCAAGGAGTCGAAGAAGAGTGAATCTTCCTTCTTCCAATGTCCTTATGTAGGTTTCCAGCAGAAGGTGTGGATTAAAGTTGTATACCACCATGCCTGGATCTGGGACTTGCTTTGTCCCAGGCTGACCTTGAACTCAGAGATCTCTTTGCCTCAGTCATTTGGCAGTAAAGGCGTGTACTACCTTACCTGGGCCTAAATTTTTCATGGTCACTATGCCTCAAGATCTCCATGCCAAGATCCAGGCCAGAAACTTGTGTCTTCTAGCTTCAAGATCTGGATCACAAATGAGCCCTCCAATTCTGGATTATAGCTCATTCCAGACATAGTCAAGTTGACAACCAGGAATTGCCATTGCAGGCCCATTAGCGTTCTGTCATAGAAAGGGGTTGGTGGGTCATTAGACTCTCATCTGAGCTTCCAGCCACTCATGCCTATACCCTGGTGGTATGTAATCCTGCCATAGCTGCACGTAGTCTTAGGAAATTTTGTCATTTATAGGAGGTAGAAATTGATCAAAAGGGGGAGAAGGACTCCAGCAACACAGCTGGCGAAAGTTGTCACACATGCTAGAGTGAGACTTTCTGGTGATGCAGTTTGTTGGAGACAATTGTAAGTCACCCCTGGCCTATGCTCCTGTACATAAGCTCAATAAACTGACTCTAAGCTACACCAGGGTAGAATTATGCCATTGGTCTGTCGTTGGTGCTTTGTCTAGGTTGAGTAGAAGTTTGTTTGAGTCTCCCCAGGAGAAGTTAATGCAACAAAGACCTATCCAGTTGACCACAAAGCAAGGCAAAGGTTAGGAACTCCCACCATAAAGATACAGCCTCAGACAAGGGTAGTGAGTTAATCCTATGGAGAAGTTGTTTTTAATGCCTGACTATCCATGTACAAAAGAATAAATTCCTCCTACCTCATAGCATCTACAAAATATTAACTCGACATGTATTATAAAACTCTATTTGAGAGTTCCAGTGCCAGACATGATTTTCCTCTTGTTGAAAGGGCCTGCCATAGGGTTTTATTGGTGAAGAGACACCATGATCACGGCAATTCTTATAAAGGAAAACATTTAATTGGGGCTGGTTTACAATGTCAGAAGTTTAGTCCATCATCTCCATGGAGGGAAGTATGGCAGCAGGCAGACAGACATGGTGCTGGAGAGGGAGATGGGAGTTCTACGCCCAGATTGGCAGGCAGCAGGAAGAGACAGTGAGCCACTGACCCTGACCTCAACACCCCACCCCAGCAACACACCTCCGCCACCAAAGCCGTATCAATCCAACGAGGCCAAATCTCCTAAGTGCCACTCCCAATGGGCTTATGGGGGCTGTTTTTATTCAAACCACTACAGAGCTGTTGATGACAGAGAAGGTATCACTATTGGAACCTTGGTCCATGGTGGTCATTGTTGTGCTTCATGGATGTCATAGCGGAGGAGGACTGCTGCCTGCTCTTCCCCTTTGGAAGCTTATATGATATCTTCTGGTACCATGAGAACTAGTCCTTGTGTCCTCTGGGAGGAGGCTTTCAGGTCAGATCCAGCCTTGGCTAGTGGGTTTATGGGATTTTATAGGAGAACCTACAATCTCCACGTTCTTAGGAGAAACCAGCATAATCCGTAAGTATATTCTAAATATTTTTCATTACGTCCACAGATAAGGGTAGTCCTCACCCCTCATCAAGGAAACTTCCCTTTATAACAGATGCTTATCACTACAGAAAACCACAAGCAGAGTTGCAGAACCCAATCCCAACCAATCCATCAACAAGACAATTCCGGCACCTAAGGTTCAGGGAGCACTGCAGAAGAGGAGGTGGAAAGACTGTAAGAGCCCAAGGATCAAGGAGTTTGCTGTGAGACTGAGTCTTCTGAGGATGTCTAAAGCCACACCCATAGTCTCACGGATGTGACTGCCTGATCTGAACAAGGATGGCACCACTAGACATGCTAACATGGACAGTGGAAGCTCACAAGGCCTCAAGCCAAGACAAAGAACCACAGACAACTGAGGAATGCTGAGAATGGGAGAAGCCGCCAATTGGTTAACCAATGCCAAATGGTCGGCACCGAAAACACGCAAATAGAAGTGACATTATACAGACTGAGCATGTTCAATTTGCATTTAGGAACACACATGCATACACACATTCAGACAAACATACATGTAAAACGAAAAAGAGACTATAAATTTGAAAGAAAGCAAGGAGGTATATATGTGGGAGACTTTGGAGGGAGGAAAAAGAGAGGTAAATATAATTATATTATATTCTCAAAAATAAAGCTAAATTATTTTTTAAACTATTCATAAGAACTAGGAATTTAAAACACATCAAAGAAAACACAGCATTTTTGGACATAATGGTATATACATTTAATCCCAATACTGGGAGGCAGAGTCAGGGAGATCTTTATAAGATACAGGCTAGCCTATTTCTAAATAGCACATTCTGGGCCAGCTAAAGCTACATAATGAGATTTTTGTTTCCCCCCTCCCCCCCCAAAAAAAGGAAGGAAGAAAGAAAAGAAGAAAAAAGAAAGAAAGGAAGGAAGAAAAGAAGGAAGAAATGCAATATGAAATCTCTGTGGCCTTAAAGGCTGAAGAGATTACTCAAAATAAGGAAAAATATTCTCCCAGGACCCTCAAGACCAAGTTCTCAGCACAAAGAAGATTTATTTTCCCTGGAGGGACAGAGGTCAGGGATAAGGGACAAATACAGGAAATAAAGGAAGAGGGTTAATGGGAAGAGAACAAGGGAGAGGGGGAAGGGATATTTGTCCCTGGGGAACAAAGGACTGCCTCTGGATAGAGACAGACACATAGACAAATGGTGATTTATAAAGGTACAAAGGGAAACCCCATGTTAGGATGGGGTGTTCAGTTTTGATTGGGCGTGTTACTTAGGTGACCAACCCAATGGGGGCTTTTGATTGCTGGACCTTGATACTTTGATAGCTGGACTTGATAACCTTGGGAGGAGGAAGTGGCCAAAACAGGAATAGACCTTGGTGGCTAGCTTTTGGAATGTAATCTAATGTTTTTGGGTTTTTTTTTTTCCCCGAGACAGGGTTTCTCTGTGTAGCCCTGGCTGTCCTAGATCTCACTCTGTAGACCAAGCTGGCCTTGAAACTCAGAAATCCACCTGCTTCTGCCTCCCAAGTGCTGGGATTAAAGGCGTGTGCCACCACTGCCCGGCATTGTTTTTATTTTTTAACAATGGAATTGGGAAAAACATGCCCTGACTGAGCGTGTTTGCCACACTAGCCAGAGTCCCTTCATTCAATGGGTAAGAATGTTTGTTGCTCTTGCAAAGGACCTGAATTCAAATCCCAGCACCTACATGGAATCTGTCTATAATTCCAGCTCCAGGAGATCTGATCCCCTCTTCCTCTGGCACCAAGCATGCATGTGTTACACAAACATACGTTCAGGCAAAACACCTATGTACATAAAATAAAAATAAATTTTTTAAAAAACGAAGTCACTTTTTTTTTCCTCCAGGGTGTTTAGAAGTGTTGAGAAGCACTCTGAGTCTCTCGCTCTGAGTCTCTCGGCGTTTGATACATTGTTGCAGGCTTTCCTGCACATGATCTCTAACAAAACCAGACTCTCTGGGTGTAGGATTGTTTACCTTTATAGCAAGAAGGTTGGGAAATCAGCAAAACTCCACATGTGATATGTGCCCAGGCAGACTTCAAGAGGCTCATGTTGTGAAACTTAAGAAAGTTTCTAAAAGGGGAAAATAAATTTAGCCAGGTCTTTAGGGGTTCCACAGGTACTAAGTGTGTTGGTGACAGGGTGGAACATGCCCTCCTCACGGAAGAGGACAAGACTGTGACAGTGTTGAAAGCATAAGCTGGGGGGGCGGGGGGGGGGGGGCAGAAGGCTTCATAAAATTATGAAGATAGTGTTTTTTTTTTAAGTAGCAAAAATCAAGACTTATTTGTGTAAGAAGGAGTAAAAAGATAGAATAAACTAATTCCAAGTCAGAATATGAAACAGGAGGAGGGAATGGTCATCAAAGTGCTGCCAACAAGAGCAGGAGGCCCAGTGTGTCTCACACCTGGGAAAAAGGTAGGGCATGGAGGTGCCAGCCTACAGTCCCAAATGAAGAGAGGCACATCCTTGTGGCTCCATAGCCGGCTAAGTTCAGTCAGACTGACAGCTCAAAGTAAGGAAGAACAGTTGAATCTCCAGCTTCCACAGAGTTATACATTCACGTATACACGCACACGCGCACACACACACACACACACACATTCAGAATAGAACAATCTATAAAAAGGCTTAACCTAGTTTTTTTTTTTAATCCAATTTAGGGGTTGGGGGTTTAGCTCAGTGGTAGAGCTCTTGCCTAGCAAGTGCAAGACCCTGGGTTCGGTCCTCAGCTCTGAAAAAAAAAATCCACTTTAAAAATTGACATTTTCAGGGCTGGAGAGATTGCTCAGTGGTTAGGAGCGCTTGCTGCCCTTGCAAAGGACTGGAGCTCAGTTCACAGCATCCAGGTCAGGTGATTCACAACCTCTTGTAACTCCACTTCCAGGGGATCTGACACCTCTTTCAACCTACAAGGGTACACATTCAGATGCACACACTTCCACACAAAAATACATAATAAAAGTTATAAATTAGTTTAATTTTTAAAATTAGATGTTCAAGTGCCAACACACAAAGCCTGATAACCTGAGTTTTATGCCAAGGACCTACATGGGAAAATGAGAAGATCATGATGGTTTGTATATGCTCCGCCCAGGGAGTGGCACTATTAGAAGGTGTGGCCCTGTTGGAGTAGGTGTGTCATTGTGGGTGTGGGTTTTAAGACCTTCATCCTAGCTGCCTGGAAGCCAGTATTCTGCTAGCAACCTTCAGATGAAGATGTAGAACTCTCAGCTCCTCCTGCACCATACCTGCTTTGATGCTGCCATGTTCCTACCTTGGTGATAATGGATTGAACCTCTGAATCTATAAGCCAGCCCCCCAATTAAATGTTGTTCTTATAAGAATTGACATGGTCATGATGTCTGTTTACAGCAGTAAAACCCTAAGACAAAGATCAATTCTCAATGCTCTGATTGTATTTTATGTACCATGGTGCCAAATCCTGCATGGCCCCTGCAGAAGGGACAGCATGACACAGTTCCTACCCCTGGAGCAGAGCTATCAGGGCATGGGCCTCCATGAGTGCTGACAGTTACTAGACTAAGGGCTATTTGTATAGTAATGTACATAATTTACTTTATGTTCTCCCTGCCAAGGTTAATGATTCCAAGATAATTTGAAACAGCATTAGTCTAAGAGGTGAGGGTGTGTCTAAACGTCCTCAGCAAAATGATAATTGCTGAGTCCCTCAGGACCACCCTTAAGACTGTGGGAAAGAATTCTGAAAACATGAGTTCAAATATATATAAACAGGATTTCTCAACTATGCAAAAATATAAGGATGCAATATGAATTATATGAGGGACCTCGCTGACCTGAAAGAACAGAGGCAGCTGCACTATGAACCAGCTTGTCAGAAAGACACTAAGGAAGGAGATACAGAGATTGAGGGAGTGGCGATCTCAGGACAGGATCCCACCCAGCTAAACTTATTGTTTCTGTTTACAAATGCAGGCAGATTTCTGCGTTCAAGGTCAGCCTGGGACAGAGCAAGTTTAGGCCCAGGAGTAATAGGTATGGTAATCTCACAGCAAGATCCTACCCA
This sequence comes from Rhabdomys pumilio, assembly GCA_030674055.1. Taxonomy (NCBI): domain Eukaryota; kingdom Metazoa; phylum Chordata; class Mammalia; order Rodentia; family Muridae; genus Rhabdomys; species Rhabdomys pumilio. The sequence continues at coordinate 65,974,672 of JANHMN010000001.1, forward strand.
GCTAATTTATTGTCTGTGCTTACAAAGGCAGGCAAATTTTTGAATTAATTTGCTGTGTTAAAAAAATGTACTTGCTGTCTCTAAGAATCAAGGGACTAAAGTCATAAAGTTCTGATTCATGGGATGATCAGAAGAGAATTTGGAGGAAATGACTGAATTGGTATATAAATAAAAGTCTGCAAGAGAGAGCTACCCAGAGAGAACTTCTTGGAGAGTGAACACAGTTCTTATAGAATTTTTCTAGCTGGGCAGTGGTGGCGCACGCCTTTGATCCCAGCACTTGGGAGGCAAAGGCAGGTGGATTTCTGAGTTCCAGGCCAGCCTGGTCTACAGAGTGAGTTCCAGGACAGCCAGAGCTATATAGAGAAACCCTGTCTTGGGGGAAAAAAAATAGAAAAAAGAAGTTTTTTTCTAACAGGATCTGTGCCCTTGGTTGGAAAACCCAAGAATTACTTAGAGAACTTACATCTTTTCTTTTTGGAATTTGTCTGGTGGGTTTTCTGAGTTATCCAGAGAGGTTTTAGAATTTTTTTCTAGCATGAGAGAGCTGTCTGTAGCAGAGAGCCATCTTGAGCAGAGAGCTGTCTAGGGAACTGTCTTGAGCAGAACACAGAGCTATCAGCTTGAACCCACTATTGAGTTGTTCTTTTGCTGCTCCCAAACACCCCTTCCTCAGGACCCACTCTCCAAGCCAAGGCTGGTCCTTGGCACCATGTTATTCATATATCCACACACATCTATGCAATAAATAAGCAAATGAGAAATTAAAAATAAAAGACCATTAATGCCTGTGACTATCAGTTTTTTTAAATACCATTCTTCATATTCTCAAAGGAAGGCAAATACATAAAAGAATACAGGCATGATAGCACATACCTGTATTCCCAGTATTCAGAGGTCAGAGGCAGGAAGATGTGAGCTCAGCCTGTGTTATATGCAAAGAGCTAGTCAAGAAAGGTAAGAGAGAGAGGGAGGGAGGAGAGAGAGAGAAAGAGGGAGAGAGAGGGAGGGAGGGAAAGGAAGAAGAGAGGGAGGGACAGAGAGGGGAAAGGTACTTATTTTAATTCATTCCTAGGAAAATATAAATAAAGAATTATATGACAGCTACTCTAACTGCTAATTTTTAAAAATCATAATAGAAATGAATGCTGGGGATGCCCCACAGTCGTCTGGGGCACGTACAACGGTGTATCCAGTTTGGAGGAAAGTTTGATAATTCCTCAAAAAAAAATTCATCTTAGAGTTAGCACTTAACAAAGCAATTACCATTCCCCATGAAAACCTGAGAAATACAGTCAATTTTAAGTGTAACCTCTTACAACCTTGTACATCAATGTTCTCAGTGGCTTTTTTCTTAGTAACTTGAAAGTAGATAAAATTAAACATTCATCAGTTGTGGAGCAGATAAATAAAATGCAGCACGTGGAGTATTATTCAGCCACAAATATTGAAGGATGTGTATATGTTACTTCATGTACCTTGAAGACATTATGCTAACTTAAAATAGGCCGGAACCAAGATTCCTATGATATGTGATTCTACTTATATTAAATGTCTGGAGTAGTTAGTCTAGAGAGACAAAAAGCAGCTTAGCGGTTCCCAGCAGCAGGCAGGAGTGGAGATGTGTTAGGTACGTTTCTTGTTGGTTGTGACAAAGCACAAAAAGCAATGTAAAGGAAGAAGAGCTTATTCTGGCTCAAGAGTTTATGGTACAGTCCTCAGAGGTGGAAGCAGGCAGCTGGGATCTCCACAGATCGGGCAGCAGAGATGCTGACACTCGCTGCCGGCTCTCCCCTTTCCTCCTTTTTGTTTACACTTGGCTCCAGAGCCATCCACATCCTGGGTAGGTCTTCCTTCCTCACTTAAGCTTCTCAGGAATCCAAATGTGCCTCTAAATCCAGTCACGGGGAGTGTTATGGTGTGGCTTGAATGTGAAGTGTCACTATAGCTAATGTGTTTAAATGCATGGGTGCCAGCTGATGGCACTGTTTTGGGGATGTTGGAGCCTTTGAGACGTGGGGCCTGGTAATGCAGGTCACTCGAGGAAACTCCTAAGAGTCACAATGACCCAACTTCTGGTAAGCTGTCTGCTTTCTGACCCACTAAAACATTTTATTTCTAAAAATCAGGAGATTAGTTTTATAGTATGGTAGAGATACTGAAAGACAACTTTTTTAGTATATAAATTATATATTTCAATAAAGCTATTTAAAGATAAACACCTCACCACAAAAAGCACAAAGAAACAGAAACAAAAAAAAAATCAGGTAGGAAGTATAAGCAATAACAATTCAATCGCATGAAAGAAAACCAAAGCTGTGGTCAACTACCTACCCGTGGTGGCTATTCTTGCTTGTCAACTCAACTACATCTAGAACTAACTAAAACCCAAGAGGCTGTGGACACCTATGAGGGATAATTTTCTTTATTAGATCATTTGAAGTGGGAAGACCCACTTTTAATCTGGATCTTTTTTGAAGCCTGGGCATCCTGGGAGAGCTGGCCCTTGGGACATGAGAACAGAAGAGCTGACCCCACCCCTAGCCAGCTGCAGTACTCAGGAGAGCGAGCTGCACACTGAGTTTTGAGCCAGCCCAGAGCATATAAACATGGGAGACTAAGCCCTACCATTTGTCTCCCCTGTGATAGCATGGATGAGGGAGGATACTCTCCTCCCCACTTGCCCCTCATCGCAGGCAGGAGACATAGCTGTGGGGTCAAAAGAGTAGGAGAGCTGCTCCTGGATATAGGGGGTGGCAGGTGAGCCAGCCCTGAGGGTGTGAGTGTGGGAGAGCTGGTCCTGCCTCTTGTCTGCTTTGTAGTACCATAGATAAGAGAGAGATCCTTTCTCTTCTCTTTTGCCCTCACCACCAGTGGCAGGTGAGACAGCTGGCCCCAGGTTCATGAGAGTGAGAGAACTGACCATGTTACTTACTAGCTGCAATATTTGGGAGAGCAGGCCCTGCACCTCACCTAGGCAACAGGGTAAAGCTGGCCCTGGTAGTGTGGGTTGCTGGTGAGCTGGCCCCAAGGGCATGAGAGCTGACCAGCTCAGATACCTCTCAAGCCCAGACCCATGGCTGTGAATTGGTCCACCCATATCTACTCCATGGATGAACTGCTGGAGTGCACAAAGAGGCCAGTCAGTCCTACAGATCCAGTACTACAAGATCCCCATGACACAGGACAACAGGATATCTGAGAGGATTCCCAGCGAGGTTTCAGTATTGATAGAGTAGCAGAAGCCTTGAGCCAGACCAAGGACTCATTGTACTGAATGTTTGCAAGCAAAGAAATGTGGGTAAATTGGAATACCGTGGGACACACCGTGATACACTACAGCCTCCACCATGAGATTTTTTTCCTCTGTTGGGAGGGTAGGTTACAAAAGTGGAGGGTGGGTATGAGAGAAGGGAGACATAAGTGGGATTGGGTGTATGATGTGAAATTCACAAAGAACTAATGAAAGGCTAAAAGATAGATAATATAACATACTGTATATTAATATGTTATGTATTATTATATATATTATATATGAACTTATGTAACAGATATAATATAAATCTATATTTGTTATGTAAATTTTGTTCCTTCAGAGAACCCTGACTGGTACAGATTTTGGTATCAGAAGTGGTTCTGGAGCAACAGAAGTCTAAGAATAAATTTTTTCAAGGATCTGAAAAGTCTTTTCAATTTGCCAACACCCACCAGTACTGAAGCCTCTTCAGTTACTGATGCCTCTCCTGAAAGCTCAAGAGGGCACTAAAAACCCATGGTGTAACCTATTTTATAAACTTAAGGAGAAAAACGCATTTGATTATCCTGATTCACCAGTTGTGAGAGGCAACAGATTCAGTGACTCTGTTTATAAAACTTTTAACAATTTGTGGAAAAATAAGGAAAATGATGGCGGTGGCTGATTGCTCCAGCGTCTCTCAATAAAGTGACCAAGGAAAAGACCGAGCTCCCTGATAGGATTAACCAACTTCCAGCATCACAGAACACAGACAAGGACAGCAGTGAACTCAGTGACAAAACTGACCAGCTCCAGATGCACATAAACAGGCTAAAATTTCTAAGTGCGCCCTCAAAGAGACTATGATTCATTCTGTAGTCTGTCCTTCTAGAGAACCCTGACTAATACACTACCTAAGTGCACAGGAGCCTACACACAAAGGAGAGTTGTAAGAAACATGGGATGAGATCAGACAGGAACATGATTCACCTCTAAAGCTGTAAGGTATTAAAAAATATTTCTGTTAAAAGGTACACTTGTTTCAGAGGAAAAAATTTTTTTAAAGATGTATTTGTTTTTACTATGGTGTGTGTGTGTGTGTGTGTGTGTGTGTGTGTGTGTGTGTGTGTGTATACGACCTTTAGGAGTCAGTACTTTTCTTCCAACATGGATCCATGGGATTGAACTCAGGTCATCAGGCTCAGCTGCTGAACTGTCTCACCAGTTCCAGAAAAATAATCTTGCTTCTTAGTTTAAATGGAGCTCTACCCCACAGCAAAATAATATGCCAATTAAACACTACTACTACTAGTGCTACTGCTACTCACACACACACACATACACACACAGACACACACACACACACACACACACACAGACACACACACACACATACACACACACACACACACACACTATTGTCTTAAGGTCTCTATTGCTGTGATAAAACCATGACCCCAAACAACTTGGGGAAGAAAAGTCTATTTCATCTTACAACTCTCAGTTCATAAGCTCTACCACTAAGGAAAGGAAGGGCAAGAACTCAAGGTAGGAACCTGGGGGCAGAAACTGAAGCCCGGTGGAGCGCTGCTTACTGGCTTGGTCAGCCTGCTTTCTCATAGTACTTAGGATCATCTGCCCAGAGGTAGCTCTACCTACAGTGGTCTGGATCCTCCCACATCAACCACTAATCAAGAAAATGCCTACAAGCCAACTGCTGTAGGCATAACCTTAACTGAGGTTCCCTTTTCCAAAATGACTCCAGCTTGTGTTGAGTTGCCATAAAACTAGACAGCACAGCTATATAAACATTCATGTGTTACAGTGTTGGGCAAACAGAAGCAGGATAGATATTTGTTTAACGATTGAAAGAACATAACTTTTCTTTTTCCTGCTAAAAGTATGAACCTCAAGTCTTTTTACTTAAATAGAAAATAACTGGAAATGAAAGTTTACTGCTGAAGAGTTTGAAGAAGAGAAAGTAAGAATGGGCAGACTATAACCTTGAATTTAAAAGTAAGGTATCTTCAAAACTTGGCTCTTAATATGACAGGACTTTAAGAGTGATTAATGGGGGATGGTGGGCTTGTGAATGCACACTAGTTGATTTTTTTTTTTTTTTGTTGCTGTGATGACGATGATATCTGATAGAACAATTTAAGGGGGGTGTTTTAGGTACTTGTTTGTTGCTATGACAAAGCACCACGGCCAAGGCAATTTATAAAAGAGAATGTTTATCTTGGGGCTCATGGTTCAGTAGGGTTAGAGTCCATGATCACTGTGGTTTGAATAAGAATGGCTCCCATAGGCTCATGTATTTGCATGCTCTCAACAATTACTATTAGAAAGGATTTGGGGGTGTGGTCTTGTTGGAGTAGGTGTGGCTTTGTTGGAGGAAGTGTGTCACTGGGGGTGAGCTTTGAGGTTTCAAGAAGCCCATTCCAGCCGGGCGATGGTGGCGCACGCCTTTAATCCCAGCACTTGGGAGGCAGAGGCAGGCGGATTTCTGAGTTCGAGGCCAGCCTGGTCTACAGAGTAAGTTCCACGACAGTCAGGACTACACAGAGAAACCCTGTCTCGAAAAAAACAAAAACAAACAAACAAACAACAACAACAAAAAAAAGAAGCCCATTCCAAGCCCAGTGTCTCTCTCTTCTTGCTGCCTGTGAGTCCAGATGTGGAACTCTCAGGCACTTCTCCAGCATCATGTCTGCCTGTGTGCCACCATGCACCCATCATGTAATGGACTAAACCTCTGAAACTGTAAGCAAGCCCCAGTTAAACTCTTTCTTTTATAAGAGTTGCTGGGGTCATGATGTCTGTTCACAAGAATAGAACACTGACTAGGACAATCATAATAGGAAGCGGGAAAGCAGGCAGGAATAGTGCTGGAACAGTAGCTGAGAGAGACTGGGAATGGTGTCGTAGGACTGTCTCAACCCACCAGCCGCCCAAGTAACGACACAGAAACTTTTTATTTATGAGTGCTTAGGCCTTAGCTTAGGCTTGTTTTCAACTAACTCTTAAACTTAAATTAATCCATTTGTTCTAATATGCCATATGTCCTGTTACCTATCCTAGTTCCTGGCACCTGTTTCTTCC
>JANHMN010000001.1:65981018-66024450 GCA_030674055.1 Rhabdomys pumilio
AGAATGGCATGGACTTTTTGTTTTGTTCTGTTTTGTTTCTTTGTGTAGCCCTGGCTGTACTGGAACTAGCTCTATAGCTCAGGCTGGCCTTGAACTCACAGAGATCCACTCGCCTTTGCCTCCCAAGTGCTGGTATTAAAGGCGTGTACCACTACCAGGCCAGCATAGACTTTTAAAACCTCACAGCCCACCCCAGTAACACATCTCTAGCAATGCCATATATCCTAAACTTTTCCAACAGGTTCACCAACTGGTGACCAGGCATTCAAATGTATGAGCCTATGGGGGCTATTCTCGTGTAAATCTCCATAGGGAGAAACAGTTTAATTTAGCTTCTGGTTTCAAATCTCTATCTATCATAGCAGGACCACATGGCAGTCACTGGGCACATGGTGGATGTCTTAGTCAGGGTTTCTATTGCTGTGAAGAGACTCCATGACCACAGCAACTTTTATAATGAAAGGCATCTAATTGGATCTAGCTAACAGTCCGTTATTGTCATGGTGGGAAACACGTTAGCATGAAGGCTGACGAGGTGCTAGAGAAGGAACTGAACCTTCTACATCCTGATCCGCAGGCAGCAGAACAAGACTGCCCCACAGTTCTAGCCTGAGCGTATGAGACCCCAAAACCCACCTCCACAATGACCCACTTCCTCCAACAAGGCCACACCCACCCCAACAAGGCCACACCTCCTAAAAATGTCACTCCCTATTAGCCAACCATTCAAACACATGAATCTATGGGGCCCATTCCCAATCAAACCACCACAGTGAAGGTTCTTCATATCACGGTGGGATCAGGAGCTAGGTATTATTTCCAAAGGTCCATGCTTACTGTCATACAAGCCAGGCCAGGCCCACCTCCTACATGCTTCTCATGCACAGTGCTTTCTTAGCAGGCAGGAAGCCCTGGGTTTGATCCCTAGGAATACAGAAAGTGGGCACAGTGGTGTACACTCAGAAGGATCAGAAGCTCAAGGTCATCCTATATGTTACGTATCAAAGTCAAGGTCAACATGGGACACATGAGACCCTGTCTCCAAAAAAGTAAGTAAATAATAATTTAAAAAGCAAAACCAGACAGACAGACAGACAGACAGACACACACACACACACACACACACACACACACACACACACACACCAAGGAGTTAGGGGGAAAGAGTAGCAATATAGTAAACTGAGAAAATTCTAATTTCCACTAACCTAGTACACTGCATTTCACTTCATGGACTGTACCACAGCACAACAGTGTATAATATTCCTCACTTCCTAACCTTCCTCCATATTAACTTCCAAATGTTCTTTTTCCTACCTTCTGTTCATTTCCGTGGGTCAAGAATAAACCCCTACCACAGTTTTTGAGCCAAATTTGAAACAAATTTAATTAGATACTGGTCAGGATGATGGATTCTGGCCAGGTCCATAACCGAGTTCCAAAAAATGTCACTGAGTCACATTTTGCAGAGGTTTATAAAGGCAAACTCATAAGGCCACTCACTGTGTGTCCTAACAGGTCTAATGGGGGCAGGCATATATGCTGACATACTTCCTGCCTGAGTACCTCCCGCCTATATCCAAGCAGAGGCACGCGTACTTCCTGACATATATCCTGCCCACGTACGATGGCCTACGCGTGATTGAGAACATCCGGAGCAGGTAGGCCAAAGAAGCAGAGCGAAGCACAAGGCTTGTTATCCCACATCAACAGCCTCCAGCATTTCAGGAAGTACCTGTCCTTGGACAAGGGGACAACAGGTTAGAGGCCTTTCTGTTTTATGGATCTCTCAGGCAGTCATTAAAACTTAAACATAGCCTCGGCTCTGAGGTTTCCATCAAGACATGGCTTCCACAAAGCTGAGGTGGCCTTGAGCTTTGCTTCAGCCCATTAGAACGAGGCAGAGGCGGTGATGTAAGAATTCAAAGCAGACCTTAGGAGGCCTCTTTTGTTTCGACTTGTTCTGGAAGCCTTTTACCACAGATGAATCAGCCAAGATGAGTCTGTTGGTAAATGAGACACTATCCCTGCTGAGGCATGGAGACCAGCCCACCGCCAGTCGTCTCTCAAATACATCAGACAACCTAGGACAACACCAGCAGCCGAAACTGACCCACAACTGGCCACTGTTTCCTGAGTGACAGCTCAGATTACAACTGCAGCAGCTGGCTGGTTGACTCACAGCCAGCAAGGTTTGCTGTGTCTTTTTGTCACTGAGGTTTTGTGGTTGTTTGTTATGCAGAATTGGCTGGGTTTATGGTCTCCCAATCTAACTGGTCAATTAAACATGAGAGCAACAAGGTTGTTAGAGAGCGGTGGCTGCAAGGAGAGCAGATGAGAACTCTCATTACTGTGTGTACCTGACAGGACCTCTGCTACTCCAACTGGAAGCCCTAGAGCAAAGAACTGTGCTCCACTCTGATAGGTTACTTCTCCGATGCTGAAATGAAGCAATTCAGTCAAGCTAGATTAGAATATATTAAAGGCAGATTTATTGGGAACTTGCTCTCAGGCAAGTTCACTGGCACCAAGGACCAAGACCAGGGAAGTCACCATGGGGACAGTGGGGGGAGGGGAAAATAGAGGGAGAAAGGGTTTGGACTCAGAGAGAGGAGAGAGCTGGGAGACCAAAAAATCTGGATTATACAGGGGAGAGACTCTGGCAGCCCAGCCACTACGCTGGAAAGTTCAGGGTTGGGGGCAGGGTATGCCATATAGAGACTGAGGGATGCTGGGAGAATCTGGAGACAAGGTCTGCTTTGATATGTAAAATATGCACCTCAGTCCGTTGCCCTTGGGACCAAAACCAAACTCACTCCAAGCACACATGGCCAGGTTCTTGAGTGACTGCTTGGCTCAATGGGCTAAAGCTGCCTGAGAGCTGAGGCACTGACAGCTGCAGGCTGCAGGCCTTCAGCACCGTTTGTGCCTGTGAAATGGCTTTTTCTTTTCAAGCCAATGTTCTTGTCTTGTTTTGTTGAGATATGGTCTCAACATAGCTCAGGCTGGCCTTTAGCTTGCTATACAGTCCACGTTAGAAACAAATATGACTGGGTATTGTGGCACACACGTTAATCCCAGTACTAGGGAGGCAGAGGCAGGCAGATCTCTGAGTTCTAGGCTAATTGTATCTACAGAGCAAGTTCCAGGACAGGCAGAGATACCTAGAGAAACCCTGTCTGGAAAAAAACTGAAACACAAACAGATAAAACAAACACACTCCTGATCCATCTGTCTCAGATGACTGTGAGCGGGGAGTTTAGGCAGTTTACATGCCTGGCTGCATTTTGTTAGCCTTTTGATGTTAAGAATTGAATCCAGGGCCTCTTGCATGCTAAGCTCCATCCCCGGAACATAATACATTTTTACTTAAAGAATTACTTAAGTAATTCTTTCCATGGCCATCCAAGGTCATTTTCATTCCTCTAAAACACGACAAGATTTATCTTAACGATTGCCCTTTTTGTAAGAAGTAACGCTAGCTCAACAGTTGTCCTGTCAGCCTTACATAATGATTACAACCAGATAAAGAGATGATCATCCATAAATCAAGGAAGAGTTCTGGAGTCAGCCTGCTTTAGCTCCCCTATATACAAACTGCCTGGTTATTAGCAACCCAAAAGGGATGCAATGCAAATTAGCTAGGCAAAGCACATTTGTAATGCTCCAGACATCTAGGCATGCACGTGAGAATCTGAAATATGACTCAAATCTTGTTCTGGATGAAATAGCTATTAGAAAAATCACACGTGACTTCTGCTGTGTTTACACTGGAGTGTACAGGCAGGCAGTGGGCATAAAACCAGCAGTGGTTTTGTTATTACTTGGCTCTTTGACAGAGTCTTGCTATGTTGCCCAGGGTGACCTTGAACTCATGGTAATCTCCCTGCTTCTGCCTCCCGAGGGCTGGGATCATAGATATGTGTCAGCATGCCTACCTCCTGCAGCATTTTAATCAAGGATTCATAGAATGCTCTCAATAGACCAATTATTAGAAAGATACCAGGCAGAAACCCAGTGGGTAATTTTTTTCATGGTGATGTCCACAACAATTGAGAAAGGGTTTCTAAACCTTGGGATGACCAAACAAGTCTTTCTTGAGGGGAGATGTGAGTGCCACGGTTATTTGTCAAGCTACTTATTGTACAAGGCAAATCCACTTTTCGATGTTGTGTTTAGGGAACGGCATTTAGAGTGCACTTTCTCCACTATCCTTCCTCAATTTCTTTTTTCCTCAGCTCCCACATCTGCTAGTGATGGCGGCTCACTTCCCTGGAGTTTGGCTCATCCATAACTGGGTTTTCTTATCCTGGAAAACTCAGAACTCATCCTACTTGGGCTAGGCAGCTTTGCTTTCTTCTTCTCGGTCACTGTGCATCAAAGGAAAGCAAGGAAAGCAAGGAGCACTGATTGGAGCTTCTCAAGTCCTACTCTTAATCCTCCCCAGTCCATTGCATCAAAACGGCCTTACTTCCCACCGATGGGCACCCCAAGACTACTCACCTGCTAGTCCCAGTCTACAGGAATTCCACTGCCCAGATGGCAGCTATAGTTTAATTCAACAGAAGGCTCTTATATCCTTTGGTTAAACTATACAAGTCTGTTGCTAGTAGAACCTCTAACCATATATGGATCACACAACAAAAAGTCCCAGAAAGTGCTTCCATTTTCTCCATCCCAAGATCCTTGCGTACTTCTGAATGATGACGCAGAACCATGTGAAGGTCTCTAGTATAATGTATATGTGGCATCCCAGAAGAACCCCATCATCTCTGTGTATTGCCTCTGCCTTTGCACTTCAGTTATGTCCTGTGTGTGCTCTTTCTGTATATGTATACATATGTCAAATATGTATATATTTGACACTTGATATACGATGCACAAGAAACTTTTAAAGGACAAGTTAGCTCATCCAATAAAAGCAAATCTATAGAACACATAAGCATAAAACCCAAACCTTGCAGAATAACACTCATGGAGCAAGTGATCATTGTTAGTCCTTCTCTTCAAATAAAATGAAGCCTATCTTGAAAAATCAGGGGCTTTTAGGAACTGTAGCTTCAGGTTCCAAATATGATAAAAAACCTTCAAGTGTCAAACATGAGGGAGCTTTCCTGAGAGAAGGTCATTTTTATTCAAAACCTTCACACATTTGAAAATGAAAATGTTGGTTGTTTATTTATAGATCTCAGGCCTTCTACCATCCTTTTCACAGGCTGGATTAAAATCCTTGTCCTTTGATTCTTTCTCTGCATTCCAACCCACAGGATAACCTTTCAAAAATTTCCCCTCCCTCCCTCCTTCAGTCTCTTCCAGTCTTTCTCCTAACTTTTCCTTGTCACTTTGGGTTTCTTAGCTGCTGCACTTACAGCTTTGCCATCTGTGAAATGGGAGGACACCAGCTACCTCATAAGAAGTTATTGAGCAAAACGAGCGAGTGTATTTCATAAGATTGCCGGGGTTGCTAGAACAAACTACCTCGGTATCTGTGGCTTGAACAACATGCACTGCCTCACTGTTTTGAAGGCTGGGTGTCTGGGACAGTGGCAGAGGGAAGCTCTGCTCCTTCCCATGGCTCCTGGGATCTCACAGTTCTTTGACTCTAAGCTTAATTTGGCCTGTTTCCTGTGTAGATGCTCTATGATCAGATTCTCTTCTCTATAAGACACCAGCCATCTTGGATTTGGAGCTCACCCTCCTCAGTATAACATCATGTAGTCACATATGTAGAAAGGCGAATCCAAATAAAAGTCATATTGTATGGTAGTGAGATGTTAACAGGAATTTTAAGGAGACTTAATTCAATATCTTCCACATATAAACCCCCCAGAGCAGCTCTTGGGATAGAGCAGGCACTATGCATATCTCCATTCTTTATTTATTGAGTACATACTGCCATAGTTTGGATCTGCTATATCCCTTGAAGTCTCCTGTGCTTGCTCCCTAGAATATGGTGCTAGTAAGGGGGCTTATTGGAAGTTAGTTCATCTGGGGCATACCACTAAAGGGCACATTGAAACTCCAGCCACTCCTGACTCTCTTTCTCATTTTACTTCCCAGACACGAATGAGGTAAGCACTTGTGTTACACATTCCTGTCAGGATGTACTGTACCATCATAGGCCAAAGGCAAGAGAGCCAGCTGATAAGCAAATGAATGGAACTAGAAAATAACATCCTGAGTGAGGTAACCCAGACCTAGAAGACATGATTGGTATGTAGTCGCTTATAAATGGATATTGGCTATAAAATACAGGATACACATGCTGCAATCCACAGACCCAAAGAAGCTAAACAACAAGGAAGGCCCAAGGGAGGATGCTTGAACCTCATTCAGAAGGGGATAAAATGGTCTTTGGAGGCAAACGGAGGAAGGGAACTGGGTGGGAAAGAGCATGGGGTCGGGGGATCAGGTGTGGGGAGAGCCTTAAGAGAGGACCAGGGGAGCTATTGGAAATCAGCAGCTGGCAGGGGTGGAGGTGTGGGGGATGGTGACAGTGGCAAGAGGTGGGGTGGCAGGGTAGAGGTGATAGTGGTAGTGTCTCTCTAGGATGTGCCAGAAACCTGGGATGAGGGAGGCTTCTGGGAGTCTTTGAGGGTGACTCTAGCTGAAAATCCTGGCAATGAAGGATGTGGAGTCTGAAGTGGCCACCTCCTGTAGCCAGGCAGGGCCCAGTGGAGGGACAAGGACGCCAATCCACCCACAAAACCTTCCACCCAAAATTAATCCTGCCTACCAGGAGTGCAGGGACAAAAATGGGGCAGAGACTGAGGGGATGACCAAACAATGACTGGCCCAATGTAAGACGCATTACTCTGGATGAGAACCAATCCCTGACACTATTAATGATTCTCTTATACTTGTAGACAGGAGTCTAGTATAATTGTCCTCTGAGAGGCTTCACCCAGCAGCTGACTGAAACAGTTGTAGAGACTTACAGCCAAACATTAGATGGAACTCTGGAAGTCTTGTGGAAGAGTTGAGGGACCCAGAGGGGATAGCAACTCCACAGGAAGACCAACAGAATCCACAGAACCTTTGGGGCTCCCAGAGACTGAATGACCAACCAAAGAGCACACATGGCTGGACCTAGCCCAGCCTCCCACATATATAGCAGACGTACAGCTTAGTCTTCATGTGGGTCCCCAACAATTGGAAAGGGGGTTGTCCCTGACTTTGTTGCCTGCTTGTAGATCCTGTTCCCCTAACTGGGCTGCCTTGTCTGGCCTCAGTGAGAGAGGATATGTTTGGTCCTGCAGTGACTTGATGTCCCAGGGTGGGCTGGTACTCAGAGGGGAGAAGGGGCTTGTGAAGGGGGTTTGTGAGGAGGATGGTCTGTGATCAAGATGTATAGTAAACAAATAAATTAATGGTGAACAAAAGAAAGCCAGCTGATCAGGAACTGAAACTTCTGAGACCTTGGGCTAAAACAAAACTCTCATATGTATTTTCTTGAGCATTTGTAGCAGTGAATCAGACATAGGCCTGTTCTTCACTGAGTCATGATAGAGGGCTATCAACTGTCTCACTTTTCTCAGGACTAGTAATGTGTGGGGATAAGAGGTTTAGGGGTACAAGATTTTTCAGTAACCACAGATAAGTCCCCAGTAAGAAGGTCTGGTCATTTTTCCCCAAGGTGAACAAGATGGGGGGATAGAAGATCCTCAAGGTCACAGCAGAAGCACTGTGGCAGACTGCTAGATCCCCTGTGTCTGTGTTCTTCTTGTTTGATGTTCGTGCATGATCAGGCATGAGCGTGCACCTCTAATATCAGCACTCACAAGGCTGAGGCAGAAGGATTACAAGTTTATAGTTAGCCTAGGCTATATAGTGAGAATCTGTCTACAAATAAATAAAGATTTCAACATCCTATGACATCACAAATAGCCATGTGACTAAGCTCTGCCCAATAGAAAATGGCATATATGATATTTAGCGAAATCTATCAAACAGAAGAAACATACTCGTCTTTATCCATATCCTCTGTTGACTAATACTTATATTTAATGGCTGGACTAGAGCAACCATCTTGAATCACAAGATGGAAGCCAGAGTTTAAGGACTTAAAAGAAGCCTGGATCCTTGATTATCATGGAGAAGCATATTGGTCAGAGACCTCGTCTGTCTACATTTCAGTTTTTGTAAGAAAGAAACTTCTACTTTTGAATGCCGTGGTTATTTTTCAGGGCTTTCAGTCATGTACCTCATGCAAATCAAACTGCTGCTCACATTACAGTCTATCTTAAAAGATTCATGAAAAGCGTTACATGGGGAAGGGAAATGTTCCGAACAAAAACGAATACACATGACTGCGTGTAACCAAAAGACAAATAGCTTCTGATTTTAATAGAGTAGATAAATTATTATAAAAGATTCCTAATAAGTTAAAGGAAATCTCCACAGGCTAAAAATGAATAAGGAACTATCACTGGAGTGTTAAAAATAGCTGACACACATATGCTGCTAGTCCAAATGTTTTACACAGCTTAGCTCATTCAGTCCTCACGATCGACTTACAAGACACTCTTTGTCCCCTCATTTTACAGAAAAGCAAACTAACTCAAAGGCTACAAAAGATAAAATGACAAAATACAATGGAGAGACAGACAGAATTCTAGACAGGATAAGAGAAAAGAATGAGGACAAGGAGACACTTGAGAAGATACATTCAATGGTAAAGCATTTGCTTAGCATGAAGCCCTAGGTCTATCCCCAGCAGGGAGATGGTGATGATGGAAAATTACCCAAGACAACACAAATCATGAGCTTTCAGAAAAATGAAATAACAAATATCACAAATCAATTGGATTTCTAAGATGTTGATACAAAAATAGTAGTTAAACGTACTGAGGACTTGAGAATTGGCACTACCCTGGGGTTGGGTTTTACCTCAGTTGAGCCTTTGACTAGCAAAGGCAAGGCCCTGGGTTCGGTCCTTAGCCCTGAAGGAAAAGAAAAGAGGTGCTACTATCGTAAGTATTATAAATTGCATTGATTAAATCTCTCTCTCTCCCCCCACTCGTGTGTGTGTGTGTGTGTGTGTGTGTGTGTGTGTGTGTGTGTGTACACGCATGCCTATAGAAGTAGATGACTTATTCCTTAAAGTCCACTCTCTCCTTCCTAGGTTCTGGTGTTCCAACTCAGGTAAAAGGGTGGTAGGTTCTTCACCTTCTGAACTACCTCACCAGTCCCAGATGATTCAGTCTTTCCTACTTTAAGGAACTGTCCCCACTTAGTAATGAAAAACGAGGCAGGGACATCCAATAACCAACCACCTTCGGCTCTCAGAGCCTTCAAATGGTGGATCCAGAATTCAAAGTTAGACTGTATGATTAAAACATTGTACTTTTCAATCATTTCTTTATAAAATCTCCTCTGATGAAAAGCTGTGGCTAGGGATCTATAAGTACAGACCATGGAAAAGAAAACACAGGGCTGTTCACGGCCTGACAGAACTTTCCATGGTGATAGTGATGTTCTTTGTCTACGCTGGGTAACAGCAATCACAAGGCACACACTCAAAACTGAAGAACTAAACTTTACATTTTAAAAATGTACTTTATTTATTTATTTAATGTGTGTGAGTACACTTTCACTCTCTTCAGGCACACCAGAAGAGGGCATCAGATCCCATTACAGATGGTTGTAAGCCTTCATGTGGTGCTGGGAATTGAACTCAGGACCTCTGGAAGAGTAGTCAGTACTCTTAACTGCTGAGCCACCTCTCCAGCCCCTAAACTTTACATTTTACCTACCTTTAATAAACTGAAACTTAAATTTAAGTCCCTACAAATGGCTAATGGCTACCGTATCGCATAGCACAGGTTCAAGGCTAAGGAGGACAAGTGAATGCCGAAATAGCTTGGTGACTCCTCGCTTCTTAAACAGGGCATAGTGACAGTTTCCCAAACTAGCTTTTAATTGCTAATAAAAAATTGCATATGTGTTCCGTTTAAACTATTATGAGGAATAATATATGTGCATTAATCTGGGGATATCTAGAGTTAGGAAGTATGAGAAGAAGCCTGTAGAGTTCTGAGAAGTGTCAGTGAGCTTGGGGTGAGCGGAGCACAGCAGATGCCCATCATGCCTCCTAGGGCACGAGTTATAGACAGTGATTCTGTCACATGCTGCCCACAGCATGTTGAAGGACTAACCAAAGGGACAGGATTACCCACATTATTTAACCTACATTTTACTTTCTTTTCCTCCAGTACACATAGTAGAAAATAGCTGAATTAAATGCATATTCTAAATATAGGTGTGTATAGATAAAAATTGTACACCTTCTGACAGTATAAACTTATATTGGTTTTTATGATACGAGGTTTTTTGTTTTGGGTTTGTTTGGGTTTTTGTTGTTGTTGTTGTTGTTGTTGTTGTTGTTTTGTTTTGTTTTTCAAGACAGGGCTTCTCTGTGCAGCTCTGACTGTCCTGGAACTCACTCTGTAGACCAGGCTGGCCTTGAACTAGGAGATCCATCTGCCTTTGCCTCCCCAGTGCTAGAATTAAAGGTGTACATCCAGCTTTAAGATTCTAGTTTTTAAAATGTGTGTTAAATATTTTATATTTAATATATTTTAATAGAAAATTTCTAATTATGTGTCTATGTGTGGCTAGGTGCATGTGTGCAGGTGCTGCCAAGGTCAGAAGTGTCAGATCCTCTTGGAGTTGGAGTTACGGGTGGTTTTGAGCAGCTTGCCATGGGGCTAGGGACGGAACCTGAGCTGTTTGCAAGAGCAGTCTGCACTTGTGACTGTTGAGCCGCTTCTGCAGCCCTTATACTAGTTTACGGCTGTGTATAACAGATCACTACAAACCTAGCAAACAACAGCCATTAGCCCACAATTCTGATAAAAACTCAGACTACCAGTTCCAGCTCAAACTGCAGATCGTCTCAATTTAAAAAAAGAATAAAGGCTGTCATAGTTAGGGTTTCATTGCTGTGAAGAGATACCATGACCACAGCAACTCTCATAATAGAAACCATTTAATTGGGACTGGCTTACAGTTTCAGAGGTTTAGTCTATTGTCATCATGGCAGGCAGCATGGCAGCATGCAGGCAGACATGGTGCTGGAGGAGACCTGAGTTCTACATCTTGATCTACAGGCAACAGAAGGAAATTGTGTTCCACACTGGTTGTAGCTTGAGCATATAAGAGACCTCAAAGTCTGTCCCTGCAGTGACACATTTCCTTCAACATAACTACACCTCCTAATAGTGCCACTTCCTATGGACCTAGCATTCAAACACAGGAGACTATGGGGGCCATTCCTGTTCAAACCACCACAGAGGCCCTGCAGACTTTACTATTTACAAGACTAACAACTAGATATGGGACAAGCTGGCTCTTTTCTGGAGCCTCTGGGGCAGAGTCTGTTTGTGGGGTCAGGAGAATTTGTTTCTTTGTGGTAGTAGGACCAAGGCCAACATTTGTCATTGTCCAGCTCCTAAAAGCTGTTTCTTGGACCTTTCTGCATGATCCCTTCTACTCTTCAAGCCAGTACTGACATCTTGAAGCCTTCGTGTACTTTGAGTGTCTGGCTTCTTCTGAGATCAGCCAGAGACAACTCTCTGCTTTTAGAAGCTTCATGCCATGGCTGCCACCGTGTTAGGTCCAACTAGAATGACTTTCACATGCCAGCAATCACAGCAAGGAGATTCAGTACACTCACAGACTTTGTCTATACCGAGAAGGGTCACTGGGGATAACCCCAGAATTCTCTCTACCATGGACATTTCTCCTCTCCCTTCAAGATGACCTAAGAGAAGACTAGTCATAAGTTGAAAAAGCCCTTCAATCTACAAACTTTCTTAATAGAGTGAGTGCTTTTTAAATCTGCCATGTCTTGAAATGTCAGTGAAATAAAATTATGTAAAATTTGTATTTAAAACTCAGGGCTGGGGATATCACTTGGTGAAACACATATTTTTATATTATATACAAGATCCTTGGTTCAATCCCCAGTATTAAATATCCCTCTAGTTCACCTAAATGTCAAAGAACTTGGGTTCCAGGTTACAATGGGACACCACAAAGCCTTGTAATCCCAGGTACGAGGGAAGTTGAAGCAAAAAGATTGCTTAAGGCCAGAGTTCTGGACCAGTCTGGGAAATAGTGAGACTCCATCTCAAAAGTAAACTTATAAAATTTGACCAACATATGCTGAACATTTGTTATGGAACAGACACCATATTACAAAGCTGAGGCTTCCCTTGCACTCACCTTCCTTGCTTTTGGTTTCTGCTTCAATCTGACTGTAGTCTATGTGACTTCCAAGGACAGGGAGACAAACAGGGAGGGCGACAGCCAGCCATCAAGGGCAGCAGCCACTCAGCTACTGAAGGACTCTAGACATGCCTTCATGGTGACTCCAGTGACAAAAGAAACCCAAGAGAAGACCCAACGACAGTTCACTGAAAGCATTCATGGGGCCAGTGAAAGAACTTTGTTAACACATATTTTGTCAAAAAACAAAACCCCAGAAAAGACAGAACTCAGTAAGCTGGCAAGAAATTGAAAAATAATAAGGTCAGTAAACAGCCAGAGGAGCTGAGACACAGAACTGAGCACAGAGCCCTTAGCAAGAAACCAAAATACTGCCTGTGTGCTGTGTGTTCATGTACATGAGTGTAAGGGCGGGGGTATAACTCTGTGGCAGACTAGCATGTTAGAGACCATCATTTCAACACTACTACAGTTAAATAGCACACACACACACACACACACACACACAGAGACACAGACACACACACACACAGACAGACAGACACACACACACACACACACACACACACACACACACACACACACACAGATATGTGGGGGTGGGCGGGGATGTTGGTCCATTCTTGAAGTGAGGAGGCTGTTCTTGCTAGGGCACGGTTTCATCACACAATGCTTTTCCATGAGCCTCCTCTCTGCATTGACTTTCCTGTTTCCCTGAAAGGAGAGCTGCCCAACAGAACCAAGCACTGGTCTCTGAATGGACCCTACACTGACCCATGAAAAGGCCAACACCTGTCAGTGCCAGCCAGGAGTACCAGCCTGCCTCACTTAGCAAGGTTTCTTGATACAATCCAGGGTGCTGTTTCCTGCTCCTTGGTTCCCTTGCCACTTGTTTCTTCTACTTGTGGGGAGTTAACATTCAGCATTAGAACTGTGTGTAAAGGCATCTCACTCATCCATGTATTGTTCCAATGGAAAAGTTTGATCTTAGTCTGTGCCTTGTATTATAATATTATATCTTGAAACCTTATAATGTGTGTGTGTGTGTGTGTGTGTGTGTGTGTGCTCACACACCTGCATGTGGAGACCAAAGGTCAACCTTGTGTCATTCCTAAAGTGCAGTCTTTCTTGTTTTTTGAGACAAGGTTTCTCACTTGGCATGGAACTCACAGATTAAGCCAGGCTGGCTAGTCTGAGATCCCCAGGGATCTTCCTGTCCCTATGCCCATCTGTCACCCTAATGCTGGAATTACCAGTGATAGCCACTGTGTCGTGTCAAGCATTTTAATATGGATTTGGGGATGAGACTCACATCCCCTTGCTTGCACAGCATGCACTTTACTGACTGAGCCACCTACTCCATCCAAGATTTTGCTTCTCAATATTGTATTGTATTGGTTCATGGGCCAAGGGGATCAGCAACCAGCAAGAACCAGCATGGCAACTTGTTTGCATCCAGACCATCAGCTCAGCCCTGGATTACAGAATCACAACCCGAGTTTAACGAGATTCCCAAGTGTCTCAGGTGCAAAGGAAAATTTGAGAGGCCCTGTTGCATGTACTCACCCTGAGAGGAGCCCTTGTAATATGGTAATAAAAATTTGTAATTTTCATCCTTTGATGCAATTGTAGCTTGCTTGTGGTTTTGTGATATTATTAATTAGATTGTAAAATATATTGTGCTTACATTTGGCACATACTAGATCATCAATAAAAACTGGTAAGGTATGTAAATAAGTATTGGCTGAAAGCAGTTAAGTTTTTATTAAGGGAACAAGAAAATGGAGTATTGAAATGACCTTTTTGGGTTTGCACCTGTAACACTTTCAAGCATATCAGATTAACTGGGTATCGGCAATTTCCTCCAATTGTACTTAATTAAAACTCGATGCTAATGTTTTTTTCCTGTTGTATTAAAATCAATGCTAAGTGTATTTTTAAAAATAACTCAGCAGAGACTTAGAGGCCACATTGGGTGAAATAGCAAGATCTTATCTCAAAAACACAAGCTTAAAACCTAAGCAGAAATTAATTCTTCAACCCCACACTAGAATACCACACAACTTCCAGCTCCATTAACTTAAAGTATATGATGTTTTCAAGTGTATGATAAAGACCAAAGATGAATTTTATATTTATTTCTATTTATCAAGGTAGAAAAGACTTAGAATGATGAAAAGAAATCTCCCCACATAGAAACAGTCTAACTGCCTGAGAAAGATGGGTTTTAGGAACTTGTCTGGGGCTGGGGAGACAGCTCAGCAGGCAGAGTGCTTGCAGCAGGAGCTGAGGATCCAGCTCACATCCCCGGTACTAGGAAGACGAACATCCCTGGAGCTTGCTGGCCAGTCAGCCTAGCTGAATGGACAGGCTCTGGATTTAGTGAGAGAAACACTATCTTAGAGAATACAATAGAGAGTGCCTGAATAAGACACCTGCTGATGACCTCCAACCTCCACATGCACACACATGTACACAATGCACTCACAAGCAGACACATGCACACACAAGCATGCACAAGCACATACAAACAAGGGACCAAAGGTTTTGACTCTTGTTTTTTGAGATAGGGTCTCATGTAGCCCAGGCTGGCCCTGGACTCATTAGGTAGCTGAGATTGACTTGGAATTCAGCATCCTTCTGCCCTTACTTTCCAAGTGCTAGGATCGTGAGCATGTGCCACCACTCCTGGCTTTTCTTCAAGAACTTGGACTTGGTTGACTTCAATTTTATTTCCTAAAGTTTCTCTGAATTGGTGTTTATCCAAAGAACTTGTTTATTATCTTGAATTCCGCACCTCTCTCTAATTTTGCCTATGGGAAGCAGCATTTTGCCTCTTCTTCTTCTTCTTCTTCTTCTTCTTCTTCTTCTTCTTCTTCTTCTTCTTCTTCTTCTTCTTCTTTTATTTTTCTTTCATAGCCTCTCCATAGCAATTGTCAGAACCCACCTCACTGACCTTAGCAAGACCAAAAATGTCTCACACAGAGCTTGCCTTATTCCAGTCACTCTGAAGAGAATGCTCAGCTTCAGCAGTTCTTGGAGTTTAAATACCAGGAGCAAATGAGGCCGACTGACACATTTTTATGAGTGTCGGTACTTGGAGGCCCTTCCCAGTTTGGCCATCGCTGGCATCAATTGCCTACTGCTCCTCTACCCACAGTTCTCTTCTCCCCACTGTGTGCTCCAGGCATCCTCATGTCTCCCCAGACACCCTTCTCTTTACTGTCTCTACCTGGGGACATGGTGCGATTTCTGCCAGGATCACAGGGACAACAGCAATGAAAGAGGAAGATGGGCTTCGGGAAAATCAGATTTCCTCATTCTGTGATTATTTTTTTTTTTAAGCATCCTGATTTATTTTCTGTTGATTGATTGGAAAAATAAGAGCAATGGCTAGGATCTAAAGTTATTATTCAACTTAAGGGAAATGATAATAATAAATATCCAGTGAGCAATTATGGTATTATGATGACTTGATTTTTTTTATCAACAATAACTACTCTTTTACTCACCCTTATGAAAGGATAGGGTGGGGGTTTTGTTTGTTTGTTTGTTTGTTTGTTTTGAGACAGGGTTTCACTATGTAGATTTGGCTTGCCTGAAACTTTGAGATAGATGGGCTGGCTTTGAACTCAGAGAGATCTGCTTGCCTCTGGGTCCAAACTGCTAGGATTTAAGGTGTCTACCATCATGTCTCAATAGAACGAGGTCTTAAAACCATATAGCTGTCTTTAAATCTTTCTAAAAATATGCTCTTAGTTTTTTGGAAATGATCTGGTGTTGCCAAGGCTGGCTCTGAATATTTCATATAGCTGAGGATGGCCTTGAACTCTTCTTGGTTTTTTCATATTCACCTCTTAAGCATTGGGATTATAGACAAATGACACCATTCTGAGCAAGAAATACATAGTTGTCTTATACACCAGATTGTTGGCTTCTCCAAAAGGAAATAATTTTTGTTGTTGTTGTTGTTGTTGAACTAGGCCTGAGAAGGAGGTACCGAATGTGTGACTACTTCACAGATTGACAGTACAATGCAAGATGTGCTTTGGGCTCTATCTGCACTGTTGCCTTGCCTCCCAAATCTAAAGGGTTCACCTAGTACAAATAATTACCTTGTAGAATTGTTTTGAAGATTAGATAACAAAGTTTCTTCCAAAGACATAGAGTAAGTGTGAATGCACATTGCTAAGTGAAAGAGTCAGTGGGGAGAGGAGAACACGGTATGATTCAACTGTATGATAGTACAAAAGACAAATTACAGCAATGATCAAAAGACCAATTTTTATCCAGGACCTATACCTCAAGGAATATAGATTAGAATGCCTCAGAGATATTTGCATATCCATATTTGTTGTCATTCACAATTGGCCATTCACGATGGCCAAGATAGGGAACAAGTTAGATGCCTTTCAGCAGACAATGGACAAAGAAACACACGAATATATATGAGTTTTAAAAAAGTCTTTAAATTATCATCACCATCATCATCACTGTTGTAATAATTATTTAAAAAGTGGCCACAGGTTAATCCGACTGTCTAGGCTGCGGGCAGCTCTGTTTAGCTCAGCTGCCATGTTCAGTGGCTAGAGGTCATGTGGGCGCCGCAGCTAGAAATGGCCCACCAGAAACACCAGCCCTGCCACACACAAGATGCCAGCATGGAAGATGGCTCTACCAATCTTTCACACTGTCTCTGCATGGCCGGGCACTGCCCAGACCATCCCATCAACCACACGGGCCTGGTAGAAGAATGAGACTCTAATGCTTAGATTATCCAAAGGCTTTATAATGATCAATAGCAAGATGCCCATACAATCAGAAGTGTGACCCAGTACCCAACCTAGATATACCAACTACCTTTGACTGGCAGAGACACGTGAACATCTGCCTCCATATCCCCTCACCCCTTGTCACCTAGCTCTTCCTCTTCCTCTCCTTACTCCTCCTCTTCCTCTCCTTACTCCTCCTCTTCCTCTCCTTACTCCTCCTCTTCCTCTCGTCACTCCTCCCAACTTAGCTCCCCCTACACATCACCATCATCGTCACCACCACCACCACCATCATCATTGTATGTGTGCATGGTACATGTCTGGGTACACATGTGTCACGGTGTGCTTGTGACTGTCAAAGGACAACTTTGTGAAGTTTTTTTTCTCTAGTTCTTTTTTGTGGGTTATGGAGGTTAAACTCAGTTCACACTAGGTTTATCCATCAAGTACTTTACCCACTGAGCTATCTTACTGGTCCAACAGTGGAGTTTTATTCAGCAGTTTTATTAAAAAGAAATTATTCGATTTGCGGGAATGTGGGTGGGACTTGGGATTGATATAGTTAGTGAAATAAGCCAGATTCAGAAAGACAAAACTTCATGTCTTATCTCAGATGTGGAATAGATACGTAGAAGCAGGAGGAGGAGTATTTGGGGAAGGAAGGGGCGAAGTGGAGAGGGGGAAAGGGTGAGGGCAGGGGGAGGGAGGGAGAATGTAAACAACGTACATGACACCTGTGGGCAAGAGTGTCATAAACCCACCTTATGTCCACTGAAAATTTATTTACAAAAATCAGTGTTTTACAGGGATGGGGTGGGGAGGGAATGCAGGCAGATGAGTGAGTGGAGTACAGAGGGTTTTACTGCAGTGGAAGTGTTCAGTACAAATGTAACTATCTGTCAAACTCGTAGGATGTACAACAAAAAGAGGGAACGCTAAAGTGACATACAGACTTACGCTAATACTGACATAGAAGCACCAGGGTTTTTTTTTTTTTTTTTTTAATTTACCTCAGTAATGCAAACTATTAGTAATGGGAGAAACCAGGAGGGAGGTGTGGGACTATACAGAAACCTCTCTGCTTAATGCTATAATAAAATTGCTCTTTTCTAAATGAAAATGTTTGGTTGTACATATGTATCGAGGTGAGGGTTTGTGCATGTGAGCAGTACCTGATGGTGGCAGAGGTGTGGGATCTATGACCTCATCCCCAACCCCCACCCTGGTATTCCAGTTGCAAGCTGTTGTGAGCCATCCCACATGCATGCTGGGAGCTAGAGACAGCAAGAGCAGTTCATCCTCCTCCAAACTACTGAGCCATCTCTCCAGCTCCTAAAATTGCCTTTAAAAATAAAAAGTGTTATAAACTTCATAGTTTTTCAGTGTATCTTAAGCTTTGTGAGAATTTTATTCATAAATATTCTTTAGTTCCTATTCTGTGGTAGACACCAAGGTTGTATATACACGGAGACCTTGTCTCCACCATCATTTCAGGCCTATGCAGGACACAGAGGTGCAGGGGTAGTGCTCGCTCGTGGTACGACAGGTATGCTCAAGGCAAGCACTAGGAACCCAGTCTGGAAATGTGCAATGGGAAAGGGTGGGGACGTCTTGATGAAGGAAGGATCTGTGGAGGAATTTAATTTTAATTTTAAGCAGCATTTTTGGCTGCTTCTCCACTCCTTGTCAGAACTTTATTCTTTGAGTATCTACTATTAGTCAGGTGGTTATTTTCCTAGGAAGGGACAATTGAACAAGTACAGATAGGATGAGTGTGAGGTGGGTCAGGTGAAGTAAAACTTGGATGCTCTCTCAGCAACCTACGGCCCAGTGAGGTTGCTTTCCTATAACACAGACTCTTTTACAGTCCTGGCTCAGCCACTATACCATCTCCAAAGTCTCAGATTAGGACATGAGCTTTTGGAGGCTATTCAAAGTCTAAACTACAAGCTACTACCACACGGGTGTTGTATCAGCTACGTAGAGGGCTGAGGCAACAAGAGCACAGTTTGGAGGCTAGCCTGGGCAACTTAGTGACTTATCTCAAAAAATAAAAAATCAATGGTAGATCTCAAAGTGTAAGACCCTGAGTCAATCCATAGCAACAAACAAACAAACAACAGCAGCAACAACAGCAGCAATGATAAAAACAAGACAAAGAGAGATCAAAACTATCATATGTTCTTGTAAAAACTCAATAGCAGGCTCAAGTCTGGTTGTATATGAAGAAAACAGAAAGTCACTTGTCTTAGGGTTTCCATTGCTGTGAAGAGACATCACGATCAAGGCAACTCTTATAAAGGACAACATTTAATCGAGGCTGGCTTACAGATTCAGAGGTTCAGTCCATCATCATCATGGCAGGAAGCATAGCAGCATCCAGGCAGGCATGGTGCTGGAGAAGAAGCTGAGAGTTCTCCATCTTGATCCAAAGGCACTCAGGAGAAGACTGACTTCCAGGAAGTGAGGAGGAAGGTCTCAAAGCCCACCCCCACACTTCCTCCAACAAGGCCACACCTCCTAATATTGCCACTCCCTGGGCCAAACATATTCAAACCACCACGTTCTACTCCCTGACTCCCATAGGCTTGTTCAAACACATTAGTCTATAGGGGACATACCTAGCCATAGCATGATACAAAATATATTTAGTCAAACTTTAAAAGTCTCCATAGACTGTAACAGTCTCAATAATGTTAAAAGTCCAAAGTTCAAAGTCTCATCTGAAATTCGTGCAATCTCTTAACTGTAATTCCCTATAAAATAAAAATTAAATAGCAGATTACATATGTCCAACATAACATGATACAGAATATATATTATGATTCTAAAAATGTTGTAGTGAGGAAATGCTGAACCAAACCAAGGCCCCAAATCAATGTCTTTCATCTTTGTTGACTACAGCACAATTCTATTTGGCTGTTTCCACTCCCTGTGAGCAGCTTTTCTCAGCCGATATCCCATGGCGGTGGCATCTCGAACATTTTGGAATCTCTGAGGCAACTTCAACATTATAGCTTCTTATTCCAACATCTGGGATCCACACATGATCTTCTGGGCTCCTCTAAAGGGTTGGCATCACTTTTCCAGCTCTGCCCTCTGTAGCACTCTAAACTCAGGTTGTTCCACACCACCGCTGCTGCTGTTTTTGGTGATCATCCCATAATATTGGCATCTCCAATGCGCTAGGGTTTTCTGCTGTGACTAGACTTCACCAATAGCCTCTCATAGGCTCTCTTCAATGATGCCAAGCCTCAATTTCTTTGCATGACCCCTTTAGTCCTGGTCTGTCAACTGCAACTGAGGCTGCACCTTAACCAATGGCCTCCCATGGCCTCTCATAGTGCCACTTAACTTCTCTCCATGACCCCTTCATGCCTTCAAAACCAGTACCAACTAGGTGATTCTTACATATTACCAAGTCCAGCAGCAGCACAAGATACAACCTTGGCTATCTCTGGAACACAGCTTCGTTGTGCTCTCAGAAAACACTCTCCAGAAGATTTCACCTTAATGATGTTGGTTTCCTATGAATCACCACTAATTTCTTAGCTTCAGTTAGCCAGTGCCAATTGTCCCAGCAGTCCTTTTTATTTTGGACTTTAAAGCCAGAGCCACATGGCTGAAGCTGTTGAGTTCTGCTCCTTCCTGGAGCTGGAACATGGCTCCATATTCTATTACACCTTCACTAGCTTTCTGTTTTCCAACTCCTTCACTGCCTAAGCTTGGCTGTCTTGGATCTTGCTCTGTAGACTGATCTTGAGCTCAGAGATCTGCATGCTTCTGTCTCCTGAATGCTACGATCAAAGGCGTGTACCACCATACCTAGACCTATTAAGCTTTTCTCTACTTAGAACTTGCTCTATACCAGACTGGCCTTGAGCTCTGAGATCTGCTTGTCTCTGTCTCCTGGAATTAAAGATGTTTTGAAAGGTCTAATGCCATTCTGATTTTGCTCCTCTTGTTTGTTCCTTTTGAAAAATTTAAGTGTACTGTCTAAAATATCACAGTAATGTGCAGTGGATGTGTCTTTGCATTCACAGACCTCTGTCTGGCAAGTCATGTCCTTCCCTTATCCTTCACATTAGGGAGTTTCCTCGGCCGTTTGCTAGTCCTACTCAGCCTGCTCAGATTTAAGGGTTAACTAATGGAAAGCAGAGTCCAGGAGGACAGGTTGGCAATGAGCTTTACTAAGGTGACAGTCTTTCCTGTCTCACCACACTGTCACTGTTGTGACCAGAATGTTCCCTCCTCTTTGCTGGGTTGTGTCTCTTATAGAAGTCTTCTCCAATCTCCTGCTCGAAGGGTTGGGCTTCCCTCCCAGTTCTGAGGAAGTGGGAGAGGATCAGAGTACTTAATGCATCTGCATCATCCCTTAATCCCTGCTCTCTTTAGGAGCCCTAGGCCTTCTCTCTGTTTACCTCATACCCGGAAGATGCTGCTGTTACTGACTTAGCCCTTGCTTGTTTTCAGATGTGTCAAGTCCTTCATCATCCTCTCAAGCCTCCTCGGCGGTTTCGATTGCTGTCCTGCTGCATCCTATAGTTTTAGTGGTAGTCTAGAGGGAGTCAAATTAGGCGCATTTGTTCAATCCATCATCTCTACCTGGAACCAACTGTCAAACATTCTTATAAAAACCTGAGATTCACCTATCTAATAAATACTGAGTGTCTGTGATGTCTCTGGCACTTAGACAATGCTAGAGATGAACTATGATTTATCTTACATGGCGATGACTGATGCGCTGAGCTAGGATTTGGAAAGGAAAATGTCCTTGCAAGTGCTGTGAAATCAGAATTTTATTTTGTGGGGATGCTTATATGCCAGGGTTTCTGGAGGCAGGGGCAGCTTCATAACTGTGCTAATTTAAAACCACATCTAAAAACACTGAATCATTTCGGATATAGCCCACCTAGTCCTCTAGCCTGGCTGTATTTCTGAGTATTTGTAGGTTAACTGGCTTGATACTGAATTCTAAGTCTGTGTGCTGTCAAGACTGATATACCTTTAAGGGGGACTGAGGCTCCCCCTTGTCTTCAAAGGGTCAATTTTAAGATCCAATGGTTGTTACCTGAAACCATGGACAGTAACAAACCCTGTGTTTTCCCCCACATATACATAACTATGATTAAGTTCAGTTTATGTATTAAGTGAACAACAGAGTGGCAACAGTAGTAAAACAGAAAATTATAATAGACGATGGTAAGTATTATCTGAATATGGCCTCTCTTTAAAAACATGTTATTGTACTGTGTGATCCTTTTTGTGATAATGTGATATGATTCAGTGCCTGAAGTAGTGACCTGAGGTCGGGCGGGTGACACACGCTCTGTGTTGGTTCACACTGCTCCAGAGTTCCTTGAACACAGGCACTCTGATACTGCTATAATTGATCTGATAACTGAAACGACTATTGAGTAGCAGCTGGGTAGTGTATCCAGTATGGATACTCTAGACAAAGAAGTCATTCATGTCCCAGATGGGACGTAGCAAGATAGCTCAAGATCTCATCACGATACTCAGGATAGTGTGGAAAACAAAGCTAATGAAATATTTATTTTCTTGGAAATTTTATATTTCATATTCTTGGATCAAAATTTATAATAGGGAACTGGAACCACAGAGAGTAAGACCAAGGGTGAGAAGGTCTTAGTGTATGTGTAAGCACAGTTCGTCTGCACTGCCTGATGGGTAGGTGTACAATACTTTCAGCAAATCCCTTCACACCCCTCTACTCTCTAGTTTTCACGGTAATTTATTTTAAATCCATACCCTCTCTCATTTCTTTTTTTCTTTCTAAAACAGGGTCTCATATAGCTCAAGTTGACCAGAAGTGCTTACTATGTAGCCCAGGCTGGCCTTGAACTTGTGATTCTTCTATTTCTACCTCCTGGGTGCAAGGATTATAGATATGTCTTATCATGCCTAGTTATTCCAGGATTTGACTTTCAAGTTTAGCCACAGGCTTTGATGATAACAGTAGAAATATAGATGTGTATGATAACAGTGCATTTACTGTACACCGGGCAACGAACGGCCTTGGTATTTATCACTTAATAACTGATTTAACTTAATTGTATTCCATAATAAATTAATAAGCACAGAGAAAGCCTCCTGGGATGAAGCACCTGCTCTGAGTAGCTCTCCCCGCTTTCTGTCTCTCACTCAGAGTTTATATTCTCTTTCTATATCTCCGTATTCTATTTTACAAAATTCTGTGAAAGCATCTATGTTTACGCAGATCTCATTTGTATGAAAGCGTGCTTCCAGGATGTGTTGATAACCTCCACTTTGTAGTGTGATTCCTCAGATGTGAGCCACAGAAGCTAGCTGTAGAATCCACTGACAAGGATCTGGAGCATCTGCACAACAGAAAGCCAGGCAGGCGCCCACCCGACTCCCCCAGGAGCTCCACAGGTAGCTGCTGGTGATTTTCAGTGGCGGCATCAGTGGCTCCCAAACTCACACATTTTAAAAGGGTTTATTTCTTTTTATGTATATGAGTGTTTATATGTGTGTATGTATGTACACCATACACATGCTCATGGACATTAGAATAGGGAGTTGGGCCCCCCAGGACTGGAGTTATCAACAGTTGTAAGCAACCATATGAGTGTTGAGAACGCAACCCAGGTCCGCTGTAAAAACAGCATGGACTCTTAACTGTTCTCCAGCCCCAGTTTCAAACTTTTAACTGACTTTGGAAGAACATAAACCCTTGTTTGACTGATGGTTTCATTTTCAATTTCTGGCCCTCACTGCTGATCAGAGTCTATGATGAATTGAGAAAGACAAAAATCATCTGCTTGCTATATATTATCTTGAGCTGGCAAGGAACTAAAAGTCTATTGGGGTTCTTTGTTTTCTATGTGACATGAGGTTGGGGGCGTTTGAATGGGATAGCAATAAAGGATAATGCTAAAACAATTGTACTCGGAAATTGCAAAAAACACTTCTCTTTTCCTCCTCTTCCTCCTCTTCCTTTTCTTCTTCTTTTTCCTCTTCCTTCTCTTCCTCTTCCTCCCAGAGTTTCTCTGTGTGACAGTCCAGGCTGTCCTGGAACTCACTTTGTAAACCAGGCTGGCCTTGAACTCACAGAGATCTGCCTGCCTCTGCCTCCCAAGTGCTAGTATTAAAGTCATGTGCCACCAATGCCAGACCATACTAGTTCTTCTTCTTCTTCTTTTTTTTTATAAGATTTATTTATTTATTTTATGTATGTGAATACACTGCCAATCTCTTCGGACACACCAGAAGAAGGCAGGCATCTAATCCCATTACAGATGGTTGTGAGACATCATGTGGTTGCTGGAAATTGAACTTAGGATCTCTGGGAGAGCAGTCAGTGCTCTTACCCGCCAAGCCATCTCTCCAGCCCCCCATACAATATTTTTAGTGGTTGGTTTACTTATCTGTCTCCCCTATCATATACGGTGGCAAAAAGAAAGTCCTGATATTTTTGTGTTCTCAGTGCCTCTGTACAGTGTCTGATGCTCTGAAGATTCAAGTCCACACCTGAGCGACAGAAGGAATGAATAAATAAATGAATCAAATTCGCGAAAGAAAAAAATGAAAATAAAGCCAACACCATACCTTGGAAGGGATGGCAAAAGTGAGTTGTCCACAACTCTTTTATTTTTATTTATTTATTTGTTTTGAAGCAAGCTGAATGAAAATGGTTTAATAGAGTTAGGCCACTGCTTCTAGACTTACATCCCACGGCCTCAAGGATAGTCTGCAGTCTCTTAGTTGATGGAATGTGCGTTTTATGAAAGCTGGTCTCTGCCAGTAGGGAGCACACGGGTAAGGAAGAGAGTTATGCTGTAGCAGAGATGGTGGCAAGACCGGACAGATCCACGCCACCAAGGAGTCGTGAAGAGAACAGATGAAGTCATGGACACGAGAGTGACGGAGTCACTTCTGGTGAAGCCAACAGCAAATCCTTGAACGGTGGACCTTCCGCAGAGGACTTGGCACTGGTGAGGAAGGAGAGAGAAGAGAAACTTTGTAACGTGAGTGGGAGGCAGAGAATGGCTCCCCGCGGCTAGAGCAAGGCAGGAAGCAGAGGGAGAGGCAAAACATACAGAGAGAGGCCCTGCCGGGCTGTGCAGGGTATCTGTTGGGTGAAGGTGGTTACATTCCATTCAGGAGGAGTTTGGAACGTGCGGGGACTTGTTACATGCTTGGGTAGGGCTAATTGCCATAGGCTCTGCACTGTCAGCCCAGCCCTGGGTAAGAAAGGCAAGGTAAACAGTTTGACAGGCGTACCTTCACTTTTGACGTTTCTTCGGTCTATAATTAAGAGTCAAGTGCTGAGACAGTTTCTGAGGTTTTTACATAGGAACTGGTTCTTCTCAGTCTGCCTTTCAGGGTATCACATGCTGTTATTATGTTGCTAAGTGTGCTGCGGAGGCAGGCCTCAACTGAGACAGATAACCATAGCCTGGGAGCCCTGGAGAGTCTCCCTCCTAGTTATGGCATCCTTGCTCACGGACTAGCAAAATCTCCAGCTAGTGACTGTAGAGGTCTTCAGCTCAAGTTAGCAATACCTGGCAAACATTAAACTTTATTGGTTGTCAGCACGTGTGTGGTTATATTCAACGGAAAGGGTTTCATCTCAGAACCAAGTATGTTTCTCAGAGTTCCATTGGTTCTAAATGACAGCACAAGGTGGTTGCCTTATTCCCAGTGTTACTTTTATTAAGCAAATATGAAAAACATTCAGAGAACAGACAGAAAGGCCAGAGGTAAGCATGGTTCTGAGTGTCTGGGGATTACCTTGGGCTCAAAGCTGCCTAGGCTTTCTCCCTGTGGTGGGGAATGCCATTTTCTGACAGTTTCAAATTCATGCCCTTTCTGTATTGTGACTTAAGAGACAAGAGTAGGCCTCTTCTCTTTAGTAGAAAATTTTGGGAAAAGGTTTTCTGCAACTTGGTTTAAGTATAATGGGTATATCCTGAACTCACCTCTGAAATGGGGTGGCTGGTGGTGATGGGGCATGCTTACCCACCTGTTAGTCAGGAGCTCTGGGACTCCTGCAGGAGGAGTGGACTGAGAGGAAGGAGCAGATAAAGACATCAGCTACTAGGAGAGGGCAAACATTCCGTGAGGAGGCACTACTGAATTTGGCTAAGGCTCTGAGGATTTTCTGATTCAAGCGCCAAAAGCTTCCATTTGTGATTGGGTTCCAGTCTGCTGTGTCTGAATTAACTCAGTTCCTCCACTCCAGTGGATCTCAATTATGTCTTAATTACGTCTGGGTCACCGACACATGCTTTGAGTTCTTCAGAGCATTTCATTTAAAAGGTGTTACCTTTTTTTTTTTTTTTTTTTTTTTTTTAATCGCCAACCTCTGTTTATCTCGAAAGACATTTGTCTTTTAACTTCCTCAACTCAGAAATGGAACTCATACATAGTGTTGGAAAGCCAAGAGTGAGTTTTATATGCTTTAAAAGACACCCATGGTAGATTTTATGAGTTCTCCTTCCCATCTGCAGATCTGGAGGTGGCTTGGTCATGGCTCACCAGCTACTGGTCTGAGGTAGTCTCTCCAATATCTGAACCTGGAGTCCTGGTGTCAGGACTACTCAGTCAGAGTGGAAGGGAAACAGGAGGAAAGGCTTCTAGCAAAATAACCAAGACAAGTCTTGGAGCTTCTATATGTGTGTAGTCCTAAGATGGAACCCAGGCCTTCACACATGCTGGGCAAGTGCTCAACTATTGAGCTACAGGCTCAAGCAGGCACTGTTCACTAGTTTTTTTTTTTTTTTTTTTTTAAAAAAAAAAAAAAAACATTTATTTACTTGTGTGTGATGAACATGCCATGGTACACGAATAGACGTCAGAGAAGGACTTGCAGGGATTGGTTCTCCTTCCTCTGTGGGTACCTGGGACTCAGGTGGTCACACTTGACAGTCCATATCTTCCTTACACTGGGCCATCTCAATGTCCCATTGTTCATTCGGAAGCATTTAATGTCACTTCCTTATTTTGATAGGTTGGGTTATCTCTCTCTCCAGATCCACACATCAAAGGCCTATCTTCAGTATCATGGAACATGGCTTTATTTGGAGAGAATTATCAAATTAAAATAAGGTCATAAGATGGACCTTGAGCTGATACGACTGGTATCCTCACCAAATGAAGTTCTGAGGCACATCCACACATAGAAGATGAAAACAGAATCCAGTGTGAAGCTTCAACAACCCAAGAAACACCAGAGATCACCAGCAAACAGCAGAAACTAAGGGGAGAAGCCAGAGACCTGTCTCTTCTACAGCCTCAGAAAGATCCTACCCAGCCCACACCTTGACCTCAGCCTTGGCCTCCAGTGCTGAGGCAATGCATTTCTGTAGCTTAAGTCATACAGTTTGTGGTTCTTTGTCATGACAGCCTGGCAGTATCACTCGGATCCTTTATAACAATGGCCTAAGCTTTACTCATAACCCCCAGGGGTGGAGAGTACACTTCCTGTTTTCTACAATCTCTTCTCTCCTAGGCTCGGACTATGAACATGACTCTGCTGTGTGTGTGTGTGTGTGTGTGTGTGTGTGCGTGTGTATGCGTGATGTGTGTATGTGTGTATATGTGCACATGTGTGTGCACATGTGGGCATGTGTGTGTATATGTGTACATGTGTACTTCCATGTGTGCCCTTCTATTTCTTTCTTCTACCAATGTCTGGGGCAAAAGTTTAGTCTATCAATCTTACTAGATTAAGAAGGACAAATTGCAGGGCTGAAGAGATGGCTCAGAGGTTAAGAGCACTGACTGCTCTTCCAGAGGTCCTGAGTTCAATTCCCAGCAACCACATGGTGGTTCATAGCCATCTGTAATGGAATCTGATGCCCTCTCCTGGTGTGTCTGAAGATAGATACACATAAAATCAATCAATCAATCAATCAATCAATCAATCTTTGGGAAAAAAAGCTGGACAGTGGTAGCACACGCCTTTAATCCCAGCGCTTGGGAGGCAGAGGCAGGTGGATTTCTGAGTTTGAGGCCAGTCTGGTCTACAGAGTGAGATCCTTGACAGCCAGGGCTATACTACACTGTCTTGAAAAACCAAAAAAAAAAAAAAAAAAAAAAAGGACAATTGCAACAGAAGTTTAGTGTCACTCAAAATTAAAATCCTCTACTCCTGCTGTACTTCATGTTCCTTACAATAAAATGACTCTCACTGGGTGCCTTAGTTCTAGGGGATTTTTCCATGGTTGTACTTTTAGTGGATTACGATCATGCCAATAGTTAAGACTTTATTAAAATAATTCACTCAAAAGTACTCTGTATCATTTCTTCTCAACACGGGATTATTTCAACCTTCATAGGACATTTGGCAATGTCTAGATATTTTTTTGATCATCATGACAGGACAGCTCCTTGTAACAAAGAATTATGCAGTCCAAACCATTGAGAACGTTGGGGTTATGGAACCCAGGACACACTGACACAATTACACATGACAGACATGCAAAAGCACAGTCAGCGGAGGCAGAGTGGAAGTAATCACGCACTAAGAAGGCACTTTCCCTAGGAGAGTGCTCATGGGAAAGGGAGGTAGGCAGTGAGCTCTGTCTGGGAAAAGTCTGTGTATAAGACTGGAGATGGTCAGGATATCAAGTTTCTGGACAAGTCAGCCAACTTTCCAATCCATCTGCCAGAGCACAGCCCAGCTCTGCCTCAGCCAAGTGACCCATCTGTGAGCTATGGCCACTGGAGACAAAAGTGCTGCTATCTCTTCCTAGAACTGAGCACAACGGTGGGGTAACGCACACTAGCATTCTTGTTAAGAGTTGGCAGGTCCACAATTAACGCAATTGTTTGAGAAAGTGTGCGCGCGCACTTTGGCTTCACGTTATTAATGTCTGCAGTGTGCTCCGAGTGAAAGGACGGCTGGGGGGAGGGGACACATACATTTTAATTATTCAAATACATGCAGAATTTTACAGCCTTAAAGTCTATTTCGAAGGCTCCCTTCCTGCATTGACACAATGCATTAGATTCTACTGGGTCCTTGGAAAGACTCTTTTGGTTTGAGTTGTGAATTTTTAAAAAGGTCCATTAATTCTTTGCGGGGTACCAGGTGATCATTTGGTCACTAATGTCATGCAGAGAAGAAAGAAAAAAAAAAGAATGATCAAAAAAAGACACAAACTTGCACTGGTAAAGGGGCAAAGGATCCCCCCCCCCATTTCTCTTTTCTTCTTTTCTTCCATTACTGCAGCTGTGAGTGACCCTGTCGTTCAAAGTCCAGCATTTTCGATGGAATGTTGTCAATGTTGCTTTTTCACTTCATTTTTATCCAGGGGCAAAATAGGATAAATACTCAAGGCTCTAGCATGCGAATTCCAAAAGATACTCAATGACAAGTCAAGTTCTTATGCCTCCTAATGAAAATATTAACCGGAGCTACAGAGAGGCAGGTTAGTGCTAGGATGTGTGCTTAGCACACTTGAGGCACTGGGTTTAGTCTCCAGCACACACAAAAAGATATTCATGAGTCCAGGCCTCCAAAGTATGATTTTGTTTGGGGTTTCAGGTCAGGAAGTAATTTAAATGGAATGCCACTCAGTTTTATGTATTTAAGCCAACAATAGTTATGCTTAACGGACTCATGGCTAGCGTTAGACATCACGAGTTCTATAACGTGCACACAGGGAGGAATCATATCAGATGGTTTTGCTTTAATGGATTATCCGCAGCATATTAATGGTGAAGGGCTGTTTTGGTAAGGAGTAAATCATCTCCTTTTAGGCAGCTGGTTATAAAAGTTGCAGGCTCCACCAATGTCATAATTTAGTTAGGGAGACAAATTACAGCGATAATAGAGAATTAATGAGTGTCAGGTAGTTTGGTCTTAATTAGCAGTTTGGTGTGAGCTTCTAAAAATCCAGATTGAATTTAATAACTGGTTTACTTTGTGAAGTGTTCAGAAATAAGATGGTATGAATAATTTGTATGGTGAGGATTTAGTCAAGCTAAGAAGTGTCAAGCTGAACACACACACACACACACACACACACACACACATGCACACAACTCTCTCATAGCAAATGTAGCAAATGATGACTAGCCAAGTGCTATAATGCGTGCTGCAATCTGTAGCGTGTGCTAGGATCATCAAGGTGACCCATACATGGCTCTTGTTCCTACAGAGCTCACCATTTTATCAGAGCTCAAATTTTATCAACTTGGCTGCAGTCCACAGATACTAAGGTAACTAGTTATGAGGGCAGACAGGGAGATGGTGAGGCCTGTGCTCCTGTGGGGCTTGTGACAGCAGGGGAAGGATGAGGCCAAAAGACACTGAAGTGTTTGGATACTGACTGAAAGAGAGATGGTTCAACAAGGAGGGCAGGGCATGGGGACCCACATTTGTGACATGGAATGACACAGGCATTATAAAGGCAGCAACTGCAAATGCCAAGGTTGTGAAATTTTAGAAGATACTGAAAATAAGGTTGTGGCAAGACACACACATGGGAAGTAAATATTAGAAAGATGGAGTTATTCATGGAGTTATTCAAGATACATGAAAATGGATAAATTCTCCAGGAGCTGCTAGGGACTGAAACCAGAGCTTTAGAGAAGCGATCCCCAGAGTCAGGAGCTGAAGAAGGGGTTCGAAGTAGCTGAAAGGCCAAGAAGAAGTAGGAATGCACCACCACAGAGACGAGGGAGGAAGGAATTTCCAGCAGTGGGTTGTCAGAGTGGTTCACAGAGAGGCTGGAGAGAAAGGAAAACCAGGATAAAACTGCTCATTGTACAAAGCCACACTGTCCCAAACAGCCCGTGGGTTTTTTTTTTAAATTAAATGAAAAGTATAAGATATTAATAAGCTTTAAAATAAAGTATCTATGCAAATGAACATCAAAGACGCAGCTACCTGCTGGTGGAGATAACCACGCTGTACAGTCACGCGCAGAATTTTTGTTCTCAAAGAAACTCGGGAGACATTATTCAAACTCGTCTTTGGAACATACTTGGGGAGATTATAGCCTGAAGGAAGCAAGTGTACAATGTTTTCACCCCTTTCTTGCTTGATTATTGTTGCTGTTGTGTAACTGTTGATACTAACGACAGGCAACTTTCCAGGAACTTGGTGACAGAAAATGAGAGATGATGATGATGATGATGATAAGATGATTCCATGTGAGTCTTTTCTTTTACCTTCAAAAACTCTGTGAAATATCGTATCTCCATATTATGTATGTGGACGGCATATAAGATCCATGCTAAAAATAGATAGACTGAATGGGGCTGAAATATTCCAAATAGGTGGGATTTGGTGTTTCATTATCTTAAGGTCTTCCTAGAACGAGGAAGGAAATTTTATTATGGAACAAAAGCAAACATCACCATATATCAATCCCCTCCTGTTCGTAGACACAGCTGGAAGGCATATACATTTGTTAGCAATTTTTATGTTGTAAATGACAAGGCTCTTATCAAAATCACTTAGGAAAAAACTGGTAAAAGGGAGGATGGGCTGGCTCAGGAGCGGAAAAGGCTGAGGGTAGATGGTTAGTCTTAAGGTTCAGCTATGACTGAGTCCAAGGGCAAGTTTAGCGCCATGAAAGTAAATGGACTGTGCTGGGCAGGAGTGGGCACAGTTGTACTGAGCTGGGGTAGGGGAGCAAAGAGGGTGTGCAGAGTACCTCAAGTGACAGACTTGGGTGAGGAACCAGCAGTTTCCCATTGGTAAGCCAGTTGCTTTTAGAAGAAAGAATGGTTGGTAGGCATTAAACCCAGCAGATCTCCAAAACCAGTCCTGCTTTCAAGTAGCGCTCCCCCCCAACCCCCAGCCTCAGAAATTCTTACTCTTAGAACTATGTCTTTAAGACTTGGGCCTCAGAAGTTTCCTTCAGTGCTGTAGATATTCTGAGGCAAAGACTTGCAGTGTTGGTGGTATATTAGACTCACGTGTGTAGCCAAAAATTCTTTTGGGAAGGTGGGTGTCTGAGCTTACCGTCTTAGGCTCACTGATGAACTGGTGTTAAAACATCAGCTGTAGAGTGCTTTCCTGAGGCGGTGGGTCCATAGCCAGTGCTGAAAAAGCAAGCAAGCCAGCACAAAACCATCCACACCCCAAACTTTGTCCCTACTGTAAGAGTTTGAAAGGAACAATACTTTGAGCACAGTTAACAGCCTACCTCCCAGACCTTCCTTCTCCTCCCTTGCTCTTCCTTCTTGATGTCAGTGTTTGAGCCTCAGGAACACTGACAGAGCTGAGTACAAGGGAACTGTATGGAGAGAATATGTTGTACTATACGTGACATGTTCCGGGTTTTCAGACACTATATCTCCACTGTGTCAGCTTGGGACTTACTGTCTCCAAGGTACGAGAAAGGACGGTAAAGCGAGGAGCCCCTCCAGCCCTGTAGGGAGGGAGATCGGTTTGTAGGGCGTTACTGTTTATAGTCCGCGAAGAGTGTGGAAGGCAACCAAACCCACTGGAATTCAAAGAATCCCAGCCTTAGGAGTTCTTGTTAGCATGTGGAAAGTCCCACAGAGAAGAATAAACTCCACTTATTCGAGGACTTGCTTCAGTATGACTAAAGCTAAGGGCATGACCAGGGACGGTGTGGGAAAGGAGGGCAGATGCTGCAGCTGGGTAGGTTTTTGTTTGTTTTAGTTAAATGCTCAAGACACTAAAGTAGTGCTTATTACAAGGAAAATATCACACAGTCCATCGGTTTGAGCTTGTAAATTTCCAATTTGAGAGTTGAAGGAAAACGGTCACAGTTTTAAATTGGATTTAAAAATCGGTCAGGAAAGGGATCTAATCAGCTTTGCTGAGGCCTCCAAGCTGCAGTACCACCCAGGGCCACAGGGATGCAGTGCAGCTCAGCAGACAGTAGGAACCCTGTTGAGAGGCGGGTTCCAGGCAATCTCTTGCTAAGGCAATAAAAGCCGATCTTCTGGAACCAGGAGGAAGACATTCTTCATCCCTACCATACACATCCACATCGCCCCTCAGTTCTACCATAATTTCTGTGGTTTATTAAACGACAGTTACTACAGGCTTATTGCACGTTTCCTACTCCAGTGCACAGTGCTCTTGCCTTGTAAAAATTTTTTGAAGTAACAGAAATATCTAATGATGAAGGGCTGGTAAAATGACTTGTTAAATGCAAACGTTTATACAAAATAAAACAATGCACCTATGTAAGTGTGTTCCAGATATTACTTAAAGATAGGGAAAATGATAAATGAAAATAAATTTTGTAAAAAAAAAAAAAAAAAAAAAAAAAGCAAGCCCATTATGGTGACAACTTTGTAACCCCTGTGCTCGGTGGGCTAAGGCAGGGGGATTGCAAGTTAGAGACTAGCTTGTGCCTCACAATAGGACTTTGTCTACAAAAAGAAAAAGAATTGTGTGTGGGAGCCTGGGAATTGAGGAGATGGCTTAGCTGGTAAAGTGCTTAGTGCCACTAAGCATGAGGAGTTTGGATCTCCAGCATTCAGTTAAAAATCAGGGCACTGTAACCCCAGAGCTACAGAGGCAGACGGAGGATCCCTGGGATTTGCTGGCCAGCTCTAGGTTCAGCAAGACCCTGTCTCAGAAACCAAGATGTCAAGTAATTAAGGAAAGATACTCCCATATAAACCTCCATTTCACGAATGCCTACAAATTTGTGCACATGTGTGGCCAAAAATGCCACCCCCCCACCCCAAGTCAAACAACAACAACAACAACAACAGCAAAAGCAAAATTCAGATAACCCCACTGATTTGAGATTCTAGTGTTCTTAAAGTGTTTAAGAGGCACATACACAGAATAAAAATCTCTAATTGGTAGACTTATTGTTGAAGTCTTATTTTCTTCTTATGTTTTATAATTTTATAAAATAAGGAATGCAAACACTTTTATAGTTAGAAGAAAATTAGTGAAGGAAATACCCACACAGACAGCTATTCAGTCTTCCACATGAAGAAGAGGACAGATCTTAGTTAGCAGAGGCTGGTAATGCTTACAGTACTGCTCCACATTTGCTTACTGATCGGCTCTGGCTCTCCTTTAATGTTGGCCAGGGATGGAGAAGCCAACTCGCAAGGCCTTGGAAAGAACATTTCAACAAATTGCTAATTAGTTGAAATTATATATGATCATTAACTTTCTTATAGATTTTAAATTTTCCTGTAGTAAGCACACACAGCTTATTTAAAATACAAGTATAAGTATATATGTAAATATTGGCAATTGAATTGTCATTTATATTTTCCTTTGGTTTAGTCTTTACACTTATTTTTTTTAGCATTGATTTTTATGAAGCAATCAAATGAGACATCTTACAGTCTCCTGCTCTCTAAATTTGCCTGATTACTTCTGGAGGTGCCCTTGAATACAACCGGTGTCTTTCCTGGAAACAGGAAATTAAACTATAGGCAGGAAAAGATTCAGGTCACATTTTTTGGCAGGCTAATGTGCTGGGAAATGCTGTGTACGTCATAACTTAAGCGATTGGAAGTCATATCAGGTTGTCTCAGTTCTGGGTCAGTCTGTGGTCACTTGGCCCCGTGTCGTTGGACAGAACAGGCTGTCAGGAAACTATGCTAGAAGAGACTCCTCACCACCTGGTGAACAGTAAGCAGAGAGACAAAAAGAAACGTTTATTATATTTTTGGTTTTTCGAGACAAGGTTTTTCTGTGTAGTCTTTGAAAATTTCTTTGTTATTTTTGAGATTATAATATAATTATACCATTTCCCCCTTTCCTTTTCTTCCCTCCACCCTCCCCAAATGCCCCTCCTTGCTCTTTTTCAAATTCATGAACTCTTTTCATTAATTGTTGTCACGTGCATATATGTACAGACATCTATATTCCTAAATACAACCTGCTCAGTCTGTATAATGTCACTTATATGCATATGTTTTCAGGGCTGACCATTTGATATTGGACAACCAATTGGTGTGTTCTCCCCTGGGGAAGATCCTAGCTTCCACTCTCAGCAATCCTTCCTTGCCTGAAGTTCTCAGTGTATGGTTGAGCTTGTGGGCTTTTCCCATCCACTCTGTCCTGTCTGTTGTCTTTGTTCAGCTCACATGTACACAGCCATGTTGGTGAGATTTGATGGGTGCTGCTTCTGACATTACTGAGAGACACAGTCTCACAGCAAAATCCCCAATCCTGTGACTTTCACAGACTCCCTCTCCCCCGTCTTCCGAAATGTATCCCTCCATAACTAACATCTCAAATGAGAACTGGTACTAGGTGGCGGTATACTTGGTACGTTGGTGAACCAATGTTGACGTATTATTATTAAAGTTCTGGTTTACTCAGGGCTCAGTCCTTGTGTGGTACCTTCTATGAGTTCTGACAAAGGATACAATCGCATGTATGTACCCTTGTAGTATCTTACTAACGAATGGTCAGATAGGTTTGATTTATCAAACAATCTGTAGTATTGATTTCTGTATATTGATCTTACATCCTAAAACCCTGTTAGTTCTATTTGCTAATTCAAGTGGTGTTCTTACAGATTCCACTCCATTGTCTATGTACAGGAGCACTCTGTCTGCTGGTAAGAACAGTTTTCCTCTTTCTTTCTGAACCCTCCAGCACAGCATTTCTTAACCTTCCTAATGATGTTTGTAATACAGTTCCTCATGTTGTGGGGACCCCCACCATGAAATTATTTTGTAGGCACTTCATAACTATAGTTTTGCTACTGATATGAATTGTAATGTAAACATCTGATGTGCAGGGTATTTGATATATGACCCCCAAAAGGGTTGTAACCCACAGGTTGGGAACCATTAGCACAAAATCTATACTTTATAATTTTAAGACAAATATATTTTGTAGTATTTCACTTCTTTTTTGGTGTTTTGAGACAGGGTTATAATATGTAGCTTAAGTTAGCCCTGAATTTGTGATCATCTTGTCTCTGTGTCCTGAGTGCTATTATAGGCATTTGCACACACACACACACATACACACACACACACACTCACACACTCACACACACAGTTTAATGTTTTATAATTAAGTACAATATTGTATAAAGATAATCATAAATGACCTTTACTAGTTTGAGAAAGTCACTTAGTTTTTGAATTTTGATAGTTGACTTTTGCCAGATATCTTCTCTGCATCCATTCTGAAGATTATATGTGGTCTTTTAATTTGTTAAGATGGTGACTTATATTGATCGATTTGTTCATAAGTCACTAGAGCTGTGCATCTGACAATAATTCCACTAGCATGATGTATTATACTTTCTAAATTTCAGTCTTTCCAAAAACAAAGGGATGCACTCCAAGACCCTCCTCCAACACACACACAAACTGTCTGAAACCATGCATACCAGGAAGGACTCACTTGGTCCCTGTGTGGTTAATCTTGATTGCTAATTTGATTAACTAAAGGAGGAAAGGTCTTTTCCAGAGTTGATAGCATCTGCCTGCGTCTGTATGCCTTTGCTGCTTGTTGGTGAGTGTATGTGACCTGTTGCTGCTGGTCATTCTTCGCTGACATCAGAACTCAGCTTCTGTCTTCCAGTGTGGATCAAAGACTAGTGGTTCAGCATGGACTGAAGGTCAGCAGCTCCCCAGGAATCCTCCAGGCCTTCAGCACCAGATGGGGTTCTGAATTCTCCAGTGTGCAGACAGCCACCATTATTGGACTACCAGCTAGTTTTCATGTAAGCTAATC
The DNA here is from genome assembly GCA_030674055.1 of Rhabdomys pumilio. Taxonomy (NCBI): domain Eukaryota; kingdom Metazoa; phylum Chordata; class Mammalia; order Rodentia; family Muridae; genus Rhabdomys; species Rhabdomys pumilio. Next base: position 66,017,679 of record JANHMN010000001.1, read on the forward strand.
TAATAAATGTGGTGTGTGTGTATGTGTATTCTAGCAGTTTATTTCTCTGGAAGACCTGATGAATATAAGCTGTGGAGATTTGTGCACCCAGGCACCTATGGCCTCCTGAGGTATGCTCTGTGAGCAGGTGACTGAGCCCAGGGCCTGGTTTAATGCTGGTTCCATGCTGAACAAGTATCACTCAGAACTGGACAGCTACATTACAGCTTCTTTCTGGGACAACCTTGAAAGACAGTGGTGGAGAGAAATCTTCACAGTGGGCAGAAGTTTATGTATTACACAAAGTTGTGGCTTTTGCTTGAAGGGAAACTGGCCAGATTTGATTATGTATTGATTCATGGGCTCTAGTCAAATTGGCTGGATGGTTGGTGACTTGGAAGAAGATTGATTGTAAAATTGCTGAGAAAGACACCTAGGGAGAGGTTACAGGAATAGACTTTTTCACCATGGAGGTGAAAATAGGTACGTCTAGGGCATTTGTTGGTATTGTCACGTCTTGTGGTTGAAGTCATTGAAAAACCATGACCTAATCCAGGCAGGATGATAAACAGCCCTAATTCTTCAAAAGTAAACAAATGAATAGCCCCTCCAGAAAAAAAAAAAAGAGTCAGGAGCTGCTGAGGTGGTTGCTGAGGACAGAGGACATTCAGAACGGGCAGAAGACGATCATCATAGAACTAAGGATTGTGGTTCCCCTGAGCACATGTACCCTATTTTGTTAAGACATTGTTTATGTGGTTTTTTTTCTAGCAATCCAAAAATACTTTTCTGCTTATTTGTTTGTATAGCCCTGGTCAGCCTGAAACTTTCTATGTGATCATGTTGGGCCTCAGACTTGCAAATGCTCTTCCTGTCTCTGCCTCCCCAGTGTTGGGATCACACGTGTGTGTCACCACACCTGGCTTCAAAAATTAATACATGTTTGGCAGATGCTATACATACTGTAATAGCAATAGATTCAGTAAGACAATTGTTTTGAAATTGTTGATGAGTCATCACTACCCTGTTTGACAAAACACTGCACTGTGATGCCCTGTGCAGTTGTCAAGAGGGCTGTTATTTGTTCTGTGTTATACAAATGCTTCACACGTGTTTAGGTTTGCACTGTATTCTTTCACACAAGATTTACAGGAGACAGAATAATTAAACTTGGATAGATGGCAGTACTAAATCCCCAATTTTGTAACTTTATGAACTATACTTAGCAGGATATATTGTTTTAGTTTAACGTTGAGTCAAACATGTCATATCATATCTGGGATAAGATTTTTTTTAAATTTCTGGTTAAGATTATTTTCAAAAGTTTATTTTGTAGAAAGCTTTCTTTCAATGTCTGGACTTTATCTAGAACTTTAGAAAATGTTCAAATGAAAGCAGAGCTAGCGAAAATTATGTTAGTTAGTGAACACTTAGCGCCGAGCTTAGAATACCCTTTCAAAGCAGCAAATGGAAAACCATGCCTCTTATTGCGGTTCAAATGGAATATGCCCTAATGCGTGCTGCAGCCCATGAGGTTCAATCATCTCACAAATGATAAAATAATTATGTTTTCAGAGATGATGACAGAAATTACAGAAGGTGCTTTTGGAGCATTGAACTCAATTCTGTTGTTTTTCTGATTTTAAATAGCAGGTAAAAACTTGGTGAATGGTTTAGCAAACTATTTGTTAAACCGTCTTTCATCTATGGTGAATATATTATTTTATTCCTTCTTTTTATTTGGTTCTGGGGGTTAAGCCTGGACTGTGTACATGCAGGCAAGCACTCTCCCACTACTGAGACTTTCCAAGCCCCTGTGGTAGACTTTCAAATGTATTGTATAAATGGGAACAAGAGTAAATATCAGTGTGGGAAGACAGAGAGGAGCCCAGGAGGAAGAGCATTCCTTTCTAGGGATATGAATTTCCTGATGTTGCCACGATGGGGCAGTATAACGACAAAGCCACCAAAAATCAGCCAAAAAGCAAATAAACACCCAACTCTTCAAAGAGCATCTCATTAGTATTGGCAGGTAAGTGTCCTCAAGCCTCAAGAGGTAAATGAGAAACTATGAATGCTTACGTGGGGAAAAGTCTATTCTTTTAATGATGAAAGGGGAAGTACAACTGGCCCTCTGATAAGTGCAGATGAAATTCGTAGATTAGAAGGGTAAAACCAAGTTGTCATAAACAAATATCAAACTCAGAGGGCCTCAGATCCTGAATCAAACCCTACTCTGTATTTCGAGTGATGGAGTTTTGATTCATACAGTTACCAGGTCCCATCAAACACAGAACCCAGTGAGCAGGAGAAATTGGATACCTGACAGCTTTCTAGCTAAGCAGGTTTTACAGCTGCCTTTACAGAAACTATCAGAACACTTCTACTTGACTTGAATACAACTACAAGATTGAAATTTCCTGTAAAGGAAAATGATTACCCACCACTGTAAAAATTTAGAGATGTCTGGGTTCAATATAAACAAGCAAGGTATATTTCCCCCTGGGGAAATGCATAACATCAGACAGAGTCCAGGCCAGCCTTCTACTTCTCTGAAATAAATACATCCTAACACAACCACCAGCACGCTGGACACTGTTATCTTTTTAGAGGGAAGCTTTCATACATTCCCATTCACAAAACAATCCTGAGAGCTTTGGGATGTGTTACAGCGAAGATGAAACTTGGAGACATTCTTCTAAGTGAAATAAACTAGTCACACAAGGATAAATATTATGTGGTTCAATCCACACAGGAGTCTTAGAAGAGTTAAGTTCACTGAGACAGGGTAAAACGGTGACTGCCGAGATCTGAGGGGAGGAAGGAATAAAAGGCCAGTGATCTGTGGGCACAGAATTTCAACTGAGGAAGACAGAAAAGGTCTAGAGATGGAGTTGATGATGCTTGTTAAGAATGTGAATTGACTTAAGATGGCAGAATGGTATACTTAAACCTTAAATGGTGGGCTGGGAAGATGGCTCAGAGGGTAACATACTTGTCCTGAAGGTTCGAGGACCTGGGTTCAAATCCACAGAATGCACATATGAGCTAAGCATGGTAGCATGAATATCTGTTATTTCCGTGTTTCTATGGTGAGATGGGAGGTAGAAACAGAAGGGTCTGCAGAAGTTCCTGAACCGGCTAGCCTTATATATGCACCAGTGAACAATATGGAAGACCAAGGAATAACACTTGAGGTGTCTCTGACTTCCATGTGAACACTGTGACACATGCACACATGTGTGTATACACACACATCACATACACACAAAATTAAAAGTTAATTGGTAAATTTTATTACATATTCTAAACTTCATTAAAAAGAGACAAAAATCATAGTGACTATTATCCCCATATATATATATATATATATATATATATGAGTATGCATATGTGTATATGTGTATATATGTAGATATTTGTACTGCAGAATGTATAATAGAAAAGAAACTGAAGTACTACTAATTTTGTCATATATAGTGAGTGAGAGAGAATTTTAACTTACAATATGGCCTCTGAGACTATGAAGTTCAGCAGGAGAGAGAATATTGGTGATTAGCCTGACATTTCTTAGACCACACTTCACTAGAGGACAAGCTAGTTAGCTGTCTCTAGCAAGGAAAGATAGTTGTGTTTCAAAGATTATAATGTGTAATGAGAAAGTTATAACTATTTTCACTCAATCCAAGTGGACAATGGTGACCAGATCATCTAGTGAGAGCCAATAGTTTGACTTAAAAAATTCAGAATGTTGGGAATAAAGATAAGATAATAATGTTTAGGTAGAAGCATACCCACAGAACCCAATTAAGACAATATTCAAAATTAAGATTCTAAAGGAAAGCAGATGTTTTGAGACTGAGTGTCATGTTGGTCACATTAGCCTTGAACTTACCATGAGCCAGTTGATTCTAGTCCTGCAGCCTTTCCATCCCAGGCGCTGGGATTATGGGTCATGTGCCACACACACTCGCTTGACAAGTGCTGGGATGGAACCAAATCTTTGGACATGTTAAGCAAGCACTTTACTGACTGAACTCCGTCCTATGGTTTAACCATTACACAATAAACACAAACAGTAATGTGAACGGTTGCTTTGCTTACCAGATTCTTATTTATTTATTTTGAAAAACATTTTACAATTTAGGTCCTTTATTTTTATGCATTAGGCCCTGAGTTAGTACGGAGTGGGCTCCAGCAGCTCAGCTCCTTCCTGTTGGTTCCCATAAGGTGTGCTTCTCTGGGTGGTGCAGGCTGGTGCTTCAGCTGAACCCAGGTGCCCTTCTCTGGCTTCCTTCTTCTGATCGTTCTCCTTCCCCTGCTTCAGGAAGCTGTCTCTGCTCTTCGAGTACTCGATGTGCTCAGTCTGCACACTGATGCTCTTGGCCAGAATCTGGCCCTTAACTTGTTTGTTTACAGTGATGCCCACGGCATGCTGGGTGACATTGTAGACTCTTCCGGTTTTGCCGTGGTAACACTTAGGGGGCATTCCTTTTTAAACGGTGTCCATTCCCTTGATGGCTACAATGTCACCCTTCTTGTAGATTCACATGTATGTGGCCAAATGAACAGCTCCATGTTTTGGGAAAAGCCAAGGGAACATAGAGCTGGTGCCTCTCCTCTTGTCCTTCGTGTTTGCCATTTTGGCGAGTTACTGGAAGATGGCTGCCATGGTAGAAAGAATCTTTTTTTCCTTAATTCAGAAAAAATGTTCTGAACATGGAAAAATAGTAACAACAAAATAACTAATAAATATTTTCGATTCTTGTCTCTAAGAATAGGACAAAAAATGTCAAATGAGCTACGGATTTTAACAATACTTGAGTGATAGAACACTTCGATGATGGTTAGTTTTCACGGTAGTGTTAATGGCTTGTAGAATCACCATGGAAACTCACATCTGTGCGTGGGTAGGAGGAGGTTTCCAGGAACATTTAAGCTAGGATGGACAACCAACTTTGATAGGCATAGCCATCCCATGAACTGAGTTTGAGACAGAATACCGCGAGAACCACTTGTCTCTCTGTCTGCAGAAGCAGAGAGAGTGGCTTGCTGCCTCTCACTACCGCCGCGGTGCCTTCCCCACCACGAGGATCTGTATCCCCTCAAACTTGTGAGCCAAATCAAGTCTTTCCTCAAGTTGCTTTTGCCAGATGTTTGATCCCTGGAATGAAAAGAGTAGGAAGCACAGGCAGCCTCATTCATGTTCATGATTTTGCCGTGTGTCCTTTCAATCACTATTTCTGATTCCTCAGAGATAAGTGTATGCATTCATAAAAAATGTATTATATTGTGCATGTTAACTATATGTCTTCTTTTGCACTTTCAAAAAACTGTAAAATATATTTTTAAGGTTGGTTCATGTTACAAGTTACTATTTTTAACCTGTTATTTTCAACAGAAGTCAATTTTACTTTCCTAAGGGATACTGGAAATACTTTAGAGGTTTGTTTGTTTTTGTTTTTTTAGATAAGGTCTTGCTATGTAGCCCAGGCTAGCCTCTACCTTGAGCTTCTCCTGCTTTTACCTCTCATGTGTGTGTGTGCCACCATATCTGGCTTGGAGATAATTTTGTCACAGGGAGGTGCTATTTGTGTCTATTGGATAAAACTCAAGAATTCTGCTAAACATTCACCAAAAAGCCCCTCATGGAAAAGGTATCAAAGAATTATCTGACCTCACATGTCAATAGTGTCAAGGTTCAGAATTTCTGATCATAACTAGTAATTCTTCAAGCATTAGACCATCAGCGGGAGTCTCATCACTTGGGGGAACTTCTTAAAATGTAAATAGTTCGGCAAACCTCAAAATGAATCAGCAGTGGAGGGCTGGTAATCAATCATAGTTCTGGTATTACCTCATTATTCTGATACTGATTACATGGTAACAGAAACATCTAGAAAACATCATTTAAGACAGCCAAAGAGAGGAATCCTTGGATGGACAAGATTGAGTGGTGTTCACTGGGGAGAGAGTATTAGTTTGATGAGACAAGTGGGCTTAGAGCAGGGAGAGAGAAGACAAACATTTTTGCGAGCCTCAGTTTACTTTGTGGAAATGGGTGAACTCAAAGATCAGTATTAAAAATGGCAAGCAGGGGTCTAGAAGAACTCAGAAGCTTCTCAAGGTGAGGGGAAGGAAGACCAGACACTCTGGTAATAATGGGAACTCAGAAGGGAGTGGGCCAGACTCTGAAAGTACCCACTAGAATCCTTGCAGCAGGTTAGATGCCCAGATGACTTCCAGAATGCCATAAGGATGTATGATTGGCAAGAGGAAAAAGGATCATTAGGGCAGGGAGATACACAGGTGTAGGTGGGTATGGCCTGATCTGGTAGAGTGGTAGACTGTAAATAAAGAGTTAAAGACAGAACAAGTGCCAGAGAAGAGGAATAGAAGATTCTGGGCTTTTTGTTCTAGAAGAGGTGTCAGGAAAGACATCAGAGAGTACCGACTGGTTTTAATAAGATTGTTTCAGATTTCTTGAAGTTAATTGAGGCAGAGGCAGAGGCAGAGAGGCAGAGAGAGGCAGAGAGGCAGAGAGGCAGAGAGGCAGAGAGAGAGGCAGAGAGAGAGGCAGAGAGAGAGGCAGAGTGGCAGAGAGAGAGGCAGAGTGGCAGAGTGGCAGAGAGGCAGAGTGGCAGAGAGGCAGAGAGGCAGAGAGGCAGAGAGAGGCAGAGAGAGGCAGAGAGAGGCAGAGAGAGGCAGAGAGAGAGGCAGAGAGAGAGAGAGGCAGAGAGAGAGGCAGAGAGAGAGGCAGGAGGCAGGAGGCAGGAGGCAGGAGGCAGGAGGC
>JANHMN010000001.1:66024550-66088991 GCA_030674055.1 Rhabdomys pumilio
AGGAGGCAGGAGGCAGGAGGCAGGAGGCAGGAGGCAGGAGGCAGGAGGCAGGAGGCAGGAGGCAGGAGGCAGGAGGCAGGAGGCAGAGAGAGAGGCAGAGAGGCAGAGAGGCAGAGAGAGAGGTAGAGAGAGAGGCAGAGAGGCAGGAGGCAGGAGGCAGGAGGCAGAGAGAGGCAGGAGGCAGGAGGCAGGAGGCAGGAGGCAGGAGGCAGGAGGCAGGAGGCAGGAGGCAGGAGGCAGGAGGCAGGAGGCAGGAGGCAAACAGAGGCAGCAGTTTTGAAGTTTTGACAACATATGTGTAATTTGTTGACATTTTAACATCAATGTAGCATAGGCCTATTATGTTTAGTATTAAAATAAAAACCACATAGTCCCTGTTGAGTTTCTCAAGAGGAAGTGGAGGAAGGGGTCAGAGCGGGAAGCAGGAGAGAACTGTTGAGTTTCTCAAGAGGAAGTGGGGGAAGGGGTCAAAGCGGGAAGCAGGAGAGAAAGGAACTTGGAACACCAGGAGGAAAACTCACATACTGACTCCCCATGTGGGGTATGTGGACTATGTGGGCAAGCAAGAAGGAGAGACAGACAGACAGACAGGGAATGAGTGACTTTAGACAGTGCAGGCCTTTATTGAGGGAGAGATCTGCTGAGGAGGACTCTATAGTCTTAAGTTTGGGTTGTTACACTGCATTTTGACAAAAGTGATGCCCATGCTCCTGCAATTGACAATGGCTGCTTAAAGGTGTGGTGTTGTGTTACAAAGATAGAGTGTGAACACACAAAACATTCACATAGCAATATAAAGCCAGATTATCCTAAAGTGCCACAAACGTGTCTGATACAAAAGAATTAAAGGAGATAGAAAATCAGAGAAGTGGGAGAATGAGCCTGGCTGGGAATTTTTTTTCTTTTCTTTCTTTTTTTTTTTTTTTAATACAGGCTTTCTCTGTGTAACAGGTCTGCAAGTCTGCCTGTCCTGGAACTCCCTTTGTAGAACAGGCTGTCCTTGAACTCATGGAGCTCCTCCTGCCTCTGCCTCCCCAGTGCTGGAGTTAAAAGTGTGAGCCACCATGACCTTACTGGGAATTAATTCTTGATGAAGGAGCTCAACTCAAGCCAGGAAAATGGGTAGCATTACAAAAGAGAACACGTTATGTGTTTGGAATTTCAAAAGCTAACATCACTTCTGGTGAATGTGTAAAACAACTTCTAGCAGTTTCATATGCACATCCTTGCAGTCTGGTTTTCCCAGAGCAGGATTCATGTCTGCTCCCTGCATCTGCACAGCAGTCCTGGGAAGTACTCTGACTTTGGCTGTTTGGCATATGAGACCAACCCTGGCCTACTCACTTTCACCAGAAAGATGGGTCCCTGCAATAGGCCAGGTCTTAGTCCTGGACTCGTTCCAGGGACCACATGAAATAGAGAACAAGCAGATCCTCAAAGGACACCAAGGTAGAGAGAAAATTCTATAGCTGCCTAGTCCAGTTAACAACAGTCATTTCCAGCCCCGCCCTGGTGAGACACTCGCTAGCATTATCTCACCATCTCAGTCTCTTTCATTGTTCTCCCACTATGTCATGCTTGTTCCAGCCTCTAAGTGTAAACGCTCATGCATGCCATTTGTATCTGTAAGAATATTACTACTCTGACTTTCTCTCTACCACATACGAGCTTCCGGGAGCAGATGAAGTCCTGAGTGAATGTGTATTACTGACACAACATGGCCATGTCAATGCCTCAGACCCATGGAAATGGCAACGCCTTCCCTGGGTTCCCAAGCTCAGAGGACCAGCAAAGCTGTTCCCTGGTCCAATTACCAATGTTTATAAACAGTTGACTATTAGCAAAAACCAATGTATGGAGAAACTGCAGCTTCCTTTTTTTTTTTTTTTTTTTTTTTTTGGATAACTACAACCAAGACTGCCCCTTACAGAGGCCTCTTACTGAGAACAACTAGCCAACCTTCTCCTCTGCTCTTGTTGTGTATAAAACATGTGCTGAGTTTCTGGTTGGTTTTATTTTTGGCTTTTCAGGACAGGTTTTCCTCTGTGTAGCCCTGGCTGTCCTGGAACTCATTCTGTAGACCAGCCTGGCCTCGAACTCACAGAGATCTGCCTGCCTCTGCCTCCTAGAGTGCTGGGTAAAGGCATGCCCCACCACTGAGCTGTGTAGGTTTCTGGGTTGTTGGTACATTTCCTTCAGAGGACACAGCCCACCCGACCCTAGCTTTTCTGTGTGTCTGTTGTTTCTTCATGTTCCTATTGTCCCCGTCAGGTCAGTCTCCACACTGTGCAGGTTGTGGCAATTATCCACTGTATAAATCCTTCATGAAGAATTCCTAGCCAGACAGGGCCAGAAATACCTCATGCCCTCAGAGATCTAGGACCTTCTATCTAGGATCTAGGACCCATCTACCAAAGGTTTCACAACCTTTCAATCCGAGGGCGAAGCCCTGGGGACTCAGCCTTTGATTACAATGGATGTTTGGAGAGCATAAATCCACAACAACCACCCAGTCTGCAAACCTCACTCACACTTCTTACCAGCCATCTCCAAGATATTTCTTTTTATTTTCTGGCCCAGAATCTCATACAGGATACATGCTGCATTTAGTCATCTCCCCGTCTGGAGGAATCCTCAAAGTTTTTTCTATTTTTCTTGTCCTCTAGTTTACAAAAAGTCCAGATCCCACGTTCTGTCGGTGACCCTTAGCCTGCAGCTCAGGTTTCCGGACACACTGTCCGAATCAAGTCCTGCTTCCTTGATAGAAAGAGCATAGGAGCGGTGTGGTACCCTTGTTAGTGTGGCATGCCAGGAAATGTGGCTTGCCAGGAAGCACTGCATTACCCCATTTCGTCAATCTCTGTCACCCCGCTTCCCTTGCCAGGCTGATCCACTGGGAAGTCATGGTTTTCTCTTCTTTGTTTTATCTTACTTTACTTACTTACTTATGAAACATTTTGTTACATTTATTTATTTTGTGAGCATGCATATGTGTTGTGATGTACTTGCGGAGGTTAGGGACTTACAGAAGTCCAGTCTCTTTTTCCAGCAACTTTGAAGGGCTCTAGTAGGCCCAGCATGGCAAACATGGCTCTGGCTTGCTTTCCTTTATTCTCTCTGCCTTGCTAAAAAACCCATTAGATTACATCTCTAAATCTAGCCACCAAGATCTCTGTATTTTGGTCACTTAACTCCCACTGGGGCTGACTGCCAAAGTCCAGCTATCAAAATATTGAGGTCCAGCAATCAAACCCCACCTTATGACTACCCTAATTAATACTTCCAATCAAAATTAAACACTTCATCCTAACTCGGTTTCCCCTTCTACCTTTATGACCTGTCTTTTGCCTCTGGGCTATTGTCTGTCTCCTCTCTATCCAGAGGCAGTCTTTTGTCCCTCTTGGACAAATATCCCTCCTCCCCCATCTCTTGTTCCTCTCTCCTTCATTCTCTATCTTTGTCTCTTGTCTCTTATTCACCGCCCTTTGTTCCTCTGGGGCAGATAAATCTTTGTGCTGAGAACTTGGTCTTGGGGTGTCTTGTATAGATACCCATCCTTCAAAGTTTATCCTAGGGGTGGAGCTCAGGTGTCTAGCCATGGTAGCAAGAACCTGAAGCCGTCTTGGAGACCCCCCTCTTTTTAAGTTGATTAGTATTTTGTGGAGGGTGGGAGTTTGAATGAGAAATGTCCTCCACAGGCTCACGTATTTGAACACTTGGTCCCCAAGTGGTGAATCTATTTGAGAGATATGGGACAGTTAGGTGGCCCAGCTTTGCTAGAGGAAGTTTGTCCCTAGGAATGACAAACTTCTAGTTCTCACTTTCCCCTTCCTGTCTGATGGAATACAATTAGTTGAGTCTCTAATCCTGTTTCGTTCTTTCTTTCTTTCTTTCTTTCTTTCTTTCTTTCTTTCTTTCCATTCAGTAATCCCTCTCCTCTCTGGAACTATTAGCCAAAATAAGCTCTTTCTTCTGTAAGTTGTACTAGTTTATGGTATTTTACCACAGCAACAGAAAAGCAACTAATAAACTGAGTGATATTCTAAGGTTATATTAGTATCTGATATAAGTATCTAATATATAATAGTAACTATAGAAGGTTATATTAGTTACCAATACATTGAGTGATATTCTAAGGTTATATTAGTATCTAATATAATATAACATAAGTATCTAATATTATATAATTTTCTAATATATTAGTACCTAATATATATAAAAATTTAATATATAATAGTAACTATAGAAGGTTATATTCGGTACCAATACTTTGAGTCTTAGGTTATATTAGTATCTTGTTCAAACTTCTACCTAACAGCATTAGCATCTAACCACACCAACCAGCACTGGAATGGTTGCTGGCGTGATTTTCTACCTCCTTCATTCTTTCTGTTAGGTCGATGCAGAACATCATTGCATTTATTTGAATTTTAAAATTTTGCTGTTTGATATTGGAATGCAATTTAAAATAATTAAATATTAAATAATTAAAGTTAAATTAAGCCATATGGCATACTTTTTATTACATTATTTACATATTTGTGTATGTGTGTGTGTGTATATGTGTGAGCATGGTATTATGTGTGTGGAAGTCAGAACAACATTCAGGAATTTGATCTCTCCTTTTACCATGTAGGTTCTAAGGATGGACTCAGGTCATCGGGCCTGGCAGCAAGTGCTTTTATCCACTGAGCCATCCTGTTTGCTCTTACGTATCACTTTAATGTGCATTTCTTGTCTTATAGTTTTTGCCAATTACACATTATTTGCTTGTTTTATTTTAAAACTTATTGTAGTGTGTGTGAGTATGGGTACACACATGCCACAGTACGTGTGGAGGTCAGAGGACAACTTTCTGGAGTCGTTCTCTCCTTCAACAATGGGTTGTTGGGATCAAACTGAGGTTACCAGACTTTTGTGCCATGTGCTCATACTTGTTGAGTCATCTCTCTGGTCTTATTTATTACTTTTATTTTATTTAGACTGTGGGAAAACAGTGTTATATAAATTTGATCCATTTTCTAATTCAAAATGGGTTGTACAGACGTGAGATAACTCACCACATCAAAAGTGCATTTGGCCCAAGAACTATTACCAATGCACAGAGCAGGAGATGATAGCCTCACACGGCTGGCTATCAGAAGCTGTCAATGACCAGTTGTGAGCCATCATCAAAGGTGACTGGTTACAAGTACAGGCGAAACTGTCAAAAAACAGCTTAGACACATTTGAAGCAAACTAGAAGGAAGACCCGATTGTTAAGTGTGTGCCTTATGAACTGACCAAAAAAATAATAATAATAAATTTTTTTTAACTGTCATTTACGTTTATCCTATGGGATAAGAAACAATTTCTTCATTGACTTCTGATGTGCCATAAAAGTGGATTGTATATCACAACCTCACAACCTGCAATGAGCAGCTCAGTCGTTGAACTGAGAAGCAGTTCCAAAGCATTTCCTAAAACCAAACTTGGACAAAAGAAGATCACAGTTGCTGTTTGGAGGTATGGTTTGAAGAAGAAGTGTCCCTCCCATATGCATGTACTTGGACTCTTGTTTTCCTGTTGGTGGTGCTCTTGGGGGAGGTTATAGAACTTTCAGGAGCTGCAGTTGTGCGGGAGGAACTACCTCGGTGTGAGAAGGCTTAGAAGGCTTACGAGCTCCTCCCACTTCCGGTTTGCTCGCCCCGTCTCTTGTGTGTGGCTGTAATGATCCTCACCTTCCCGTTCCTGCTGCAGACTGCCATGCCTTCCCTGCCTTGGTGGATTCTTATCCCTCTGAAATTGTAGACCAAAATAAATGCCTTTGTCTACAAGTTTCTTTGTGGTTGTGGTATTTATCATGGTGATGACAACATCAACAACTGACAAAAGCGCTCTGAGCTGCTTTAACCCACTACTGCTTTCTGAATCCTTGCATTTCTGAATCATTTCGACTGAGAAGTATGTTCAGAAGATTGACGAGACACACTGAAAACTGCAGCATCTGCAGTCCTCTCTGGTCAGTAAAAAGAGTCCAATTCTTCTCCGTGACAATGCCTGACCCCGTGAGAACAAACGAGACTTCAGAAGTTGTATGGTCTGGGCTGTGAAGTTTTATTCACTACATTCACCTGACCTTCTAGGTGAATAATATGCTTTCAAGTATCTCAACTTTTTGAAGGGACAATGCTTCCACAGCCATCAGGATGCAGAAACGCTCTGTGGGAGTTCACTCAGTCTCGAAGCACAGATTTTTACTCTACAGGGTAAACTTAATTATCTGCCAAAAATGTGTTGATTGTAATGGTTCCTATTTTGATTAATAAGGATGAGTTTGGGATGAGTTATAATGATTTAAAATCCATGGTCTAATAATTCAATTACTTTTCACTGAACTAATATGTTTATTATCATTTATCATTCTGTTGTGAGGAAGGGGTTCCTTTCATTTGTTGCATATATGAACTCACGGATTTCTGGATCTTTTTGGAAGCAGGGTCTTGCTGTGTTGTCCAGGGTGGTCTTGAGCTCCAGGGCTTAAGTGATGCCTCTGTCTCATTACATACATGCACTACTATGCATAGATTTTCATCTCATTTTGGCTTTTGGTGTTAAAAAACACTTTTTAATGTTCAAGTTTATCCAGTGGGAACCCCTTCAAGATAGCTCCTGTTTCTTCCTGATAGGTTTCTTGGTTTCTTTTCATGTTTCTATTATAAAAATATCCTGACCAAAGCAACTTAAGGGAGAAAGGATTTAGTTTAGGTTACAGTGTGTCACGGTGGGAAGTCAAGGCTCAGCAGCTGGTCAGGTTACATCACTGTCAGAGGAGCAGGGCAATGGATGCATGCCGCTGGTGCCGAGCTTGCTTCCTCACTCACATATAGTACAGGAGCTTCTGCCCATAAAACATCTTAGCAGACCCTCCCACCTCAACTGATGTAATCAAAACAACCTTCCCAGGCACACTTAGGAGCTATCTCCCAGGTAACTCTAGATTTTGTCAAGTTGACAATTAACATTGATCACCACAGCATATTTCTGTTATTCTGAATACTTCCTAATTTTTTGGATTGGAAGTGTTTAGTTTGAATACTTCAGGTCTATCTTGTTCTTCCCAAGTACCAGCCCAAAGGCATCTATTTCCCCAGCAAACCCTAAGTATTTTTTAATGGAGGGCATTATTTAGAAACCAAACTCTGGAGACCTAAGTTCCTCATTGTTACTCTGTACTAGAAAAGAACATTATATTGTGTTTTTAATTTTCTTAATGGATAGTAGCGGATGCATGTGTGCATGTAAATACATGTCTATCACTATCTTTCAAGTCTGTCTGCACATGCGTGAAAGCATGAGTTGCTATTTAATCCCTACAACTCTTAGTACCTTGGGCTTCTTTCTAGTGTTCCCTCCTTCCATTTTGGTAAATACTTTCTCCAATGTATTTTTTTTATCACTCACTGTTCATTGTACCCATTCCCTGGCACATAGGGTGTCAAAGTTAGGGGTTTATTGGTGTGAAGAGACACAATGACTACAGCAACTCTTATAAAGAAAAAACATTTAATTGGGGCTGGCTTACAGTTTAAAGGTTTAGTCCATATTGTCATGGTGGGAAACAGGCAGACATAATGGTGGACCCACAGGCTGCAGGAAGTGACAGTGACTTGACACAGGCCAGACTTGAGATTCTGAGACCTCAAAGCCCACCCTTTAGTGACACACTTCTTCCAACAAGGCCACACCTTCCAATAGTGCCACTCCCTATGGACCTATGGGGGTCATTTTTATTCAAACTGCCACACAGGGTGTGCCCTGTGCCTTGTCAGCCCATTTGTGTCAGTAGCAGTATCTTACTTTCATTTTTGTTGATATGCCTCTGCATGGCTGTTGGGCCCCATTTTGGCCCTGGTTTGGGCCTTGTGGACAAACCTGAGCATAGCTCGAGTTTCTGTGATCTTGTGGGAGAGCCTAAGTCTAGCTTGAGTTTTGAGATCTATCTCAGTCACTTCTGTAAAGGGGTGATTCAACAGGACCTGTTTGGCTGTGCCTCTGCTGAGCTGTTGCTGATGTAGAGCTTTGCAATTGGCCCTGTCAGTCACCTCATACCCTCCATCACCCTTCCCCACCCCCTACATCATGTCACCCCACCAAAACTCCCTCTTCCTATGCTCCAAGTTTATATAAACAAGAAGTTGTTAAATTAAAGTTGAGTTCCTGCTTCAACAAGACTCCTGGCCAGGTGTGTTTCTTTGGGCCGCCAACACTCACCATCCCACTCAGCTCTGGAGAGACCTGGGGGGACCGGGACCTCTCTCTCCACTCACCTGGACCTAGCAGCTTTAAGGAACCAACACATGGCTACTCTACTTTTCACTTCATGGTATCCTCACATTCTTGGATGCCACCAGGCATGTGGACATTCCTCCTGAAAGAAGGAGCTATTAGTATTTCAGATGGTTCCATTTTCCACTATGTAGAAATCCCATATGCACTGCAGAAGACTTAACATTCCTGTTCCCCACTGTTAACTGCCAGATGCATTCCCAGTTCCAGTGACAATGAAAATTACTCCTACATCTTTCTGAATTCTTCCTTGGTACTGAAAATGTGATCCTTGGAGCAGCAGCTTCAGCGACATCTGGGAACTTGTTAGAAATTCGAAAGGTAGACTCACTTCAAACTTGAGAGAACCAGAAACTACATTTTAACAAGATCTCAGGTGATTTCTGGATGCACTAAAGTTTGAGAAGCAAGGATGGGCTATCTGTAGAAAAACATTTCCCAAGAGAAACTCTCCCATGTCTGGAGGCATGTACAAAAATGTTCACATTTGAGACACTGAACCTTTGCAGTGCAGATCTGCTCATGATTGAAAATCATTAACTGGGGGCACTGCTGCAAACTGAAGCTGGCAGCCTCCGGTATGCAGTCAGCTGAGAGAGAGCGAGTCAGGAAGATCATTTGGACCCCTCAAGGCCTCAATGCCTGTGGCCAGTTACCTAGGCAGGTGTCAATAAATTGGTTTAAAAATGCATAAGCTGGTTTATGTAGCATTTCAGTTGTATGAAGTTGAAAGAACCTAAGAAGACAGAGTTGGACTTGACTAGTTTCACAAATTAGGCTGATGTGACCAAGTAGAGGTCTCTGAATGGATTGCCCAAGTACCAAGAGGTTGACCCTTTTGACAAGTACCTGGAGTTAGAGGATGGCCAATGGCTCCAGCTTTTCACCTTTAATGTTGCATAACTTTGCCCATTTACCTAGTGTGCTAGTAGCAACGTTCTAGGTGAGAAAAAAAAATAGGAAATTACTGCTGTTAGCAAAGGGAAAACTTTGACATGTATATATTTGTATGTATGTGTATGTATATGTATATGTATACACAAACTATCTATCTATCTATCTATCTATCTATCTATCTATCTATCTATCTACCTATCTATCATCTATCTATCTATCTATCTATCTATCTATCTATCTATCTATCTACATATATATCACATATATGTATGCACACTTTTAAATTAAAGCACACATAAATTTGCAAACATATTAATTTTATTTTCTTTTTAGACAGGTTTCATGTAATCCAGGCTAGCCTCAGACTTGTTATGCAGCTGACAATGGCTTAGAACTTCTGGATTCTGTCTCTACTTCCCAGGTACTGACAAGCAGCTGAGAGTTCAAGGACAGCCTAATTTGCATAATAAATTTAAGCCCAGCCTGGGCTACAGTGACACTATCACAAAATGCATTATGCTTTTAATCTTGTGTATAAACACCTTGTAGAATTATATGTTATATGGTGTTATCATTTGAATGTATCCTTCAATCCTGTGTATAGACACTTTATAGAATTTTACATTATACTGTGTTATCATTTGGATGTATCCTTCAAATTCACATGCTAGGAATTTCAACTTTAATGTAATGCTATTGGGAGAGGACCTTTAAAATGCTATAGTCTGAGTTGTAGCTCAGTGGTAGAGTGATTGTCTGATATATATGAAGCCCTAGCTTTTGTTGCTAGCATCACATCAAATAAAAGGCAAGCCTCTTATGAATCGCTATTGCAAGAGTGGGTTCACTATGACGAGTTGTAAGAGTTGAGTCCTCTCTTGTGTGTGCTCTTGCATTAGTGGTTGGTTGCAGTTACAGAAGCAACTTAAAAAAAGCATTCTGGTGTGAGTGTTAAATGTCCCTCATGGGCTTCCTTGTTTGAATACTTGGGCCCCCAGCTGATAGCACTATTTTAGAGGGCTGTGAGTCCTTCAGGAGGTGGAGCCCTGGTGGAGGAAGTGAGTCCTTGGGGTAGGCTTTATGGTTGTATTGTAAACTGGCTCCATTTCCTGTGCTTGGCTTTATGGTGAGAGGGGCTATGCTGGCTAGTTGATTGTCAACTTGAAACAAACTAGTGTCATCTGAAAAGAAGGAACCTCAAATGAGAAAATGCCTCCATCAGATCCAGCTCTAGAGCATTTTCTTAATTAGTGACTGATCATGGAGAGCCCAGCCCAGGTTTTTTTGGGGGGCGGGGGAGGGTGCTAGATACTCGACTACAAGAAGGAAGGGTTTGGTTTTGGGGTCACGGTTGCAGGGATACCACCCAACTTGTTAATGGAGGCAGGAGGTAATGGTTACACTGCATCTGCAGCCAGGAAAGAGAGAAATGCATGCTGGTGCCCATCGTGCTCTCTCCTCTTTTTCTCTTCATTCATATGACAAAGGATTCCAGCCCATGGGACAGTTATGTTCACATTCAGGGCGGGTCTTCCCTCTTTAGGTAAGCCACTCTGAATACTTCTTTAAAAATACGCCTGAAGGTATATGTCTTAGATGATTCTGAATGCAGTCAAGTTGGCAGTGAAGAATATCCATCTCATCTCTCTCTTGTCTTCATCTTCCATCATGGGATGACACAGGAAGAAGATCCTCCTTAGATGTTAAATGTTGGATTTCGACTTCCTAGACTCCAAGGTCTTGAGTAAAATAAATATCTGTTCTTTATAAATTACTCAGTCTCAAGAATTCTGTTTTAGCAGCACAAAATAATACTAGCACTGGTAATATTTTAAAAATTTAAATATCCTCCATGCTATTTTCAACAGTGAAAATGTCATTATACACATATATAGACTGAACAAGCATTCCCATTTTTCTACTTTTTTTTTTTAACTAGCATTTATTCTTTTTTGGGATTTTGTTTTTGTCCTAGTGAGTGAGATATGGTATCTTATTGCAATTTTGATTTGCAGTTTTTCCACTAATAATATAATAATAATTTATATCTTTGGAGAATGCTGAACGCAATACTTTGTCATATCATTGCTGCTGTGCAATTTGCAATGAGTTGTCGCATCTTCTACATTTAAAAAAAGCAGTACTTAAATTTTATCTGCATACGTTCTTTATTTGTAGGTATTAGGACCTCACTAGATATATAATGATACTTTCAAACCATGTGTTACTTTTTACTCCATTAAATGTGTTTTTGTGAAGGAATTTTTAATTTTGATGTAGCCCAAATTGTCTCTATTCATGCATTGGGTGGTGTGTGTGTGTGTGTGTGTGTGTGTGTGTGTGTGTGTGTGTGTGACATCTAATAAATCATTATCAAATTCAATGCCGTGATGGTGAGACAAGAGTCTTTCTGTGTAGGTCAGGATGCTGTCAAACTCATGATATTCTTGTGTCTGCCTCTTGAGTGCTATGGGCTGTACACATGTACCAACATTCCTGACTGTTTTCTACAGCGTGAGCTTTTGTGCCAACACTCCTGACTCTGTTTTCTACAGTGTGAGCTTTTATATTAGGCTGTGATCCATTTTGATTTACTTGTTGCATGGCCACTGAATAGATGGAATAACATTAGTGTGTCTGCAGGATAGGGATATAGTAACCAAAAATAAACAATGCCTCATTCACACCCTCAGACTCCCTATGTTAGCTCTCCTAAGTGTGATCCTCTTTATAGACGTGCCATAATAAACAGGAGCAGTAGTTGTTAAACCTTGGATGCCCTGAAATTACCCACAAAAGCTCAGAAAACATAAACATCTCCTTTCCACTGTCAATATTTTTATGTAAATTTTGCCTGATACCTCTATCAGGTTTTTTAAAAAGCCAGTCAGATTCTAAGATGCAACCAGTGCTGAGAATTATTGTGTGGAGACTTCCGCCATCACAAACCTGAGCAGCAGCTCTGCAATGATCACAGAGGCTGCTGTTGTTATAAAGTATTTCTTGGCGATGTGCAGCTTGGCCTTCAAGTGGAACTCCTAGTCATGGGAGAGGGACTGCCTCTAACTCTGTTGCCTGCCTTTGGGACCCTTTATTCATACTGGGTTGCCTCGTCTAGATTCAGTGGAAGAGGATGTCCTAGGTTTACTGCAAACTGAGATACCAGAGCTGGTTGATATCCATGGGAGGGCCCTGATATTCTTTCTGAAGAGGAATGGAGGAGAGAGTGGAATTGTGGTGGGGTTGGGGTGGGAGACTGGTAGGAGAGGAGAAAGGAGAAACTGTGGTCAGGATGTAAAGTAAATAAATAAATAAATTAATAATAATAATAATAATAATAATAATAATAATAATAATAAAGCTTGGTTTGTAGATGTGGAAGGAGGAAGCACACATTCTAATATGTCTCTAATATACTGCTTCTCCTATGTTCAAATGATGGAGGAAATCTGACTTGAAGGATTTATGGATGTTTGAAGAACTCTCAAATTACAATCTGTCTTAACTATTATTTTTGTAACTATATCACATTCCCCCTTTGATAAATAACATCAAGTATCTTATCCTAATGGCATCTTTTGACTTCATGAGGTATATTAAACAGAGAAACTATGGGCACATAAAATGTAAGAACTGTGAAGAAGCCTAGCATTTAAAAAAGCAATTCTCTACATTTTGGAGTGGAATATTCAGGCTATGGATGAAACTTCTGATTTCTCAAGGTACTTGACTTTGCAAATGTCTTGGGTCAAGAATTACAATTTCACAAATTCTCAGAAAGACAGAAACTGAGATTCTGTGCTGAAGACAGTGGTGCAAGTGAGGACTGGGAAGAATGAGAGGCCGAGGTGCTTAAGGTGGGAAGAAGAAGAAGAGGAAGAAGGAGGAGGAAGAGGAAGAAGAGGAGAAATGTTGCTGCTTTGCATATCTGGGTGGGCCCTGATGATTGAGGTGCAAAAACCAAACCAATAGGTGTACTTTAGGAATTATTGGTAGCAGGTCACCATACATACTTTTCTTTTACTTTATTTATAGTTTTCACTTTACAAACATATAGGTGGCAAATCTTGTGTTTATCTAGAGCTAAAAATCTAGAAACTGCATATAATGAAATGGTGACTTTCATCTTCCCCT
Organism: Rhabdomys pumilio; assembly: GCA_030674055.1. Classification (NCBI taxonomy): domain Eukaryota; kingdom Metazoa; phylum Chordata; class Mammalia; order Rodentia; family Muridae; genus Rhabdomys; species Rhabdomys pumilio. The sequence goes on from JANHMN010000001.1 coordinate 66,037,910, forward strand.
TCCCTGCCCCGCCTTCCTTTCCCTTTTTCCCTTTCTTCCTCCCTCTTTCCTTCCTTCCCTCCCTCTCTCCTTTCCTTTCCTCCTTCCCTTCCTGTCTTTCTTTTGTCCTTGGGATGAATTTAGAGGACAATGTATGTTGGCCAAAAGTGTTCTACTACTGAGGTAAATCCCAAGTCTCTTTTTATTTTGAGACTGGCTGTCCCTAAATTTCTCAGGCTGGCCTTGGACTTAATCTGTAGTCCTAGTGGGTACTAAACTTGTGATTCTCCTGCTTCAGCCTTGTGAGTAACTGAATTATAGGCCTGCACCAAAAGGTGCCCTTAGAATATTTCCCCTTAGATTTTTTACATCAGTGTTTCTCAAACTTTACTAAGCACCAATATCACCTGGTAGCCTTGTTAAAAGTCACACTGCTGGGCTTTATTCCTGATGTTTCTTTCTTTTTTCTTTTTCTTTTTTTAATTTTTTATTGGATTATTTTTTACATTTCAGATGTAATCCCCTTTCCCTCCCCCACCTAGGAGCCCCCTACCCCATCCCCCCTCCTCCTGCTTCTATGAGGATGTGCCCCCGCCCACCCTCCCACTCCCACCTCCCCACAGTCTGTTCTAAGTAGTTCAGAGGCAGTGATGTGCTGCAGCTGCTGCTCTGGGGAGAGGAGAGGATCCATGTTTTGTGAGCCCCATGCATTTGAGCATCCTTAGTGTAAACTAGACCAAATCTGAAACTATTGAGCACTCACGTATTACAGGTGGAAGATTCCACACCTGACTTGTAGTCAAAACACCAGCACTAAAAATATTTTACCTCCATCTTAACATATATAAGATTTATAAAAACCATAAATAAATTTCCTGTTTAGATGTAGATTCTAATCCTAAGTTATATATCTTTTTTAACATATACACACTTCCAAAATTTGAATAAAATTAAAAGATACTTTGTGTCTCAAGCATTTTAGATGATGGGTACGCACTTTGTATTCTCATCCTTAATATTAAAGCCAGTTTGTTTCAGGTATCCTCTATTATTTCTTATTATTTTTTACGCTGGATTTTTCATCACCTCCAGTTTGTTATTTGACAGATTAGTGCTTGTTTTGCACACGTTTCCATTAGAACCAGTGTCAGCTTCACAGTTGCTTTTGTTTTTCAACAGAGTAAAAAAATCCCTAGTGGGTCATTCCCAGTGTTGGTATATAGATTTGTTTTAATGAGTCATCATAACCCTTTGTATGAGTATGATTGATTTATATTGTGTGTTAAACTACAACAGGGACTCTCCTAGTAGGTCAACCTTTCTAAAATTTGAATGAGACTATGAATTATGGAAGTGGGAATGGCTGAGGAACTAAAGCCTAATGACATATAAGAAGCAAATTTTATTAGAATAACACCATGGATTTAAATTATTCATGTCTTTTTAATCTTATAAGCAATCAAGAATTCACTGTGGTTAAAATTTTCTGTTGATTATTTCTCCATCAAAAGCCACACCCAGCTGCTTACTTTTAACCTCTCACTGTCTGTTTAGGGGAAACCTCTTGAAACTGGATGTAGGTTTTCCAAGTGTCTGAGTTGAAAATGTGATAGTGTGGTAAGACACAAAGAAGACTTGATCTGTGAGAAACTGAAAGAGTCCTGATAAGCATTCTTAGGATCATGACAGTAGATGAAGCAAGAAACAAAAGCAGGGGTCAACTGCCTGCACATTATCACTGACCATTACAGTGGGCATCTCCTGTGAAGAGAGAAGGCAAACCGAACAAAAGAGCTAAGCACGGTGGTGTGGGCCTGGAGTATCAGCTACTCCATGGGCCAAGGCACAGGGATTACTTGAGATCAAGATACTTGCCTGGACAACTTAGCAAGGCTTTGTCTGAAAAAGAAAAGCAAATCTCAAATACCATAAAATTCTGAAAGAAAATGGTTAAAGAAAAAATCAGATCAACTCATATCAGGAGGAGCTAAGTGAGAGCCAGGAACAGGACAACCAGGAGGGTCATGGGCACAGGAACAAAGCACCCCAGGAAAGTGCAAGCACGAAGCCCTTTTGTGTGGAAGAGGGAAATAATCTGCCTTGGTATTTTAGAATAATAGGTTCGTCTTGAACACTTAGAAAGATAATTTAATTAGCCCCAATCATTATTCAGTCACTAAGAAATGTGCAAGTCTGTGTGACTTTCTAAAGAGAAAATTGAGTTGGACTAACTTAAACCTTTTTTATGATAAGAGCAGATAATGATCAGGGCAAAGACATATCTATGCATTCATTTAAGACATTGAGGTTTTTCCTTTTCTGTGGAGATTATATCCTTCAGTTGACTGAATAAAAGTCTTAAAGACATCATCTGGGATAATGAACCAAAGATTCCTAGAGTCTACAGTGAGAAAGGTGGCACAGGGCTTCATAATTATCATAATTAAGTTTGACATCACTGTTGATAGTATTTTTTTAATATAGGAAATGTTTCTTTTTTCTTTCATTTGTTTTTCAAGACAGGGTTTCACTGTGTAGCCCAGGCTATCCTATAGCTCAAATTGTAGACTAGGGTGGCCTTGAACTCACAGAGATCTGCTTGCCTTTACCTCTTGAGTGCTGGGATTAAAGATGTGTGCAAAAGAAATGTTTTATTTTTTAAGACCTGAAAATTATTATTATTAGCATGTGTGTGCACGTGTGTGAATGTGAGGGTGAGTGTGTAATCATGTGAGTGTGTGTGTTCCAGGGATGGATCTCAGGTCATTAGGTATGCATAACTGGTGCTTTTCCACTGAGCTATGTTGCCAGATATTTTTTATTAATTTTGATCTGTTAAAAGCTACTTATTTTAGGCATAGTAATGAATGCCTTTAATCCCAGAGGCAAGGCCAGCCTGGTCTACATAGTGAGTTCTATGACACCTAGTGTGGGGAGCTGACAGAAGGCAGCTATCATCCTTGCAGCCATCTTGAGCCATATAACCTCACCAGAGACTTGATTACAATAGCCTACAACAGCTGAGCACACTTTTATAACATCTTGCTTTAGATACCCAGGATCTTCCCTTGGGTGTGTGAGACTTAAAGGTGTGATTTAGAGCTGAGACTTAAGGGCATGACTTAAGATGTGGTTTAGAGATAAGACCTAAGGGCATGACCTAAGGTCATGACTTAAGGGCGTAGCTTAGAAGTGAGACATAAAAGGTGAGAGGCAGACAGAAAAGTAAAGTACAACTTGGAGGAAGAACTTGGACACTTGGACACAGACACTAGGATTAGGTCTTAGGCATTAGACATTAGGCACTTGGTACTTGGAAGAGAACTTGGAACTGGAAACTTGGAACTTGGAGGCACTAGGGACTAGGAACTAGGGACTAGGAGCTCAAGACTTGGGACTTAGACTAAGAAGAGACTGAAGAATAAACGGAATTGAATCACACTCTATCTGGTCTCCATTCCTTGAGTCCATCCTCACTCTCTCTCTTGCTGAATCCCGACCCGTGGGCTGGAGCAGCCTGGGGCAGTGTGGGCTCTAACTACTTAGCCCCCAAGACTTTTGGCAGTTTGGGTTCCAACATTGATAGAGCTGTCCTGACATTTTGGCCCCCAAACGTGGGCTAGCGCAGCTCTCAACATTTTTGGAGCCCAACGTGGAGCAGCTTGGGCCACAACAACCTAAAACTATGTACAAAGATTTTATTTCAAAAGCAAAAGCAAAACCAATCAACCAAACAAAAAACCTCAAGAACCAAAAAACAAGACAACAGAAAAGCTACTTAATCCATCAACGTCGTGGTTAAACGTGGCTAAATAGAATGTTGTTACATTCTATTAGACCTTCCTGGGTTTTTAGCCTTAGCTAACTTCCCCTTTAAAATTTTCTTAAAACTAAAATTTATTTTACTTTTTGCATGAAGTGATTAAGTGAAGGTAGACACTGTGTTTTCCTTACTGGATCATGTTGGTAACGTGGTAACATGGAACACAAGGTAGTCTTGTGTTCATTTGTATGGCTTTCTGAAGGTGCTATTCAATGTTCAGGACTTGGCTGGTTCTTGCATATGTATAAAATATCAGAAAACAGAAAGATAGGAATTGATAAAAAAGAAAAAGTATAAATGCACATATATACACATACATAGGGATACTCCTTATTTTTAAAGCATGAATGTATGTATATGAATGTACTTACATGGAAGTTTTATGCATTAGAGGGAGACTTCTGTTTGCAGATGAGATGGTAAACTAAGAATAACTTCCTTTCTAAAACAATAGTGGATGAGCAAAGACGAACTTCTCCCTAACAGTCTGTATCTAGATACGTGATAGAAGAAGGTATGAGCAGAGAGCTTGGAGGGAGGGAGGAGGGTTTGCTTCATCTTAGACACTGGCAAGGAAGAATAGAAATCAATATAATTCTTCACCTGAAGAGTGGAAATAACAAAATATAAGTTTCAAAGAAGGAAGAAAATTTGATCTGTCAAACATCAGGAAACAAATAAAATATATCAAAAATAAAAATTGAAAATGATAAACATACTTCGACACAGAAGTTGTAGTGGTGTATATAAGTAGATTGAATTTGTAAATCACAAGAAGGAGAATCTCAGAATGTACTCTTTTTAAAGAATTACATCTAGCCACATATTGTTGGCAAGTGAAAGAAATAAAAGATAAAGAAATAGAATAATAGAAAACGCCAAGCTGGACCTCATGGTAAAAACTTGTGATCTCAATCCTCAGAAGGCTGAGGTGGGGTCACAAGTTCAAGGTCTCCCTGGACTAAAAAGTGAGTTCAAGACCAGTTTGGACAAATCAATGAAATGATGTCTCAAACAAACAAACAAACAAACAAACAAACAGCTTAGGAATCTGGTGTGGTGGTAGAATGCTTGCCAAATATGAGTAGGGTCTGGACTCAAACCTTAGTAACACACACACACACACACACACACACACACACACACACACACACGAATAGTTAACTGAGAAGATAAAAGGATGAAGAAGTTAATTTTAAGAATCACCTTGGAGTGTAGTTTTACTATTGTTGCTGTGATAAAATCTCATGGCTGAAGTAACAGCTACGAGAAAGGGCTTATTTGGCTCACAGTTCCAGGTGACAGTCCATCACGGGGGAAATCAAGGTGTCAGGAACTTGAAGCAGCTAGTCACACCCACAGTTAAGAACAGCAATGGATTAATGCTGTGTACCTACTTGTGCTCAGCCCCTCTCCATCTTCATACATATAGAGACCAGGACCCAAACCCAAAAACTGTCTACATGAGTGGGTCTTTCTGCTTCAATTAACAAAATTAGACAATCTCCTGCAGACCTGGCTACAGGTCAACACCATCAAGACAATTGCAAATTGAAATTCTCTTCCCAGGTAATTCTAAATTATATCAAGTTGACAATTAAAACCAATCACCATAGAGCAAATTTTAGGTGAGATTAACAGTGAAATCAGCAAGCTCTGAGTGGAAAAGATCACCCTAATGTAGGCAGACATCATCTAACCAAGTCCTGTATACATGAAGATGGGCAAATTCTGCCAGACTATCTCAACATCAGTTCCCTTAGATATCTACCCTTCTGATCAGATACCAACTATTTGGATCTGATATTATTTATAATATGGTTCTGTTTCTCCACAAAGGAGGTATGAACTAGGCAGTTTCATAATAGTAAAGAACAATAGGTGAGTGGAGGATGGTGATTTTAATCCCACCACTCAGGAGGATTTGTGGGATCTCTTGAGAGTTCGAGGCCAGCCTGGTTTACATATTGAGTGTCAGCCAAAGCCACATAATAGACCATGTCTCAAAAAAAATTACAAGCATATATGGTGTAGTGGTTTGAAGTGGAAATTTCTGTTTTCTTTGGAAACTCAGTTGTATCATGTGATGCTTTTCTGGAAAATGTCCTGTAAGAGGATGTTTTGCTGAAGGGAGAGGTCATGTGATGTTTTGCTGGAGCAGACGCTTCAGAGAGTCTGTGATGTTTGAAAAGAGTTATAAATGGAACTCCACAGACAGTGATAGGATGCTCTTGCATTGCTGCTATACCTTATAACACTTTGCTGGGCTTTGCTGGCCTTGCAATGCTTTGCTGCTTTTCTCTGGTCTTCTTTGTAGAGAGAAACATGCCAAAAGACTTCTCATGGTATTCCGGCTGATTCTTGTCATTTCTGCTGACTGCAAATTTGACTGAACCTTGTGGTTTCTGCTGGATTGACCCAATGCTACTGATTCTTGTTTGGTGTTTGCTATTGGTGCTGATATCCTGACAATGAAGATTGGAATTATCCCAAAGAACTACTTGTAAAATAATCCTTTAATCCCCTTGTCCACAACTCCCTTGTCCTACAAACCTTCTTTTTTCCCCTACCTCTTATTGGTGGGCTAGAAGGGAGGTTGAAGCATTGTAGAATCCTAAATAAAATAGGCTTTGAAAAACCTAAAGCTACAGTGGCTTGAATAATAATGCCCCATAGGTTCATATAGGTGTGGCCTTGTTGGAGTAGGTGTGGCCTTGTTGGAGTAGGTGTGGCCTTGTTGGAGTAGGTGTGGTCTTGTTGGAGTAGGTGTGGCCTTGTTGGAGAAAATATTTCACTGGGAGAGGCCTTTGAGGTTTCAAAAAACTATGCCAGACCCAATCTCCCTTTCCCTCTCCCTCTGCCTACAGATCAGGGTATAGATCTCAGATAAGGCTGCAGCAACAACTACCTATGAGCTGCCATGCTCTCTGTTATGATGACAGTGAACTAAACCGCTGAAACTGTAAGCAAGCCCCTGATTTAGCACTTTCTCTTATAATAGTTGCCTTGGTCATGGAGTCTCTTTATAGCAATTGAACAATGTCTACAGCGTAAGCCATCCACAAATGAAGAGGTCTGACCTAAACAATACACATTCAAAACAGACTATGTAAGAGTGTAGAGTAATGGGGATAAAGTTTTGAAAAAAAATCAAAACAGTAAATCTAAGAAGATATTTTTACAAATGTTTATTAAGGTAGATAAGAAATAAATAAGCAGCCCCTCTCTTGGTCCTTGTGGCTGGGGCAGACACCTAGCTGGTTTGCTCCCCTGAATATACCATATCCTGAGCCAACCTAGAGGAACCAAGGCACTCAGAATAGTGGACACCTAGCTGGTTTGTTCCCATGAAGACACCATATCCTGCGCCATCCTAGAGGAACCACGGCACTCAGAGCAGCAGGATTTCAGGATCCCAGAGGCAGTCTGAGTCCTAGGAGCTCTTCCACCCAGGAACTCAGAATCACAGGATCTAAGAGACATCTGGACTTTGAGTAGTTCTGACATAAGCCAGATAACTAGAAAGACAGACACTAGTGAGAGACAGTGAGTGCAGGTAACACTACAGTTAACTAGATGTTGAAAGGCAAGCACAAGAACATAAGCAACAGAAACCAAGGTTACTTGGCATCATCAGAACTCAGTTCTCCTACCATAGCAAGTTCTGGACACCTCATCACATGGCAAAAGCAGGATTCAGAATTAAAATCACTTCTCATGATAATGATAAAGGACTTTTAAAAGGACATAAATAACTCCTTTAAAGAAATACAGGAGAACACAGGTAAACAGATAGAAGCCCTTAAAGAGGAAATACAAAAATCCCTTAAAGAATTGCAAGAAAACACAACCAAATAGGTGAAGGAATTAAACAACACCATCCAGGATCTAAAAATGGAAGTAGAAACAATCAAGAAATCTCAAAGGGAGACGACCATGCAGATAGAAAACCTAGGAAAGAGACCAGGAGTCATAGATGCAAGCATCACTAACAGAATACAAGAGATAGAAGAGAGAATCCCATGTGCAGAAGATACCATGGAAAACATTGACACAACTGTTAAAGAAAATGCAAAATGCAAAAAGCTCCTAACCCCAAACATCCAGGAAACCCAGGACTCAATGAGAAGACCAAACCTAAGGATAAGAGAACACAAATGCCAGCCCAGACTACTATAGCCATCAAAGTTCTCAATCACTGTAGATGGAGAAACCAAGATATTCCATGACAAAACCAAATTTACACAATATCCCACAAATCCAGCACTACAAAGAACAATAGATGAAAAACTCCAACAAAAGGAGGGGAACTACAACCTAGAAAAAGCAAGAAAGTAATCTCCCAACAAACTCAAAAGAAGATAGCTACACAAACATAATTCCACCTCTAATAACAAAAACAACAGGAAGCAACAATTATTTTTCCTTAATATCTCTTAACATCAATGGACTCAATTCCCCAATAAAAAGACATAGAATAACAGACTGGATACATAAAAAGGACCCAGCATTTTGCTGCATACAGGAAATGTACCTCAGTGACAAAGACAACACTACCTCAGAGTAAAAGGATGGGAAACATTTTTTCAAGCAAATGATCCCAAGAAATAAGCTGAAGTAGTCATTCTAATAGCAAATAAAATCGACTTTCAATCAAAAGTAATGAAAAAAGATACAGAAGGACACTTGGTATTTATCAAAGGAAAAATCTACCAAGATGAACTCTCAAGTCTGAATGAACATCTATGCTCCAAATGCAAGGGTACCCACATTCACAAAAGAAACTTTACTAAAGCTCAAAGCACACATTGTAACTCACACAATAATAGTGGGGGATTTCAACACTCCTCTCTCAGCAATGGACATATCATGGAAACAGAAACTAAACAGAGACACACTGGAATTAATAGACATTATGAACCAAATGGATTTAACAGATATCTATAGAACATTTCATCCTAAAACAAAAGAATATATCCTTTTCTCAGCACCTCATGGTACCCTCTCCAAAATAAACCATATAATTGGTCACAAAACTGGCCTCAAAAGATACAAAAAGTTTGAAATAATTCCTTGCATCCTATCAGATCACCATGGACTAAGGCTGGTCTTCAATAATCAAAAAAACAAACAAACAATAGAAAGCCCACATACACGTGAAATTGAACAATGCTCTGCTCAATGATGACTTGGTCAAGGAAGAAATAAAGAAATTAAATACTTTTAAGAATTTAATGATAATGAGGACACATCATACCAAAACTTGTGGGACTCCATGAAAGCAGTGCTAAGAGGAAAAGTCATATCTCTAAGTGCCTAAAAAAAAGAAACTGGAGACAGCATACACTAGCAACTTGAGAGCACACCTGAAAGCTCTAGAATAACAACAACAACAACAACAACAACAACAAAAGCAAAGACACCCAAGAGGAGTGAACAGCAGGAAATAATCAAACTCAGGGCTGAAATCAACCAAGTAGAAGCAAAGCGAACTATACAAAGTATTGACAAAACCAGGAGCTGGTTCTTTGAGACAATCAACAAGATAGATAAATCTTTAGCCAGACTAGCCAGAGGGCACAGAGACAGTATACAAATTAATAAAACCAGAAATGAAAAGGGAGACATAGCAACAGAAACTGAGGAAATTCAAAAAATCATCAGTTCCTACTACAAAAGCCTATACTCAATAAAACTGGACAATCTGGATGAACTGGGCAATTTTCTAGACAGATACCAGGTACCAACGTTAAATCAGGAGCAGATAAACCATGTAAACAGTCCCATAACTCCTAAAGAAATAGCATCAGTCATTAAAAGTCTCCCCACCAAAAAAAGTCCAGGACCAGATGGTTTTAGTGCAGAATTCTATCAGACCTTCAAGGAAGACCTAATACCAATTCTCTTGAAACTATTCCACAGAATAGAAACAGAAGGAACACTACAAAATTCGTTCTATGGAGCTACAATCATGCTCATACCTATAAACCACACAAAAACCCAACAAAGAAAGAAAACTTCAGACCAATCTCCCTTATGAATATCGATGCAAAAAATACTCAACAAAATTCTTGAAAACTGAATCCAAGAACACATCAAAACAATCATCCATCATGATCAAGTAGGCTGTATCCCAGTGATGCAGGGATGGTTCAATATTTGGAAATCCATCAACGTAATACACTATATAAACAAACTCAAAGAAAAAACCCACACGATCATCTCACTAGATGCTGGATGCTGAGAAAACATTTGACAAAATTCAAAATCCCTTCATGGTAAAATTCTTGGAAAGATCAAGGCCCATACCTAAACATAGTAAAAACAATATACAGCAAGCCAGTAGCCAACGTCAAACTAAATGGAGAGAAACTTGAAGCAATCCGACTAAAATCAGGGACTAGACAAGGCTGCCCACTCTCTCCCTACCTATTGAAAATAGTACTGGAAGTCCTAGCCAGAGCAATTAGACAACAAAAGGAAGTCAAAGGGATACAAATAGGAAAGGAAGAAGTCAAAATTTCTCTATTTACAGATATGATAGTACACTTAAGTGACCCCAAAACTTCTACCAGAGAACTCCTAAACCTGATAAACAATGTCCACAAAGTGGCTGGATATAAAATCAACTCAAACAAATCAGTAGCCTTCCTATACTCAAAGGATAAACAGATTGAGAAAGAAATTAAAGAAATAACACCCTTCACAACAGTCACAATAATATAAAATACCTTGGTGTGAAGCTAACCAAGCAAGTGAAAGATCTGTATGACAAGAACTTCAAGTCTCTGAAGAAAGAAATCGAAGAAGATCTCAGAAGATGGAAAGATCTTTCATGCTCATGGATTGACAGGATTAATATAGTAAAAATGGCCATCTTGCCAAAAGCAATCTACAGAATCAATGGAATCTCCATCAAAATTCCAACTCAATTCTTCATAGAGATAGGAAGAGCAATTTGCAAATTCATTTGGAACAACAAAAAACCCAGGATAGTGAGAACTGTTCTTAACAATAATAGAAGTTCTGGGGGAATCACCATCCCTGACCTCAAACTGTACTACAGAACAATAGTGATAAAAATTGCACGGTATTGGTACAGTGACATACAGGAAGACCAATAGAATAGAACTGAAGACCCAGAAATGAACCCACACACCTATGGTCACTTGATCTTTGATAAGGAGCTAAAACTGTCCCATGAAAAAAGGACAGCATTTTCAAGAAACGGTGCTGGTTCAACTGGAGGTCAGCATGTAGAAGAATGCAAATCAAGCCATTCTTATTTCCTTGTACAAAGTTCAAGTCCAAGTGGATAAAGACCTTCACATAAAACCAGATACACTGAACCTAATAGACAAGAAGGTGGGGAAAAGCCTCGAATACCCGGGCACAGGGGGAATGTTCCTGAACAGAACACAGATGGCTTATGCTCTAAGATCAAGAATTGACAAATGGGACCTCATAAAATTGCAAAGCTTCTGTAAGGTAAAGGACACTGTCAATAGGATAAAATGGCAATCAACAGATTAGGAAAAGACCTTAACCAATCCTATATCCGATAGAGGGTTAATATCTAATATATACAAAGAACTCAAGAAATTAGACTCCAGACAACCAAATAACCCTATTAAAAATGGGGTACAGAGCTAAACAAAGAATTCTCAACTCAGGAAACTTGAATGGCTGAGAAGCACCTAAAGAAATGTTCAACATCCTTAGTCATCAGGGAAATGCAAATCAAAACAACCCTGAGATTCTACCTCATACCAGTCAGAATGGCTAAGATCAAAAACTCTGTTGATAGCAGATGCTGGCGAGGATGTGGAGAAAGAGGAACACTCCTCCATTGTTGTTTGGATTGCAAGCTGGTACAACCACTTTGGAAACCAGTTTGGCAGTTCCTCAGAAAATTGGACCTAGCATTACCTGAGGACCCACCTGTACCACTCCTGGGCATATACCCAGAAAATGCTCCAATATATAACAAGGACATATGCTCCACTATGTTCATAGCAGCCTTATTTATAATAGCCAGAAGCTGGAAAGAACCCAGATGTCCCTCAACAGAGGAATGGATACAGAAAATATGGTACATTTACACAATGGAGTGTTACTCAGCTATTAAAAACAATGAATTCGAGAAATTCTTAGGCAAATGAATGGAAGTAGAAAATATCATCCTGAGTGAGTTAACCCAATCACAAAAGAACACACATGGTATGCACTCACTGATAATTGGATATTAGCCCCAAAGATCACAATACCCAAGATACAACTCACAGACCACATGAAACTCATGTAGAAGGAAAACCAAAATGTGGGTGCTTTAGTCCTTCTTAGAAGGAATAACAAAATACTCATGGGAGCAAATATGGAGACCAAGTGTGGGACAGAAACTGAAGGAGAAGTCATCTGGAAACTGTTTCACCTGGGTATCCATTCCATATGCAGCAACCAAAGGTAGACACTGATGTGGATGCCAGGAAGTGCATGCTGACAGGAGCCTGATATACTTGTCTCCTTAGAGGTCTGCCAGAATCTGACATATACAGAGGTGGATGCTCACAGCTAACTACTGAACTAATCACAGGGTCCCCAATGGAGGAGTGAGAGAGAAGACTGCAGGAGCTGAAAGGGTTTGTGACCTCATGGCGAGAGCAACAATACCAACCAACAAGAGCTCTCAGGGTCTAAACCACCAGCCTGGTAGCATATAGGGAGGGACCCATGACTCCATCTGTACATGAAGGGGAGGATGGCCTTGTTGGGCATAGGTGGGAGAGGAGGTCCTTGGTCCAGTGAAGGCTGGATGCCCCAGTGTGGGGGAATTTGAGGGTGGGGAGGTGGGAGTGGGAGGGTGGGTGGGAGCACATCCTCATAGAAGCAGGAGGAGGGGGTTGGAGTGGGAGTTCCTGGGTGGGGAGAAATAGGGAAAGAGGATTACATCTGAAATGTAAATAAAATAGCCAATAAAAATAAAAAAACCAAAACAAATAAGCAACTAGTTGAAGATTAATGAGCTCTGCCTTCTGTCTTTCAGTGTATCTAACTTTGCCTAGAAAACAAATACCCAATTTATTGATAGAGTTCTCAGGGAACAATTGTACCAGTATATTATGTGCTTGGGTCATAAAAGGAGCCTCAAAAATTTCCAAAAATTAAGTTTGCACAAATTATATTTGTTTAGAAAAAGCAACAATAACAAAAGGTAATATTTAAAAATATCTATTAATAAAAAGGTAATATTTAAAAATATCTATTACTAAAAATTAATATCTTTTAAATACTAAAGTACCTAGTTTATGAAAGAAATGAAAGACAAATTATAAAAATTTTTTGATTATGTCTCTGTGGCAAATTTTAAAATCTCTGATGAAAAAGACTTTCTTTAACAATTTACTAATTTATTCCTGTTGGGAATTTGGAAGTAAAACCCAACTCAGGACTTTAATAATCTATCATTTATGGTATTTTTGGACTAACATAAATAGTATCAAACTTGGCTTAAAATCAGGTGTGTAGCCAGTGGAATTATTTACTTACTTAACATTTAAATCATTCTACCTAGGGCCAAGGTTCATTTTGAAAAGGCTTGTATCTTCAATGTCATCCCAAGATGATTCGGATAGGATCATGTGTTAGAGGATTGGTCTTGGTGGGACAGTATTGGAGGGTGATAAAACCCTTTAGACTTAGACACTACTGGGAGGAAATTAGATCACGGGGGTATTGGCTTTTGAAGGTAGTATTCCTGGTTTGTTGGTTAGTCTTTTCAGAATGGCTTGTTGCACTTGGGGAGATCCTGAGTCAGTAAGGTGCTTGCCACATGAGAATGAGGATCCAGCATCCACTTAAAAAGTGAGCAGTGTCTGTGATCCTACTGCTGGACACAACCTCTTTCGAACTAGGGAGGATAGTTTAAGATTGATTGCATGCAAAAAAAAAAGTATTTATCTATTATTATTTAAAATTTTGGAGGAAAGGGATCTGTTGATGCTTTCAAAATGTAACTAACAATTAGAATTTTAAAAAGAGTTCATCAGGACATTCAGACAACTTATCAGCATAGGTAAGTTACATTACTCTATATTAGAAAACGGCTGGGCATGGTGCACATACTTTAATCCTTGGGAAGCAGAGGCACAAGAATCTGTGAGCTCTAGTCTAGGCCAGCCAAGGCTACATAGCAAGAGTTTGTCTAAAAGAGAAAAAAGTTGGGGAAAAAAGAAAAGTAAAAAGTAGAAAATAGCATTTTAATGTCAAGAAAAATCACACAACATCTATAAATTAATAAAGAATGAAGAAGCCTAGGAGCTGCTGCACAGCTCAGTGCGGGAGTGCTGGTGGAGCATGCACAAGGCCTGGGCTTTCATTCCCAGCATGCATGCCCCAATCAAGATTTATTTTTATTAAAGGACATTAGAAAACAGTCAAATAAATAAAGCAAAATATCATGCTAACAGATGGGCTGATTTAAATGTAAACTATTTAATTCCCTTAAAATTAATTTACAGATCAATATAATTCTAATAAAACTTTGAGAGATTTTTGGAGTGAAACCAATAGAATGAATTGTATCTGGCAAATATTTCAGGGCAATTTTAGAAAGCAAAACAAAGCAATTGAAATCTTTGAGCCAAGGGAGCAAACTACAAAGTTAGACAGACCTGTGTACACATGGGGGTTTGATATATAGGGGCTGGATTCCACAAATTTGTGAAGAAATGATGAATTATTTAGAATTAGATATTGGAAATAAGAAAATACAAGAGATTCATATTTCCTATTACAGAAGAAACTCTGACTATATTAGAGTATTATATTATATACTATATTAGTATATATATAGACATATATACTAAATGTCAAATATGCAAGAAAATATAGAACACCAAGAAAAGAAAACTTCTTTCATAAACACTATAGGCTAGGTTCTCTGAAAAACAAACTCAAATGACTTCAGATGGAAGTTTATCAGATCTTGGAATCCAGACCTATGGAGGATTAAAGGAAACATGCTAGGTTGTACAGTTTTCACAGAGGCTTCAGCTGATCTCCTGACAGAAGCATGGTGCTGGGACAGCCCCGGCAGGGGTTGGGCAGCACTTCCGTTATTTGCATTGATCCATGCTGGGAAGCAGGCTACCCTAAAAAGGAGGCACCACCAATGCTGGACCTGCTGTTGTATCTCGTTGATAACTGGTAATATGCTGCTCTGAGTGTGGGTGTACTCATATCTCTGTGAGATGCTATTTTTAAACCTTTTGCATACACACCCAGAATGAGATTATTGGATCACATAGTGCTCTGTTTTTAATACTGTGGAGATCTGCAGCACTGTTTTCCATATAGCAATACCATCTTACATGGTCACCAACACTAATGAGTATGAGGTGGTAGCTCAGTGTTGGTTATTATTCCTTTAATCCAATTTATTTTAAAGGTAAAATTAATACCAGGCATGGTATTAACGTAGATGGAGGTGTTTTTCTAATTGCCTCTTGATTTTGTCAATAAAAATGATGGAAGCCAATCGTTGGGTGAAGGAGAAAAGATGGGATTTCCAGGTCCCAGGAGGAAGAGGGGGTGAGATAGAGTGGACTTCCCAGCCAGGCTTTGGGGAGAGGAGAATGTGTGCCCTGTAAGGCCTGGGGGAAACTAGAACCGGTCGGTGGCAGCCTCCGCCACTGGCTGAATTCTGATATAGGATAGCTTATGAACTTAGGGCAATTCTAAGCCCAGCAGTTGTGTTATCTGACTAGTTTTAAAATATTAAGGCTGTCTGGTGTTTTCCATCCTTGGAGGTGGGGGTGGTTGGCCTGTGGAGAGAGAGTGCACTTCCCTGAGTTCATGGGAAAAGCATGAGAGCTGGCAGTTTGGCAGAGCTGAGTGAGCTTGACTAAGCTAGTGGGGGCAGAGTAAGACAGCTGTTGCTGGCATCTGAGCATAGCGAGGGCTGCGGCACCGGGTTTTTAAAAATTACATGCTACAACTCACACCTTTGAAATCCAGCACTCAGGAGGTAGAGGCAGAGGCAGGTAATCTCTTGAGTTCAAGGCCAGCCTGGTCTAAATAGTGAGTGACAGGTCAGCCAAGGATACATTCATAGAGGGACAAAACAAAACAAACAACAATAACAAAAAAAAAAAAAAAACCAAAAAAACAAAACAAACTGCCTAACCAAAAAAAAAAAAAAAAAAAAAAAAACCAAACCAACAACAAAAACACAACCCCACCCCCAGAATAAAATTATCTTATTATAAAAGCAACACACGCTCATTATAGAAAGGAAGGAAGTATAGTGAAGAAAATCTCTTGCACTTCTGGTATTTCAAGATGATTGGTGTTAACGTTTTAGCTTAGTCTTCAGGTTTTTTTTTTTTTTCTGTCCATATATACCCATGGCTAATAATAAAATTCATCAAAAGGCCAAAAGGCCTCCTGTTTTCTTATGAATATATCCTGTACCAGGTCCTACCTGCCCCTGAGGGAAAGCACCCCAAACAACTTGCATAACTATATTTTAGCTCTAAATGTACTTAAAAACATAATCCCGAGAGCATACTATTTGCTAGACTAAATCTGGTTAGAACAAAACTTACTTAATTCCTACTGGCGAGTTGTTTATGAAGTTTTCCTGCCAAAAATACTTGTACATAAACTTTCCTACATATTTACAATGTTTTCTTTTAATACATTTCTAGAAATTACCTTGAAAACAAAATGTTTAATGACTGCTTATTATACTGTCTGGATTGTGTTCAGAAATGAAAATATATTGTCACAATGCAGTGAAATAAATACACTCATTACCTCTTTTCAAAGAGAAAGTTAAAACACGAGACTTGAATTTACTTGAATTTAGGGTCACAGAAATGGAAAATGTAGGCCTGCAACTTGAATGGATAGCCTGGGCTATGGTGATTCAAGTACAGGATAGATAGATGCTAGAAGAGTTTAAGTCCACCTTAGATCACTAGTGGAGGGAGCCTGACCGTTCGGTTATTTCCATACGAGCTGAAATCATCCAAAACCAAACTCTTCTGTTCTGTTTGCTTGTTAGAACATTTTCTTGCCAGGACGATTATTATTCTAACAGGATGTACAGTGTTCGTTACTGAGCTTAACTCTAGAAGAGAATACAAGTTGACATTTAATCTATGGATGGCAATGTTTTCATGTTCTTTTAGTTTAGATTTCAAGGCACCCAGGACAATGCTTCTCTGTGCTTCACTTTAGAGTTCTTAGACAGAGGGGATGGCCTTTGTCTACTTCTGCATGTGGATGTTAGGGTGGATAATCTAATGAGCCCTTTGAATAAGAATGCACGAGAGTGTGTCTGGATGTGTTAATGGCAGAATACTACTTTCCCTTTTACATTTAACTCAAAATTTAAAATAGAACAAATTTAGAAACACAAGATACAACTTTATATAACTGCACTTACAAATGGGAGTAAAAGCAGGACGAGTGAGGAATGTTTGGCTTCTTCATTAAAGAAGTCTAATTTCAGTGTCTTAATATGTATAATTTAACCAAAGAGAGTGCACAGGAACAACACTGGGAAGAAAAAAAATTAAAAGGCTAACATGTTACTAATTGTGTTATTTGGCCTTTTATTACTATAACAAAATACTTAGATCAACTTAAAAAGAGGGAAGGTTTATTTTGGCTCACAGTTCATTATCAATTGCCCAATTGCTTTGGCTCTGTGACAACATAGCACACCATTGTGGATGCTCATGACATTTGAGAGAATTCTTACTTCATAATTGTTGAGACAGTAATGTTTATGTTCCTCAAGTCCCCAAAGAGTGCTTGGCACACAAAAGTATTTGTTGAATAAAGGAATGATCTGCCCACATTCCAAAGGCGGAGCAGACCTGTGACCTGCAGTGCATAAAACCCTACTCTCTTAATTCTCCCCCCACCTTCCCCCCAGTTTTATATTCAGAAACCACTTCTTATCTACAGGTGGTAAAAGTGAAAGCTAGTGGTTGGGGACAGTGGCAGCGGAAGGGTTGGTGGCGGTAGTGATGGTGGTGATGTACAGGTATTGGGAGAAAGCAGGACGTTTGTATCAGCCAGTTGCTATGGGTGCAAAGAAAATTAGAAAACTAGATCTGCCCGATTTTGGTTATCTCCGGATGTCATTCATGCAGAACAAAGGAAGACACTTCCTTAGAAGCAGGATTTGGTGAGGCGCCAGTAGGATGCTGTGGTGGAAAACTTCCACATCCGCTTTTTGCAGACTGTGGTGTAGCCCCATCCGCTGAGAGGAGGACTCACTTCAAGTTTCAGCCACACTAACCACTGAGCAATGCAAACGCCAAGAGAGCTGCTAACCAAGATCCAGATTCCTCCTATGGGATTTAAAGTACAGGAAACCATGCCTGGACAGGCGGTCCAAGCACATAGGGGGGTGGAGACTGAAGAGGAGAGCTGGCGTGGCATGCTGCTTTCAGTCCTTAGGCAAAGGTCGCCCCAGGTCGAGGGCTGGGCCCTGGAAAAGGGTAAAGTAACACGCAGTGCCAAAGGGCCACTACCTCCCTACTGTTCTCGAGTCTTCTGGAGAGTTCTGAGCTGCGAACTTTCATCCTTGCCCTGGACTGAACATATTAAACAGCCCTTTCTTTTTGACTGGAGGTGGGGTGGCGTGGGGACAGCTGCCAGTGAATGAGCGACACACACCTATGCAATACCCTCAAACTCACAAATAAGGCCCGAACGGCTAAAATTACCCCCTAAGAAACTAAACTGCAAAACTGCAACTCTTGCCTCCTTGGTGGGACTAAATGGCCTTCTGTTCATGCCAGCGAGTTTTCCAGTCGAACAACAGGAGACTCAAATCTACAGGGACTGTCCTGTCATGTTAAAGTTCAAATATCTGAGGAAAAAGAGAGCAAGCGAAGGAAATCCGCGTGAGGCGGTGCGTCAAGCTCCGCACTCAAACCTTCAGGAGTGGGAAATCTAAGACGTCCGCGCGTCGCGGTGTGCAGCTTCCTTTTCTCTAAAAACCCTAGAAACTAGCGGTGCGTGCCTGCTTGTCAGGAGTGGTACTGGAGGAGAGGCGAAGCTCGCCGGAGCGGCGAGCCCCCAAGGGCGAGGCGTCCTCCATAGCGCTCCAGTTCAAGTTTCGGTGGAAACTTTCTCGCAGAGGCTCCGCCCCCTTCACCTAGGAAACCCGTGCGCGTTGTAGTGCACGCAGTCTGAGTCTCTGGAGCACCTGGCAGAGGCGGGTCTGGGAGGCAGGGCGGGGCTTGCTGGGGGCGGGGTCTGAGGCAGCAGAAGCCCTAGGGGCGGGGCCTGGGCGCGCTCCCCTGAGTCGCCCGGCAGGTTGGGTCCCGCCCCTGCCACCTCCCTGCCCAGACTCCTCGGAGGGTGCGGGCTGTGGGGCGGGGACCAGCCCGAGACCTGCGAAGCTCCGCCACCGGCGCTGGAGAAAAGTTGTTCCTCGACCTTCTCTCGCTGGGTGATTTGTCCTCGGGTCCTCAGGCTGTGTTGAAGCCAGGGCTGGAGGTCACCGCGCCCAGACGCGCGAGGGCAGCTGCCCCGGCGCCGGGAGTTGGGTGTTGGGCCCGGAGGAGCCGGCTCAGTCCTCTGTAGTGCCCTGTGCACTGGCCGCTCAGTTGTACCCCGCCCTCACCCCCGCCGTACAAACTTTCTGACCGTCGAGGGGACACCGGGTGGCAGGAGGATCCGCGACCGTACGCAGGTAAGAAATCTGTGCTTGGAGGATTGCTTTTATTTTATTTTAGGGTGTTGGAGGAGGAAGAGGCTGTCCCGAGAACCTCCTTCCTGCATCCTGCTGGGTGGCAGGAGCAGGTTTTGGAGAGAGGACCGGCAGGACGGCTGGGAAGGTCCCACCCTAAAGCCCTGTGAGACGCTGCGGGCTCCTGCAGGCGACGTTACTCATGACCGACCCTGGGCGAAGACGGACAGTTTGTTTTGACGGAGGAAGATGGCATCAGGCTCTCCACTCCCTTTCTCGGTCCTTTGGGTCGTAGCGCCTGGGTCCCCCAGGAATAACTGGCAGAGACGTTGAGATCTGGATCTCTCCAAACCTTTCCTGGCTTACACCGGAGACGGAGGCGGTGCCACTGGGCTTGCAGCACTTTCCTGCTGTGAGGAATTTATTGTTGGCTGGCTGTTGCTCAATTTCATAAATTCTCTGATGAAACTTAGTTTGAGTTATGGTTATCAGTGCTGGCGCGCGCGCGCGCGCGCGCGCGCGCGCGTGTGTGTGTGTGTGTGTGTGTGTGTGTGTTTCCCTGACTTCAACAAAGCTCTCTTGTTAACCTCACTCATGTGAGGTTAGCTAGCTATTGTTTTATTTCAAGCTCGGGTAGATGAGGTGTTGGTGGTGACAGCTACTGTGGTTGCTTGGAGTTTTGGAGAGGGTCCGGAGAATTAGCCCAGGTTGACTTCAGCCTCCTGTACTTGACAGATCAGCTGTCGACCATTCTACAGGTGCTGCACCCTTCCAGATACAGGGACTACGACATCCCCTTCTCCAAGGGAAAGAGCTCCAAACCAGGCCATTCTCAGGAGGAGGAAGGGTGGGAAGATGGCAGACCAATTGTTGCCTTTTTTAGGTTGGGCCTACTACTCATCTGTTGGCTGCTCTGAGAGGGCCCTGCTATCAAATTCATCTCATTAGGAAGTCAGCTGCTTTCAGCTAATAGCCATAGCAGCTCTGATGAAATTATATAGGTCATTGAAAAATAATTCCTGCTTAACCACCTTTATCCTGTTGATTAGCAAGGGGAAGATTTTCCCTCCTTGATGTACCTGTCTGACCTCTCTTGTGCACCTAGCACTAAATAGCACGAAGTTGCCCAGACCTAATGGACCCCAACCAGTGTCCTCATTTGGAGAATGTCAATGGTCCTCTTGGGACAGAAACTGAGTGAGAGATTCAGTCCAATATGGCAGCCAGGTTGGCTTTACTTTTCAGATATTACAGGCTGATTTCTTTGAACACCAACAAATTCTTTCTCATGACACTGATAAGAATTTTGTCCATCTTTGTTTTGATATGAGTTAAGTTTGAGGTCCCGTTTGTCATTTCTCTTCTAATTTTAGGAATAAGATTAAATTACATGGGAGGAAGGGCAAGAGAGGTTGGCATCTCAGAAGTGGATCCAGAGTGGCTGAGAGTGGTTAGTCATTTAGGCTCACCTGCCCAGCTAGCTTTTTCTTGCTTCCAACTGCTGGATGGTTCTGTACCTCCCAGGTTTGGTTCAGAGTTCTTTCTGCAAAGTTCTTTCTCTAGCAGAACTCTAAGAGTCAATAGCTATAAACCAAGAAACAAATGTACAAACGTATGTGACAAGGTGGGGGTGAGGAGAGAGACCAGGGAGTAAAATAGTGAACTTGTGTTACTTTTCTCTTTCTACAAGTTTTTTTTTCTTTCTTTTTTTTTTCCCCCATGAAACTCACTGAGAGGGATACAGTGAGACTAGGCTGGATTTGAACTCACGAACCCAACAGTGGGTTCTGCCACCAGAAGGCAGGCACTAAAACCCTGCACCACCACATGCTTGCAGTTTACAAGGTTTTAAAGTCAGTGCCTCATGCTTGCTAGGGAAGCACTCTATTTCAGAGTGACATCCTCTGTTACTTCTCAGAGGAGACTTTGGTGAAGAGTATCCCTCCTGTGTGAAAATATTACAAAATGACCATCTCTGATCTCTGCTTAGACCCCTGGCCTTCATTCTCTGTGCACAGGCTTGTCCAAAAGGCAGACCCTCAGACTCTGGCTTTGAAGCTCAGTTTATAGCTACTTCATCTTTATTCTCACCAAATTCCAGGCTGTAGTTAATAGCCTACGGAGAGAAATGGTGCCCAAAGAGTGAGCAGAACCCCAAGGATTTTGTTTATGGATCTGTTGGATAACACAGTAACAGAAACAAACCTTTCTACAGTGTCATGATTGACAGGTGCTGTCAGGCTGCCATATTTAGGCTGTGTAATGTGAACACCTTTCAGTAAGTACATTGTACTTGGACTACACAGGAGGAACAGATGAGGCTTGGAGTTGTAAGAGAGACTTGTTTAGGACATACTCAGGTTCTGGGAATAGTGCACTTACACTTGAATGTAAGATTTTTGACTTATGGAGCATACTTGGAATTTTTTTCCCTGTTACAACTCATTAAGTTTTTGGATGTAAAGTGTGTGTGTGTTTTGGAAGTCAGAGGACAATGTTAGGTGATTTTCTCAGTATCCTTCACCTTATTTTTTTGACACAGGATCTTGTATGAACTTGATCCTGAGGAGTTTTCCTGTCTCCACCTCCAGCACTGGGATTGCAGGTTCACTGACACTATCACTGGCCTTTTTACTTGGTGCTTAGAGCATGCATGTTGCTGATCAAACTATCACCCCAGCTCAATACAAGAATTTATCAAAATGTACTTATTTATTTATTTATTTATTTATTTATTTATTTGAGTGTGAGCTAGTGAAAATGAGAGCCAGTTAGTGCCCCTGTGCACATGTGGAAGTCAGAGGACAATGTTTATGGAGTTGATTCTCAACTTTACATGGATCCCAGGGTAGGAGCACAGGTCATTAGGTTTGCTCTTCAAGCCTCCTTAGCCTCTGAGCCATCTGTGGCCAGCCCCAGATCTTACCCTTATCAACCCAAATGAGAACTTCTGTGGATACAGGACAGAAGGAGTATGTACACACATGTGCACACGCGCACGCACACGCACACTCTCAATGGGAAAAAACCCACAACAAAACCCCTAAGCTCAACCCAAATGTAGTGATAAGCATGTCCTTAGAAGCACTGGCATAACTACAGGAAGACATAGCTGTGGGTTGCAGAGTCTTTTAAAAGACTTTTTTTTTTTTTGTAGAAGAGGAAAATATAACTTAGGGTAAAGAGGTAAATTTAGGCAAGAGTCTGCTGAGCTTGGCTATACATTTTATCATATTAGATAATGTCTTATTCTGTGTGTATGCTTTTTGTTTTTAAATCTTTTGGCAAGGATAAACTCAGAGTTTGCTGTCAGATTTTAGAGCTAGTGGGGACCACTGAGACTGCTCATTTCCCATTCTCTCATCCTGCTGGTGGGGAAGCCGAGGTATTGACTTTTACATGGTTTACTTGATGTCTTGTTATAGTAGAGATGAGAACCTCTCTCTTATATTCTTTTCCAGGCAGGTAGAAAATTATCCCATGTTTATAATCCCTCAAACACCTTTCCAGCATAGTAAACTTCTTAAAGTTTTTTACAATGTTGAGATAGTCACAGGACTATGAATTTAGAGACATTATCTATTATTCCTTTTATTTCCAATATAAAAATACTTCCAATACTGTTAGGGTTTGGAGAATGCATGCTTTTTGCTGTTAAGTCTGCATAAACTTTCTCATAGAATTAGTTTATCTGCAACTATTTAGAAGCTGACAGTATTTGCTCAGTTGAATTTGATAAACTTAAAATTTGAAGCCCACTTTTATCCTGAGAAGCTGTTATTAGAACAGGCACTATAAAGGCTTTTTCAGAACCTACAGTTGCACAAATGTTAATTTCTAAGAGTAAGGATAACACTGCCTTCTGAAAGAAAAGTTGGGATATTTTCAAGAATTGTAAAGATTTCTCTATTTTTTTTATAAGATTTTTGCCTACTTTTGATTATATTATTAACATAAAATGGTTATTTTTCTGATTATGTATGCTATATATTATTCAGAATAAAAAGCTAGGTATTAGCTGGGCAGTGGCGGTGCACGATCATGCTTTAATCCCAGCACTTGGGAGGCAGAGGCAGGCGGATTTTTGAGTTCTGAGTTCGAGGCCAGCCTGGTCTACCGAGTGAGTTCCAGGACAGCCAGGACCACACAGAGAAACCCTGTCTCGAAAAAACCAAAAAAAAATTTTTTTAAGTAAGTTATTTCTTAAAGTATGTATTTGCTGTTAATAACTTAATATTATTAATTAAATTAATAATAATATACTATGCAACTTTCCAGTTTAATTCTATTTATTTACTTATTTATTTTGCTGAGCTGAGAATGCCACCCGAAGGCCTCATGTATGGTAGGCAGATGTTTCTTCCACTGAGCTACCCTCCCAGACATTGTTTTTTATTTTTAATTTGACAATGCATCTTAAAAGGGTTTCCATGATCTTGCTTGTAGGTGACCCTTGTGTCTTTTTGCATTGCTGTTCAGGACTGTATTGAGAAGCTGTACATTGGGCTGTTTAAATAGCTTCCTCTTCTTGGGAATCTGCGTGGTTTCCTATATCTTCCATAAATAGCTCTAGAAATCACCTTTGTAATTCTTTACAGTAACGTGTGCTTTCAGTAGGAACAGTTTATGGAAGAGACACCGATATGAAAATGTCAACTTTCCTTGATTTATACTTCCAATAGTGTCCTTTCAATATATAGTGACATTAACACCTTTTTTCTGATTGTACAAGGCTGAGGATAGGGGAGGTCACCACAGTGCAAAGCTCTTAGGTGGGGGTTACCTCATTTTCTTACATTTCAGGTTCTTTCGGTTTTAGTGTTTTGCCCAAAGAGGAGGAAGTAATGGATAACAGGCATAAAATTACTCTGCAGTTGAATGATCTGTTAATTAGCTTTTATGAAGCACAAGTTTTCATTTTTGCAACGTTTTCTTCAGAGCATTTTTCTAGGACATGTCATTAAGAAGTTGAGAGAAATCCAGTAGGGTTTGCAGAATGCCAAGGGAATTCATTTTGGGTCTTCTCTTTATATTGTTAGAGTTGCTTCTTGGCCTTGGATTGATGATAGGATCTTTGGGCTTTTAGAAAATATCAGGAATTGATATTCTCTGTCTCTGTCTCTGTCTCTGTCTCTGTCTCTGTCTCTGTCTCTCTCTCTTTCTCTCTCTCCCTTGTTTGTGTGTATGTGTGTGGTGTTAATGTGTGTGTGGTGTTTGTTTATGTGTATGAGTAGTGTGTGTGTATGTGTGTGTGTGTGTGTGTAAAATGTGAAATGGGAGGAGTGGGAAGAACATTCCAGGGTTTTCTTGTGGAAAGTTTTTATTGACCATCATGAAGAGGTGATTAAGGGCAGGAGAGCTCAGTGGTTAGGAGCACATACTGCTCTTCCAGGGACCTAAGTTCAGTTCCAAGTACCCACGTATTAGTTCACAATCATCTGTAACTCCAATTCCAGTGGTTCCAATGCCACTTCTACCACTTACGGTACCAGGCACGCATACACATCCACTTATGGTACCAGGCACGCATACACATATGATGTATATATACATATACAGTATATATATACATATAAATCTTGTTACAGTAAAATTTTAAATCGGCAGCGTCATGTCTGTCAGTATGGCCTGCCAGTTTCCTGACAAGGCAAGGCCTGAGGTCATGAGCAGCAGTCGCTGCTCTACTCTGAACGTAGTTCATGCTGGCCCAAAAGCACTGGCCCTGCCACCCACGAGACACCATGCTGTCTCCACAAAGTTGGGCTAAGCTCAGACCATTCCGCCATCCATGAGGTACCTGGTAGAAATGAGACTATTGTTTAAAGATTATCCAATAACTTTATATGTTTGGTAATGCTCAAATATCAAGATGCCCACACAATTGGAAATGTTAACCAATTAACTAACCTAGATATAAGTTGTTACCCAGGAGTGCTCTCGATACATGTGTGGCTCTCCATGGATCCTACATCTCTGTCCTCTCCCTAGATCCTCCTCTTCCTCTTCTTCCTTCTTCTGACTCCTCACTCTGCCTACCTCTCATACAGCCCAATCACTGAGCTTTATACAAATATAGTGGGAAGATATCCCACTAGAAATTCTCTCATACACATAACATAAAAATAAATCTAAAGGGAGTTGATTAATATTCTAATTTTGTTCAGCTCTAATTCTATTGAAGATGTATGTGTTATTTCTCAAAATGAGAATCTTTGGTTTTGTTTGTGTGTTTTTTTGTCTTAGATTTATTTTCTTGGCAGTGTATTATAATGAGTATGAGAGAATATATTTACATATGTAGATTTCCATATGTACATACCCTATATAGGTACATGTACATACAATACTCTATAACTACACATATGTGTACATACATTCATAATACAGTGATTTATTAAATTTTAAAATATTTTTGAAGATCACTTAACAGAAAACTTTTTGTGTTTTCTGCATATTTATTACCAAATATTTCTTCTTGCTTTTTATTTTTTTGAGACAGAGCTTCATGTGAGCCCAGGCTAGCTTCAGACATGCTATATAACTAAGGCTGACCTTGATCCCCTGACTCCCTGACTCTTTTGTATTTGCCTTGAAGGTGCTGGGTTTGCAGGTGGGCACTGCCATGCCAGGCTTTGACTTTTTAAAAATCTCTGTGTGTATATATATATATATGTATGTATGTATGTATGTATGTATGTATATATGTATATGTATATGTATATGTATATGTATATATATATATATATATATATATATATATATATATATATGTGTGTGTGTGTGTGTGTGTGTGTGTGTGTGTGTGTGTGTGTGCTTGTCTGTGGAGGCCAGAGGACAACCTTGGATGTTACCTTCAGCAATGCCAACCTTCTCCTTTGAGACAGGTCTGCCATTGGCCTGCAGCTCACAGGCCAGGGAGCGAGCCTCAGGATCCTCCTCTCTCTGCCTCCCAGGTACTGGGATTAGAAGTGTGCGCTAACATCCCTGGCGTTTCTCTGTGTGTTTTCCAACCCATGTCCTCATGCTTTCGTGGACGCTCTTTACCTACTGAAACATCTTCTTAGCTCCTGGTTTTCTTTATGAAAAAATTTTAATACAAATTTCTTAGATGTGAACTTTATGATTTGCATATATACTTGTTTTGATTTTTTTGTGGGAAAATACAACATATCTAATGTATTATTTTTGATTATTATCTATTCTATAACACTAGCATTCTTGATATGTTGAATATTTTAAATTTCTCTCTATATGTTACAAGGTATTTGCATTTCTGTCTTATTTTAAAGTCACGATATAGTAGTTTAAATGCATATGAGAAATCTGACAATAGAATTTTTATTAATCTTTTTTTGCCCGGGGAAACATAAAAGTATTTGATATTTACCTATGTAATGTAATAAAAACCTCAGCCAGCTGTGGTGGCCATATCTATAATCTGGCACAGGAGATTCTAGGACAAGATAATAGCTGCAGATTTGAGGCCAACCTGGGCTACATAGTGGGCTTGCCTGGGCCACAGTGTGAGACTCACTGCCAATCTCCGTCCGACCTTAAGCCAAAAATCTGAAATCAAAGCCCAAACTCAATTGGTAATATTTGTTTCTCTTCAGCTAGATGAGATTTTCTCTGAAGTTGCTCCTTGGACGTTTGACTGCCAAGGACTTGGCATGGCCTTTTTGAAAAGTTGCTTTGGATAGTAAGAATCAGCTTCTAGCAGCTGAGAAGTGGTTGAGCTGGCCCATCCTTTTTCCCCTTAACGTAATCCTCCCTGTTGACTAGTTTTAGGATTGGATTGTCACCAAGGAGTGGTCATTCCTTCACCGTGAATCATAAACTGATTAGGGTTGGCAGTGTTTGCTGACTCAGCCTGCCTGGCTCCTCCGGCTGCCCTCCAGCCCGTCAGGCTGAGCTGGCTCTCACCTAGACTTTCTTCCTAAACTTGCATCTTTATTGCTGGCCTTTGGAATCCTGGACTCTCTTTTCCAGTTCTTCCTTATAGTTCTGCATGTAAATCCTGATATCAAGCTAAACTACAGAGACCTGGAAGTGGTAACGTATACCGTAATCCTAGCATTGAAGACCGAGGTGGGAGGAGCTACAGTTCAAGGCGAGACTGACTTCATAGCAAGACTCTATCTCAAAATATATGCGCCACAATGCAATACAGTTCAATACAGTGGAGACAGCACAGCACTACAGGATGCAGTGCAACCCAAGTAATGACCTGTCAGAGCTCCTCCTATGAGGAGACTCGTAGAAATGTTTGTCGTTCACCCTCTGCTGCGGTATCTTATTGCATAGGTAATTATATGTAGTTTTTGTCTTGCTTCTGGTTTGCTTTCCTTCTTATTTCCCACTTCCATATCAAGGTCGGTTTAATTTGCTAAAGTGTATCTTTGCTCCTGTTTCTAGTCATGGCCCTTATTGCCCACTGGGTAATGACTCAGTTCAAGGTGTGAAGGCTTGTTTGCTGGTCAACTTCCTTAGGCAACCCCTGGGTGTTCATCCTGGGTGTGCCTGTGACACTGTTATTTCCCGAGTTGGTAGGTTTAGTAATGCAGATTGCCCTCCTTAATGTGGGTGGGGATCAGTCACTTACTGAAAGTCACCAGGAGGTTGAGGCAGCAGGAGCTTGTTCCCTCTTACTGTGGGGCCTGGGGATCATTACTTGTGTCTTCCTTCCCTGACTGTTGAGGTAGGGTTTAGGTCTTCTGCTTTAAGGTTTAGGCCCAAATGGGAACTTACTGCTTTTCTTATATTCCAACTTTCCAACAGCACACCTTGAAACTTCTTCATCTATAATCACATGTATTAATTCCTAATAATAAATCTGTTTATAAGGGTCCTCCTCTCTGCATCCTTTCCTCCTTCCCTTCCTCCCTCCCTCCCTCCCTCCCTCCCTCCCTCCTTCCCTCCCTCCCTCCTTTTCTTTCTGTCTCTCTCCCTCTTCATCTTCATCTCCATCTCTCCCATCTCCATTTTTATCTCCAACATTTCCATCTCCTATCTTCCATCTCTCTCTTCCAACATCTCCACTCCCTACCTCCATCTTTATCATCCTCATCTTCCATCTCCCTCTCCCATTTCCATGTCACTTATCTCCATCTGCATCATCACCTCCATCTCCATCATCTCCATCTTCCAACTCCCTTTCTCCATCTGTCTTCTCCACCAGCCCCATCTCCACCATCCTCATTTGTCAGCTTTTCTCCTGGTTGTATTTCTTTAACCCCCCTGACTGATTAGGGCTTCTGTGACCTGATGCCTGTGCAGATGCTCTGTTTGGAGTCTGCTTGTCTGTTCCTCATTCCTGAACTCACTATGTGTCTCTTCCTCCTCCCTCCTCTTCTAGGCTCAGTCTTTCCTCTTTCCAGGTGTGTCAGGAATGCACCCTGTCCCCATTCATTCTTGCTTGGCTGTCTCCCTGAGGCAATGCCATGCATATCAGTTCTCTGAGGACATCTTAGGAACCTGGACATTTGATGGCCATGTATCTTTGAAATGTTTGTCCCTTTCTCCAGCTAAAGTATAAACTCTTTAAGGACTGTAACCCAGTTATATACTCAGTATTGATTGATGTTGGTCATAGGTGCTGCAGTAGAGAGAAAGAAGCTCACCAAGATTCTAACCTCCATTTCTTGAAGGAGTAGAGGGGTTCAGCCTTCTTGGGAAAGACTGGTACCTAACTAGCTCAACCCAGTTACTTTATTCAAACATTATACAAGGTTAATTGAGGCTGGGAATGATTCCAGCTACCAAAGTTACCTTGCTCTTGCTGCCCGTGAGAGCAGAGGACCCACACAACCATCAGTCCCTTTTGACCACGGCTAGCCATAATCAGAAGTAAGAACTCCAGGTTTGCTGTGACTGTCTTAGGACCAAGGGCAGTGCAGCTGCAGCTTCTTATGTAGCGCCAAGTGCAGATTCTCTAGACAGACAACATTTCCTCAAGGTTCAAACGGTCTCATAACAATTTCTCAGCCTCTACCCAAACATACCCAAACATTTGAGGCTTTGCTCAAACATATCACTCAAAGCCAGACACAAAGGCTTTACTGTACATTTAAGTACAGCACACAAATCTCCCTGCTCTGAGCCTGCCATTTGTCTGCTTAGGAGATGGCCAGTTTGTATTTACCTACTTAGATTTTTTTTTTAAGTACTGAGGGAAGAAAAGGTAAATGAAGGGCTTGCATGACCCCCTTTGCCCTCCCGATCTTGAGACCGGGGTAGAAATGTCTAATTCCGGAAGGGACCCAACCTCTTTCCTGTGCAGTCTTCTATGGAGCACCTGCCAGTTCTTTGAAGTTGTTTCTAGAAAGGACCTTATATATCATTCTTGACTTAGAGACAACCTTTATTAAGGGGAAAGAAATTGAGTAGTGTTTAAAGTCCTGTTGAGGGGCCTGAGAGATAGCTCAGCAAGTAAGATGCTTACTGATCTCACAGAGGACACAGGTTCAATTCCCAGCAGACATGGAACTGAAGCTCCAGGGGGATCTGGCCTCTGGCCCCCATGAGTGCTGGCACTTGTGTGTACCCCCTCCCACATATACATAATTGAAAATGCAGTAAACCTTTGAAGTTCTGTTGAGTCTGTCTGTGGTCCCATAGGCTTTTCTTGTATCTCTTATAATTCTCTTTGCTCTGCTTCTGCCCAAGTGTTTTCCCATTTTCCTAAATATTAGATGACACTTCAGGCTAGTAATTTTGAACAAATGTGAAGACGGAATATGGAAATTGAGTGTATCTTCCTAGGAAGTTTGTATATTTCTAATTTTATGACAATTCTATCCCAGCACAGTGTGTTATTCATTATTTCTCCTACAGTGGGATGTAGTTTTAGAGAATCATCATTGGAAATTTGATCTCCTTCGTATCTTTGGCTGGTATTTAAGTTCAGAATATAGCTCAGCCTCTGTGCTCTTAATCTCCGTTGCTCTGTTCTCCTGTGCTCATTTTAAACCTAGCATTGTTGGCGTAGTTATTATCTTTTGTTTATTGAGTCTCTCCAAATAAGAATTAAATTTCTGTCCTCTATAAAGGGCAGATATCACTCTATATTAGCTTTGGCTAAGCTGGCTTATATCTCAAGTCATAGACCAGTGGCCCAGCACTCAGGAAATGCTTATTAATTGAATGAGGGGGGAGTTGCTGGCCGGAGGCCCTTAACCTCTGAACATCTCTGTGGCTTAAGCTTTCTGTTGCAGCCTCTGAAATCATTTTCTTTTTTCTTCTTGCTGCTCAAAACTCATTACAGTTTGAATGTGAAATGCCTGAGCAGATGACTGTGTTGAAGTGCCGGCCCCATCTCAGGCTTCTATTTTGGGAGGTGGTAGAAACTTTAAGACATGAAGAAGCAGGTCACGAGAGGTACCCAAAGGTCATACCTGGTCCTTGATGAAGTTCCTCTGTCATGTAGCTCCTGCTACCATTAGGTTGTGACCAAGCTCATGGACCAAGTCACCAGGAACCCAAACATTTGAAACAATGAGTCAAAACAGACCCTTCCTCCCTTGAGCTGTTTATGTTAGGTAATTTGTCACAGAGATGAGTAAAGCTAGTGCATCCCTTTTCTCTAGACTTAGTTTGTGTGTATGTGTATGCGTGTGTGCATGCGTGTGTGCATGCGTGTCCATCCGGCCTGCTTCTCAGGTCTTTATCTTAGTAACAGCCATAGTGAGAACCAAAATTATTTTACATTTTCCTAGAAGTTTACATAGTACTTTCACATGTATGATCTTACCTGAGGTATTTATTGATTCTGCAGTGGTGATTATATTCTTTATATGGCCTGCCTGTGATCAAAGCCTTCAAGTTAGCAGACCCTTTTGCCATCAGGGGATTCCTCTACCATTGAATCTGCTTGATGCTTGGGCTCTACTGTAACCAAATCAATGCAGGAGTGTGCCTCTTTGACACTCTCTGGCCTTGTAGGAGCAGTTCTCAACTCCCTCTGAGAGTGTGATGTATGGCATTGGCCTTATGGTAGGAGGGTCTTCAAGTAAAGTGAGGAAAATGAGAAAGGAAGAGAAGAAAGACCATCAACAGACATTTAGGGATGCTTGTAATGGCAGTCCCTTAGCTCATTGTTCCACAGGTCACTTTGTTACCACAAGCTCCCTGCTGCCCTACTGAGCAGTGATGGGAACTACAGGCCAGGATCTGAAGAGGCCATGCGAGCAGAAGAATAGGATTGAGTGGGGATGAGAACTAGTGACTTTCAGGTTCTTTGCCAATAAATTGACTTCCCTGATGTCCTTGCCCTTCTTGCTTTTCCTCTGAAGGGGAAGCTAGTTTCTTCCTAAAGGCTTCCTCTTCTTGCCTCCAAGCCATGGGAGTGCTCAATAACGATTAGTGTGTACAGATGACACAGAGGTATTCCTCTGAGCAAGTGGAGAGCTGTAGGCGTGTCGTACATTGACAGGTGCTCACAAATCTCTTTTTGCCGTTTTGAAATATCACTGCCAGGGGAGTTGTATACAACTTGTTCTGACAGAGTGATCTTAAATATTCATTCCTTTTAGCCATTACTTTGAGAGAAGTGCCAGCGTTTAGTCTTCAGGTTGCCAGCAGCAATTTTGAGGAAATTGTATTATAACTTTTTCAAGAGACCTATTTTCACATAGCTCATTTATTTATGCATTAGCTCATTAATATTTTTTTAATGATGGAAGAACATATACTTTGGGGTCAGTGGAAATCAAGTTGCTAGATGGTTGTCTTTGACTAGTTATGCCTTCTGGTAATTAATTAACAGTAGTGTGTGAGGCCATTTGAGTGTAATGGAAAGAGGATGCAGTTTGAATGTGAATATGGTTCAAATCCTTGATCTTTTTATTAACTAGTGTACCATCTACTAATTAGTAAATGGATAAGTTTTTGTTTGTTTGTTTGTTTGTTTAAGACAGGATTTCTCTGTATTGCCCTGGCTGTCCTGGAACATACTCTGTAGACCAGGCTGGACTCGAACTAAGAAATCCACCTGCCTTTGCCTCCCAAGTGTTGGGATTAAAGGTGTGCACCACCACTGCCCAAGGTTTTTGTTTTTTGTTTTTTGTTTTTTGTTTTTTGCTTATTCATCTACAAAACGGAAACTCATCTATAGAATGCAATGGCATGTATCTGTAATCCTAACTATTCTATGCTGAGGCAGGAGGATCATGAGTAGAGTCCTTACCTAGCATGGGCAAGGCACTGAGTTTGAGCCCCAGCACCACAAAAGGGGCATGGGAGAAAGGAGGTAATAATGCCAGCTTAGGAAGTTTCTATGGGGTTTAAATAACATAGCATATGTATGTAAATGCTCAATTACATACAGAGGAATAATTAATACATGCTATTGCTACTTATGTGCTTAAGATCTATCTAGCACGTTTTCCAAGCACTCTGAAAGTGGTTCAATAGATGAATAAGCTATGTCTCAGAGCTACGAAAGATGGTGACAAATTCATATCTAACACATCGGAAATCAGACAAAAGAAACTGGGAAGATGGTCACAGTCTTCAGACTCATGGTGGGGGCTATATTAGGACTCCTGTCATCTCATGTTGTTGAGGGGCAGTCATTGGTTCATAGGACAAAAGTGTGGGAGAGGTGAGGTGGATCTCAGAAACCTAAGCTGGACAGTTCTGTACCACATATATTTTCTCAGAGAAACCCAAGCCATCGCACGGTCCTGTACTACATCTACTCTCTGCCTTGCATCTCTACCCCTCTTCACATTTGCTTTCTTCACATGGCTCAGGATATGGCTATAGGAAGCCAGAAATCACTCTGGAAGAGGACTCAACCTTCTGGATTCTCAGTAATCTCAGGAATGGTTCTCGTTCCCCTTGCTTTAATGTTAACTCCCGTCCTGTGCTTAGGGGGCAGAGATTACCGAATAATATCAGAGTTGTCTAGAAAATTTAATGGGCCAGGGAAGAGGAGCTGGATTTGAAAAGAAAGATTGTTCAATCTCAGGAGAAAAGAGGGAAGTTGGACAGCAAGAGCCCAAGGCATATTTGCTCCTGAGGGGGGAAGTGGAGCTTGAGCTATTTGCTCGGAGAGAGTGGATATAGGATGTAGAGGACGAAGACTGCTGAGCCAAGGGCACAGGTGCAGAAGAAGGTGGCTTTGTTTGTCAAACAGGACAGGGTAGGAACAGAGTGGATGATTTCAAGTGTTTGGTTGAAGAGTTCTCTGCAACATGATAGGATAGGAACCCAGAGACTGTTCATGGATCATCATAGTCATACTGGATCCAGGTTTTTATTGTTTAATATATGTTTTATGTTGCAGACCAACTAATTAAAATATTACCCAAAGGGTTATATCAAAAGTATGTTGAGAAGTTGTGCTCACTGACTGCAGATGAAGTCATTTTAGTAAGCACGAGACAGATATACGTCTTGGAACTATCTTAGGTGCTAAGTACTGTGAAGCTGTAGACCAGGCACCATCTTCCCCTCCTGGTAAACAAGCAAACAAACAATACAAAATAAATAACAGAAACCTCTAGCTGGGTGTGGTGACTTATTTGGGAAGCTGAGGCAAGAGGATTGCCATAAATTTTAGACCACACTGGGCTACCACATAAGACCTTATCCCAATCAAAAACCAAAGACATGCAAAACAAAAACAAAACCAAACACCCCCCAAGCCCCAAACCTCCAAACAAAAGAAAAACCCAACACCCTACTTCAGAGGAACCAAGAAGATGCGTCAGATACAATCCTGCTTTGAAAGGAATTCTATCTGATAAATGTAGAATGAAAGATAGGTGTTATCATTAGCACCTTGTTACCTCTAATGAAATAGCAGGTCTGGGATGACCGTCAGCTGCTGCTAAAGTCATTAAGCCCTACAAATCACTCCCCAGAAACCCTCTTCCTCCTCCCAGCCTAGGGAAGCAGTAGGCCAGTGGCTCCTGGGGAACTCTGCATGTGATGTCGGGTAAAAAACCTGGGTCCACTGATCAATCTTATTACAAAAAGAGAAAGAAATGAGCATGACATGCCTCCTGATTTAACAGGAAGTAAAGTCACCTATGAAGTTTCATGATAAAGAACTCAATATGATTCTGACCAAGACTTTTAAACCCATTTTTTTTAAATGAGTAAAAAAAAAGAATCGTGATAAACAATCTAGAGATTTAAAGTTTAAACTTAAAAAAAATCTTTATAGTATATGTCTGAGTGTGCATCTGTGTAGCCTGTGTGTGCTTGGTCCTTCAGGGAACAGAAAAGAATGTCAGATCTCCCCAAACTGGTTACAGATGGTTGGTTGTGAGCTATCATGTGGATTCTGGGAATCGAACCCAAGTCCTCTGGTAGAGGAACGAGTGCTCTTAACCACTGAGCCATCTCTCCAGCTCCAAGAGATTTAATTCCTTAAATACAGAATGTGGAAGTCTCTGTTAGACACATTATTCAGTTTGTTTTATCAGTGGCCAGAAAGAGGGAAGAGGAAGTATTATTAGATAGGAGATACAGCAACTGTGCTTGGCCGTTGGTTTGAAGAGAGTAAGTATGTATGAAGTTGTAAAAATAAAATTATGAGGCAATTTGGAAAATTCAAGCTCTGACTAGATAGTAGATAAATTAATGGACTATAGATATTATTTAGGGAATGATAACAGCATTATAAAATGGACTTATAGAAAGTTGCCTTTATTTTGGGTACTGGATATTGAACATTTGCTTTAAAACCATCTAATAAGGTTGAGAAGTGGGGAGGAAGATTATTGTGGGCCGAGTAAGGATAGAAGCACTGTTGACTTGGTGGTGGTCTTCACTACAGCTGTCTTTGTAGTTTGTGTGTGCTTCATTCTCCCATTTATAAAAGACAGGTCTGAGAATTCTAATAGCATTGTCAATCCGCCCAGTTCTTGGTAGATTTTTGGAAGTACTTTGTGTATGTGTGTGTGCATGTGTGCATACCCTTCTAAAAAGTAAAAGATTAATAAAAATTCCTTCACTTCGAGTTCAGAAATTATAAATGACCTAGGGTTTAGCTAATCTCCATTTTTCTTCTTCTAAATTTGTTAAAAGGTGGTGCATGTACAATGTGGCATGGTTATATTTGAACTCTTGTTGAAATATCTTTGTTCAGTGTATAAAATTTTGATCAGGTGAACAGTTTTATTTTAGGGAGCGACATGCATTCCAGCTATTTTAATGCGATCATGAGATGTCCTGGTGAACCTTACCTTGGCATAGCTAGCATGTCCCCTGGGGCAACTCAGCAGTGGTTCAGGTTTTCTGTAAATTAGTCTTCTGTGTAGGTCCACAGTGGTAGAAGCCTTGAGATTTTTAAGCTCTAACCTCAGTCTAGTTAACTGGTTTTTGTCAAAATCAAAACTGCTAAGAATTTTGTAATTTTCCTTCCTCATTCCTGTTGGAAAGATTTCAAGTAGGATTTGAATATAATCACACTGCATAGAATACAGCCTTTCTCCAAGAGTGATTGTGACAGATCAGAAGTATAGTGGGGTTGTAGAAAAATATCACTGCATGATTAATGCAGGCTTAAGCATACATGTTATAAATCATGATAATGGGCCAGATGGTATGGCTAAACGCTAACTTATTTCACACATGCTTTGGTGCCTTAGTGGGTTTATTTTTGGGGGGGGGGTTGGGGAGAGGAAAACAGAAATTCATATGTATTTAAATTTCTTTAAATAATGCTTAGATTGAGACTTAGATTACCAAAAGCAGCATGTTTAAAAGTGCATTTTGCCTTTAGAAGTCATATAATATCTGGAACCTTCGGGATGAAGAGAGTGTTTGTGACCGTCGGGACCACCAGTTTTGACGACCTCATCGCTCGTGTGGTTGCCAACGATAGCATTCAGATACTCAAGAGTCTGGGTTACAACCATCTGGTCCTCCAAATTGGTAGAGGCACTGTGGTGCCTGAACCATTCAGTACTGAGTCATTCACTCTGGATGTTTACAGGTATAAGGAGTCTTTGAAAGAAGATCTTCAACAAGCCGATCTTGTCATTAGTCACGCAGGTGCAGGAAGCTGTTTGGAGAGTTTGGAAAAAGGCAAGCCACTTGTGGTAGTTGTAAATGAAAAGTTAATGAACAATCATCAGTTTGAACTGGCAAAGCAGTTGCACAAAGAAGGCCATCTCTTCTACTGTACCTGCAGCACACTGCCTGGGCAGTTACAGTCAATGGATTTATCAGTGCTGAAATGTTATCCTCCCGGCCAGCCAGACAAATTTTCTGCATTTTTGGATAAAGTTGTTGGACTACAAAAATAAACTCTCAACACTTTAAAATATCCCTAAGCCCAGTTCACTGAATATGATTAAAGCAAAATAAATGGATGACATGTATTTGTAGAACAATATAAGTCAATATATTTACTATAAAAATATTATAAGGGATTTTGTGGCATAAACATTCCAGTTGGATCTAGATCCTAATTTTAGTAAATGTTTGAGGTTTCCCTAACTTTGAATATGTAGCGAGTCCTAACTTTGAAAATGTAGCCTTCCCAGTTTTGTCCTAAAATTTCAAAAAACAAAAGCCGAGCAGTGGTTGTGCATCATGCCTTTAATTCCAGCCCTTGGGAGCCAGAAGCAGGTGTATCTCTGTGAGTTCAAGGCCATTCTAGTCTACAGAGTGAGTTCCAGGACATCCAGGGCTACCCAGAGAAACCCTGTCTCCAAAAACCAAAATAAAACCACCAAACCAAAAAAAATTAAAAATGTTAATAAGAATCAAATATTAGGTGTTATTTTGAATGAAAAATGCTAGCAATGTAACGTTTTGGTGAGAAAATCAGCATTTGTTAAATGGATCAGAGTCTTAAGAGACAGCATTTTTGTATTAAGCAGAAAAAATGGGTTTACTTTGTAGAAGTTAATAGTTAATTTGAAAAAGATCAAAAAGTATTTGATGGAGTAACTACTTTTATCCTGAAGAATAAAATAGATATGTTCACCTTTTGAACTTCTGATCCTTCAAGTGCTGGGATTACAGGCACACACCACCATTCCTGGTAATATTTGTTCCTCTAAAACAGAGAAAGACTGGGGAAATTGTTCAGTACTTGCTGTGTAAGTGTGAGGACCTGAGTTTGCATCTTCAGATAAATGTTAGTCAGGCATGGTGGTGTGTGACGATATTGGTCGGATGTAGACAGAATCCCTGGAAGACATTGCACTAAGCAGCCATAAATTATTCACAACTGAATGGTAACGAGATCTGTTACCAAGTAAGGTAAAAAGTAAGGATAGAGCCTAGGGTTTTCCTCTCATCTCCACCAGCTCAGCACAGGACACGTGCCTATATTCACATGGGTACATACAGATATGTAGGTAGAATGTGATAATCTTAACAATGCCTTTGAGAATAGAGAATAAATCCAAAAATATAACAATAAAAACAAAACAAAAAAAAAAGGAAGTCATTGACTTACTATGGTCTTATGGCTTTTCTTGGTAATTTTCATATTGAATTTCTTTCAAATCAAAAACTGCATTTTGTGGGTGTTATAACTGTGGTTGGAAAATCTCAGCATTAGAGATTTTGTTTTGTTTTTGTTCCCAGAATTAGAATGTAGATGGTCTATTTGCCGTTCATGTGAGATCAGTAACAGTCCCGTTTCTCTTTGTTCTTGTTGAGCTGCTGTACACATTGCTTTGTATGAGTTTATGCAGTCTTAAGAAAGACATTCTGAGTGGGCCAGAGTTTAAATATAAGATCTAAAGGATGGGGACAGGGGCTAGGGGAAGTTAGTCAGCTAGCATGGTGGGGCTTGCCCTTGAGGATATGTTGAAGTCCTCATACAAATACCAGCACAGTGGACCTGTAGGTATGGCTGCACCTTGTGTATATGTAAACTACCCATACTATGGACTTCAACCGTCTCAGAAGTAGCAGTACTCCATAAGAATTGTCATCAAGCCCCACCCCACCATCGTCAACTCACTTTACCCTGCCCCTCTTTTGTGTAGCCAGTGCAGGTTCAATGTAAACAGTTCATGCTTTCCTTCCTCCAGTTCTGATTATAAAATGACTCCTAGCTTTTAGCTCTGCTGCACTTATTTCCAGCTGCTATCTTGTCTCATTCCTGTTAACTCAATAAACTCCTTAATTTCAGAGATACCTTTGTCTAGAGAGTCTTGGTTTAAACTCTGTATGATTGACTACATTTTGAACTTACTATGTTCTGTCAAAGGATAAAGTTGCAATAATTTCAGTTAATGATCTTAATTGGATTTCTTTTTATCTAATTAGTTAATTAATTAGTCAATTAATTAATTAGAGACAGGGCTTGCTATGTAGTCCAGGTTAGACTTTAACTCAAAATCTTTCCATGTTAGCTTTTAAAGTTCTGGGAATACATGAATGTGTAAAGTATGTGATCATATCAGGATAGTTAGCATTTTCGTGTCAAACATTTCTCAATCATGTTTTTATGTAGGAAAGTCTTTGAACCCTTTTTTAGTTTCTTATACAGTGTATAATACGTTATAACCTCTAGCTATGGTGCATTGTTATAGACATCTAATTATTCTTTGTACCCAACTATATTTTGGTACCAGATATGTCTCCATCCAGTTGCTCCTGCCCTTCCTGTTCTCTGGTAATCACAATTCTACTGTCTTTTGTGAGACAACCATTTATTTATTTATTTATTTATTTATTTGGCCTTCCCATATGAGTAAGAACATGTGATATTTATCATCCTTGAATCAGCTTTATCTCTTTATTCTATAAAATAGAATGTGTTTGATTGTCCAGGGAAGGGAGATTGGTTTCAGAGAAGAAAAGAACTTAACGAAAGTGGGAACAGAATAAAGTTGACTTTTTATGTCAAGGTTTCTTTCCCTGAAGTAGAAACAGAGCAGAGAAGTGGTCAGTTAGCACCAGTTATTGCAGGTTTCTTCTTTTGTATAAGGATTAAAACCAAAGGAAATTCATTATCATACCATTTGAAACTGGCCCATTTGGGAGATTAGAGTGTTAATCTCTAATCCTGTTTATTGGATGGTCAAACAGCCCTGGCCAAGCTTAGTGACTGAGAGCTACAATCTAAGTGACTCCATTTTGGTTTTTAGCTTAGACTGTACAGGAGCTTAATTCAAAATAATGACTTCCGGTAATTTTTACTTAACAATCATTGTTGACTCTGTGACCAGACTTACAGAGAAGCTGGACCTATGGGAAAGCTGTATTTTCTGGAGGGTGTGAACTGGAGATGGTATATCAAAGGAATAGAGATAGAAAAAAGAGTTTTTCCCTGTGGGTCAAGGCTTAGACCTGAATCTTCGCAGGCTTTGTGGGCATTGTAGTTGCATACTAAACAGTTTATTAGGAAACTTGGTGGTGATTATTAGATCTCAGCTGTGCCATCGTTTCAGAATTATAAAAATCACCCAGTTTATGGACCCAGCAATAAAAGAGAAATGAAGTATAGGAACTGAGCGGTTCTCTTTTGCTTGATTTGTTTTGCATTTTTAGTAAATGCTTTTGTGCATGGAAGAAATACTTATTCTGTAATATTTCTGAAGGTGTGCATTGTTTCATTATCAAAGTACAGCACAATTTCTCAGTCACTCATATGTTTGCATAAAGTGAGATGCTGTTTTGTTTATTATTTTATGCCTTTATTTGCCATCTAAAATATGATACAGAAATACCATAAATATGATGTAGAATGCTGATTGAAAAACTGACCTTAAAATTTGTATGATTTTACTGTTTGGTTTTCAATTGACCAAGACACTGTTTGGCAAGATCAAAGGGTTACCTTCAAGTGTTGAATATGGAATATTTCATATGTATTTATTTTTAATCAATTTCATGTGCTTAGAGGCTCTCAAGTCCATTCATTTCTGTCTGTCTTTCCCGCTCTCTCTGGTTGTTATGGTAACCTTTTTTACTGCTCTCTTCCCATCGGAGCTTCACCTTTGGTGGAACCCAGCTGGCAGTATGGATCTCAGTTGCTCTCCCTGCTTTCCACTGGAGTCTGGTTGGAGATTCTCATCGCTAAATGTTTGCAAGCCTCCATGATTGTCTTCCCAACTTCGTCTCATGCTACTCTGTCAGTAACGCTCAATGCTTAAAGACTACCTCTCTCCCAGCCCTTCTAATATATCATGCTGATTCTGGGTGCATGCTGCTATTCTGCACGGAGTAGCAT
This sequence comes from Rhabdomys pumilio, assembly GCA_030674055.1. Classification (NCBI taxonomy): domain Eukaryota; kingdom Metazoa; phylum Chordata; class Mammalia; order Rodentia; family Muridae; genus Rhabdomys; species Rhabdomys pumilio. The sequence continues at coordinate 66,078,581 of JANHMN010000001.1, forward strand.
CCTCCTCTGCCCAGCTCTTCGCATGCATCTTCTCAGTCCTGCATGTCCAGTTAACTTCGGTTTAGCTCCAGCTCAACTTTATTTCTTTACCCTATAATAATTGGATCTTACTGCTCTAGGCTTTTGTATAACCACGTATCTTTTTTTTTTCTTTTTACTGGTTATAATTTATATTTCTGTGTAAATTGGTTTTGTTATCTGACTATAAACTTCATGAGGGCAGATGGTGTCCTGTGTTTCCTCACTATTACTAAATCTTTAACGTTTACCATATATTAATGTCTCATGAGTGTATGACGTGAGAGAATGAATTGGATTTGGTTGATATCTAGTTGATTAATTTCACACACAGTATCATAGATGTCATAAAAAGAGAAATGGCAGGCGGTGGTGGCGCACGCTTTTAATCCCAGCACTTGGGAGGCAGAGGCAAGTGGATTTCTGAGTTCGAGGCCAGCCTGGTCTACAGAGTAGGTTCCAGGACAGCCAGGGCTACACAGAGAAACCCTGTCTCGAAAAACAAAACAAAAAAAAAAACCAAAAAACAAAAACAAAAAAAAGAAAGAAAGAAAAATGGGCTTTCAAGAAAATAATGAAGTTGTCTGTTCATTCCACATCTGTAATTCTTTGAAGTGGGTTTTTTGGAAGGATGATCTTTGAGAGTACAGTCATCCGTCGTTTCTAGAACCATTTGAAGATGTCCAAATGTGCAGATGCTCAGGCCCTTACATGAAATGGTGTAGGATTTGCATATGACGTCTGCACATGCTCCTACATATGCTAAATCACCTCTGGATTATTTATAACATCTAAATCAATGTACACTGTGTAAGTAGTTGTATTGTTCAGGGCCGGGGTGGGAAGGACATCTATATATGTTCTGAATGGTTTTTTTCCTCAAATACTTTCACTATGTGGTTAGTAGATTCAAATACCACAGACACAGAGGACCAATTGTGGTTTACAAACTACTTTAAAAATCATAAAAGCTTTTGAAAAAACATATATACTTTTGATAAAAATAATATCCATGTTGGAGAGTCTCCTTATTTCTGAAAGTATGTATAGCCTACAGACATCAAATTCCACATTCAAAGGACCAGATTTGCTACAGTTGAAAATTTAAAAGAATGTTTTATACATGGAGGCAATCCTATAAGAGTTGCTTCTAAAATGTTTTGAGCATTGGCTGGCATTTTTGTAATAAGGATGTAGTCTTTGAAGAGACTTATTCTCTTATGGACATGTGGTTTTTAAATGTAATTTAATTTTATTTCTGTTTTTGTTAAAGTCTTTCACAGAGTCATTCTTCATGCAGAAGGAAATTTCAGTTTTGCCGCTGGCCACGAGGTGGAGGGATGTGTTTTATTTAAGTCATTCTCTTCGTCTTAGTACTTTTTGTTCTTCATGGGCAAATAAATCTTGCAGACTTTTTTTTTTTTAACTAGAAAGGCTTGCAATGGGGGATCGAGTTAATTATAAAGAAGTTTAAATCTCACAAAGGTTGAATTCTATGTTCAGGACAATTTCCTGTTAGTGTGAACAAGTATAGAACATATGCCAAATTCTTTAGTTGAAAAGAATTGGGGTTTCTTGTCAAATCGTATTATTCAAGATTATTTACTCAGTCCTTCTGTTGGCTTAGCTATGTGCACGTCACTTCCATTATACAGGGCACTGCCCTTTTACCATCTGATTTTAGGGAGAAAGTCACTATGCATCTCTCTTTTCTCCAATAGCTTAAATTACTGCTGCTTTTAAAGCAGTCTTAAATAAAGTCTTTAAACTGTCTTAAATAACACATACGGTTTGTTTGTTTGTTTGTTTGTTTGTTTCATTTTAACCCTTGGGTACCTGTAAAAGCAACTGTTGGAGGTTATCTTCAAGTGGGTATTTGCCCTGGCTCCATGCAGGCCACTGCCAGACTATAGTTTCTGCTACGCAAGCCCATCAACACAGTTTAGATGCTTTCACTGGAACCGGCAGCCGAGAAAGCTACCATTTGGGTGGGAAGCCTTAGTTCTCTGTCCAGGAACAAACATTCTTTTGACCTTTCCTTCTGGTGTCCTTGTCTGCACCTGAGCCACAGAAGCTCACTGTGCCTTTGCTCTTTGTTTCCCTTCCCACTTGTCGATAAAAGCTTACATATTCCTGCTGCTTTGGTTTTGACATTATTTCCTTCTGCAAATATATTCTTTGTGCCTAGCAATAATGTCAAGATTTGTGAGAGCATTTCTGCTCTTTTGAATGTGGTCTGTTGAAGAATGGTCCTTTGCCAAATACCAGTGCAAGCAGGTTATTATGCTTTAGTCAATAAGGCTGGTGAGAGAAATCTGTGAGGTGTTGAGAGGACTTGCTTTGTTCTTTGCTTGTCTGTGTGAATTTCAGCAAGCTCTTCTGTAGTTAAGTTGCCACCTTCTAGTGCCTGGCTGACCTTCATCTGTATGAGCCCTGGCCAGACATCCCTGCTTCCAAATGGAATTGTCCCTAGAGGGATTTGAGTGATGTCACATGCATTTTGACTGAGATGCACTTACATTTTGGTTTAGTCCTTTTATATTATTTTTAAATCTTCTCTTCTTAAGCTGGAGTCATGTTATTATGTAATGTATTTGAGAGGCAAATACATAGCTCTTACCTGATTGTCCCTCTGTTTCCTGTGTGGGACATTAAAAGAAAGAGAATTACTTTTTTTGGTGACATAGTGACATATAGGGAAATTATTTTGTGTTGGCTCCAGGAAGTCTCAAGAATGATGGGAGTAATGTGCTGAAGTCACTTGTGCCCATGAGATGAGTCCTGAGTGCTATGAGGTCACAAGAAGTTAATGGAGAATTAATGCTTTGTAAACATAATTCCCTCCTGCTTCAAATAATGACCTGCTCAAGTTCAGACAGTGTATTCTACAATCATTCAGATATGAATTGGACAATTTAAAACTGGTTTAAAAAAGGGGGGGGTAATAAAGGGTGCGGGTCTGGCCGTTTGGCCGTGAAAGCCAATCTTCTGCTTTGCATGACAGGCTTGCTAGTCTTTTAGGGAGGGAGCTGAGGTAGGAAAGACTTTAACCAATGGCAGAGCTGGCCTCTGAACCCTGACCTCTGACCTCACAGCTAGTGACCCACAATACTCTGCAAGGCCACCTTTCCTCTGGCAGAGAGGTGTTATGTTCCTTAAGAAATAAGACAGGATCATGGGCTGGCCATTCAGCCCAGGAGAGAGTTAGCTTTTCATCTTCAGCACTACAACAGAAAAGCAGAACTGAACTGTTTACTGAAAAGAGAAGACAGATTCAGGTTTAGAAGATAAAAGTAAGTATTTGAGCTTTGGTCAAATCAACATGAATGTATAACAGTGGCTTTGTTTTCATAGAAATAAGAAAGTTGTTTATTCTGCGTCAAATATGAGTGATAACAGTTCAGGAGCACAGATTCAAGTTACTATGAATCACGTGTTCAACTGGGGAAGAGATTACGTGAACTTTTGTACTCACAGAAGGAAAGAAAGCTGTAAGTCAATGCAGTTAGCAGTGGGAGCACCCCTGGGTAGGATGTCGCACAGCAGGCATGTCTTCTACAGGCTTCAGATGTTCAGAATCCTGCAGGGTTCTTAGTGTAGGGCTGGTGGACTTAGAAGTATGACAAGTTAAGTGATGTATTCTGAGAAGGTTGCCTATTAATCACTAGAATGTCAGGCCAGGCATAACAGTTAGGATAATTGGCCTTTGAAGGGCCGAATCAAGTCAGATGTAGCAACATAGGCCTGTAATTCTACTATTCAGAGGGCTTGAGGCAGGGGGATCACAAGTTCAAGGCTTGCCTGTTGTAGTTCAGCACCTATTTGGGCTGTAAAGTAAGATCTCGTCTCAGAATAAAAACTAAAAAGAGGGCTGGTGATATGGCAGAGTAGAAGAGGGTCTGGGTTCAGTCTCCAGCACTGGGTGTGGAGGAGGTAGTTGAGTTTGTTTTTTTGTTTGTTTGTTTTGTTTTGTTTTGTTTTTAGAGTTCAGGAGAATTTTGGCTCTTGACCTACAACATTCCATCTCTCTCCATAATCACATACAAGATCAAGTATCCTGCAACATCTGTAATATTCACCTTCTTCAGAGAACTGCATAGCAACATTCTGAGCTCACAGAAAGTTACTGAAGGCGTAGTATGTGCTAAGCGCTGTGTGAGATGCAAGAGAGGATGCCAAGACCATCAATGTCAGAATGTAGGAAGTATATAAAATAGAAGGGAGGAGTCATTCACTCCAGAGGACATGTATGTTGTGCATGTGGTGTGCCAGGAATAGACACCATTCATTAACTCACCCTGAACTTTTGATTGTCTACTATGTGCCAGATGATGTTCTAGATGCCAAGGATGTGACTGAAAGCACGGCTAGCACAGTCTGTGTGCGCATCGTGCAAGCGTATTTACTGTGAAGGAGAGAAGCGGTAAATAAGCAGTAAAAACTCCAAGCAAAGGAGCAAGATGGACTGTATGCAATGAGTGGGTGGATATGCTAGATGCAAAAATAATAAGGTTTTAATGCTTGCTCTTGGAGGTAGATTCGTAGAGTGTAAACTATATGATCTCCTATTTAGAAAGACTGAAGTGAGTTTGATTTGGTTGGGGAAAGAGCCTACTGTGGAAAACCTGGAAGATCCTCATGAAGATTCTGAAGGATGACTCCAAACACTGAGCTGACAGGACCAGTGTGGACGGAAGCTGAGTGGCAGTATGAAAACTGGGCTGTCCGAAAGAGATCTGGAAAGATATAATGATTAAACTTTGTAGTGAGAACCCTGATTTAGTGCATGGAGCTGGAAAAAAGGAGTTATTTCACAAGAGAGAACTAAGGAGTTCTACCTGGGTGTGGTGACACTTAACCTTGGCCATTAACTGCAGAGATGGAGGTGAGGCATATATCCCACACTGGCATTGCCATGAGCAGAAGTGGATAGATGCAGCCTATTTTTAGACAAGTGGACTTATGATACTCAAGGTGTGAGAAGAAAAAGCCACTGGGAGCTTTGGACTCAAAGAGCAGTTTGCTTCAGAAGTCCAGAAGGACCTCAAGTGGGTATTTGAGAGGCCGAGACAGTTACAACTTTAGAACTTTATGCTGGTAGCATCTTATAAATAAAGTGCCATGGAAGGCAGAGGTGGCTAAGGGAGACTGGAGGCTTTCGCCATGATCCTGAAGGACTGGAGTCCTGCTCTGGGATATGGATGGTGATGGATTGCTGAGGAAGGAAATGAAGAGTAGTTCTGATCAGACATGGAAAGACAGAGGAAAGAGAAGACAGAGACTCCCAGACAGCATATACATGGCTCTGTGCCCTATTCATTTGTTTCAGATACCACCGGGAAGGTTTGTTGTTGTTTGTTCATTTGGTTTTTGGTTTTTGAAACAAGGGTATTCTGTGTAGTTCTGGCTGTCCTGAAACTCACTCTGTAGACCAGACTGGCCTCGAACTCAGAGATCTGCTTTCTTCTGCCTTCTGAGTACTGGGATTAAAGGCATGTGCCACCACAGCTTGTCTGGGAAGTCTTTTTTAAAAATCTCCTGCCTAGAACAGCTTGCTCAGAGTAATAAATAGGAAATAACTTTGCATCCTTCAGGAGGAGTACAAATGCTTGTCCTGATGGAAGAAATACCTAAGACTACTGAAATGTGTTTACATTTTCACCCTGGATTACTGTGAAGCATAGGTTCAAATTCTTTCTTGGACTGTCATTGTGTAGGTGTAGAACCTTATTGTCTCCATATTTGAATCCTGTTCCAATTTTTCATATTCAATTCTAGAGTTTTTTCTCCTATTCTAATTTATAATTTTCTTCCTGAATGCATGCATTTATTTTAAGCTCCCTCAAGTCCATTGTAGATGTAGTGGAGGCTAAATAAATATGATGCTTCCTGTGAGATATCATTAGAATGCTCTGTGGTGGCTTGAATGGGATATGTCCCCTGTAGTCTTAGGTATTTAAACACTTGGTCCCCAGTTGTTGGTGCTATTTGGGGAAGTTTAGGTAGTGCAGCCTTCTGAGAGGAAGGATGTCCCTGTGATTGGGCTTTGGGATGATAAGCCTAGAGCTACTTTCAGTTTTCCCAGCTCTGCTTCTTGCTAGTGGTTGAGGGTGTGAGCTCTCAGCTTCACGATTCTGCCATATGCCTCCTGTTTACTCCCATGTCTCCCCATGGTGATGGACACATACCCTTCTGGAATCATAAGCCCAAAGAAACTTTCTTCCTTATAGTGCCTTGCTCATGGTGTTTTGTCAGAAAAGTAACAAATACAGTTAGAGATCAGAATGTAAGCACAAGACTCAGAGTTTAGATGCATGTATTTTATTTTCCATGTTGTTTGTCTTAATTGGTTATTTTCACTGATAGTTTTTGAGGAAGTGGTCTACATAACTTCAGACTGTAAAACTAAGTGAAAGATGATGCATGTTGAGGCCAAGTTCATGGGCAAATATTTGCATGTTGACCTGGCCACTCTGTCTCTTAGTCAGTTACACATTTCTAAGTATATGATTCTTTGCAAGAAGAACTGAAAAAAGAAAAAGAAAAAAGATCATTCATTCCCAAGTGTTTGTGGTGGCTCCAATTGGAAACTTAGCGTTCATGTTGTTAATGGCTCAGAGGTAAGCCTTACACTTAAGGTAGCTCAATATAGCATTACTTTAATTTCTAATCAGTCCATGCAGATCCTGCCTCAGGAAACTGTAGCATTTTGACATTGCTTACTGCTGGGTGTTTAGTAGGTTGCTGAGTAGGTAAGAAGAGGTGTTTTCTTGCTGCCCAGATTCTGCTGTATAAAAAGAGATACTTTTTAAATTTAATTATTTTTGTAAAAGGAAAACACCATTTCTCTCAGTGGTCAGATGATAAAGTAGATGCCATTATAACAAAAATATTTTTAATTAAAATAATCCAATAGGTAAGTAGCTAAATACTTAAGCATATTAAATACTTAACATCAAAATAACTAGTTGTGATGGCTACATTTATTCTGTAATTTCTTTATTACCAAAAGCCACTCTCTCTGGTCAGTTTTTCTTTTCTCTTTCCTTTTCTTTTTTCTTTTTTCCTTTCCTTTCTTTCCCTTTACTCTTTTCCTTTCTTCCCCCCCCTCTGTCTCTCTCTCTCTCTCTCTCTCTCTCTCTCTCTCTCTCTCTCTCTCTCTTTCTTTTGAGATAGGGGTTCTCTGTGTATCCTTGGCTGTCCTGGAACTCACAATGTAGACCAGGCTGGCCTTGAACTCAGAGATCCTCCTGCCTCTGCCTCCTGAGTGCTGAGACTAAAGAGATGAAACCTGCAATGGAGTGATGGTTTAGCAGTTATGAGCAATGACTGCTCTTCCATAGGACGTAGGCTTGATTCGCAGTGCCTACATTCCCAGTACCATCATATAAAACTAAAAAGTCCTAAACTGATACACTTTGTTTTAGACTGGTGACCTATTTTTTGCTTCTATCACAGTGGAGGATCACAGTTTTTTTTGTGATTTAATTTATATGAGGAGGTACTAGTTCAGCCCAACAACACAGTGGCATTTCCAGACCCCGGATGGCAGCTGGAGAGGTGCAGTTGTCTGGGGGTCAGCAGTGCTGCAGAGTCTCCTTGGTAGACAGCCCAGGTGAGGAGCTGAGCGCTTTTCTGACTCTGTGCATGTTAAATGGCCTGATTTATTTTTTTAAACTGGAACTGCTCCTCTCCATGAAAACTGATCACTGTTTAGTGTGGAAAAAAGATATCTGTAGGATTTTTATTACATTAAACAGAATCTTCTATTAGGAAGCACAGGATACATTTCTTTCTGATCTCAGTATCAAAAATAGTTGCTCTTTCTCTTGACCAGCTGGTTTATTTTTACCCTGTGGGCAGGAATATTAGAGCAGATCACATTTCTGTTTTCGTGTACACTGCAACAAAGCCCAGAGTTCATCCCTTTCTCTGTTCATCCCTACAGCAGGTGGGTGTTTAGTTTAGTTTTGTTTTGTTTTTCTGGCTCTCACATCTTGTGGCCACAGTTAGTGTTGCACTTCCCTTACTTCCTTGAACTCTGCTTCCACTAGTCACACTCTTGGAGGTGCTTTGCGCCTTGGCACCTTGACAATGGCTGAATGAGAATCGGTAAGCTCTTTAAAAATAGTTCCGTCCCTTGGCACAGTAGAATGCTTGCTTAGCACAGAACTTGCCCAGGGTTCAGTCCCCAACACTGCCCTCAAAGGTGCTACAAGTGCAGCTTTTGAGATATGCTGAAGGTCATAGGATTTTTGTGGGTGAGAATGTGGAGTGGGGCTGGGGCTCATGTGGAGTGCTTGTGCAGCATGCAGGAAACCCTGGGTTTGAACCCTAGCAATGTGGAAGTCAGGCTTGGTGGCTTACATTCCCGATCTCAGCATTTGGGGGATAGAAGCAGGAGGAGCAGAAATCCATTGTCATCCTCAGCTACAGAATGGGTTAGAAGCTATGCTGGGCCAGAGACACTGGCTCAACAACCCCCTCACCCAAACAAACACCCCCAAAACACAACAGACAAACAAACAATGGTTTAAATGTTAAAATGTTGACTAGAGGAACTTGGTGCAAGCACTAACAATAGCGTTGGCCTTGGGGGTGGTTGTGGGGATGATTTCAGTTTATTATTCCTGACAGGGCAGTGTCTGGCAGGAAATGAGTACCCTGTAAGTATTGGCTGCTGTATTATTGTGGTTACATAGCTCATGCCCCTTGTGCAGTTAAAGACTTTTGTATTACCTCACCTGTAAAAGTACTTGGCCTTCTTTTTCCGACTTTTGAAGAAGTTACTGGAATGCTGTAGTCTTGGCTCTCCCTTCTGCTTTCAGGCCTCTTCTGCTCTAAGATGCGTTATTTAAATTTTGTGTGCCTCTGTTTCCTCATATGTAAGATGCTGTCTTTAACGTTGACAGTTCTTCAATTCTTTAAGTCTTTAAGTCCCAACATTTCTTCAATTCTTTGATCTTGCCTTTGCTGAAGCAAGAAGTTGGGGGTTGCTTCTGTCTGACTCTTTGATCTGGGATAGCAGAATTCTAGCTCTGGCAGGGACATGGACCAATCACGTTGCTCCTGGGACTCGTCTCTTAGCCTAATCATAACATGTTTTGTTTCCTTCCTTTGATACTATTTCTCTCTCTCTCTCTCTCTCTCTCTCTCTCTCTCTCTCTCTCTCTCTCTCTCTTTCTCTCTCTCTCTCTCTTTAAAAAAGCATTTTTACTTGCTGTACAATGCCTTGTGTCTGTTCTCTCTTCCCCTCCTTGAACATCAGTTTGACAAAGGAAGAGGTCTTTGTATTTTTGTTTCAAGTGCCTGACATACAATAGGTGCATGTAGGGATTCAAAAATATTCTTGGATGATCAAATAGATGAAATCTTTTTATGATCAAATAGACAATGTTGAATGCATATTTCTGTTTTTCGCTTTTATTCTCTTCTGAAATAATTTGCTTTTCTGATTTCCACCAGTGATACCATCTTCATGTTACCATCAGGAGCAATTTTCTGAAGGATGGGGCAAATGAGTTGATTTTCAGGAGGATGTGGACAGTCCTGTGGCTCAAGATGCAGACACAATTGTTAGGACGTTTCTTATATAATGTAGATGGAGCTGTCTTCTCAAACAGAACCTCAAGAACTATAACAAGAGGCAGCTGGAATCTATTTCAAATTGCCAGAATTTATCACTAAACTCTTAGTGTCCACTGGCTTCTTCTGATATGCTTCTTGTGTCATAGGAATTCCACTGGGGACTCCTTGTGGCTTCCACAGTTTGAGCTCCACAGTCAGCGTTTAGCTGCCAGAGCTTTCAGTCTCCTGCCCAGGCAGGTGCCTCCTGAAGGGGCCTCCATCCTGCTTTTCACTGTGTCACTGTGGCTTTGTTCCCTCCTCCACCTTGGACCAGTTCTTCTTACTCAACTAAACGAAATTTTTATCCTCTACTTGCCAAAAGCCCTCAGATCATGCCTGTGTACTCCCAAACAACCATTAGTCTTAAATATCTCATCTATAATTTATAATATTTATCGTTTTCCCAACTTAGGATTCCCTTTTGAGGGACAGTGGAGTGGGGAGTAGTGGATGGGTCACAATTCATAGCTGAGGTGGAACCTGATACACTGTGCTACAAGACCGACCTGATGCAAGTGCCTTTCTAGCATGTCAGAAAGTTTAAGGGGTTTAGAAAACTCTGAGATTATGTCTTTCCTACTTTGAGGGGTTATTAAAATATCCTTTCTACATTACATGATTGTTAAAATATCTAGCAATAGTAATGGCTTCAAATTAATTGTCTTTGCTTGGAAAAATAGGAAATTGACAATTTAGCTGATCAAGTATGTGTGCATTTTACACACACACACACACACACACACACACACACACACACACACACACA
>JANHMN010000001.1:66089001-66099095 GCA_030674055.1 Rhabdomys pumilio
ACACACACACACACACACACACACACACACACACACACACACACACACCATGTACCCCCAGCCTCTCACGCTTCATGGTCAGCTTTTGTTATCAGCTTGGGACACCTGGGAAGAGAGAACCTCAAATGAAGAATTACCTCAATCAGATTCGCCTCTTGGGCTTGTCTGAAGTTTTTTTTTTTTTTAAATTGCTAATCAGTGTAGAAGGTCCACCCACTGTGGGTGGTGCCTTTCCTGGGCAGGTGACTTGAGCTGTATAAGAAAGGTAGCTGAGGAAGCCAGTGGAAGCAAGCCTGTAATCAGGGTTCCTCCTTTGGCTTCTGTTCCTGCTTTGAGTTCCTGTCTTGGCTTCCTCCATGGTGAAACCTGAAGGCCAAGAAACCTTTTCTTCTTTCCAGTTCTTGGTCAGTGTTTTGTCACAGCAACAGGGAAGCAGACTAGAACAACCTCTTTCTGTATATTTAAAGTAATTTGCTCCTCTACGAGACCAGAGACCCTGAGTCCTGTTGACTGCTAATCCCAGGAGCATAGGCCTCCATGTCTTTCCTCTTTTCAGCCATTTTTCAGAGTCTTTTAGACATTGGCTCAGAATTCCTGGGCTATGGTTTGACTGTGCTTATCCAGCCAGGAGATGAATGGATGTAACCTTTCCCGTATGCAAAATAGTCACCTTCCCTATATGCAAAAAAGTTCTTTCCTTTTCTTGAGCTTCTAAGAATATATTTTTTCCTTTCAGTGCAGATTAATCTAGACAGTGGCATCCCGTGCCCTTTATAAGTAAATCAGCTTTCTGCAGGTCACCAGAAGAGAAATGGTGCACAGCTTTCTAACGTTTCAGCTTATTAAAGCACCCAGCAAGGATGCAGAAGACACTCATTTGCTCATTTTCTCTTTAATTTGTTCTCCTGTTCCCTATTGTAGGGCGAGTTAACATTCTCCTCTTCCTAATTGTTCCACAATTTCAAGTTTTCATTGAACATTTCGTCAAATTCACTGTATATTTACTGTTGGATTTGACATGCTAATTATTAGGAGTGTTTGATCACATAATTCTAATGATGTTCAACAGTATCACACAGCTCACATTTGTACAAAATGCTGTCAGAGTGACAGGCAGTAGCAGCCAAGATTGTGCTCCCACTGCACAGCTGCTGAGCGGAGGTTTTATAGGAGCTGTGCGTTGTAAAGAACAGAGGCCTAACCAAGGTAAAATACAAAAAGCTTCAAAACCTTAAGAGAGATGTGGCACTAGTAGTCCCCATTAGGAACATGCATAGACTACAGTTCCAGAGTCTTCTTCCTGCCCCCTCTCTGATTCTTCATTGGCTGCCTCTATGCTGGCTCTTCTCACCAGTTATCTATACCCGATGACACCCCATAATCTATTGGTTTCAAGCACTTATTAGAGCCAATGCTTTTCATAAGTCAAATTCTCAAGACATAGTTTGATGGACTCAACCAGAGGATCCATTCCCTGGTAGGTGGCAGCCCTGGGCTCAGGGATTTTTTTGGGGTTGGCACAGGGAAAGCTTTCCAAGTTAGGAATTGGGCAGCTTTGAGTTGGATATTGTGGCTCCTGACTGGACTCTTTGTTATGAATCTGTTCTTTCTTTCGTATGTTCTTATTGTTTTGGTTTCACACTTTGAGAAATTTCTTTGCTATTATAGTATTTCTTAAATTTTTATTTTGACTATCATATTTTATTGTTGTCCATAATAATTTTATTTTGTTGTGTCTTATTCTCATTTAATGGACGCAGTATCTTGAGTCTCTGAGTTGTATGGTAGTTATTCTTTTTAATGTACTCTCATGTGTTCACAATTAACTGTGCAGTGAGGGTCTACTTTCTTCCTCCTCCCCCCATTACTGGTTTCAGTTGGTTGCCTGCTCATAATTAAACATGAGGCCCTGGGGCTGGGGTGTGTGTGTCTTTATCAGTATAATGCTTGATGTGCAAACAGAAGGGCTTGAGTCTGATCCCTAGACTCATCTGAAAAGCCAGGCATGTGCTCTCTCCTCTTCCCCTTCTCTGTGTGTCTCTGTGTCTGCCTGTCTATGTGTCTGTCTGTCTGCCTGCCTGCCTGTCTGTGTCTGTGTCTTTGGCATAGTATCGGAATATGTGATAGCCAGCTCTGTTTTACCCCCAGATGCCCCAAGGATGAAGGATTTATTCTAAATTGCAAAACTCACTTCAGAACCCACACCTCAACTCCTCGCTGCAGTCGGTTCAGTTTCTTTAGACATGAGTGTTGACATGTTTGGTCTGTCAGGTTGCTCAAGGGCTTTGTTTGGGAGAGGGGAAGGGTGTTGGGAATGTTAACACTCATGACTTCAACCCTTTTTCCCACCCTGTATGGTTCTCCCCTCTTTCCCATGGATGCATGTTAGCTAGCCTAGCACTCCCTGGTTCTGTCCACCATGGCCTTGGGCAGTAGCTGTCTTCCATTTCACCTGTCACCACATGCCCATGAGCAGAAATTGTATAAAAGGTTTAAATGTGTTTGTTGACTCGTGGTATGAAATCTATGAGTACCCTTTGCATATGTGTATTTATTTTATATGTGGCTCATTGTGTAGCCCAGCCTGGTCTGGAACTTGCTGTGTAGACCAGGCAGCTTTAAACTTGTAATTCTCTTGCTCCTGTCTCTTGAGTACTGGGACACAGACACAAGATACTATGCCTGGCTTCAAAAGAAGTTGTTTGATTTAAAGTGTTGTCTGTACATTGTAAGAAGTCTGAAAATATAAAATAAAAATAGAACCTCATTTAATACTTGAATTTAATAGTTTATATATATTCTTGTTATGTTCTTTTTAAAATGTGACTCAGATAAGGTCATATATACTATGCTGGACAAGTGCTTTCTTTTCTCCTGCTCTTTTAGTTATCTTTTTATACTAATAAAATTTACATTGCACACTGTAAATATTTCCCCAGATTTTCTTTCATTTTTGTTTTTGCTTTAACTTTTTTTAAAAAAAGTATATGTTCATATGTGTGAGTGTGCACATTTTAATACATTTGAACGATTATTTTAAATAGGAGGTTGAATCTAGTGAATCTACTGTTCTTTCTGGCTTTTTGGTCAATGTTTTGATAGTTTCCTTTTTCAGAATGTTCTCCTTCCCCCACATCTTTGCATAAAGAACCTATGAAAATATAGCTAAGCAGCTAGCTTTTTCTTGCTGGTCTGTTGACCATCCATAGCTGGCCCATCTTTTTTTCTTGTTAGCAGTGCAATACATGTATTTAGAACTTGAATTCCACTAAAATTTAAGTATGTTAGATGACATTTGTTATAACAGAATCCTTTTTTTCCCAGTTAGATGTATGTTTAAGGCAAACCTCACAGGGCTTCTTTCATTAGTGAGTCTCGTGGAGATCAATGTATGCATCTGGTTAACAGTGTTCTTAAGGGAGACATTGTTGCATGTGAAGTTTGAAGATGTTGCTTTATGTCAACACTCATTTAAAAAAATGCCTTGGTTTTCAGTGTGGGCACTGCCAGACCAATGTGTGATCCTGGAAAGTCTGAGCATGTCAGTGAAAGGAAACACACACCTGGCCTTCAGGCTTAACCAAGATTTTCAGTTTTTAAACACAGTGTTTTTTTTTTTTCAGGTTATAAAGTAATACATATATATTCTGGAATGTCTTGAATATTTAGAAAGAATAAATAGCTCTGTGTTCTCATCAACTATGGAAATGACCATGCATTTTTTAATAGTCTTTACTTCTGTGCCTGCGGGCAGACACTGAACAGATAAATCCATACTGACATGTGTAGCTATTTTATAGAATCAGGACACAATTAAAAAATTTTTACTTGCTATTATGGCATAAGCATTTTCCATGCCACTACATTTTTTTGAATTTAATTTTTATTGGATATTTTATTTATTTACAATACAGATGTCATCCCCTTTCCCCATTTCCCCTACCTAGAACCTCCTATCCTATACCCCTCTTCCTTTATGCTTTTATACCATTTTGATTACATCATGTATTAAGGTCAGTTCTAGGTTGAGGGTCTAGCAATACAATAGATGCAAATAGTCGAGGAACAAGCAATACAATAAACACAAATAGTCAAAGAAAAAGCAAGGCATTAAACCCAGTTACGTGAAAACTCTTGTGATCACTGTTTCTAAAGGCTTATCAGGATGACCAAATTATCTGAGCTTACTTCCTAGCCCAAGGTCATTTTTCTGTCTGACGCCTACTTCCTTGTTCTAGCCTAAAATTTAGATTCCTGTCTGAAATTACTTCTTTGTTCTGGCCTAATATTTAGATTCCTGCCTGAGATTACTTCTTTGCTGTAGCCTACAGTTTAGACTTCTACCTGAAATTACTTCTTTGTTCTAGTCTAATGTCAGAGTCCTGCTTGAAGCCTACTTCCTTGTCCTTTGCCAATGTCTTATTCCTACCAAGCAACCTCTTTCCTTGTCCTTGGTCCATGTCAGCTTTTTGCCAAGCAGCCCCAAAGGATCTCCACCTCACTCCCTTTTTATTTGTTAACGAGACTGAGCCTGTCTTAGGTCATTCTGACAAGAATACCTTCCTTACCTGTCATGGAAAATGCATTATCAAAGGCAATGCACTTCTGTCTTAGGTTGGTAAGGCTCTGCATGCCACTACATATTATTCTACACGAGTCTGATAGTTAACTATGCAGCTTTCAAGAATCACTTAACTTTGCTGTTCCTTATTTGTAACCAGGACAGTAATACTAATGACACCTACCTTACAAGTCTGTAAGCATTAAATTAATGTAATGCTTACAATGAATTTGTTAATGTATTTAAAATATTTGGGACAGACTTGACGTATTTTGAGTGCTTAGGATCCTTTTCTCATTTCTTCTCTTCTGTCTGAGGTAAGGCTTTGTATGTAGCCCAGTTGGTTTGAACTAATAATCATCTTGAGGTTACAGGTATGTGTCACATGCCCAGCAGGTTAGTGCTATTCTTACTTAATAGCATGGTATATAATTGTTCTGTAGTATTTCATCATGTGAATATATGGTAATATATTTAGCACCTGTTTATTGGACACCTTTTAAACTTGTAGATAATTCTTTTAGGGCTGTATTTCTAGGGTGTGCTATAGAACTGGAGATCCAAGCTTTTAGGCATAATGCAATGTCCTTTTGATTTTGTTGTGGACAGGTGATAAAATGTTGTCTTTTGTTACTGGTCAAGCCAGTTGATCCCCTAGAGGGTTTACTTCAGCATTAGGCTGCCTCTTGATTTGGGCATTTTATCACATCAGAAGCCAGTGTAATTATGGATGGGGAAGACTACCATCTCCTGTCTTCTCTTTGGGCTGAGGAATCTGTCCTAGAAGATGACAGTGGACCTGCAGGTGTTCTACAGGAACCTGTAGGGAATATAGCATCCTGCAGACTGAAGTGGTTTCTCTGAAGACTAAGGAGGCTGGTTAGCTGTGGTGGGCTGATTGCCTTTCCTCTTCTGTGTATATGGCTGTGCATTTGTGTTTGTTTTAAGTGTTCATGGACTTGAAAATTACAGTTTAGAGAAGAAAACAGAACAAGGTTTAGGCAAATTAGACCTCAGGAATCTGAATCAGAGTTTATAGTCAAACACAAGGAACTCTGGGAGACACACAGGTGTATCCCTGGGGGCATTTTTGAAATCACAGAGATTGACTATGATGTTGCATTATAACTGCTTGAAAGATTAATTGGATTAGAAATACTTATGAATACAGCCCTCAATTTTTAGCTTGCTCGTGAACATGCAGAAGACTACATGTTTTATTTTGTTTTCTCACTTATATAATTTACTCTCATCCTAACAGCAATTCTTCAGACTAAGACTGGTAAACCACATATTATCTTCTTCTTCTTTTTTTTTTTTTTTTTTTTTTTTGTGGTTTGGGACAGAAAGAGCTGCCGGGTATCATTGGGAGGTCAAATCCCAGACACCCTGACTCCTCCCACCAGCCACTTCAAACCCCAATTTGTGCAGATGACAACTTGACCTCTAAGCCACTTAGCTTCTAATTAGAAGTTCACCCTGTTAAGGAAACAGTAGCAGCACGAGCATCACAGGATCTAGTAAAATTAACTTTACACACACAACTCATATTTTTCTTTATGCAATTTGTATGCCAACTAGTTTGAGGTTTCAGAGAAATATAATTAGAGCTGTTGAAGCCAAAGATGATTCCCCTGTTATTAGGCAGTCTTCAGCATCACTGTGATAATAGCATCTTGTCTAAGAAGACTGGAAGCCCTGCCAAGGCTTTGTGGGTGCTATAAACTAAGACAGCCACAGCTGTCATTAAAGGAGGGCAGGTCATCCCTTGGCAGGGTTAGCTACTCTTGCCTTGCAGTGTTTGTTGACTCAATTCTTTCTGGAATAGTAAAACTGGATGTTCCAGTTTCATTTCTGTTGCTGTGGTAAAGTACCCTGACAAAAAGCAACCGAGGAGAGAAAGGGCTTACTTTAGTTCACAATTCCTGTTTATGGTCCACTATTGTAGGGAAGTCACCCAGAAAGAGCTTGAGACAGCTGGTTACATTATGTCCACAGTCAGAAGCAAAGAAAAGTGAGTGCATACAATCTTGCTTGGCTTGCTTGCCTGTGCTAAGCTGGACTCTTCTACTTTTAAAACAGTTCAGGACTCCCTGCCTAGGGAATGGTGCCACCCTCAGTGGGCTTATTCTTCTCACATCAGTTAACTAAGACAATCCTTCAGAGACCTGCCCATAGGCCAACCCGTTTAGAAAATCCTTCACCAAGTTTCCACAAGGGATTCTAGGTTGTGTCAAGCTGACAGTCATCTAACCATTGCAGAGACATTGCATGCCTGTACCAGAAACTACAGAGGGAGCACACATGGATTGCTTCAATGCTACAAAATGCCACTCTTCCAGATCCTTGCCTCTTCTTCATAGAGCTAGCCAAAAAGAAAGCATTTTTCTCTTCCCAAGCTGTAGTGTGTTCTGTGAGTGTTACCATCCATCTTGACTTTAGTCAGATGGACACATTTCTGCTTTGTTATTGTATAGAATACAGTGATGCTTCCTAAAAGCAGAGAAGCAGAGGGTGGGGCTGACTGTACTGTTCATTAATTGACTGGTTGTTTTGTTTATGTTTAACAAATAGGTATTATAGTTCTACTGTGTGTTGAAAGCTCAGTTCTGTGGAGCCAGGTAAAACAAACATAAAAACAATTCCTATTGAAAACAGCCTCGAAGTCTAGACATTGAACAGCCTACCTAGCAGCACAAAGGACTGTTCTCTGATCTAAAACTTAGTTCCAGGGAATTTGAGGACCACCTTGGTCATAAAACTCCTCAGAGAGGAAGCAAGGCAAGCAGAGGATGGTTAGCAGGTGAGAGCTACTTTCAGCATACACGCTCTCAGCTCCTTACTTCTTAATGGCCGAATGGCCCTGTGGGAATGTACCCTGGTTCTCTAACAGTGGCTAAATACAGTATTGTTTAAAATGCATAAATAAGCATTTTCCATCTTACGATGAGGTTACTACTTCCATAGAGCACAGGGCACAAAACAAAGCTGGACCTAATGTCACAGGGCTGTAATCCAACAACAAGGGAAGCTGAGGCTGGGGAATCCCAAGTTTGAACCTTTTCTTTGACTAGACAGTGAGTTCAAGGACAGATTGGGCAACATAGTGACATCTGTCTCAATATTAAAAAATAAAAATTTACAGTTTGGAGGTAGAGTATTCATCTAACATGTCTGAAGCCTTGGGTGCTATGCAGATCAATAGATTAATAAATGAACTGTTTATAATCTGGTCACCTGGAAATAACCACCATTTTACCCTCATTGTTTTTCAGTATTTGAAAGTGAATGGAATTATTTATATATTTTAATGTGACTTTGGAGTTGGAAGCCAGGGGCCTCTGTAGCCTAGGGTAACACTCTGTCCCTGAGTCTTACCTCCAGCACAAAATAATTTCATTTTAAAAAATGATTCCAGGCTAAGTAGATGTCTCCTGTTGCACAAAATTGAGTTTGCATCCCTAGAGCCCTCATGTAGGTTGGTCCCAGTAGTACTGGCTTCTGCAATCCCTGTCTACCCCTACCGGAATATTGGATGCAGAGAAAGGAAAATGGGAGGCAGAGACAGAAAAGAAGAACAAACACTTAAGGTTGTCCCATCATCTCCATACATGTGCCCCACCCCCAAGAAAAGGGGGAGGGAGGGGAAGAGAGAAGGAGGGAGAGGGAGGATAATTTTAATGAATAGATTTTGAGAAATGACAGAAGAGACAGAGAATTTCCTCCTTTTTTGGTTTTCTCTGTGATTGTCTCACTATGTATATTTCAGGCTGCCTCCACCTCCCAAGTTCTGGGATGATAGGTGTATGTCACAAGAAAGTTAATTTATGATGTGGATGGATAAATGACTGTAATAGGGAAGTATCTTGATAGGCTTGCAGTAACTTTTTGATGTTTTCTTCAGTTCTTTTTCAAGAAACAATGACTATTAAGATGGTATTTAAATGTATCTCCCAGGTCCCCCACCCCACACCTTTCTTTGGTTTCTTGAGGCAGAGTTTCTCCGTGTAGTCCTGGCTGTCCTGGGACTTGCTCTGTAGATCAGAGTTGCCTGGAACTCAGGAATCTGCCTGTCTCTGCTTCCTGAGTGCTGGGGTTAGGAGTGCACCACCCAGAGAAGAGAGACCTGGGAACAATCATCCCTAAATGGGAGGTCTCTGTCAAATACCTCTACACCCGTGAGGGAACCCTGCAGAAGAGAAGGCCAGAGGGGATGGGATACAGAAAACAAACAGGGCCCTCTGATGCATATGAGGATTCACTGGATATCAATCCTAACAGGATTGATGCATATGAGGACTCACTGACGCAGCAGGCACAGGGCCTGCACGGGCCTGCACGGGCGCCTGCACCAGATGGGGTCTGGTTTTCTTTAAAGGAGTCTCACTGGGGATGTCTTAAGGGTAGGCTGCATGTCCAGCAGTAGGTGCCAACAGGAAGTGAACTCAACAACACCGTTGCAAGTTCCTTGTCTCAGTGTTTTTTCAGGGCTTTGTTTGTTTTTGTTGTTTTAAATTATACCTTATTTTTAATTTTACATATATATGTAAATACACATAAATATGTAAATATATATTTACATGTGCAAATATGTAAATACACACATATTATACACACACACACACACACACACATCTTTTTACCCTACAGGTTCTTTGCTTATATATTATGGCTTCCAGTTTAGTGTGTTTATGGAATTCCCAAGTGTTGTGAATGGGTCTCTGTGACTGTATCTGTTTCTTGTGCCTTTTCTTGGGCTCTTTTTCCTTTGTTTGTTTTGTTCTGTTCCAATGTATTAGCTTTTGTTTTATCTTATATTTTATTAGTATGCCTTAGAAGCTAATGAGAGACAGAAGGGGATGTGTGGATCCAGATGGGAGTGGAGGTGGGGAAGAACTGGGAAGAGTAGAGGAGGGGCAAACTGTAATCAAGGTATGTCACATGAAAATAAAATCTATTTTCAGTAAAACAAAAATGTGTGAACGTGGTAAAAACAAACATTTGAAAGAATAAAAAAACAAATGAACAAACAAAAAACCCAAAACAAACAAAAAGGAGTATAACATGATACCCAGTTTATATGTGTTTCTTAATTATTAGTTTTGTCTTTCCATCATTAATGGAAATCTGTATAGGCTAAATGAATTAGAATAGACATATATTAAGAACTAAACGACATAGTTTCCTGACATGGGCAAAGCCAGTGAGTTTAACACCTTGACCATCTACAAGTGTCTTGGACCAGGGCGTTCCCTGTGCAGTGGCTGGAAGTTGGGAGACAGAGGAAAATTGTCAGGCAGCCAGCTTGGTATAAATAGCATTGAACAATCTCAAATACCTGTTTTAGGGGAACAAACAGAATCAGGAACAGGTCTGGTTAGGAAGTCAAGTTCTAGAAAACTCCTCACCAGTTGCTTTGGGAGGCAATTCCCTTTTTAGGGAAGGAATAAAGAAAGTAATAGTTTCTGTGAGGTGCCAAAGAGGTGGTGTGTGTGTGTGTGTGTGTGTGTGTGTGTGTGTGTGTGTGTGTGTG
>JANHMN010000001.1:66106048-66173388 GCA_030674055.1 Rhabdomys pumilio
ACACACACACACACACACACACACACACACACACACACACACACACATATGTATTCTCCATCTATTGCAAAAAGAAGCTTCTTTGATGGTAAAGTGGCTTTGTCTGATTGCATTTATTTATTTATTTATTTATTTATTATTTATTTATTTGAGACTGGATCACTCAGTAGCCCTGGCTGTCATGGTGCTTACTATCACTGTGTATACCAGGCTGTCCTGGAACTCCTAGAGATCCACTTGCCTTTGCCTCCTGAGTGCTGGGATTAAGGGCCTATGCCACTACACCCTGCATAAAGCTTGTTTTTACATTTTATTTTATGTGTATGAGTGTTTTGCCTACATGTATGTGTGTGCCTGGTATCTGCAGAGGCCAGAAGAGGGCATTGAAACCCTTGGAAATTGAGATGGTGTGAGCTGCCGTGTGGGTGCTGGAAACAAACCTGGTCCTCTGGAATGGCAGCAAGTGCTACTGAGCCCCAGTCCTTCCATCCTGCCCCCAAAGTTTATGTTTAAAGTTCAGCATTATGGGGTGTATGGAGTGGGTAAGAGTATCCCTATTTATAGACTGTGCTCTGAGGCCAATAGAGGGAGGGAAACGGTGTGACTGGGTTTGCTTACTGTGGGAAAGCATACTCACTAGGCTCATGCTCTAGTTTGTCCAAATGGTCTAAGCTGTTGTGGGGTGGGGCCAGGGAGCCCAGCGGTAGAGCATGGTAGTGCAAGGCCCCCGTGTTCCATTGCTAGTACCGAAGCAGAAGAAAAGAGAAGAATGAAGCTTGGATAATGCCTAGAAAAGTCTCCAGAGCTCACTGTCTGAGACTGATTGCTTTTCAACCGGTGAAGTCATTGTGCTCTGTCTCTAAAGCAGTGGTTCTCAACCCGTGGGGTGTGATTCTTTGGGTGTTTAATGACCTTTTCACAAGAGTCACCTAAAACCATTGGAAAACACAGATATTTACATTACGATTCGTAGCAGTAGCAAAATTAAATTTATGAAGTTACAATAAAAATAATTTTATGGTTGGGAGTCACCACAGCATGAGGAAGTGTATAAAGGGCTGTAGAAGGGTAAGAACCACTCTGAAGGAAGTGGATCATGTAAAAATGTTGATTTCTTTTTGCAATTTCTCATTTAATGTTTATTTAAAAGAGCAAAAAATGTTCTAGGTTTAATTTGTCAGTCCCGTAAAGGCTGGCCCCAGCCTGTCTTCCTTTGTCCTCCGTACAAAGCTCTCTCGCTCCTTGTTTTTTAGCATGCTAGGTCAGGAGAGGGCAAACCACTGGCCGCTGCGATCATCACCTCATTCCCATTGTTCTCCGGGTTTCGGAGACCAGTGCCCTTGTGATGTACATTACATGGCCTTAAAATTGCACATAAAAGTTTGCTGTGGAGGACTGGCGAATGTGAGATGAATTGGGAAGGTTAAGGGGAAACTGTGCTGAGAGCGCGTCTCCTAAATGAATTCTCATCATAAAAGCGCACTGCTTTCTCCAAGTGACAAATTAACTCGAGCCTTGTGCTTTGCATTTTTAAATAATGAGCGGCAGGGTATTTCCATTTGTGCTCAAGCCAGAGGTTAAAGCCTCGGCTTCTTCCACTCCTGCTTTTGCTCATAGGAAAGGGAGCAATGAGGGAGGCATTGCATTTGCTTCTGTGTTGTGAATGCAGACGGGGCTTGTGAGGAAGCTTGGGCCAGAAGGAGTGCTGTGCTTAGAAATCTTGTAGAGATTCTCATTCTAGCTTGAATTACTTGCACTCAGCAGGGATACAGAAAAGGACATCAAGATGTCAGTCACTGGTTTTGGTTCCCTGTTAGCAGATGGAAATGTATTTGTGTGGGTGGTGGTCTGTTGTTAGCCATCAAGAGGTTTGACGACTATGAGTTAGGTGACTCTGTCTCGATCAGGAATGGGCACATTAGTGCCACATGGCTGTTATTTTTTTGTGGATATATCTATTAATTTTAGGGTTTGCCCTGTGGTTTTGTTAACTGCTATTGAAGGCGAGAAAGGATCACTGCCCTCCTTCCTACTCCCTCTGGTCCAACTGTGTGGATCATGTGATGGCTCTTGTGTTTGTCTAGTCACTGGTGTCAGCATTATGAGTTTAGACTCAGTAATTGATGGTAACATTTCTGCTCTCTGCATTCCTCTATGTTTTTGCTTCCTTCTTTTGGCTTGTGGCCACATCCCATTTTCTCATCAGGAGTTTATGCTGTGGCAAAGAGACAGAGGGCATAATGTTAACTAATTGCCCCAAATACTGGCTGGTGTGGACTTGACCTTTCTGAGTTGGAGCACGATGCCAACGATCACAGTTTTACCTGAATAAGGCTTTGTTAGTTTAGGCTAGGCCATGGGAGGTGTGTTATCTGGGGATCTAAGTGCAGATACAGAGGGCTCACTGAGGAATTGCAAGGCTTGTGTTTGGGGGGGCTGCAGAGCTCTATGCTAGAATCCCCCAGCCTGCGGTAGGGAATCTGTCTGGTCAGGGGGATTAGCTTAGGAGGAATCTGATGCAAAGCTGGCTCTGGATTTCCCTGAAGTTTTATTTTTCTGACCTGGGATTCATAATGTAGCACCAGGCTGGCCTCAAAAGACTTTCAAACACAGTTCTCCAGCCTCTACTTCCCAAGTTGTAGATTACAGGTGTGAGCTACCCTGACTACTTCTGAAATTCTTATTAACTTGGGACCTTCCTGGTGACCAATATTTTTTTCTTTAAAATTAAACTTTTTTTTCCCAGTAAGAAAACAAAACCCAAACAGCTTTCTAAACCTCTGCTCTATGTGGAGGAGGCTGGTGTGATAGAATCATTTTGCATCCAGAGGATAGCCTATGACAGGACAGGAGGGGTGGTTGTTCTGTCAACTGACACAAGCTAGAGGGCCCTCTGAGAAGAGAAAACCACAGCCCAGCAAATGTCCCCATCAGACTGGCTTGTAGGCAAACCTGTGGGGCCTTTTCTTGATTCATAATAGATTTGGGAAGGCCAAGCCTACTATTGACAATGCCACCTCTGGGCAGGGGGTCCTGGGTTGTATAAGAAGGAGGAGCAAGCCAGTAAGCAGCACTCCTCCATGGCCTGCTTCCTCTCTCCAGGTTCCTGCCTGAGTCCCTGCTCTGATGACTTTTCTCACTGAAATAGAACCTTTCTTCCCCAAGTTGCTTTTGCTCATAGTGTTTATCACAGTAATAGAAAGCAAACTAAGACAGCCTATGATTTTCGTTTGCTTGTTTTTAAAGATTTATTTTTATTTATTCACATGTATATGTGTCGGTGTGAGTACATGTTGTATGTGGGCTAGAAGTGGGTGTCAGATCTCCTGAAACTGGAGTCACAGTCAGTTGTAAGCTGCGTGCTATGGATGCTGGGAACCAGACTCAGGTCCTCTAGAAGCTCAGGGAGTGGTTTAACCACCGAACTATCTTTCTAACACAGTTTGTTTTCAGTTTTTAAATTTGTTTTGATAATTTCATGCATGAATTCTGTATTTACATCTCCCTATTCTTCCTCCTCTCTCTTTCATTTTTCTGGGTCTCCTTTTTCTTATACCCTCTCATTTTCATGACTTCTTTTTTTATTTAAAAAAATTAAAACAATTTTTTTGGATAACAGCTTGTCTTCATTGTTTTAATATTTTGTGTGTTAGAGATTTCATTTGACAGTTGGGATTTTTGTCAGCTACTTACAGCGGTGAACATCTCCTGCTTTCATGATTCAAAGGCTCCAGTAGATATGCTTTGTTGGGATTATAAAGTAACACACATTCATCGCTTCATATGTGTAAGGTACGTTTAAATGTTGGAGTGAGTTTACCAAGCCTGTTATTCCTGTAAGTCTGCAGCATGCATGCCACATGCATGAGTAGCAGAGTGGACTCCAGATATCCTCAGAGTTGTCTTATATTGTATATGCTTTCTTTCTTGTAGTATGATTTACCCCTCTCTCCTCCAAAAAGCCCAAGCTAAAGAAAGGGTCCACTTACTGTTCTTTTCTCTGTGGTTTCCTCAAACATGGATTCCTTCTATTTCTCTCATTGTTAAAATCAGGATGGAAAAAACTACTTTTCTCCATGTTTCTCTCCCTTTTCTTCCTCATCCTTTCTCCCAACTCTCTATTTCTTCAAGGTCTCGTGTAGCTCAGGCTGGCATTGAACTCCCCGTGGGGCTATGACCATGACCATGACCTTCTGCCTCTACCTTCAAAGTGGTGGGATTACAGATGTGCACTCCCATAGCTGGTATATGTGGTGCTGGGAATCGAGCACAGGGCTGTTTGCAAGCTAGGCAAGTGTTCTGCCTCCAGAGCTACACTGCCAGTCATAAGCTGAGTTTCATGAAGGTTTTTATTAATTGCTTTAAAAAATTTTTAAGACTAATTTTTATTTTAAAAAATAGCAAATGTTGTTGTTTACTGCTAAATGCTAAGGCATTTCTAATTGGTGTAACTGGCATACCTGTAATTTAATGAGTGACATGTTTAAGGTGTTGCTTTAAAAATTCTTCTTTGGGCCGGGCGGTGGGAGGCAGAGGCAGGCGGATTTCTGAGTTCGAGGCCAGCCTGGTCTACAGAGTGAGTGCCAGGACAGCCAGGGATACACAGAGAAACCCTGTTTTGAAAAACAAAAACAAAAACAAAAAATTCTTCTTTGGCTCATTAATTGTATAAAAGAAAAGAAAAGAAAAGAAAAGACTTCAGTTGACTTCAGTTTAACAATTTTATTCCTTTAAGAATTTGAGTTAAGTGTTAGAATATAATTTCAGAGTGAAATTTAAAACTTTAGGTCTCAGTTTTTTGTTGTCGATCTGTATGCAGACTTAAAGGAGAAACGCACCTGGGAGCACTTCTCAGTTATATGGAAAGATCCTTTCCTGCCTCATCATCTTGGTGGGTGAGAACGTCACAGAGTGGTTTGAAAGAATTGACGGTTACTGGGTGTCCTGTAACCTGCCTCTTCCCAGGTGGGAAAGTTTACATCTGTGGCACTCAGAAGGGAAAAGGCTAAGGGACAGGTGTCTCTCTGGCTTTGACCCAGGTCAGAGTCTCAGGTGGAAGAGTCAGGTTCTGCAAGGAGGTGCTTAGTCACATGCCCAGTGCTCCGTTTTGTTATCTGCCATTGGAATTGAAGATTAAGTGAAGCTGATGTAATCTCACAGCTCATAATGCAGTTCGAAAACAGGTTTTCTTTTGGTTGATGCATTTTAAGTAATTGAATATATTTCCCATTAATTTTACTGCCCTCCATTTACCTTTGAATAGGAGCCAGTAAGGAGAAAGTATCAGAAGAGTCTTTTTGTGGTTTTTCCTCAAGTGAGTGCCAGAAGAAAAACTACTATAATTTGATAGCGAAATGTTGGAAAATGATATATTTACTGTTTAGAAATGCCACAAATGGGCCATGCCTTTTTAAATTCGTGGGTTCAAACATTCAGCTATGCCTCACTGGCTCAGTCTCTGCTCATTATACTTTATGTTGATGGAATTAAATGTGACATGTCGCCATGTTACATCAGCCTTGCAGATCTAAAATATGAAGTTTGATTAAATTCTGAAAACAAATTAAAGATACTGTTCAGTATCATTCATGGAAATTTGTACAATTTTGTTGCTTTGAAGAAAGAATGTAAGAGAACCAAACCAAACCAAACCAAACCAAACCAAACCAAACCAAACCAAACCAAACCAAACCAAACCAAACCAGAAACACCCATGAGAAGTACCCAATTCTAACTTGGTTGCTAAAACCAAAACAAAGTCACCTTTAAAAGAGTTAATAGTTAATTAAAAGTTAGATGCAAACAGGTTGTAGTGGCACATGCCT
This sequence comes from Rhabdomys pumilio, assembly GCA_030674055.1. Classification (NCBI taxonomy): domain Eukaryota; kingdom Metazoa; phylum Chordata; class Mammalia; order Rodentia; family Muridae; genus Rhabdomys; species Rhabdomys pumilio. The sequence continues at coordinate 66,111,874 of JANHMN010000001.1, forward strand.
TAATTCAGCACTTGAGAGGCAGAGGCAGGTGGATCTCTGTGAGTTTGAGGTCAGCCTTGTCTACAAAGTGAGTCCAGGAGACCCAGGGCTTTATTACATGGAGAAACTCTGTCTTGAAAACAAAAACAAACAAACAAACAAACAAACAAACAAACGTATGTTATGTCCTCATTGTCGACATTGACCATAATGGAGCTCAGGAAGCCTCCTGGGAAGCAGAAGTTCTAGTATGTGTTTCACCAACAGTGAACACGTTTCTCAATCACTTGATCCTATAATATCCGCTTTTTTCTCTTGGATGTTTAAGGACATGCATAGATGCTCTCTGCATTATGCTATGCTGCTTGCTATGAGAATCTTGGGTGTTGGGAAGAGAGCCCACTTAATGCCTGTAATTTCCAAGAGGTCTTTGGGAAACACCTGCTGATGGTTTTTCCTCACTTGTACATAGCCTGTCTGGCCAGCTTTGCTGTGACTCAGTCAGTGATGCTTTAGTAATGCTAAGATTGTATGCCCATTCTCCATGACCTATAATTATGCATCATTTGTGTTAATGGCTGAGGGAAAGAATGGAAAGTTAGTCTAGAGCTGCCGTTGCAGCTTTGCCATTGTGGGATTTTACTTAGCGAGCCTTCTAAGCATCAGGATCTTGTTCGTTCCTTTCCACGGACACAGGCAATGAATACTAAGAGGTTTGTTTGTTTGCTTGTTTTTAAGTGTTGAGCTTGTTCTTCATGTTGGGAAGTGAGAGCAAGGGGCAAGCAGCTAAACTATGTCCTATCCTGAGGCTTGCTTCCTGCTGGGCACAACGTAGACTGGTGATGTACACGTATTCCACCTGTGAATATATGGGAGATGGTGCCTGGGCTGCAGACAAGATCAGCCAGAGCTAGGGTAGAGTGTAACATAACTGGAAGGCATTTACTTGGGGCAGGCAGGAAAGGCCTCTGGGATGAGGTCACATATGAACAGAGACACAGAGGAATGGTGTGGGGACATCTGGGGACAGTCAGTCAGGGAACAATGTGTATGGCAGGTGCAGCTTATTCTCTGAGCCAAGAACAACCTTGACATATGCGGAGGCCAGTTTGGTTGACTGTGGGCCAAGCATGCAGGATAGGACCCAGTCTTGAGGGCTGCTTAGGAAAATGAGTGAGGTAACATTTAAAACATGGTCTTTGTATACTTAGGAAGAATAAAGCACTGTAGCAAGTGAGGTTTAAGAATGTAAGAATATGTAATACTATAAAGTTTATTAATGGTATTGCCTTATTAGTCATAAAAGAAAAGCAGATTATTTTTATGGTAGAGGCATTTGATAAAATTCAGTATTTATTATTGATTTTGTTAAAAAAGAAACCCCTCAAAACATAATAAGAAAATATCCCAGGAATGTAGGTTATTTTCATTTTAACCCCTAAAGCATTTCAGACTTACAAGAAAGTTTGAGAGCACTGCTATTAAATCCAGTACCATGTAAGGATAATATAGTATCCTCCCCATTTACCAGTGGTGTTTTAGAATAACAAGCCAGTGCCACTGGACAAGCCAACAAACAAACAAACACACACACACACACAAAACAAACATTATAAAGGCATAAAGCACAGAAAAAAAGATAATCAATTTCTATTTGTAAATAATGGGATATGAGATTTTAGCAAAATCAAGTGAAAAACTAATAAAAAGAATTAGATAATAAAAGTACCCTGCTGGCCAAAGATGTGTCAACAACCATAGCTTCCACATATACTAAGAATAGCCAGCTAGAAGATTTAAGAAGTGAAATCATTATTATTAAAAAGAATAAAATGCTTAAGAATAAACTTAGGGAGTCCTGTGAGATGGTCCTCCAGGTAACGGTGCCTACCATGAAAGCCCAGCAGCTTGAGTTCAATATCTGGAACCCACAGAAGGGTGGAAAGAGAGAACTGACTCAACAAAGTTGTCTTCTGACCTCTACATATATGTTGTGGCATGTGCAGACACACACACACACACACACACACACACACACACACACACACAAACACACACACACTAACATAAAATTGGAGAATGAACTTACACAGTAGGTATGCTGTCTATGAAGGCATTAATACTCCTGAGAGTTACATAGAGATGAAAGTTAGAAAGGCTGTCATATTCCTGGATATGAAGATGCCAGTTTTCCTTCAATATCTGTGTGTTTCATGTCAGTTTTAGTAAAAAGTATTATGAAGGTTACTTGTTGGACATGAAGCGTCCAACAAGCTGTTTTATGTTCACGTGGGGAAGTTAAGTACAAATAACTAGGAGTGATCTGAGGGATTAAAGTCTAGCTTTAAGTAATGGAAACTCTAACATTACCACATGCTTTATTTGTCATAGGATAAAGATGGTATCACAAATCTCTGGGAGAAAAGTGTTCTAGTGAATCTGGAGTAGTAAGATAATCAGGTTATTGTCTGGTGGAAAAGTACCTCAAATGTTCAGCCCAAATCCATGTATTTTTAATAGAACATTTAAAAATTAATTAGGTTAGAGAAGAAGATTAGGAAATTATTTTATTTTTTGTTGTTGTTGTTGTTGTTTTGTTTTTCGAGACAGGGTTTCTCTGTGTAGCCCTGGCTGTCCTGGAACTCACTTTGTAGACCAGGCTGGCCTTAAACTCAGAAATCCTCCTGCCTCTGCCTCCCAAGTGCTGGGATTAAAGGCATGCACCACCACTGCCCAGCTAGGAAATTATTTTATAACTTTAGAGTATGTATGGCCTTTCTCGTACAACTGAGAAAGGCAAGAGTTTTGTAACTTTAATTGTAGTTATAAAACCACACACAACAGGGCTGGAAAAGTGGCTCAGTGGTTAGGAGCACTGGCTCCTCTTCTAGAGGACCCAGGTTTAATTCTTAGCACTCATGTGTCAGCTCACAATTGTCTAACTTCAGTTCCATGGGATTTAACATCTCACACAGGTATACATGCAGGCAAAATACCAATGCACAGAAAATAAAAATAAATCATTAAAAACTATTTATAAGAGGGAAGTAAAACGAAACAGTACAACAACCCCTGAACCAGATCTACATCAGTCAGGAATGAAAAAGCTGGGGATAGTATTTGCTTTTCATTTCATATCTGAAGGAGCCAGTTTTTAAAAATATAATAAAGAACTCCTATAGCTGTGTAAGAAAAGTACAAGAGTCTGGTGGAGAAAATGTACAGAGGGCACAAAAATAGTCTACAGGAAGGGAAACGACATGCCGTTAAACATCCAGAGAAATTAATAGCTTTACTCATCCCAGTAGATGTGTGTGTCATAACTTTATCTAGGGACCGTTCATTGTGGTTAGATGGACAGTTAATAAAGTTTTGTAATTTCTGTAGAGAGAGCATGAGCACAAAACAGTAGCATCTCTTAAGTGGGTAGCGTGGCAAAATTTACAACATGAAAAAAGCTGTATTCTGGGCTGGAGAAATGGCTCAGTGGTTAAGGGCACTCATTGTTTTTCTGGAGGTCCCAAGTTCAATTCCCAGCACCACACGGTGGCTCACAACCATCTGTAATGGGATCTGATGCCCTCTTCTGGTGTGTCTGAAGACAGCTACAGTGTACTCACATATATAAAATAAATAAATAATTCTTTTAAAAAGCTGTATTCCTTAGACTAGGACTTTCCATTTTAGGAATTTATTCTAGCTACAAATTGTCCTAGATATTCCTATATTCATATATTCTGTCAAAATCATTCACATAAATACATTTTACATGCATGGTAAAATGACTTACATAAAAAGATACTCATTGTAGAGGTGTTGACGGCGGCTGAAGATTGGAAACAGCTGTGGATTCCCAGTAAATTCACTATATTACAGATGAATATTAGAAAGGGCATAGCCACAAAATGCCACTGGACAGTTTTAGGTAGTGACTTGTAAGTATTGCCAGTATATGTTGCTTGGATAAAATGTGAGGTACAGAGCATTGTGTGTAGAATGTTTGTCTGTGTAAAAGTCTACATATGGGATTTGTTTGTTGGAGACAAAGTCTTACTATGGAGCTGGACTTAACACAAGGCTGGGTTAAGGTGCCTGCCAATATACGTGGACCTTGCCAAGGTGTTTTGTGTACATATAAGGCTGTTGACAGCTCCTGGGGAGAACAATTTGCTAGCTGAAGACAGTTGTATTCTCCTTATGGGATAAAGGTGTTTAGTTTTCATTTTACCCACAAGTTTCCTTTGCCTCACAAGTAGAAGAGGAAGGCTGTTTGACTATAAGTACTGCATAATGGGACTCTCTCAGGTGATTCATCTAGGAATACACTTCCTGAAGTGTGTTTCCTAGTGACCGACAATGCATGTTCTGCAAATGAAAGCCACCTGAAAATATTGGAACACTGGGTTGAACAAAATTAAGCTTTTTTGTTGTTGCTGTTTTTCTGTACTTTACAGGATGCAATATAGAACACAGCACTTCTTGAACTCATTTGATCATACACTTTAATATTAAAACTTAAAAGAACATATATATATTAAATAAATAGAGTAAATAGAGCTTTGTGTGTCATTTATTCATTCAAAATAGTTTTTGTTCTATTGGTGATTGTTACAATAAAAAGCATTCTCCTAGTTCGCTTCCTATTAATGTGAAAAAAAAATCATGACCAAAGCAACTTGAGAAGAAAAGCGTTGATTTGGCTTACATGTCCCCATCATAGTCTATCACTGAAGGAAGGCAAAACAGGAACTCAGGCAAGGCAGGAACCCAAAGGCAGGAACTGAAGCAGAGACTACAAAGAAACACTGCATACTGGCTTGCTCTCAATAGCTCACTAAGCTAGGTTTTTTATAACATCTACAACCACCTGCCCAGTGGTGGCACCACTCACAGAGAGTTGGGTCCTCTCACATCAGTCACTGAGCAAGAAAATAGTCCTACAGACTTGTCTACTTACCGGTCTGATAGGGGAATTTTCTCAGTTAGAGTCCCTCTGCCTAAATGACCCCAGCCTGTGTCAACTTTACAAAAACTGTGACCAGTATAAGCATACTGATTGATTAAAAATAAAAACAAAGCAAAATTCAAGAATTAAAGTAATATTCCAACATGACAGCTCTTCATGTTCCTTTTCAAAAATTGCTGCTTAAGGCTGAAGAGGTGGCTCTGCAGTTAGGAGCACTGGCTGTTCTTCCAGAGGACCTGGGCCCTATTGCCAGCACTCATAATTGTCTGTAATTCTGGGGATCTGATGCCTTCTTTTGGCCTCCTTGAGTACCCAGTAGGCACACAGTGCATAGATATGCATGCAACCAAAACACCATATATATATATGGTGGCCTCATTCAGCAGCATAGGCACAGACATTAACATAGCCCTTCAGTGGTTACATGGATCACGACCAACAACATCGCCTCTAGCGGGAATATAGACCAGAGACATCAACCTGGCCTCTGGTCACAGCATGGGCCATGGACAATGACATGGATTCAAGTGGCAGCACAAACCACAGACATTTCAATGGCCTTTGGTGGCAACACAGATCACAGATACCAACATGGCTCCCAGCTGCAGCAGAGCCATAGACACCAACATGGCCCTCAGCAGCAGTATGGAGTACAGACACTAATTTATTTTTGAGATTCTGTGGTCTCTCCCTTTTCTCACATGTACTATCCTTCAACTTACTAGTTGGTTGTGTAATTGAGACTTCCTCAGAGTCATATATTTGCACTAACAAGATGTTGCATCCCGTGGAACTGGAGTAACAGGTGTTTGTGAGGCGCTGTTGTAGCTGCCACGAAACTAGGTCAAGTTATACTAAGGTATCTTGATTGCAAAAGAGAATTCTGTATTATTAATAGGATGTTTTAGGGACTGATTGAATGGAAGTTGAAGACTGAAGTCTCATTCAATTAAGCTTTTCTGAAAGCACTGAAAAAGGTTTCTGGTCATGGGAGGAGTGGGAAGAAATCAATAGGTGGGTTGCCGTGGAATCCTGACCCCCCATAGACAGTAGCATCAGTATGGGAGGTCAAAGACACGGCTCCTAACCCATTTCCTGTCTGCTTATATTTGAACGTTTGATCAGGCTACTTAGCCAGCCAGGCTTCAGTTTTATCATGTGTACATCCAGGTATTGGATTTTGGAGACCATCATGGGCTTGCATATTTAAGACTTTAGGGTATTACTAGGTTGTTTAATGGAGTCGATTGTTGTGTCTGTGTAAGCGTCCACATATGAGTACCATCTCTCAGTTGCTCCAGTATAGCCATTTTGGAGAATGAAATTATTCAACAATTAGTTCCTTGTCAACTTCAGATAATGGGAACTTGTTTGACAGTTTTCTCTGTGTTGGTTGATTTCATAATTACCCTTTGGGAAAGCACACACAGGTTTATTACAAACAGGGCTATAGACAAATCCGTGTCTGCTGAGGAAAGACCCTGGGCACTTGTTTTTCATATGTCAGAGGAAATTCATAATGTGGGTGTTAGGCAGCATCAGTGTTCAGTTGGTGATTTTCCTTTCTTTTTGGGAATCCTCTGCCGACAAGCAGATTTCTAAACCGCAGTTGAGGCCTCAATTCACTGGATTTACGACATCTGGATATGAGCTTTAAATCTTGTTCCTATGTTGAAATTAGGGGTGTGACATAGTTATTACAAGGGGTGCCTGTGAGCCTGAATTTGACTTTGTTATGTGGAGGTCGGATGCTTTGTTAGAAGGGAAGCCCTTGCCTGGGGAGAGATCTGAGTGTGACCGAACTGTTAACTGCTCGCTTCCTCCCTTTTTAACAGGAGACATATTTTGTTTTTAAATGAGATGACAAGCGAGACAATTATCAAGACTCAGTGAATTTTAAGAATCTCCTTTCAATTTTTTCAAGTTCCATTTAACCTTGCTTCTGATATCATTCTGTGCATTACTGTCAAAAGAGCAGCTGCCTTTGAAGTCGGGAAGCCTCGCTGCTGGCAGTCACGATGGTAAAATACAAGCAGGGCTTTCAGTCAAGTCCTTGCTGATACACAGTGAGGCCTTATTACCTGTGGGAAAGCACGTGTGTGAGTACCTAAAGACCCGGAGTGCGTGGGGAGGATATATGATAATGGACACTGAGAGGGGAGAGTCATCTCATGAATTAGGGATGCCCTTTCATAATTCATGAGTTGCAGGCTGAGGAGGACATGAAATCACCTGAAAAAGCATCTGGAAGTGATCTGTAATTTTTAAGAGGCAGCCAAAGAGCCTGTATCTCTCCAGTACGCGATGATAAAGTTGTTTGCATGGGATTCTGGGGGGAGTTACTTGTTACTAGCATCTCACCGTTAAAAATGCCCCGAAATTTGATTATGAGATGTTGTTGTCTCATCCAGGGTACTCAGTAAGCCATCAATTGATTAATGTGAAGAAGTTGGGTTAGGATTATTTATTGGCAGGTGAAACATCTTTTTACTCTAGTCTTCATGCAGGCGTGTTACTGGTTACTCCAAAGTGTGCCCAGTTATGGAGATTAAAGTCATGTTAACCCCCTTTCCTTTTGTTATAACAAAGGTACTATATTTCAAACTGTGAAGCTATATCTATATATGTTATACACAGAATCGTTTCCAGGAAGTTCTAGGAAGTGATCTTTTATACTGGGCTATTGCAGAAAGATTGTGATGTCAGTGAGTGGTTTACCATCTGGGTCTTGGGCAGATTTCAGTATACAGAGCTATGGGAAGGGTGCATTTGTCCTCTGACTTGGATTCTTAGCTTAACCTGCCTAGAGATGAGAAATACTATACCCAATACTAAGAAAACTTGACTTCCCCTCCCTGCCATGTTTATGAGTAGCTGTGGTCATAAGGGATTACAGCCCAATACCTAACCTATCTTGAGCTGCCTCCCTCCCTCCCTCCCTCCCTCCCTCCCTCCCTCCCTCCCTCCTTCCCTTTCTTCCTTCCTTCCTTTCATCATGTGTAGTTCCAGGCTGACTCTGATTCATGAGCCTTCTGTCTCAGCCTCCCCAGTGCTGGAATTAAAGATGTCACCAGGTCTGGAATGTCTTCCTCCTCTATAGTATAAAAGCCAATTTGCTCATCTTATTATAAACTCATCAAACTTACTAACCACTAACAGAATTATGCAAGATAAGTTATTGTAGTAACAAGTGTAGTTGACTGCTTCTCTGTCACTGGGCATTTAAATGTTTTCCTTTATTAAAATTACACTATTTCCTATTTTCTTAAAAATGTTTCTCCTTGCAATTTTTCTCCAGCTTTTATCCATTGTGATGTTGTGATAAGTTTGTGATTTTACCTTGTATTTATACTAGCTTTACATTCCACACCCCCAAGTATTTGGGGTTAGTCATATTACATACTCTTATTTCTGTCTGGAGACTCCAGCTTATTTGTTGCGTAATAGGGATGGAGTCATATGTCTATGTCTTAAGACTTGCCAGTTTGTTAGGGCTGAAGATAGACACACATCTGAGAACAGAGCTGACTTTGGCCAGGGAAAGCAAAAGTTAAACTTTCAATTTTTCTTATCTAGATATTTACTAGGGGGCATTTTGGGGATATTGCATACTTTTTTGGAAAGATTTTCAGAAAAATTACTTTGATCCCTTTTTGACTTTATATTGTCATGCTAATGATGCTGGTGATTTATGGTGTTTATTTAGCTTCAAATGTTTTTATTCTCATCTGAAAACAATATGTAATTATTTTATAACACAATATGAAAGAATCAGAGTTGGAGAGATGACTTACAGGTTAAAAAGCACGTGCTATTCTTACAGAAGACTTGAGTTGGGTTCCCCTACCCTCTTCAGGAATCTCACAAACATCTGTAATTCCAGCTCTAAGAGATCCAGTGCCCACTTCTGGCCTTTGTGGGCCCTGCAAATACATGACTTTCCTTCACATAGACATACTTGTAGATAAAAATAATGAAAATGACCTCTAAAAGGATGGAAGATTTTTTTTTACCTAGGAGGGTTCTCTCTCTCTCTCTCTCTCTCTCTCTCTCTCTCTCTGGCTAGCATTCATGTTTTGAAATAAAAATATACTTTTTACTTAAAAATTTAAAAGTATTTATTTTTGACTTTTCACATACACATATAATGTGCTTTGATCACAGTATCGCCCTTTTACAATCTTTATACCCCTCCCACTGTTTTTTTTTCCTTCCTAACATGTCCCTAGCTATCTTCATGACTTAAAAATAGTATTATGGTTGCTTCTATGAGCATGAGCATGGGGTTGTTTATTGAACTGTGAACTTAATAGTGGCTATAACACTAAAGAAAACTGGCTTCCAGTTCCCCAGCAGCCATTAATTGCCCATACCTCCTAACGAGCCTCACGAGCCCTTTATTCATCCATGATGGAATGTTGGTGGATTCAGTGTTTTGTTGTTGTTGTTGTTGCAAGCCTTGTGTACGTAACCACAGCTTCTGTGAGCTTCTGTGATCTTAGGAGTGCAATGGTCATGCCATGCCTAGGAGATAGCAGTTCATACATACACACATCTATTTGCATCTTTTTTCGGGATGTTCTCTGAGCCTCGGATGAGGGTGGTAGAGATGCTTCATTTGGGGTGAAGCACTCAGTAGTCATTACTAGCTGTTTGACCAGTTATCAGTCTCTGCATTAACCATTGACCACGACAAAAGGAAGCTTCTCTGACTTATGGATGTTGGAACGGCTAATCATAGTTATCAATTTGATCTAGAATCTCCTGAGAGAGATACTTCTGGGCTTGCCTGTGGGGATTATCTGGACTAGGTTGATTGAAGTGGAAGAGCATCACTCTCTGGGCTGGGAATCTAGACTGGAGGAAGAAACAGCGAACTGAGCACAAACGGTCATTGCTTTCTGCCTCTTGACTATGCATGCCGTGTGACCAATTGGCCTCTTGATACCAACTGGTCTGTAATAAATTTTATCCTGAAACTGTAAGCCAAAATAAAACCCTTTCTTTCTGCCTTAGGTTGCTTTTGTCAAGGTATGTTATCGTAGCAACAAGAAAAAGTAAGAAAGACAAGTATAAAGATAAATAATTGAAGGTCATTTGACAACGTGTTCATTTAGGAGAACAGTAGTATGTTCTTCTACTAAGCCTACGACCTACCCAGCCATGGGCGTCTGTGTAGGTTTGCAGAACCAGGGATGGTCCCTAACCCAGTCAGAAAGGTTACCTTCATCACCATCATGCATTATTGCACTAGTGGGCATATCTTATTGGCAGGTCAGTATTGTAGTTCGTAGCGTCCATCACTGGGTAAGATTACTGATGTCTTTTTACCTCAGTAACCTGCATAGCATCTTCTGGCACTATGAAAGATAACCAGAAGTGGGGAAGCTTGCAGCTCAGTTTTACCTTGATTTCTCTATGCCCTGCAATCACAAGGTGTGGTGTCTTCAGCAATAGGGTCTTACTGTCTAGTTCAGGGGGGCACCAAGAACAGTAGCAACATCTCTGAGACTTCCCCATATATTTTTTTATTTTTATGATAAAGACAAATGTGACCTGAGGATACCTCACCCAGTACACAAACAGAAGAAATGTAGATTTGTATTTGTAATTTATTAGCGATGACGAGGCATTTCCTTCCTTTCTGTAGATTTTGAGTCTTCTGGTGGTTTCTGGACAGAGCCAAATGTTAGAGAAGTCCTTTACGTTCCTCTGAAAGGTGAAGTAAACAAATACAACCCAACAGTGTGCTACTGAAGAAAGCCTTCACAGGTAATGTTTTTCTTACTGCGCTTGTTAGTTTGAGTCTGTTGAGAGTCACCTGGGACAGGGAACCTCAGCTGAGGAATTGCTTTCATCAAAACAGACTGGTCCATGGGGCATTTTCTTGTTTAATGATTGATGTGGCAGGGCCCAACTCACTGTGAGTAGTGCCAGCTGTTGTAGGTGGTCCTCCATTTTATAAGAAAAACAAGCCACGAAGCAGATCAGCAAGCAGTGCTTCTCAATGGTCTCTGCTTCAGTTTCTGCCTCTGGGTTTCTGCCTTGCCTTCCCTTCCCTCAGTTGGCAGACTATAAGCTGTAAGATGAAATAAAACTTTTCCTCTCCAAGTGGCTTTTTGGTCATGGTCTTTACTATAGCAACAGAAAGCAAACTAGGATATTTATGGGGTTACTTACTATTGGTATGTATCCAGTTATATTTAATAAACTAGTTTTTAAATCAGCTCTACTTAAATATATCTCTATATCCAGGTAAACATTATTATGTTCAAAACAGAGTTTTTGAAAATTTATACTCTATTTTCTACTCAAATATTTACAAAACATTTCTTTGGGAATGCATTCTGGACACCTCCCCACCCCCCGCCAGTGGCATTCTTTTAAGCATCCTGTTTTCTGTGGAAGCATCTGTCAGCACTGTGGCACTGTATTTGAGAAACAAGGTAAATGCTTTTGGCTAAATAAAAACACTATTTTGTTGACCAAAACCCAAAAGAAGAAATAATATAAGATAAATAGTTTTCCTTTTTGTTGTCTCTGTGTGTAATTGAATCCCTAGAAGGGAGTGTTTAAACAGTGATGATATTGGTTTTTTTTTAAAGTGATTAGATTGTGTCATTTACAGAGAAACATTATTTATTTGGCTTATAAATATTGTTGTTCCTTCTTATTAAGATCAATCAATCTGTCATGGTGATAGAAATGTTACTGTATTAATCAGGTTAAATAAGGTGATATCCAAACTCTCTGATGCTGTATACCTCTCAGGCTTTTTAATTTGCCTCTTATAAACGACTCCCTGCAGGTGTTTTGGAATGTTTCTCAAAACGTTATCAGAGTGCTTGCTAAAATACACATTAAAAGTTTCAAATTACAGGGCTGCTAGTAGAGAGTTGCTTAGCATGAATGAGGTCCTGGGTTCAATCCTTTATATACTTACAATTCAGATTACTAGATTCCTGTCATGACAAGAGCTGGGAATCTGCATTTTATGAGTGCATTTACCAAACACAGACACCTCGTAAAGAACAAACCCAAACTTCTCTGTATATATGTACATTTGTATGTATATATGTATATATATGTGAGTGCACATACATATATATACACCTAGACATATCTGTTTTATAGTTATTTACTTGATTTTTGCTTTGAATGCAGTCATTTATTATGCTATTTTGGCAAGGGTTGTATTTCCGAGTAACTTATAAGGTCAAATTGTGGATATAATTGGATAAAATTGAATAAAATATTTGAACTTTATAGCTCCTTTAGAAAGGGAAATGTTTTTCCCTGGATGTAAACGGGCAAGCCTACTTTTCTTTTCACCTAGATGCTACATACTAAGTTGTATTAAACATCTACTTTTCAATTGTCCTAGTAAATCTAGGGCAGATATGAACAGGGTAGCAGCGGAGGCCCCTGAATTCATGCTGCGCCACACTGAGCGTCAGTGCAGCATCTCCCAGTAACGTTGCGCTGAGGTTGGGCTGTGGTAATGCTCTGGAAAGACATGATGTTTTCTTTATGCTGTCCTGAGATCTTGTGAATGCTTCATTTGGATGAATCAAATGAAAGGAACTATTAACATGTAATGAAGCAGCCACTTCGGTAGGAAACGGTTTTCATTATATCCCTGCAGTTCTGTCTTCTGTCATCCTCCGATGGTAGAGAGCACTAGTTTCCAGGGCTAAGTGGAGCCAACATCATGACAGTAAAGACTAAGGAATTCTGTCAAAACTCTGGCTCCATCCCCAGCCATTCACCTGGGTAGACATTGTTTGGAACCTGTTCTTGCCTCTTGGCTCCAGTAGGCAGTATTTGTTGAAAGAATGATTCTTAAGAGTGTTTTTGTTTTGTTTCAATGGTTATACTCTAAATATTGTACTTTTAAAAATAAAGTTGTATTGTTTTTGTGGTTTTGGTCAAAATACGAAAGTAGCACTCAGAGCAGCCTTGGTGGGGATGCTGGGATGGGAGTCACGCAGAGTGGAGGGCGATGGAGACGGCTCTGAGGTTCTCAGGTTCTCTGTGAACCAGCGGGAGGGAGGCCACTGAACAAGATGCTTTTCTGTTTTTGTTTGTTTGTTTGTTTGTTTTGTTTGTTTGTTTGTTTGTTTTCGAGACAGGGTTTCTCTGTGTATCCCTGGCTGTCCTGGAACTCACTTGGTAGACCAGGCTGGCCTGAACTCAGAAATCCGCCTGCCTCTGCCTCCCAAGTGCTGGGATTAAAGGTGTACGCCACCACCGCCTGGCAACAAGATGCTTTTCAACAGCAGTCTGTCCTCAAGAATCGTTTGGGACTAGGTTTGCTAGGTAAATAACACTAAAGGATCTTCCAAAATCAGTTATGGTTGGGTAGTCAAGCAGCTTACATTAAAAACAAAAAACCAAAACCCCAAAAGCAAGCAAGCAAACAAAAAAAAAATCCAAAAAAATCAAAAATTAAAAGTCTAAAGTTTAACATTTTTATTTGCACATACCTTTTTATAATCTCTTAGATTTGAATCTCTATTTTCTTTTGTGCATGAAGTGTTTTTCTTTGTTTAGCCACTTTTGTCTCGTCATACAGCTCAGGAAGTTCACAATTTCATTCCCTGTTGTTTTGTTCCCAGCATTTAAAGTCTCTTCTAATAGTCCTGAGTAGTTTAGAATATTTATGTTTGGTTATGTGTGCTGTTTACTTTTTGTGGGGCGCTGAGCTATGAGAGACAACCAGGTGCCCAGTTGAACGAGCTTCTGAACCCCAGAGACCCTTTTGGGACGGCAGGCCAGGCGTTCAGCTCTGTTCCTGGCCCCTTGTCTCTCCCAGCTTCCGCCCTTCACAGCCCCTCCCACAGAGAGAGGTTGGAAGGAATACGACCATCGACCATCGAGTCACAACCATCGAGTCATGTAGGAATAGTGCCCCAGGCTCTCCCCACATGCATATGAGGCATCCCCAAAACCTCAGACTAAGCCAATGGGATTACCTGCTGCTAAAACCTTCACCCATCCCAAACTGTATATATTGAGCTTAATTGAGAAATAGAGCACGCAAGAACCATCCTGTTGTCAGAGAGCTTCTGTCTCGGACCCTCCCCTCTTCGCCTGCTAGCTGGCTCCAGAGCTGTTAACACTGGACAAGAGATCCACTCTCTTTCCCTGCTACCTAGCCGGCACTTCCCGGCTTAGTAAAGAGCTGTAACACTTCAGAACCTGCTGGCTCTCCCGAAGTACAGGCAGAAGCAGACCTTCCCCACTGGCGCTCTGCCTTGTACCACCCGTGGGCAGGGGCAACTACAGAGACAGAGAAAGTGGCCATCTACATCCTATCCCCTGCCGAACCAAAGACTTTGTGGGACCCAGCTGGAGACTGGCCCCACAACTTTTCTGGGTTTTTGTTTGTTTTGAGACAGGATTTCACTCAGTAGCTCAGGGTAGCCTTGAACTCATGGAAGTCCAAGTGCTGGGATTACAAGTGTGAGCCCCCACCCCTGGCACCTGTTTTGTTTTCAGCATAGTTTTTGAAATACCTTATCTTTTTGATGTTTGAGTACTCCTGTCACACTTAGAGAACATCTCTAACATCTCCATGACAGGAGTTTTCTAAACATTAGCCTCAGTTGGGCCCCCTTTTCCTTACTGGAAACTAGTTAGAAATGCACATTTTGGGGCTAAATCAGAAACCCCTAGGACAGAGCCCAGTTTGTGTTAATGAGCCATCCTGTTGATTCCAGGGCAGGTTGGAACCTGACCCTAGACATATTTGATAGCTATGTGCTGTTGCTGAAGTCACACATGGTCCTGCCCTTGGCCACCTTAGAGGTAGATTAGGGGTTCTCAGCCTTTCAGAACTTGTTCACAGGCTTAACCACATCACCCCCTCAAACAAAAACAAAACACCAAACCCATCAAAGAAAACAAAAGCAAACACTTCCCCTCACACAACCTCAGGACTCAATGACCTCTGACCTTACACTCTGCTGGCAATTTGGCTGTTTTCTAGTGACCCCGTTATCTGCAGTCCAGTCAGCTCTCCGAAATAGTTCTCATAACTGCCGTCTAGACTAGGCAGGTATCTGTCCTCCTCCAGCTCCAGAGTCAACATGGTTTAAATGGCTTCTTTGGGCTTGGTAACTGAAACTGTGAGGCCAGAACTTTATTTGCAAACAGCAATTTGGATTCTTTTTCATAAAAGCCAACTGTGTTCGATTTCTTTCCTTGAAAAGTTGGACTTTTTTTTTTTTTTATCTACTCAGATTACTCTTTTTTTTCCCCTGAGATTTATCCTCCATGGTAAGGCTGTTCACTGTGAAAAGAGCTTTTTAAGCCTTCCTTATAAACTTCGAAGTTAAGCAGCTGTCTAGGTAGTCCATGTGAATCATTTAAACAGTGGTTCTAGGGAGTCCCACACCTCACTGCTTCACCCTGTATGTGGAGTCTCTACAAGCGTTCCTTAGGAATAATGCCTTCCTCATCTCTGTATTATTCACTTTCTTTTTTCTTTTAGTCTTTAAGAATATTCTTATTAGGATTGATACTTGTATGTCTTGTATGATACTTGTATTTGTATTGATACTTGTATGATACTTGTATTTCTCTTGTCTTTCATCTTTTCCCTCTGTCCATCCCTTGACTAGAGGAACTTTCTAACCTTTGGCCTTTTCTGTAGTTTTTTCCTGTACTGTGGACAGACTCCAGGGCCTCACATATGATGAGAATGTATTCCACTACTGACCTACACTCCCAGCCCCCAAGTCTTTTTCCCCCCCCACCGTTTTGTCTACAGGAGCCTCCAAGTTCTTTTTCAGTACCCATTTCTTGGTGTCTGCTATGTCCTCTTTTCGATGCCACCTTCACACTAAGTCTGTATCAAGGTGGGTCCCATTCCCACAGCTCTGTCCCTACACCAAGCTGCCTGCTAGACGTTCCAATCTAGATGCACATCCAGGACGGAAGCCATTGAATCTGTGGCTTTCAGTCTCCCTCTCGCAACAAGAGGTGCCACCATCTATCAGCCTAGTGTGTCTAATGTTTTCTTAGCATTCCCCATGTTACAAACCAGTGTTGGGAAGCGTTTTATAATTCTTCTGCAAGTCCCAAGATAAATTCTGTTATCTTTGCCATTACTCTGCAGGGCAGGGAACCAAAGCAAATACAGTCAAGCTGTTTTCATGAGGCCACAGAACTATCAGTGGAGGCAGGATTCAAGCCAGACTGTCTTTCTGCAGAGCATGGGGTCCTAATTCCTGTGTTCTCCTTCTGTTCTCTCTTAGGTGTTGTGCTAGCTAGGGTTCTTATTGCTGTGATGAAACACTATGACCAAAAGCAACCTGGGGAGTTAAAGGTTTATCTGGCTTATACTTTCATATCATAGTTCATCACTGAAGGAAGTCAGGATAGGAATTCAAACAGGGCAGAACCTGGAGGCAGGAACTGATGCAGAGGCCATGGAGGAGTGCTGCTTACTGACAACCTCATGGCTTGCTCAGCCTGCTTTCTTATAGAATCCAGGACCACACCAGGGTGGCCACACCCACATTAGACTGGGCCCTCTCCCATCAATTGCTAAGTAAGAACCTGCTCTAAAGGCTTGTCTGCAGCTCAGTCTTACGGAGGCATTTTCTCAGTTGAAGTTCCTCTCAGGTGACTATAGCTTGTGTCATCCTGACATAAAACTAGCCAGTACAGACGACAAGGCTAGAAATCCAGGATTACTCTTTACCCTTCTCATTCCTGCTTGTCTGCTTGAGCCTTTGACTTCATCTTCCTTAAACTGTGACCCTACTTCAGCATTGCAGTGTAAGGATTCTAGACGTGTTCTCCATCACCTCTGCCTCTACCGTATAATCAATGGCTCTTCCCATTCATACCCCACTCTCCTTTTAAATATCCAGAGTGTTATTCTTCCTAATGCTAAATGTGATCTGAACACATGTTTGTTTTTTTTTTTTAAAGGAGCCCAGTTCTTGTACTGTCAGTTACCCATAAGGCAGCCTTTCTCTAGAGTCTACTTCATTGTTGAGAAAGCCCTACCAGTTCTAGGGTTCCAGATGGTTAAGAAGCACACCGTAAGGCAGAGAGCTGCAAGAGAGTCAGTAACACTAGCGATACCTGACACTCTGAGGGGTAGAAAATTAAGAGATGATGGGTTTTGATTAGTCTTTGCCTATTTTAGTCCTTACTGTGATGAAAATGTAACAAAGGAATTCATTATCTAGTTTAGCTGAGGAAACAGCGTATACTTCTGTGGGTCCCAAGCAGAAGGCTGCTTCATTCCACCCCTCTGCCGTGCTGTGTTTCTGCCTCTGTGATCCACCTTGCTTTCCTGAAGTACACCTTCCCTCTCCTCCCTCTGAGCTTTTCCATCACCTTGGAAGGTCTTCTCGGAGCCATTGACTTCTTCACATTTGGGTGAACCATTTTTCTGACATGCTGCCAGGGCCCCATTCTTTCCATGTCCTAGGACTTGTTAAATGATGTTTTAGTTGTCTAGTTGTCTCTTTTAGACTTGGTGCTGGCTCTTATTTATTTCTGAGTTTTTGTCACCCAGTACAGATGCTCAATAGGTATCGATTATATGAGAGAATCAGTGAGTATTTAAATAAGTCAAATAATGACTGCCACTTACATATTCTTTTATCTTACTAAAGTACCTAGCAGGTGATGTGTCAGGGTAGGATTAGGCTCACCTGTAAATAACCATCAGAATTAATGACCAAACAAATTAGGGGACTATTTTTCTTCCAAGTAAAATGAGTGTGGAGCCAGAATCTCCTTGGAGTTGAGTGCTTCTTTGACTGTCAGGCTGCACTGCCCCAGCTCTCTGCACTTTGGTGCTGGGTCATGATTCTTGTCCTCATTCCTTGTTCTGGAGATGAATGGTAGAACTCTGACTGGCTGTAGTCTCTCCTTCCAGTAAAGATGGGAAGGCCAAGATGCCAATGTTTGCCAGCCTTCTGTCACTACCTGTTCCACCCTCTCTTAGAAACTTTCCTAAAAGGCCTTTCAGGATACCTCCACTTACTGTATATACCTGACGGTAAATACCCACCCACCAGTCATGCTTTTACTTCTAGCTGCCAGAGGAACTAGGAGATCGAGATTTTTGCCTGACTCTTTGCTGATTGTGATTGAAGTTGAGTTAATATGGTTAGGAAGAACAGAGGGTAACTGGCTGTCTATTACATGGGTTAATATGATTTCTTCTTTTTAAAAAGATTTATCTATTTCATATATGTGGGTATACTGTTGCTATCTTCAGACACATGGCATTGTATGTCTATTACAGATGGTTGTGAGCCACCATGTGGTTGCTGGGAATTGAACTCAGGACCTCTGGAAGAGCAGTCAGTGCTCTTAACCAATGAGCCATCTCTCCAGCCCAATATGATTTCTTCTTAAAAGTGAACATAGGCAGCTTTAGAGAGTAATTTGTAGAGCTAAACTCCTCCCTTTCCCCCTCTCTGTCCTACCTATCCTATCCCTCCTGACTTTCCTCCTTCCCACTTCCTTCCCTTCCCTTCTTTTCCTCCCCTCCATTCCTTCTCCTCCCTTTAGATCTACCCACTTTTCCTCTTTTCATTCTTCTTCCCTTTCTTTTGCAGTGCAAGGATTTGAACTCAGGGCCTTCTTCACACACAGCCACACCCCTTTCTCTTTTAATGTCTGCACACTATGTGTAATGATCAGATTTGGTAATTGGTACATCAATTATCTTAGACATTGTGATGGCTATTGTATCATTGTCAACTTGACTACATCAGGAATTAGCTAAAGCTCAAGAGGCTGGATACACCTGTGAGGGATTTTTTTTTAATTAAATAATTTGAAGTGGGAAGACCCACTTTTAATCTGGATTTTTTTGAGATGAAGGTCCACCTTTAATCTAGGAAGCCTGTTCTCTGTCTGCTTGCTCTCACTCTCAGTAGCAAGTCTATCTCTTCACTGGCATGACAGCCTGTTGCTTTGTGATTTCAGTACATACTGAAGAACAGCTGAGACATCCAGCTTCATGGACTGAACAGCTACTGTATTCTTAACCCTTCCTTTGGTAGACAGCCATTGCTGTACTAGCTGGACCACAGCCTGTAAGTTCCTCTAATACATCCTCCTCCCCCTTTCTCCATTCATTCTAGGTATCTTATTCCCCTAGAGGTTTCTGACTAATACAGATATCTATCTTTTGTTTAGGTTGAAATATTTCTAAAAATTCAGCTATTTAGAAATACTCAAAGAGTTATTTGTCAACCACAGTTAGCCTACCATGCTACATATAGACTACAAGCTCTTCCTCCCGTCCAGCTGTCCATGTATTCTTCTTTCTCCACCCTCCCCCACTCCCTTCTCAGGCCCTGGTAAATAATATTCTATTCATCCTCTACTTCTTTGAGGTCACCTTTTAGTTTTGGTCTTTAAATAAACTTTATATAAATTAAGTATTTGACTGTTTTATAGGCATTCAAATGGACACTTTTATCAGTGTTATTTTTTAGGATTTTCTGCTGTTGATTTTACCATATACCTGCTCAAGGTTTTGTTCAAATGCCCTAGGCCACACAGGTAGAAGGGTCTTGCTAGGACACCGACAGAAGATTTGCTAGTAGATATCAGGAAAGAAGCAATCTGAATCTCTTTTTCGCTTTTTTCCCCTACAAAACCATCACAAAATGTCAGAATTATAAACACAATTATAATCATTTACTGAAGAATATTTCTTGTGACAAACTGGAGCAAGCTAACAGTTCAATAATAAGAGAAAAGCTGTATAAATGAGGGATCTTCATGAGGAGAAGGACTGTGGAAGCCACATTGTCTTTTGTTGGGAAGGGGACTTAATGACTTAGAATAGTGCTCAAGATATAATATTGAATGGACAATTCAGGAATGGAGTGTATATACACACATAGGTCATGCTCCTAATTTTTTAAAAAATTATACAGTTATTAGAAACCTTAAAAGCAGTTAGTCTTTTGTGGTGCTGAGTGCTTTTTATTGTTATATACTTTCTCTACTTTTTCTACTTTTTTCATTCCACCTGCATTTTTAAGGAGACATTTTCTCCTACTTATTTAAATGTCACCCATGAAACCCAGCAGCTTGAAATTTTAAGAAATATTTAGGACCTTTAAAACTTGGTTGCTGATTGAGAGCTTTCTTGAAGCTGTTGGACATCCATGAAGTTTAAAATTTCACATTCAGTAGTGGTGTCTTGTATACCCTTTACCAGGGTTACCATGTCATAATTTCCAGGGTAATCCTATTAATATATAAATATGTAATTGCCCTAGAGGATTGCCCTGATGGATTGTGGTGCGAGTTTCATGTGAGACTGTAAGAGAAGATATGTTGTTCCAGTGACATACTTCATTCAGTCTGTTACCAGGAATAGATGCATTTTAGAGATACCTTACAGAATGTGAGATAAGGAAAGAGAGCATGAACATTCTAAATATAACATCAATACTGCCCGTTAGTAACAAACAAAATTTCAGACCAACGTTGTTTATGTGGGAATGTGGGGAACTAGGAACAAGAATGGAATGTTTGGAAAAGGGAAAAGGGAAGACCCTTGGGAACATTTTAGAGCCCTTTCCCACAGGCTGTTTGAGAAATGGACACTATTATTCTGAATTAGTGTCCCAAAGCCAAACTGGGCCAGGCACCTATTTAATGGTCAATGATGTAACAACTGAGAAGAATAAGGCATGGAAATTGTATAGTGCAGAAACTGAGATGTTTCCTCTCTGTGTCTTTATGGAGAAAGTCTGTCAACCCCTTCTAAAGCAGCCTCTTCCTCCACAGGAGATTGTGCATAGAGGCTATGTGGCAGTGTGCTCAGACAGTTTTCCTTGTCATAATGTGTATTAGATGAGAGTGTGTTTGTATATGTGTGTCTTAGTGAAAGAGACCATTGTGCAATGGGCAAAATGACCCCCCACAGTGAAGAATTATTTATTCTAAAATGTTGAGAGAGGCATTCTCCTTGATTGAACTTTATGCTCCCCTGGGGCCTTTTCTTGACTTGCCTTAGTGGCTAATCTCTCTCATCTTGGCTTTAGTCCAGCCAAGTGCGAGCAAGAATCTCGCTGAATCAGTTTCGTGAAACTCCTTCTCCCCCTTGGTATTTGATCAGATTTCTCATTTCTTGCCCTTGCTATCTGACCACTCTGGCCTGTTTTCAAGCAGAATCCTGTTAGGTCGTTCCATCAAAAACTCCCCACCTTCACTGTCTTCCCTGAGTCATTCGCCATCTACTGACCCCCCCAGCTCCCCTCCCCCATCCTCGTCCCTCTCTCCTCCCCTCTTCCTTTCCTCTCCCCACTCCTCTTCCTCTTCAGCTCCACTTTCCTGCAATAGATAATCTTGAGATCTATTTTGTTTGTTCCAAGAAATATTTTTCTTACCATTTAAGAATAATTTTTCTTGCTGGACATGGTGATACATGCTTGTACTCCCAGCTTGTGCAGCCAGAGCAAGGTCAGCCTGAACCGTGTGGAAAGTTTCTGGCCAATCTAGTCCACACAGTGAGACAAAAAAGTCAAAAAGAAAAAATGTTTTCCCCCTTCTCAGTATCAGTAGTTCAGAGGTTTAAAAATTCTGAGCTAAAGTAATGTTTGGGGGCTGGAGAGCCAGCTCAGCAGGTAGGCGCATTTTCTGCTCTGGCAGAAGAAGACTTGGGTCCAGTTTCCATCAGCCACAGGTTCACAACTGCTCACAGCTGTGAACTCCAATTCCGGTGGCTCTACATCCTCTTTTGGCTTCCATGGGCATTGCACACATGTGGTACATATGTGTACATGCAGTCAAAACACTCATACATACTAAATATTTATAAGAAAAAGAGTAATGTTTGGTTGATGTAATTCCGGGAGCATCTCTCCAGCAGCCTTCTGCCCTCTTAGAGCTGCACTGTTTAGTGGGGAAGGGGCATGGGAAGCCCAAAAGAGTTGGAAGAGCACTTGCTTTAGGGACTTGAAAGAGGCCATTTGCAGACATTTGACTCAGCTTGAGGATATAGCTGAGTGGTCTGCATGCAGCATGCAGACAGGACAGGGGCTCAGTCTCCCTCCCCTGCGGAGGGAAGGCATTTCCTTCTGAGAGTATCAGGATAGGACAGTTTGGGTAGAATGAGTGCGCTGTGTTTGGCCCTGGTCCTACTCCCTGGTATTCTAAAAGTGAGGCAATGTTGCCTATCTGTTTCCAGCTTCATTATCAACTTCCTTTCATCCCTCAATATTTTCCTCCCACTGGCAGGGTGGCTTCCTTAAAAGTTGGGCTCTTGTGATCTCTAGTTCAAAACAAGATGCTAAAAGGTAAAATATGGACTCCTAGAGATGTTATAACCAGACAGTTATTCCACAGTTTATAGAAATGAGAAGGATAGCATATCTGATTCATGTTTTTTTTTTAAGCTCTCAGATCTGAAAATGTCTTTAATTTTTAGAAAATGAATTCCATGAAGGTTAAAAAAGCAATACCAAAGGGCATAGGTGCAGAGCTGGATGTGTGTAGTTATTCAAAGCATTCAAGTAAGAATATGGCGATATAAATATCCAAAAAGCATCTCTTAGGTCTTCAAAACAAAATTCCTAACTAGTGAGCAGTACAGCATTTTCTCGACGGGAGAAACAGTGAATATTAAAGTCTTGAAAGCCTTTCCTTGGTTAACTACATGTAGACAGTTTGCCTTTGATCAAACTCCTTTAAACATGGATAACAGTACTACACAGATCCACTGTGAAAACAGACGTATTGCAAATTACTTGTGGTATAATGTGTTCCAACAAAGCTTAGAAAATAAAGACGTTGAGTTGGCTCTGGACTAAGTTTAATAGTCATCTCCTCTGCTGACAACTTCTTTACAGGTTTGACGTGACAGTATGGTGTGTTCAAACTGTGCTGCGTATAATTCGTTAATGTCACACAGTGGTGGCTATGGGTCGACAATGCCCAAGTCACACAGATTCTTCAGAACCATTAAGTATTTACTTTCTTCCAAGTGATCCAGCCACCTTCAGCAGAAGGCAAGGGTACCGAAGTTTTTGTTGATGACATTTAACGAGTGTTTTGTTCTTGGAAGCCTTATTGGCACATGTCCCACATCAAAACTTTTCATGTAATATGAACATTCCATTTCGTCATGAACCACGCCCTTCCCTGTGCTACCAAAGGTCTCAATGGCATGTACCTCTCCTTCCTCCATTCTAGTAGCTTCCCCTCCTTTCACAATGGGCACTGTTTTTCCAGCATGAATTCTATATGGCCTAATTGAATGTCCATTTAAGTTACATATGGGTTTACTTGATACGTTTTCCCATTTATTTCTACTTCATAGGATTCCATAACTTCTTGAATGGCCTCACCGACATCACAGAGATGAACATCAATCTCAGCACACTTTATTCCAGTATTAGTGGCATCTTTTACAGATTTTAATAATATGTCATATTTGGGATTAAAAGTCACAGTAAAAGCACAATCGGTTATTCTACCACTTATCTGTGTTCCAAAGTCTATCTTACAGATGTCATCATACAGTAAGACTGCCGTGTCACCAGCATTGGGAGTGTAACGGGCAGCACAGTTGTTGAGAGAACACCCAGTGGGAAACACCAGGGCTGCATTTAACCCATTTTCCTTTATTAGCTTTTGGGAACAGTCTTCCAACTTCTCATAGATTTCTACCATTGTCATCCCAGGCCTGATCCAGCTCATTACATATTTCCTAACTTGCCGTTGTGCTTCCACAACTTCTCAGAAGTCATTCCAAGTCTCCTCACTAGCCTGGTCTAGGGCCTTTTTTTTTTCACTGGTGGCTGGTAGTTCTCCAAGCAGCTGTTGGCCCATCTTGTGTAGGTGGGTATTCACACTCTTGTCCTTTGGGAAATTCACCATTAGGATACAGGTCACGTATTGGAACTGAGGGAGGGTCTGTTTGAACTTTTGGTCCTCCTCCTCCTCCTCTTCTCCTTCTCCTTCTTCTTCCCAGTTGATCCATCACCATCACCATCTCCATCTTCATCATCTCTCTATTCCCCCGCCTCCCAGTGCTTGTCTCTTCAGCTGTTTTCTACTTCATCCACCAAAGTTCCCGATTCTTTATCAAGTTCTTGTTGCACTGCTGACACAGCCCCTTAGCCCTGCTTTTTCTTCCGTCTTTTCTTCTTGGTGGCTTCCTTGACTGTGCTAGAGAGAGATAGAGGGAGAGGGAGAGGGAGAGGGAGAGGGAGAGGGAGAGGGAGAGGGAGAACATGAGCAGTGAGGGCACACTCCTTCTTCACCCACCTCCACCAGCGATGCCAAAAGCTGATTCATAAGAGTCATGAGAGGCAAGAGAAAAAGAAAGACAAAAGTGACACTTTCAAGTCTCTCTTCAGTGCCCTGTTAATATGCTTGGGTCCCAGGTCTGCTTTTCCTTTGCCCGTTTCCTTCCTGAGAATAAGAACCCTGGTACCTGTTCTGTGAGGCTAGCTACTGATCAATACTTCCTTCTCTGTACAAAACTTGATCCTGTGGCTTGCCTAACTGATCTAAATTCTCTTCCATACTAGGTGTGCTCACTCCAAGTCCAGCCCTCATATCACTACAGCTGCTGATTCTGCACCTGTGCTTTCCTTTAATGTCCTAGTTTTGACTTGATGAAGTAAGAACAATTATTGATAGCCAGAGTCCTGCGCATGCTCCATAGAATGTCACCCTGAATTCCCTTCCATTTTCTACAAAATCTCATTTTCTTCATTTTGATTGATTGGAAGTCATTAGGATTAGAGCAGCCCCTGCTACTGTTTATAGACTTTCAGCTATTTCAGGTGGCAGAAGGACTTTATGGTCACTACGAGGCCATTATGAGAGGCAGTTTTAATGACTTGTAATTGCCAGTGTAGAAAATGGCCACAGGACATGGAGAAATTTAAAAATTTATACAGAGAAAGGAAAGGACCACACAAAAAATTTTTTTAATTAGTAACAATGGGAACCTGGTGGCCAATTTTTTTTCCTAGGCCTCCAAAACCATTTTGATTTGACATCAACTAAAAGAACTGCTAAGTAACTGGGTAGAGCCTGCTAATTTATATTTGTTATTAAGTTACTGGACATAGAAAAATAATTTCCCTCCTCTTGAATTAGGTTGAAGTCAATCATTTTACTTAAGTAAAAAGCCTTTCACTTTAAACAAAAATTAAAGTATTTAGGTACCCTATATAATACTGTAAAATCAAGGTCTACTTGGGAGATGGTCTGCTTGGATTAATTTCTTGTTCCTTCCTCTGTCATTTGGAACAAGTTATCTAGTCTCTCTGCCTTAGTTCCCTCAGCAATAACCTGGGAAATAATGGTATACTATCTCATAAGGCTGTTTGGAGGACTTCGTTAGTTTACATGTAGAGCATTTAAGCTATTTACTGCTGGAGTCTTATCTATCATTATTTATTCTATTGTTTATTGTGGCCTGGGAGTTAAGTACCTAATCTTGCTTATGATATTATCAATGTATTCAAGGCAGTAAATTTAGACATTCCCAGAAGCACAAATCTAAGCCTAATTCTGTGAGGTATTGTCAGTCACAAGATGGCTGAAATTGTAGGTGACACTGGATATTTTTCAATCAGTAGATTGCCCACCATGGATACAGCACTGTGTGTCTCATATTCAATACCTTTTTAGCTGGCAGAGTGCCATGGCACTGGAAAGTCCTGCTGCCTCTGCCCTGAGTATCTAAGGGGTGTGGCTGACAGGACAGACAGTCAGAGTCAGGTTTTCACTGTGCAAATGTGGATCTGTAAGTATGAAGGTCATAGGAGCGGAGCTCCCTGTGGGGTTTAGATTTGGTGCGGAGAGCAAAGTACACAGAATTTAAATTTCAGCGATCCCAGCAGTGATAAAAGCGGCTTAAACATTCAAAGTCAAGTTATTTTGTAGAATTAACTGCCCAGTCATGGAAGAGGGACTTTCCTTAATTTAGGTTGTAGACATGAATTTAGAAGCTTGAACATTTTCAAGAAGTATATCTTTGCTATTTTGATATACGGAACATTTCCAAATATGCTTACCTAAAACACCAAAGATAATTTCTAAAGTTTTATCTTCAGATTAGCCTGTATATTTTGTATGTGCTTTATAGTCAAGTGCACCTGTGTACACTATGCACGTGTGTACATATAAAAGAATGTGGTCATGTTAAGAGCAAATCGTGGAAAGAGACTATGGGTTTATTTGTTTTTTCTTAAGATTTATTTTTATTTTATGTGTATGAATGTTTCCTGCATGTATGTCTGTGCACCACATACATGCCTGATGCCCACAGAGGCCAGAAGAGGGCATCCGATCTTCTGGAACTGGAGTTACTGATGTTTCTGTATTGCCACATGGGTCCTCACTCACAGAGCCGTCTTTTCAGCCCCAGATTTCTTTTTATTAAGTAAAAACAAAGCTCCTTTCTTTAGAAGTGAATTTTAAATGACCACAAAAATGTGATCAGCATTATGCCAATTAATATTCTGTTTCACTTTGTGTGTTTTGGTGCAGACAGTCAAACCTCTGGCCTCACACGAGCTGGGCATATGCTCTGTCACTGGGCTTGTGACACCTTCAGCCTTTACTACTGATCTTTCAGAAAAGAGAAACAAATACTCCATTGATCCTTATGCCATCATTTGTGTGGCTGGTTCTACAAATTTGTGTGCTGGCTTTTCTACACCAGCAGAAAAAAATGATTAATTGCTGTTATCTGTGATAAATCTCATGGGTAATGAAATTTTTTGGTCTATCTATTTTTTCCCCGTTATTCAAACAAATAAATAAAACAGCTTGCTGAAATACCATAAAAATAAATACGTTCCGCAACAGCACAGGAGCACAGTGCTGTCCAGTGCTTACGTGGGCTCTGGGGCTGCAGTGTCCCGCCGTTGTTGGCAGAGTCTGAACCCTGAAAGCTGCTTTCCTGGGAGCTTCCATTAGGCTCTTGTACCTCACTGAGGTATTTGTTAAGGCGTAGACTTGCAGTCTGTCACCACTAATACAAAGGAGAGTATGAAGCCAAGCCAGCATTAAACCTTTTACTTTGGTTTTGATAAGTCTTGGATTTTTAGTTACCTAGGTAATCAGTATTAAATTACTGCATCTTAACTGAGGTAGCAAAATAGTTTGATGTGAAGTTTTTTCTAAAGTGATTTAATGCTATATGGATAGACAGTTATCAGCTATAAAGATAAATAATTGGGCAGTGCTATTAAATGGAGCATGACATAACAAAATCCCAGCTCCATCTCTTCCAAACCCATATAAATTTTTTTCTTTTGTTTTTGGTGGGTGGTGGTCATGGGAGTGGTGAGTGGAGACAGGGTTTCTCTGTGTAGCCCAGGCTGTTCTGGATCTCATTCTGTAGACCAAGCTGGTCTTGGATTCAGAGATTCTCCTTCCTCTGCCTCTGAAATCTACACTTGGGAGGATTAAAGTGTAGGATTAAAGCCATGCGCCATTATGCCTGGCTTCCAAATGTATTTATCACCCCTATAGAGTACATGTTTTTTCCTTCCTTTTGAGCCTAGGATAGGCTCAAAACTGGGGTCACAACATTCTCTTACCTTAGACTTCCAAGTAGTTGTGCCTACGGCTGCATGCCATTACAGCTAGCTCCAGTTGCTTTTGTCTACATTGTTGTCTATATTGTTGGGTTCTGTTTTCTAATATTTTCTTGAAGATTTTTGCATTTGTGTTCATAAAAAGATGCTTGTACGTAGTTTTTCTGGCTTTGCTTGGTAACCTGTTATTTGTATGCTGACCTCCTATGTTTGGAAGTATTCTCTTGCTGTTTTCTGGGAGAGATTATAGAGGATAGGTGTGACTTCTTCCTCCTATGTCTGGTTAAAATTCAGCAGTGAACCTACCTGTATGTGGTCCTCTCTGATTTGGAAAGATGCTAGACGTTGCATTTCTTTACTATACACAAGCTTACGTGGATCATCTTGTTTCTTTATGTGAGTTTTGGTAGAATTTCTTACTTAGTTCATTTCATTCGGGTCATTAAATCTACAAACACAAAGCTGTGAATAACACCCCTTCATTATTTTCTCAGGGTTTAAAAGATCAGAAGTGATGGCCCACCCTTCATTTCTATTATCAATAAGTGGTGTTCTTTATTTTTTTTTGTCTTAGTTAATGGGACTGAGCTAATAATTATCAATTTTATTGATTATGCCAAAAGACAGCAATTGACTGACTTAGTTGACTTTCTCTGTAGTTTTCCGATTTTTCTGTTGAGATTTTAGAATTCCTCCTCCCTCTGCTTGTGCATCCATCAGCTTTCGGTCTTTCTCCTGCACCAATGTGCTTGTTCAATGCTGTAATTTCCTATTAAGCATTACTTCCGCACCTCACAGATTTTGTATTTTTTTCATTTAGTTAAAAATCTTTAAAAAAAATTCTCTGGAGGTTTCTTCTTTGACCTGTGTGGTTTTAGAGATGTTTGATCCTCTCATGCTTTTTGTGCATTAGCACAGTCATGCATTTTCCCAAAGTGCAATTAGAGACTTGTTCCTACTGATAAAAACATGTGTACACTGGCCCGTTAATGGAGAGGAAGGCTGGAAAGTGAGGAAGGAAGCAAAAGTTATTGAGTCATTTTTTTTCTTGGTCAACTGTGCTTGTTTATACAGTGGACTTATGCCAACATTAAAATACCCATATAGTTGAATCACTATTAAAGTGATAACATTATGTGATATAATGGGAAGAATAATTACATTAGAAGCCAGTTCTGAGAAGCAGTATTAGCTTCCTGTGGTTTTAGAAGGACAGACCAATTGGCTCAGTGATTAGAAACACTTGTTCTTGCAGAGGGCCTGGGTTCAGTTTCCAGCACAACATGGTAGCTCACAATGTAGTCTCAGGGGATCCAATGCCTTTTTTTAACCTCTGTGGGCACCAAACATGTATGTGGTGCACCAACAGCCAGGCAGGTGAATCACTTATATACATAAAGTAATAGAATTTTCAACAGTTAAATAAAAAGAGACAGTAAAAGAGAGATCTAGACAGGAGATAATTTCAGATTAAGTTTTATGATAAACACGGTAATCATGGGTGAAAATTGAGCCACTATTTTGTAAGGAAATGTTGTAAGGGAAATTAAAGTTTATTTGAAAGATTCATGACTAGATGGCAGCTCATCTAAGCACTGCCAGAGGTGGACTGCGATCAAACCTGGAGAGAGGTTTTCTGCTTTTGGTTAAGGTCAGTACCATGGCATTAATTTTTATTTCTCTGTTATTTCTGTTTCACCTCATAACCTGCTCCCCCTGAGAAGGTGCTGTGGTAGGGCTGGTAGGTTTCCTGTTACCGGAAGTGCTGTGGACATAAACTTGTATCTCAGCATCATCATGCAGAAGCTGGAGCTGCACATTGCTCTGAGAGAAAGTATCCTGAGGGGCCTCAGCCCCACTAAACTGGAGGCAGCTTTTGGGTCTGTGGTGTATACAAACCTCAGTTCCCAGCATTTAAGATTTAGTCCAGCCTGCTGCAACTGGCTGACTTGGTGCGCTTGTTCTTTATGGCTCTCTCTTCTCAGTTCAGATATTCGAGCAGGAAGTCATCACTCTGAATCCGTCCATAGTTGACCACTTCAAATGGAAAACTCAGTGGCATCGACCATGTTTATAATGGTGTGCAACCTCTGCCTTTCTAATTTTAAAACTTTTTACTACTTCTTAAGAGCCCTTTGTACTTGGTGAATGACTATGAGTCTGTTTCTCTGTGACTATAATGGTCTACTGTGGATGTTTCATATAAAATCCTTAAGTGACCTTGTGTGTGTGCCTCGTTTACTCAGATCCATGTTCTGCAGTTTACTTAGAAGTTCCTTCAGTGTTTTATTCCTGCTTATGGATGAATTATGTTTTACTATATGCATATATCACAGTCTTTATATTTATCTTTGTTTAACTTGGGTTATTTCCATCTTTTGGCTATTATGAACTGAGATTTTGTGAACATTTAGATGTTTGGATATAGCTAGGATTACTGAGTCATTCACTTATTAAGGAAGCACAAAATGTTTCATGGTAGATATCCCATATTATATTCTCACCAATCATGTATGATGGTTTTATTTTACTGTGTCCTTACCAACAGTTGTTATACACTTATATTCTACATAATCGTTCTTTTGTGGTAGACGTTCTGGTAGGTGTGGGGTAGTTTCCTGTTGTGGTTTCCATGTATGCTTTGTTATTGATCAGTAGGTTTTTTTTTCATTTGTTCATTGGTTACTGGCCTGTTTACTTTGAAGAAAATTCTATTGAGTTCTTTGCCCATTTTTGAATTGGATCAACTTTTATTGTTGAGTTTTAAGAACTCATATATTTTGGACACTAAGCCAGTCCTAAAGGAAACAATTAAAGCCTATAAAGATATAGTGATTATAACTCATTCATAGGAAAGGAAGAAACTGACAGAAACAATGAGTTGGAATTCATAATAGTTAAAAACTTTAGTGTATGCCGGGCGGTGGTAGCGCACACCTTTAATCCCAGCACTTGGGAGGCAGAGGCAGGCGGATTTCTGAGTTCGAGGCCAGCCTGGTCTACCAAGTGAGTTCCAGGACAGCTAGGGCTACACAGAGAAACCCTGTCTCGAAAAACAAAACAAAACGAAACAAAACAAAACAAAACAAAACAAAAACAAAAAAACTTTAGTGTATCAGAGATGAGGAAAGGGAAACCATGATTGGAATATATTGTATGAAAGCCAAAAGAAATCTATTTCCAATAAAAAAAAATCAAGTCATGAAAAAAAGAAGAGTGGGGAGGTCATAAGAGGGGTTGCATCCTCTTAAACCAGAGTTACAGAGGGTTGGGAGCTATCATGTGGGTGTTGGAAATTGAACCCTGGGTCCTCTGGGAGAGTACCTGGTGCTCTTATTTGCTGAGATATCTCTCTATCCCCATAGTCAGTTGTCTTAAACACTGAACCATATCTCTGGCCCCTCTATACATTTTTAAAATGATTAATATACACAACTATTATTTTTAAATGATTTTAGTATTTTTAGCATTCAGTGCATCTGTGACTGGATATGTGAAGATCTGTGTGTCTGAAAAAAATTTTTAAGGTGGAGCACTTTTGAGGTATGGTTCATGAAACCCAGGCTGGCCTCAAACTCACTTGTAATTGAGGTTGACTTTGAACTTACAGTTCTCATATGTCTACCTTCCAAGTGCTGGGGTAAGAGGCACACATCACCATACCTAGTTTACAAAGTGCTACCAATGGAACGCAGAGCTTTTCATCCATTAGGCAAGCACTCTGAATTGAGGTACATCCCTAGCCCCTATATCTGACATTGTGGAGAAGTATGTAGAGATAAAGGCATATAAGCATAATGTATGCAAAGTGACTAGTAAGTGCTTTTCTATGTACAATGTACTAGACTTTTACCATATAAGATACAAAATTGAGCAATAAAATTCTTTAAAAAAACCAAAAACCCTAAAACCCAAAAGATAACAAAAACTTTATGCCTTCATCAGTGTTCTATTGCTGTGAAGAGATACCATGACCCTGACAACTCTTATAAAAGAAAGCATTTAATTGGGGCTGGCTTATCTTCAAAGGTTTAGTCTATTATCATCATGGCAGGCAGCTTGGCAATATGCAGGTGGACACAGTGATAGAGAGGGAGCTGAGAGTTCTATATCTGGATCTGCAGGCAGCAGGGAGAGAGAGAACCACCAGGCCTGGCTTGGGCTTTTGAAACTTTAAAGTTCACCTCCAGTGACACACTTCCTTTAACAAGGCTACACCTCTGAATACTGCCACTCCCTGGTGACCAAGCATTCAAATATATGACCTTTTGAGAGTCATTCTTAGTCAAACCACCACAGTGTATCAAAAGATATCAAGAAAGTGAGAAGACAACCAATCAAAGGAAGGAAATGTTTATAAATCATATCTATGCTAAGCCAGAAGTTTCCTTAACTGACTTTCATGCCTGTCTGTCTTGTCTGGGATGAAATGCAACCCTCAGGAGCCATAGACTATAGAAGAAAAACCCCAATACCAGGCATGAGAAGCTCTCTTTTACATTATTGATCAGGGTAGTCAAGGGACTCCCTAGACATTATAGGCTATTGCTCTTATTCTTGGTTGTCTCCCAGAGAATGAAGAAAATACCTGATTGCTGAAGACACCATACACTTCAGACCCAGGATCCAGGGGTGTGAACTCGGTTTGACCTGAAAGCCTCCTCCCTGATGACCAGAGGTGCCACACAAGCTTCCAGGGAGGGAAGCAACCAACAGTCTGACCTAGCTAACATGCTTATGAACTAAAATAACAACCAGCATGGCAGGGTCACTCTAAGGGTGTGGTAGTCATATGCATATCTTGGCAGTAACCAACCAACAGCTGTCCAATCAGGCTTAAGGCCCACACGAGAGAGAAATCATACCTGGTTATAGAAACCTAGCCAACTCTGCAGGGCTAGTGATGCCATGGATCTTGGAGGACAGGCTCTAACCACCACTTTACTGAATAAGATTAATTCCTAGCTGCATTCTAAGTGTTTAGCCTTATACCTACAGACAAGTGTAGCTCTTACATCTCATTAAAAACAAGCCTGTTTGCTAGAGATGGAGAGCGGTCCAGAAAAGTACAACTGATAAAACTTGAGAGAACAGACAACGTGAGCTCAGTCTCAACCGATGCATCTGTAACAACTCTTGCACTGAAGGCTCCGGGAAGAGGGGCTAGAGAATCGTAAGAGAGGAACAGGAAGTCATCTGAGACTGTCTCCTAGAAATGCCAGGGAAGCTACATCCATGACGTATCGATAACATGAGAGCCTAAACAAGATCCAATCAAAGACTATAAAGCAACAGACATACTAACATGGATTAGGGGAGATCTTCCTCAGGGCCAACCCTAGAGAAAGAACTACAGCCAACTTAGAAATGCTGATGGTGGGAGAAATAGTCTTCCTCAGGGAAAATCCCCCAGTTGGTTATCCAAATGGTTACTCACACACAAGTATGACTGAACGGATATTTATATATTTATATATTTATATATTTAGGAATGTGTGCACGTGCGTGTGCACGCGCACACACACACACACACAGGAGAGAGAGAGAGAGAGAGAGAGAGAGAGAGAGAGAGAGAGAGAGGCAGGCCATGAATTTGAGCAAAAGCAAGGAGAGGTGCATGGTAGGAGTTGGAGGGAAGAAAGGGATTATATTTTAATTAAAAATATAAAACCAATAAAAATGAAAACTTTTCATTTATTTATTGGGAATTTCATATATGGTTACTAATTTACATCGTTTCCCCCTTCCTCCAATTCCTGTATCCCCTGACTCTTTCTCCAATTCATCGCCTTTTATTCTTTAATTATTATTGTTAATCACACACTCATGAATTTATAAACACAGCCTGCTTAGTTTACTTGGTGTTGCGGACATGTATATTTGTTTAAGACTGACTACTTGAGACTGGCTCACTCATCGGGCTCATCCCTGGAGAAGACTGATTCTCGCTCACTCATCCATCATTCATTGCTTGTAGCACTTTATCTAAGGGTGGGCCTTGTGGGATGTCTCCCATTCACATTGACTGTCAGCTGGTTCTATCGTTTTACAGGTCTTGTTTAGGCATCTGTATTGTTAAGATTTCACATGTGCCTCCCTGTCGTATATAAAAGACACTATTCTTGCAGCAGATACCATGATCCTCTGACACTTACAGTCTTCCCACATCCTCTCCCACAACGTTCCGTGGATCTTTGGTTTAGGGGTGGCATTGTAGATGAAACAATCAGTGTCAGGCAACCTGTGGCCAGCTGTTCTCTGCATCGTTCTCTGCATCTTAACCAGTTGAGTCTTTCTGTAATGGTCTCCATCTGCTGTAAGCAGGAGCTTTTTCGCTGAGGGTTGAGAGCTACATTCACCCTGCAGAGGCAGCATGCGGACCTGAGTAATCAGCTTTCATGATCAGGGCAGTTGGTTTTTTCAAGAATGTTGCCCACAGCATGCTGTGTTGTTAGGAGCCTGGCTTAGAAAGTAGACCTTTCTAGACCTTCTCTAGTTGGGCCTTACGTTAACCAGCAGTCAGATTTGTGTGTATCTATGCAAACTTCACTTACTAATGGTATAACTTAATAATTTGGCTAAGCATTATATGAACCAAAATACAAGAGCAAAAAGATGACATTTCTCAGCAAACAAAGTTTAACACTTTAGAAAAATTTCTTGAAGACCTGCCAACAAAAATTGCTTTTTAATTCTGTATGGATAATACAACCATGAGCCACTCAGAAACTTGTAGAAACTTTACAAGGATTCTGTACTCATGTTGAGTTACAGGCATCTTTATAATCTATATTAAAGTTACCAGTCTATTAAAGACACCAAACTATAAACTATGAATGTATGTTAGAAAAATGGTATCAATACCGATCGCCAGAGTTTCATACGTAAAACAACTCCTATGTAAAACAAGCTACTAAATATATGCCCATATGTTGAAATGAAAATAACCTTTATAGAATTTTTATAGTATCAACACAGAAGCTGCTTTTAAAATCCACAATGAACTGTCCACTGTGATCATTCTGGGCAGAGGTTGTTGGTTTTTGTTTTGTTTTTTGTTTTTTTTTGTTTTTTTTTTTTTTTGCCATGTCTGTCATTATAAACTCAGAGCACTCCATCTCCAAGTTATTAACTTACAGGACTTAGTGTCTCACAACAGATATTTCTGTGCTAGGTTTTAGCACCAGTTGGCTTTACTGTAATAAGGAAGGACCCTCTCTTTCTGTCTTTCATGCATTTTTCTTAGGCTGGCCCCTGGATGAACTGTAAAGTGGCTATAGTATGTTCAGAAGTAGAATGAGTTCTGTCCATTGTTTGGAACTGGAAAGCTTGGTTCAGAACCCCTTCTGCAGATGCCACATGTTTTCTTGTCTGAAATGAGTCACCTTTAACCTGTCCCACCAGGGCCCACTGGTCTTTAGTTCTGAAGGTAGAGTTAGACCTGAGTCACTTGAGGCAGGGATAAGTTTCATTATAAAGCCTGTACTGGCTAGTTTGTTTTGTCATCTTGACATGAACTAATTCATATGGGAAGAGGGAACCTCAACTGAAAAATGTCTTCATCATTGGCCTGTAGGCAAGTCTATGTGGTATTTTCTTGAACAATGCTCGATGTGGGAGGGTCTAGGCTCCTGCCACCCCTGAGCAGGGGAGGTATGAGAAAGGTAGCTGAACATGAGTCTGGAGGACAAATCAGTAGACAGCATTCCTCCATGGCCTCTGCTTTACTTTTGCCTTCAGAGTCCTTCCCTGCTTGAGTTCCTGTTTAGCTTTCCTCAATGATGGACTAGGATCAGGACATACACACCTTTTTCTCGACATGTTGCTTTTGGTCATGTCTTTATCACAGTGACAGTAAGCAAACTAGGACAAACCAAAGTCTATTTAACAGGAAGCCAAGGACAAGCTTGCTGGTGGAATGACAGCCATTTTTACGATGACAG
Organism: Rhabdomys pumilio; assembly: GCA_030674055.1. NCBI lineage: Eukaryota > Metazoa > Chordata > Mammalia > Rodentia > Muridae > Rhabdomys > Rhabdomys pumilio. Next base: position 66,147,330 of record JANHMN010000001.1, read on the forward strand.
AGAATCATGCAATGCACTTTCCTTTAAGCTTTTGATAAGAGCTGAGCAGTAGTGAGACTAAGGACCCATTTGTGAGTATTCACAGTGCATCTATATGGTATTTTTGTTCAGGAATGTATTCATCTACTGCACAATGGACACGCACTCTGAGGGGCAGGTTGTCTTGCTCTTCCGAAAAATTACATCAAGTCCAGCAGTCACACTTGAATAGATGGCCTTCCCACCCCTGCCTGGAAAGGTCAGTGGTGATTTGGAGTAGCTGATGATGTGGTGGCTCAGAGAGTTCTGTGCTCATCCTCGTTATGTCCCCTTTTTGCTGGGAGCTTCTTTCCCATTTCATGTGGCTTTGGAGGAGAAAAAAAAATTGTGCTCATCTATAACCCATTTCTTTCTTCTTATTCCTAGCCGTGAGAATAGGCATGTGATTTAAGCCCCGCTAGTCAGGGTCCCTATTTTCCAGGCTGCAGCAATATCTTCAGTGAAGGTGTGGGATGCAGTTAGAATCACGAAAGCCATTCTTAAGATATTTTTTTATGAGAAAGTGCTGGAAACAATTATGGTTTTAGAATGGAAATGAAGGCCAAATGATAGCTTATTCCTGAGGTCACACAGGGGAAGACTGCCCATGGTGAAGGCAAGAGAGCCTGTAGGCAGAGACTTGGTAAGTAGAGTGTAGGGTGCAGATGAGTAAGAGCAAATGAACTTGGGGTGTCACAGTCCCTGTTCCAGTTTTCTTGTGCAGTGAGCTGCCGTGATCTCTTTCTGGCTAGATGAGCTAAAATGTCTCCTGCTTTGCTTGTGTGAATGTGAGTTGGGTTCCTGTCACCTAGCTTCCAAGATCTTGATTAATTACGGGATGTATCTAAAAAGATATCTGTGGTTAGTGCTGTGATAGTTCTTAGAAGGTTTACTTTAAAACTTAATGTGCTTAATGAACTCCCCTGGCCCCATGCTGAAGGGCCCATTCATGTTCAGTTTAACTCATGGCCATTGCAAAAATAACCCCAATCTAGCAATGGTCACTGGTCAGTTTAAACAATGGTGGTTCTTTCCAATCAGTGCTTCTGGGTTGAGAGAATATCTTTTTTTTTTTTTTTTTTGAGAAACGTATACAATGATATATGTTTTAAAAATATCTGAGGAGACTTACTAGATCAAGTGGAATAGTTTTTAAGTAGTTGTACTTGAGTTATTATTGGTGAAGTTGACTTGGCATCGGCAGTTACTGAAATTGGCAGTTGATGAAATATAACCCTAAGAAAGCTGGGCAGTAGTGGTACATCCCTTTAGTCCCAGTACTGGGAGGAAGAGACAGGTGGATCTCTGAGTTTCAGGCCAGTGTGGTCACAGCAAGTTCTAGGATAACCAGGGCTATGTGGAGACACTTCCTCAAAAAACCAAATAAAGAAAAGAAAACCAACCCCCCAAAAGAGTGTAGCTCATACTTATTTTTAAGTCTGAGATTCCCACACACAGGAATCCTTCCCATTTTATGCTCAAAGCAAATCTGAGCCGAATTCTAATTAGTAACATGGAGGGCAAGAACAGAATTGATTTGGGATCTGAGAATCTGGATGTTTGAGGACCAGAGGCTTCTATGTTGGCCATTGCCACAGTGAAGTACTTGGAACCTTGGACAGGAACACTTGTGGGGGGGCACCCGAGTAACTGGGACCTGGACTGGCTAAGTGGTCAGAAGAATTGAGCATCTTTTCTGTTGCCTAAGGTTTTAGTGAAGTTACAACTTTTACTTGTTTCTTCAAAGACAAGTAAGGGACGAGTGCAGCGCGACCGAGCAGGCCTGGTTCAGTTTTAGGACGAAATGTGGAGTTAATGTAGTAAAGCAAACGCTCCAGCGCAGCAGCCTTTAAATTCTTTAACTGCGTTGGAGACGCGGGCCGACGCCAACCGTGTAATGACTGCATTAAGACGGGAAATGACCCTGCTTCTGCACGCCCTGGTGTGCACCCAGTGGGATATGCTAGCTGTCCCAGCGTGCTGTGGACCGACAAGACTGTATGTTGTTCAAGGGCATTGCTAATAAACGGAGTGGCCACAAATAAAACTGTTCTTTCATACCCTGTGACTAGCACTGAATAATTTGGGGTTTCTAAAAATGGGAAGCCATTTGATAATCTTCTGAGTGCTGGACCATCTGCAAACCGATTTCACTTGCTTAGAGTTAGAGATGGAATGAATCAGGAATCGGACTTGCGAAGGCTCTTTTGACAAAGTGGGACAGATGATACTACCCCCAGGAGAACGATAGTCTGCCAAGACTTGGTCAGCGGCTTTCCTTTAAGGGTGTTTTGCCATATGGTCTCTTCCAAAAGCTAAAGATCAGGTTTCAAAGTCTAGCACATACGCATTAATAAAACATGTTCTTGAACTAAGGGCAGGCACTATCTGCATCGGGGAGGTAGAATTCTAATGGGGCTTTGGGAAGTGGAGGGAGGGAATTGACCTGGGTGTGAGTAGATAGGGAAGGGTGGTGTGGTTCGGGAAGGATAGTTGATACAATGTTTACCAGGACTGCAAGGCTCCAGTGAATTTTCTATGACCTTTGTCAGGGAAGTATTTTCACCAAAAAAAAAAAAAAAAAAAAAAAAAAAAAAAAAAAAAAAAAAAAAAAAATTCCTGTAAGAGTGCTGAATTGCAGAGATAAAAACGGTGAAATCAGGTTGGGAAGAGATTTGAAACTGTGGCAATCACTTTTAAAATTTATTTACAAACCAACTTTGCTTCCTAGGACAGAAGGCACATCTCATCTTTCCAAAGAGGAAATCTGTTGTGACATTTTAATTAGCATTTAAAGCAAAATTGAGACTTCTCCAGTGTTGAGCAAGAGCTGGCTGGTTGTAGCTGAGGTCTCCCACCTAGGGCGGCATGCAGTGCCGACAGCTCTTCCTTTAGGCTGGGATAGCTACACTGAGTTGTCAAGGGAAGACATGCTGTGAGAAAGAGACTAGATATTTTAGAAGACAATTTTAAAAAGTCATAATACCCCAGTTAATATTTTAAACTCCAGTTAGCTTTATTACCTTCTTCTATTCAATATACATTTATTAGTATTGATAATTATTAGGCTGACCTCAGATCCTGACTTCAAGCAGCCTCTCAAGTGTCTGAGACTATAGGTATGTAGCACTGTGTCCAGCTTTTAAATAAGGGGTAGTAAATAAACAAAAGAGCATCTGTAACTATTAACTAACCAATTAATTTTGGAGCTACAAGGGACACCAAGGACTTGGTGAGAGCTAGGCAGATGTTGTACCATTGAGCTACACACCAGTCCTGGTATTTATTCTGAAGGTTCTAATGGCCCATAGAAAAGCTCCATTGCTCCTCTCTTGTTTGAGAACACTCTGAGAACCAGTCTCGCCTCCTCACAGGGCTAGAGGGCATCTGGGACTGAAAAGCAAGGTGCAGGCGAGAATTCATCAGGGAGACCATGTTATACATCATTTAAGCAGAAGATAACTGTTGCAGAGCTTGGGACACAGGAGGAGGTGAACTCAGAGTTTTTTCTGAGGTATTTTAAGTCTGAAAGATTCAAAGGAAGGCAGAATCTAGAAATAAAACATAAAAGGACTGGTTTGTGGCAAAGGCTGGAGGAGTGGCATAGGAAGCAGCCAGGAAGCCCAAATAAGTAATTTGGAATCCGAGCCCACAGAGTCCTATAACAAAGTAACGGCTGACTCTCCAGGTTGACTCGTGCCAGTCTGCTCTTGTAGCCCCTATTGTAGATCTTCTATAGACCCTCCCCCATGAGCTAGCCTATGAGCTGTCCCTAGAAATTATACATGACTTTGAAGAAAGATTCCTTCTGAAACATCTGCCCCTCCCACCCCACCCCAGACAAATGCAGGCGGTCCTTAGATCTCTGGACTTTGGAAGAGTTTGCTGAGGTATGTGTTTAGCATTATTTGGGAAGAATGCAAGCAGTATTAGCATAGGGTTAACCTTGTACAAATGAATGCTTAATAAATATCACCTGAGGACAGTAGATGAGGTGGGAAGAAAGCTTGCTCGTTAACTGATGCTGTCACTGGAAGCATTTATTAAACTCTTTACTTCATGGGGCACTGAGCCAGGGATGGTACAAAACACATTAGCAAATGTGGCTAGTGGCCTTGGAGACCCAGGGCAGCATCTGAAAGCTCATTCTTGTGTGAAGTGTGAAATTTACCTCTGTTGTCTTTCTCAGCTGACAAACAAGTGAATAGTGGTTGGGGCAAGAGTAACAGTGGCTGACAGAAGGCTGGTACGCAGGTAGACTGCACCCAGGGCGCTCTCTCATTGCTCCATGTTCCCGGAAGTTCTTTCCAATGTTGTACTGTGATATAGAGCACCCTAGGTATTGTATCACATCCTATCGTATACTCCTAAGGCTTTTGTGTTTGTAGGTATAAATACATTTTAAAAAGATTTATTTTTGGTATGTTTCCTCTGCCAGGAATGTTAAGGTCTGGATTGGAAACATCACTTTGACTGGAGAATGATTTACCTTTCTTTGCAGGGCAGGGGCCTTTGGAGAGGTCCAGGATTTTCCTAACAGCAGGCAGTATTGTAAAGCTTGACTGCCGAGCTGGAGTCTATGGTTTGTTCTTTCTCCTCAGGCCTCTGCTCTTCTGTGCTCCTCACTACTGTTGGCTTCCCTCAGTTTTCTCTTTTCATATGTGGCCTGATATTCTGCTTGTTGTTAGTGATAGGAAGGTTTTCTCATTCTGAGATGATTTTAGACTTGCAGTAAATTTGCTATTGCACTATGGGGAATCCCTATATGTACATCCTCACCAGCTTCACTTAAGGTTAACCTCTTTTGCTCTAGGGGCCTTGCTGTTCACAGGGTGACGAGCATGTGACTTTCCTCTAATTTCCATGGCGCCTCCAATCGGCGAGTGGATTTTAGTGACCTAATGTTTTAGCTCTTCATGAGAAATTTAAAAAATTTTAAACGGTCTTCTGACTATAACAGTAGGGACTTAAAGGTGGGGTTGCCAGCGTTTGTGTTCCAGTTATGGGGGAACTGAGTGAGCGGAGAATTTTGGCTTGAGAGTCCTTGCTGGAACCTTGAAATACTGTTCATTGATTCTTCAGTTTGGTTAGCATTTAGCGACTGCCCTATAAGTGCCAAATACCTTACGAACCTCTGGAGCTACTAAGTTGAACTTTCAAGTGGGTGTTTTGATCCCCAGTGTACAAATGCTGTGCCGTAAGTACACAGTGTGCCGTGGAGAGTGTGGAAGGACGCCTTGATGCCCTCCCTGCTCCTGCAGGCTTCATTAGGCTGCAGCACCTGGACAGAACACTCTTGGCAGATGGAAATAAGCTGTTCTGTTTAGTCCAAACCTGTGATTAGGATAGCTTAGGTAAATTCAGGGGACCATCCATGCTCTGACATCTTGCCAGTGGCCAAATGTCCCCCCTTCCTGCCCCAGAGTGGCGTTAAAACAGTTGCTAAATGCAGTGATGAGGTGTTTGTGTTTATCTTCCCTGAGCCACCCACTGTTCTCCTTTACCTGCTTTTAAAAATACAAAACAAAACAGTGCTTAAAATTCTTTATTTAGAACAATAAAGCATATGTATATATAATGCGATTTCAAATTCAAACCTGCATTAAAAGGATCAGGATGTATACCTATCTTGAAAAGTGTATATACAGTATATACACAGATGTATTACATTTTATAACCTTTGTAAATTAAACCTCAGCTATAATAAGGCTAAGAAATAACTATTTCACAATTGTCTTTTACTTTTTATATAATAATTAGAGCAGATACCCATACTTTATAGAAAATAATTGTATATAGACCCTTTAAAAAAAGTTTCCCATTCTATTGTTTAAGTGATGTTATTTGGTTAAAAAAAAGTGTGTATTTGAACTGGTTCCTTAAAAGTGCCAATTCATACCTCTGCTTTGGTATAAAGTATAGGTTATTGTCCTTGGTATTTGTGCTTCTGCATTCTTACACACTAAGTGCATATAAAAGCTACTTTGTTACTTAATGTTCCATTGGTTTACCAGTTAGCCTTTATGTTTATCAGTAGATGGTGTGGGCTGTGCCTTTCTCTCTGGTCCTTCTGGAAGATGTTCTGGAAATGGGGAAATAGGATCATAATATGTGAGAAATGCCAAGCTCATACCAACAGTTTCTGTGGAAGCATTCCTCGTAACTAGTTCTTTCTGCCATGCTTGTTATCTGTTAAGGAACACAGTGTTTAACCAGTTCATTTACAATTCCTTCTGTAAACTCAGACACACATCTCTCCATGTTAGACATTAGTTGACTGAAAGTGAGTTCCCATGAGCACAACTGAAATAGAGCAATAGAAACGATCAAAGGAGCAGATGGACAGGTTTGAAAACTGAGGGCTCTATACCATTACAACCAGCAGTAGGCAGCCTCGTGCCACACACCATGGTGTCCAGCATACATTGTGTTGGTATATGAATTTTGTTTCCTGTTAGAGATTCAAGACAAGAGACATAGGAATCGATCCGTCTAATACAAGTCTATAATCCAAACATTCAAGACATATTAAATTCTACAACAGTCTAAGACCAACAACAGGCATGGCAGTTAGGATACCATATGATTACCAGTGTGGAGAATTTCAGTCTGATGAGCTAAAAGCTTTGATTTATTTTTCTTCAATAATATTAAAACTGCATCTACTTTTAATTTCAGAACAGTGGAGGGTGAACCTTGTTTGGCAGCTCCCATTGCATATTCAGTTCATTGAACCCTATCGTGAGGGCTTCAAACAGTGGCATCACCACACCAGTTGTGAAACAGGTAAGACCGGGATGTCACTCTTCTCTGTCATTTCCTGTGTTGTGGGGCACATGTGTTGGCTCCATTCCATTCTGTGAACAGTGCTGCAATAAACATTGATGTCCAATATCCCTGCAGTTGGCTCAGAGTCCTTTGGGCAAGTTACTAGGGGTACGATAGCTGGGCCACATGGTAGCTCTATCGATTTTCAGTGTTTGTGAGAAACTCCACACTGATTTCCATAGTGGGTGAACTAAGGTACCATCTCATCAGCAACATATAAAGGTTCCCTTCGGTCTGCATTCTTGCCAACATTTGTCATTTGTTTTCTTAATGTCTGTCATTCTGACTGGTGTGAGAGACAGACTCAGTGCAGTTTCCTTTTATGTTTCTCTGATGGTTAGTGACGGTGAACATTTTTTCATGTTCACTGCCCATTTACAGCTAATCTCTTGAAAACTGTCTCTAGCTCATTTATTGGCTATACTATTTGACTTTGTATGTAGTGTTTTTGTGGTTGTTTTGCTTTTGAGCTCTTTGTATGTTCTAGATATCAATCTTCTGTCAGCTGCATTGGTTTTCTCCTGGTTTGTAAACTGTCTCTGCACCCGATTGGCTGCTTCTATTAGCGCAGAGGTATTTTAACTTCAGGAGGTGTTCTTTGCCTGCTGTCGGCCTCACTTCCTGAGCAGTAGGACTTGGATTCAGAAAGTCCCTGTCCACATGTGTTTTGAAGCTCTTGACTCCCATTCTGGAACTTGATTCTCATTTTCTTCAGTATGTCTTTGGTGAGCACTTAAATGTTGCTGCTAGACTTAGCAGTCATCATCTAGCTGCTCGAGACAGAAGCCTTCACCCACATCATGATTTTCCCTGTTTTCCACCAACACCTTTATGGTTTTATCATTTATATTTTCATTCATATTAGCTATCAAGTTAGCTTTTGTGACTGAGGTAGGGTTGTGGTCAAGGGTCATGTTTCTAGTTATTCTATCAACACTCGTTGGCTTTTGTTTTTCTTCACCTGTTGGATTATGCTAGTGTCTTTGTGACAGTCATGATTTTGTATGAGGAGGTCTATTTTGGGGTCACTTTATTCTGTTCCTTAGTTGTTCTTTGATAGTCTTGTACCATTTATAAAAACGTTGTGTATAATGTGTGTGCGTGAGTGTGGGGAAGTGTGTGGAGGATATATGACAACTTCCTGAACTCGGCTCTCTCCTTCCACTGTGGGTTCTGAGGACCAAACTGTGGTCCTCGGGTTTACACAGTGAGCATTTGTACCCACTGATTCATCCCTCCGGCTTGGGCCAGTTTTAATAGCTGTTATTGTACAGGTGGCTGTTCCATAGTCACATGGACTCACTGGACAATTTTAACGTTTATGATTTTTGCTGATAAAAACAATTAAATATGTCTGTTCAGCAATTGATATCTGAAAAGAATAATTTACATATGAAATCTATATTTGGAAGTGCAATGGTACTATTTTGTGGTGTAGTCTAATTTTAATTTCTCCAGCAAGTGAGAGTGCCTTCTATTTACAAAAAAGTAACATGAATGCTGGAATCTGCCCATGACATGCTGGCTGTCTGGGAGAGACAGTTTACGTTGCTTCTGGCTAGTCAGCTTTCTGTCTCCCAATGAAATAAATGATAAATGCAACATAGGCAGAGAAAAACATTTATTAAAGGTTTGTTATGGTTTCTGGTTTCAGGGCTTCTAATCTAAGGTGGGTGAATTCACTGCTCTGGGCATCTGGCAGAAGTGCAGGGCGGCAAAAGTGAGGACCTGGTCATCACTGATGCTGGCTGCTTACGTCAGGAGCCAGGAATCCAAGCTAGAGGGGAAGGGGAAGACCAGAGCTCCCTCTCTCCATCAAGGGCATGCTCCCAATGACCTATGGGCCTTATGGGCATTTCATAAGATTGTGTTGGTATCTGAGTCTTGTTTCTCATTAGAGATTCAAGACAAGAGACATAGGAAGTGATCTGTCAAATACAAATCTATGATCCAAACATTCATGACATATTAAATATTTCTTAAAATATTTACTGTCTCTGCTGGAGACCAAGCCTTTAACACATGGGCCTTTAAGGGACACATTTTTAAGCCCTGGCAGCTTTTATATATCATTTTTATATTGTCTCTTTTATGCACCAACCAAGGTTTTGTTAGAGAATTACAAAAACCAAAATCTCTAGTGGAGGGACTTTCCTAAAACTTATTATTCTCCATGGGTCTCGTAATATCCATTTGCATGCATGTCAGCTGACAGGAAATAAGAGGTGAGTATCTGACCAATTGTCTAAAGGCATTCCGTCAATTATAGCAACAGGACACTGGTCATAACTCAGCCTGTGTGTGCCGTGTGTGCTGTCAGATGTGAAAGGTTATCTGTCTTAGGCTTTTTTATATGCTAATCAGAAAGGCATTAGGTTGTGTAAATGATCCCCAAGGTACATACTTTTATTTTATGTGGGTATATACATAAAATTATAGTGCTGTGTGAAGTGTTTGTAAATGCTTGCTGCTTTACACGATCATTTATTTCCTTAGAGGAGCGATTTGCAGTAGAAAGGCCACCCTAGATCTCAGTTTAAGTATTATGTTGCTTTTCTTGGGGAAGATGGGTTTTAAGGGAGAAACTGTTACTTTTGGTAAATATTTAATATTCTTTCACATATTTTTCTGTATGAACAGTAAAATAATTCTATATCATGATGTTTTAGTATGATTGCTTATGTTTATCATAATAAAATTAATATCTGTGATAGACTACTGGTCTGGAAACTACAGTTTTAATAAATTATTTAGTCATCCCTACAGTCTAATCAAAGCCTGATACTTCCAACTTTTGCTAAGCTAGACATTGGCACACAGAGTGCAGGATATCCTTGGACAGGATAGGGGAAGCTGTGTAAGAAGTGGTTCTGTAGACCTTAATATGGCCTTTAACTTGTCAGTGAGTTAGAGACCTCTTTTCTGGGCTCTGTCAGTTATTTTTAACCAAGTAAAACTTTTTTTTTTGGTATGAAACCTTTATTTGATTATTATCTATTATAAACAGATCAGAATCTTTGGAGGACTATCAGCATTTATTCGTTCTCTTTTCTATGGGGTTGTGTAGAAAACCAAACAAGCAACAAACAAACACCAATAACACGAATGGAAAGGTGTTCATTCTGGTCCTGATACTGACTCCATCTTTCAATGCTGTCACGTGTTTTAGATCTCTGAGGACCGCCTGAACCTGTTCTGTTCTATTGGTCTTAACATTTTGAGGTATGTTCCACTGTGACTGGACACTCTGGACTTAATGGTAATCTCTTTCTGGTTCTTATGATAGAAACACTTGTCCTTTATCAAGGTATAGGTGGAAACCTCTCTGAAGTTCTCTTTAGAAATCTCCCAGGGTCAGTCAGTGGAGGTGTGACCAGGTTGAAAGAGAGGACAGTCACAGCCAGCTGCTGATTACTATACATTCCTCAATCATCGAGTCTATTTTCCTGACAAGAAATAATCCAGAAAATAGGCCATGACCAAAACTGAAACCAAAACTAAAACCAGGGTATAGGAGATTAATTTAAATGGATTTCAACCTTTGGCCCTCTGTGTCATATTACTAGTAACCTTTGATAAAGGGTGTTTATACAGTTAATGTGATTTCCTTCCCCAAGTCCCTGGACCCCTTCCTCTCTCCCTCTCTTCCTCTCCCCCTCCCTCCTTCTCTCCCTACTTTCTTAAACAAGAGCCAGGAGCTTACAAAGCTCATGTAATTCTTAAGCAGAAGATTAAAGGAAGAGACTCCCCCCGCCCCATCCCTTTATACTATACTCTGTGTGTTACCCTCCAGGAGAGTATGCTTGCTTTGTGATCCGTTTGCTGTTTGGTCCTGGTGAATCTAGTCTGCCTCTTGCTGCTCCTGAGCATGTTCATTTACACTGTGTCACTGTGATATAGGCATGCTAAATAATTGATTGGCAGGTAGAGAGCAGCAAACATAGCCCTTTTGTTGCCATGGTAATACATTTGGTTAAGAGGTCTGTCCATCATTTGGACCACATGGATCTGACATGTGATTGTGACTGTAATTGTGGTTGGTGTGGGTGGAGGAGAAAATCAACTTAGGAAGAAGTGGCATTTGAAGCAAATGGGTATGTGTTTCAGAAGGTGGGCAAGCTCGAGGGGTGACTTATATTGTTCTGTTATCTATTAAAAGGCGCACTCCCAGCTAATTCGTCAGCATAGAGAATGGAGGAAGTGACAGATTTGTTTACTTGCGATCGCAGTAGCGTTTGATCATTTATTGCCTAGAATGGTTATTCTGTGAGGTTTACATTCTTCCTTCTGTCATCCTTAGGAGGGCTTCCAGTAAGTGGAATTAATGGTGTCCTTAGTAGAGATTCTGAGGGGAAGGACATTTCTTTTGTCCTTTGTTATAAGCAAAATCTCCAAGCTGTTAGAGGAAGCCATTTTGTTTGTGTACTGTTCTGTCAGATAGTCATTGAGCCCTCAGCTGGGGCCCCTGAAAGGCTGTGAGAGAAGGACACAAAGCAGAGACAGTCCTGCCCCATGGTGCTTAATCTCTAGTTGTTCCTGTCCATTTACCTTTAACTCTTGCCTTTTAGTGCTGTCCCTTGACTTGAAGAGGACTTCTTTATTATGTGTGTGATTTATTTTTTTTATTTTTTGTAGGTGTGTTCACACCTGTGGGTATACATGTGTGGGTGGGTAGAGACACATTCATGTGCTGTTGCATGTGCAGGCTTGAAGTTGATGTCTGGACTATTCCTTAATTACTCTCTATCTTGTCCATTGAGGTCAAATCTCTTGCTTCTACCAAGAGCTTGCCAGTATGGCTAGTCTAGATAGCTAGCTTGCTCTTGGGATCTCCTATGTCTACCTTGAGCCCCGGAACCAAAGGTGGGGTACCATGCCCATTTGGCGTTTATGTGAGTTTCAGGGTCTTAAACTTCAGTCTACAGGCTTGTACAGAAAGGACTGGATGTTCATCGAGCCATCCCCATAGCCCCTAGAATATTTATTTCTTCCTTACCCTTCGTAGTTCTTTAATGTGTATACCTTCCAGTAATTTCTTTGTTTGCAGTACTAGGAAGTGAATCCAGATCCTACTGCAATTATTCTATCAGTGAGCTGCCTCCTCACCTGTCAGTGGTTTGTTTTCAGACAACATCCCATGTGGTGTAGGCTGACCTAGAAATTCCTATGTTATCCAAAGCCGTCCTTGAACTCTTGCCTCATGACTGCTGGTATGCACCATCATACCTAGTTTTCTCAGTAGGGGTGTGTGTGTGTGTGTGTGTGTGTGTGCATGTTTATGTAGGTGTATTTAGAGGCCAGAGAAAAACCTTGGATGTTATTTATTTCTAAGACACTTCAATATATATTTTATTATATATATTATATATATAATATATATATTTTATTATATATATATAATATATATATATATATATTAATTATTGAGACACTGTCATTGGCTAGTCATTGGCTAGGAACTTACCAAGTAGCTAGGCTGACTGGCCAGTGCGCCCTGAAGATTCACCTGGTTTCTGCTTCTGTAGGCTGGGACTACAAGTGCATGACACTACACTCAGCTTTTTAAATGTGGATCCTGCCGGTTGAATTCAGGTCCTTGTGCTTGTACGGTTCAACATACCATCAGCTGAGTGATCTCCTTAGTAGTTATCCTGGTAGTTATAACAAGGAACATGCAAACGAATACAGACTTCAGTGACATAAGTGGAACTTTTGATCTGCACCTTTTCCGTCTCTGGACCAGCTAAGTCAAGAGCAATCTCTTTTGTGTATTCTACTCAATTGGTTTCCATACATTTTTCCCCTGAGTATGTGTTTTCTTAAATGCTTTTAATTAATCTTCTGTGTGTTTTTATTATTCCTAGTGGAAGTGTTGGGGAAGGAGAAAAAGTTGAAAGTCAATAGAGAAGACCTAGCACATCTTTTTTATAGAGGAGGACCTGGGCTGTCAAGAGTTTACCTCATGATGGGAATAGAAAAGCCAGGACTACTACCCAGGTGTTCCAATCCCCAGTCTCTCCTCTTTGCTCTCCTTGGGCCATTTTTTTTTTAAAGACAGCAGCATGTGCTATTCTATCTTTCTGGAGTGGAAGTCCATGTGACCGCAGATGGTACACTCCACTCTGGCTGTGAGTTTTACAATGTGGGCCTATGACAGTGACCGGGCAGGTTGCGAACCACTGTGGGGCTCTGAGATGCTTAACATGAACAAGTTAACATACCAGGGAGAACTTTGCCCTGGAGGATAGGCACAGGGAGTTCAGCTAGAAGTGCTGAGCTCTTGACGTGTGCTCAAGGCTCTCTGATTTGAGGAACTAAAATCCTTGACGTCATCTCAAATGGCAGGTCAGCTTCATCTCTTTTGCTCTGTGTATTGATGACTGTCTTATTTTCACACTCTGAAGGGCCATCATATTGTGGAACCCCTCCATTCAATAGACTGGGAAAGATACTGACCAGACTCTGGAATGTAGGCCCAGCTAGAATTTCAGTGGCAGTTCCCTGGCTTGTAGGCCACTGTGCTAAGTGACTTTCTGTGAACTTCTCCTGGGTTTATGATCCAGTTGCTGAAGCAGGGAGAGAAAGAAGCATGAATGGCATTTTCCGATCTGATTGAAATTTCTGCGTGAGGAGTTCGACTGGCCTAGCTTCTTTGTGGTCAGACAGTGAAGGTGAGAGACAGGACAGGCAGGCTCCATGGAATGCCTGGGTGCTGTTAGGCTCCATTTATGAACTGAGGCACTGTTGGGCAGAGAAGATAACCTGGGGAAATCAAAACTTCCCACTTAGAGTTGCACAGATTCCTTCAAGAACACTGGGTGTTTGTCGAGTGAATGTTTTGAGATCTTCTTGTGGCATAAGGAATTAAACGTACTCTATTCATTTTCCCATTATGTCAGAGAAAAGCCATTTACATTCACCACCAACTGTTGAAAGCCACTGTTTTCTGTTTGCCTCTGTACGTCTCACCTCCTGGAAAATGAGCTCTTGTTGTTCATGTTGCATTTCTTCCTCTAACACAAGTGCCGTGGAATAAAAAGATCTGCAAAGACCCTAACTTTAGGAAGTGGATTTTTATGTAAAAGAAAACTTCGTTCATCATAAGTCATATTTCTTTTTATTGCGTTTATGCCCTTTGTTTGAAAACAACCTTGAGATGTTCAGATTCTGAAGGATTACTAGTTTTAAAAATAAGGATTCTGTTCATTGCCTGGAAAAACAAAACCAAGAAGCTCTCCTTGAAGCTTGTGATTCACTGCTCACCACCTTGAGCTCCTGCCTTTCAATGCCGGGAAGCACTGAGTCTTGTACAGCAAGAACACAGAGTAAACACTGTGCAGCTGCGACCAGCAGCCGCTGTTATGTCAGGTGCTCCTTGTAGCCCATGGCTTTGGGTGTGAAGAATGCTTCTGCCCAGCCCAAGCCCAGTGAGAGCCAAATATCTTGTTCATATAACAGCTGTGTTTGAACCTGGTCCTTTCGGATCCTGAAGGAAAAACTAATGGAACAACTGACCTCGGGCCTGCCTAAGTAGTGGTCCTGACAAAACGTAAATGGAGATAAATTATGCTTTGGCTTGCTAGAGCACTCCTGTCTCCATCTCCAGGTTTGATTTATGCAGGAGTGTGTGCTGCTGCCTTTGAACATACAGCAAACAAACTTTCTCTGTTACATGCAGATTTGAGGAAGGCACCGAAGCAAGTCGCTATTGGGTGCCCATCCAGGGTGCTTGAAGAAACCCATCAGCCATTCTGCTGCAATACAGAACACATGTATTTAAACCAGACGGCGTGAAATGGAACAAATTGGGCCATCAGCCAGGCAATATGATAACTACTAAATGGGCAGGCACTCTAAAAGTGCTGTAGGGAAATTGATGCGGTGCTAGAGACCAGGCTAGGAGGTGGCGCTGTGGCACGTGTCAGGACTGGGGAGCTTGCCAGTCTGTCATTTTCTGAATTATTTGGGTGGAGATAGAAGTGTTGCTTTTAAGTTTGGTTGTTGTTTGTGGGGTTGTTTCAAGGATGTTGGGTAGTGTTTATTCTCTCCTTCCTTAATCAAAATTTATCACAAAGATAAAACCAGCAAATGTGGCTTTGTTTCTATCTCAGGAAATACTCCTATCATTTTTTTTTTCATTCAAAGGAAGGTGGAAATCTAAAATTACTAGCAGTTCTGGACTTTGGTATTGTACATTGTGGAACTTTTTATTATTTTCCCCCCTTTGGATATAGTCTCATGTAGTTTAGTCTGACCTCAAACTCACTGTGTTGCTGAGGGTGACCTTGAACCTCAGACCGCTTGCCCAACTTCCTAAGTGCTGGGGTTATAGGCTTATGCTACCATCTAGTTCAGGTGCTGCTGGGGACCGATTTAATGTTGTGCCCATCAGGCCAGCACTCTGTCAACTGAGGCACATCTTCAGCCCTTCATGGAGCTTCTTAAAAATGTCATTAACTCAAAATGGATGGTTTGCACCCTCCCCAACGTACACCAGGTATTTCTTATGGCAGACCTCTATGGGAAGTATCTTTAGCCTTTTTCAATTAAAGGAATAGTCTAGTCTTCCCCACCCATTTGGTGAGGATTAACAAAGAATTTCAGTGAATGCTTCCCTGCTCCCTTGTGGCCTCTTTCCCAGGTGGGCAGAAGCTTCCCGCCCACTTTATCTCTGGTCACAGAGAACAGAGAATATTCTGTGACCCAGATAGTAGGAAGTTATTGTAAGATCCTAGGCAAAGACGGCGGCAGGCTTCAGGAAGGGCAAAGGCTGAGGGGAACTGGACACCCGGCAGCTGGAATCAAAGGCTGTTGGATCCCGACAAGTTCTCCAGGTGCAGTTGCCATTCCTCCCTGTACCCGGCTCCTCTCTGAACTGCTGTCTGCCTCACACTCATCTGCTTTACTGCCTGCTACCAGGTCACTGCACCACTTAAATTTGAGCTAGGAATGTCGGTGGTGAAGCTAATGGATCATCATCTCTGAGATGCACACATATTGCTGTTTGCTAACCAATTTAGTGTTGCTTTGATCATGTTGCCACCCTGGCTTTCTCTGCTTCTGTTCCATTTGGCTAGCAGGTTGAGATCATATATTGATGTAGTGCAGGAAATCATTGTTTAAGGCTGACCCCAAGCAGTGGCTAGAAATATTACTAGTGCCCTGCAAAAGGGGCCAATGGCAGGGCATTGTATGGCCCCAGTGAAGAGTGTGCTATCATGCCCACAAGGTGCCAGTAAGGTAGAGGTTGTTATCTCTATTTTGAAACAGCAGAAATTGGGGCCACAGAAGGTTAAGTACTTTGCCTAAAGCTACAGTCTTAGTAGGGAGCAGAAATGGGATTTAAGGCCAGATTTATTTGGCTTCACTAGATTATAATGTGTTTTTAAACACTGGCAAAGCAGGGGCTGGGTTGAAGCATCATGATAACACTGGACTTTTCAGCTCTTGGAGAACTGGGCCCTATGATCTCAGAGCCCTTGTTGATGGCTGACTACTTGGGGTTGTGTGTCATTTTCTCATCTCCAGAAGAAGCTCTTCTCACAAAGGTCCCACATTTTCTGTTGTTGAGAAGAAATGGTTAAATCTCAGTACTTTTGGAGTGGATATGTTCTTACTATGTCACAACAGAATTGGGGTCAGGAGGGGAGTTCTCCAGCTGGGAAGTCTCCATCTGTAGTAGATGTTCTGGTGGCCTGCAGTCATCTGCCACAGACCCTTCCTGCTTGGGTTCTACTGTGCTTTCCAGCACACCATGCCTGGAGGCCAGGACAGCACTTTGGGCTTTGACACACAGAACAGGCATGCAGTGCTTGTTGTTTGAATAACTAGATAGATGAGTGCACCTTGTGGCTCCCCAAGAGCAGCCTGGTTGAGTCAACTTTCCTCTCGCCTCAGTCTCACCTGCCGTTCTCCTTGTTCAGGGGTCAAGCCCTGTGTGAGAAAGTACTCTTTATCTGATGCCTGTTTGGATCTCACTCGTGGGATGGCATTCATCTTGTGTGGTTTCTGCTGTTAATTCTGCACATGGCACTCTGGGGAGGTGCCTGCAGTGGACAATCTCCCCTCCTTCTTGCCGCTGCTCTCTTTTAACCAAAGCTCTTTGGTGGTACAGCACTGATTAGGGGTATAGGTTTGGGAGCCTGATGGACCTGGGGTCAATCCCCCACCCTGTTGATTTTGAGCTGGGTGACCTTGTAAAGTTACTATCTTAGAGTGTCGAGTAGTGTCAAAAAGCACTTAGTATAATGTGTGACTGGAGAAAGCTCACATGTTGCCAATATTACTACAATAACCATCATGGTAATTACTGTACTTCTTTCCCTGGCCTGTTGCTACTCTTTATTCCTAAAGGGGGCGCTCTTAACTTTGATCTGCAGTAGTATAGTATTGGACTGCAGCCTTAATCCATGGACTTTTTGTTTATATTCTGTTGTCACCCTAGGATTTGAAGCATTTCAAGTGTTATAAAGCAAATTTTGTATGAAGATAATTATCATGCTTCTAATGTAGAGGGGAGCTGAGGTGCTTTAATTAATGATGTGCCAGATACCCTTTCAAATAGGGTGAAGTATAATTTTTAAGGCCTTCATCTACTTGGCCATAATTAGAGACATTTGGAACGCTCCAGCATAATGTCTGCTGGTCTGCACACTTTCATTAAGCAATCAGGACTGAATGACCCTGTGGCCAGACTTGCATGGGATCAGGTCCCAGCTTTTGAGGTGGAAGAGCCTGCTATGCTTTCTGTTCTCTCAGTCCTGCTTTTTAATAACCTTTACCCATGTTCCTTGTCCATCTGAAATGCTGTATGCTCCCCACACCTTGTGAGGCCCTGATTGTTTTTATAGAATCCCAACATTGCATCTACCTGTTTACACTCTGAACCAGCTTGGCTATATCTATCTGTTAGAAAACAAATCTGAGCTGAATGCTTAGTGCATGCCTGTGTTGCCAGCACTAGAGACTGGAATAGGAGAATTGTGAATGTGATGCCAGCCTGGGGTATACATTGAGACCATGCCTAAAATAATTAAAGTTTTTATATTATATATAAGTATTCCTTATTGTAATAAGAGATAGTTTAAGGGAGGGTGGGCTTGTGGGCTACAGGCTGTTGTGGTGGGTAGGACATGGTGGCAGGGGCACAGGACAACTGTTTGCACACTGCAGTCAGGAAGCGGAGAGAGATGGATGCTGGTAATCAGCTCACTTTCTTTTTTGTATTTGTCTGGAAGCTCAGTCTGTAGGTTGGTGCTGTTCACATGGGAGTGGATCTTCCCTCCTCTGTTAGACGCGTGGCTCAGTCACTAAAGCAGAAGGATCTGAGTTTGGATCCCCAGCATCCATGCAAAATATAAGAAGTGGACATTTCTTGCCTATGGTTCTCGATCTGGGAAGGCAGAATCCAGAGGGCTTGCAAATTGATTACACTAGATTGGCAAATTCTGTGTTCAGCGAGACCTTGTCCCCCCAAAACAAGGAAGAGAGCAATTGAAGAAGTCGACATTGCTCTCTCTGTGTCTTTGTGTCTCTCTGTGTGTCTCTCTGTTTCTGTCTGTCTGTCTGACACACATACATACACACACACACACACACACACACATACACACACACAGAGGTTGTGTGTCCATGGTGCTAATCATCATATGCAGCCGTGATTGTTTTATAGATGTTAGAAGTAACTAGTTACAAAAATCAAAAAGGTTAAGTTAGAGCCATGAAAATGTGAAGACAAGGAATAGAGAGTTAAAAACATGGAAACTAGAATCACTGTTGGTATCCTATCTAACCTTCTATGTAGTGGGAATTATTTAAAGAGTATGGCAGGCTTCCTGAGACACTGCTGTCAACTCTCTACCCCAGTGTGGTCCCGCCTCCTCTGTCTCTAGCTCCCGCAGCTACTGGTCACAGTATTCCCAGCTCCAGTTCCCTTGTCTCTGGAGCTACTAGTTCCTTCACAGCCATAACTCCTCCACACATCCCACCTCCCCCTCCACCCCGTGGTTGGCAGTTCCACCTTCTAGTAACCCAGTAAATCAAAACTCTAGAAGCTTATAGTTAATCAGTCAGATTTATCTTTCAACAAATCTCAATTCACAGGATGCCCACACAATAATTTCAGGGCCAGTTGATAAGGATACAAGCTTCCCAACTAGATAGACAAGTTATCCCAATTATTCTACCCCTACATGATATTCATAACTGCCTGTGGCTATTTAAGACCACATGGGATCAGGATCTTCTTCCTGTCTGTCTGTTTCCATCTTGGCTCTCCGCCTCCCTCCCGAGATGCTCTGTCTCTGAAACTCTTAGCACTGCCTCCCTTTACCCTGTCCAATCATAGGCCTCTTGCTGCACTAATATTTTAATGTAATTGGACAGGAAAATTCCAGTAAGAACAGGGACAAAGTGTGGCTTCTTCATTGATCTGCATATATCTATATCTATCTATATCTATCTATATCTATCTATATATCTCTATCTCTATCTCTATCTCTATCTCTATCTCTATATCATCTATCTATATCATATATCTATATCTATATCTATATCTATATCTATATCTATATCTATATCTATATCTATATCTATATCTATATCTATATCTACTATATCTGTATCTATATATCTTTAGTAACTATAGAGCTGGAACTTGGATTTTCCTGGCCTAGCAAGATATATATTAAGAAGGAAGTAAGGTAATGAAAGTATGAATTTGGAAGAATAAAAGCCAACATAAGGATACTTAAGCGAATGTTGCAGATTAGGAAGTGTGAACTTCGCTCACTGATAATTCATATAGAAGAAACAAACTGTGTAGACATTTGGCATCACAGAAATCCATGCCATGGGATTGCTTTCAGAAAGAGGCCTTTCAGGGCTGAGAGGGCTCAGTGAGTAAGAGCATTGCAAAGCTTGACTGTCTGCATCTACCCCTGTGAGCCTCATAAAGGAGGACAGAGAGCACTGTCACAGGAGGACGGAGAGCACTGTCCCTGCACAACTGTCCATGACACCATGACACACCAGAGCTCCGCCCCAATAATAAATATACCAAAGATTTCTTTTTAATTCCGGTTTTACAGTTCTCCCCTGTTGAATCTCGCAGTTTTTTCTTGGTTTTATCATTTGACTGCTTAAACCAGGGCAGCTTTTCAACCTCAGAATCTTCATTAACCTTTCCTTTTTTACCTGAGGTTTATAATTCCTGTCCTGAATCCCAGTAATTTTAAAGGTCTTTTTCCTTACTGTTAGTTTAGATTATGCAATTTTTTAGTTCATTTCTACCATCAAATCCTTTATATGTCATGTGAATTGAAAGGTATGTCTCAGATGTCTTCTGTTTATCAGTTTGGATCTCCATCCTTTCTTCCCTCTCTCGTGTTTTTAGTGGAGGTCCCATAGGCCAGGTGAGCAGGTTTTTTTCTAATGAGGAGAGGGGCATGGCCCCATCCATAGGAGCTGGCCCATGGCTGCCATAAAGGGTGGGGAGAAAGAGCAGGAGCCACTTGCTAAAGCACTGTATGATTTATATGAGAGAGTCAGCTTCAGGCCTGTGTAGGAATCTACAGGATGCATTGCCTTTAGCTCACTGGAACACATATCATAACTTCCAATTACATGGGTGTCTAGAAAAATTAGTTTTGAAAACCTTCATAGTATTCCTGCAGACTTATTTACCAATCTACAGTAATTATTTATTGATCACATGCCATGTGACCAGGCCTGACCAGCCCCTGCTCAGATAGAATAGTAAAATCTGGCCTAGGGTTTTCTGCCTGTCATTCTGTTAGTGATTTAGGTTATTAGAGAAAGCCTGTTTATGCTGAAATCAAGACAGATCGCCTATGGGGGCTCTTCGTGGAAATCCATCTGTTTCTGCTGTCACTTTAGAGAGCGCACCACCCTTGTACCTTCAGCAGCGGATTATGCACAATCAACAGTGATGAACGTGTGAGCGCTTTTAATTAGTCTTCATGCCCTCTGTCTAATGCAATCAGAAGCCCTGCACTGGAGTAGAGATTTACAATCAATCGCTCATCATCTTCTGAGTTAGAGATAAACCCACTCCCTGTTAGCCAGCAACTTAAAATATCTGCTTTCCGTAACCAGACATACATCTACAAACCAAGTATATTTTGAGCATGTAGACTTAAATCTCAAATTGCAGCTTGCTTTGATTAAGTATAATTGTGAGAATTAAGGTGTCCCTGGCTTCCAGTCAGCACGTGGAAAGCCTCCCAACTGACAGAATAGAATCAGAAACAGAGCTTGAGGCTGGCACAAAGGCTCTGTGGGTTCTAGGCCCAGCTCTGCCAACCTCATCTTCCTCCATCTGAAAATGAAAGGAATATTGAGACAGTTGTCGTGGGGGTTATCACCATTCATATTGCAGGTTTGATAGGTAACATAGATATATTATAGGCGCACGAATGGTAAAACTTTCCTCAGGGCTTACAGCAGCACAAAAGCCACAGTGTCTCATTTGTGCCCATGGTCCCATATGAGGTGGTTACTGCTGAAGGGCATGTCCGCTCTTATCCAGTTCTTGCTGGGGAGGCTGGCTGAGACAATATTGGGGACCTGAATCCATAACTATTTACAAAATAAACACTGTTGAACTGAGTTCAGATTCCTACAAGGGTGCTGTGTAGGATCTGTGTAGATCTGGCAGAATTCTGCAATTTAAATAAAATTGACAGTTTTTTAAATTTAGTGGACAAATACTTGTAGTTTAGTCTGCTGCTAGAAACAGTTTTCCCCTCAACAGTGAACTTCTAGAAAACGCAAGAGCACATCAATCCTCTGTTAATTAGTAGCATGGGTGGGCACTGCTGGAACACACCATTAACTGCTGGGATATCGGTGCAGCTTTTGGGATCCCAGAAGCCTATGTGTGTATACCTCTTGGTCCAAAATTGCACTTCTGGCAATTTTTTTTCTTTTAAACTGAAAGATAGAATCATGACTATGATTAGATATTTACTTAGAAGAATATTCTTTGTGTGATGATTTTTACACTGAAAACCTGGAGGCAAACACTGTATGTCCACTCATTATCAGATTGGTTGACTGAGTGTATTTAATGTAATTATAATTATGCCATTAAGATGGAGTGTCTTAATAAGGGGTGAGGGAAGCACTCTTCATTGACCAGTCTTTTTTCCCTACTGATTAAAAACATGCAATACCGGTGACACGTGTAGAAATGATACACAGATAAGGAAAACTAATAGAATCATGTAAAATACATATAATCTCACTTTCCACAAGAAACCACTATTGACATTCTGGGTTATATCTTACAGAATTTAGATTTTATGCACTGTACATATATATGTGTTCTTGTGTGTATATATATCAGTGTGTATGCATATGTATATGTGTGTTTGTAATTAGACACAAAATATATAGAAGTTGGCTTCTCATTTGTTTTATTCTTTTATCAGCTGTAGATAGTTGGCCAGACATAGATAGTTGCCTCAATCTCATGAGTATAGAGACCTAGCTTTATTTAGCATGTTAAAGATCCTAGGGCAACGGGAGGCACAGTGACTCATACCTTTAATCTCAGGGCTTGGGAAGCACAGGCGGGCAGATTTCTGTAAATTTGAGACCAGCTTGGTCTAGATAGTGAGTTCCATGACAACCAGGGCTACACAGTGAAACCCTGTTTTTAAAAATAAAATAATATCTTAGTGTAGAACAGGGCTGACACACAGTAGGGATTGAATACATATTTGTGAAACAGCTGAGTGTCTCTGGACCATCATTTCAGGTCAACTCTTCAACCTCTTGATTACTGATGCCTGGCTAGTGCCTGGCAGTGTGAGTGAGACTTGTCTCCTTTTTTTTTCTTCTCTGCAACTGTAATGAGCACTGGTAAAATAAGTACTTTTGTCACAAAATGTTTGTCACATGATGATAGATTATTCATTACAATTCCTAGATACAATTACAATTAATTATTTTTAGAATTCAAAGTAGCACTGTTGGCAAAGGTTTTTGAGGGTTTTTTTTTTGTTGTTGTTTCCCCCCAACTTTCGGTAGCATTGCTAAATGCTACTGGTAAGAGCACCCTATATTCCGAGTGAACAGCACGCAGTGTCTGACATTAGCTAATACACTAGAGAGCATGGCTTTTTCTTTCCCTGTTGGGGTTTTTATTGAGGCAGTCATAAGTCCACATGTAGAATCAATGCAAAGAGATCCCTTATACACTTTATTCAGTTTTCTCCAATGGAAACAGTTAGTATGATGAGTTTTGAGAATTTTTTAATGGTCTAGGTGTTGATCTTGCATAGTTCAGACCTGGATATTTCCCAAGACCCATGTGTTGAAGGCTTGGCTCAGCTCCTGCCTCTAGTGGTTGAGCCTGAGAGGTGGGGCCTAGTAGAAGGGGGTAAGATCACTGTTGGTGTGCTCTTGGAGGGGATATTGAGCCCCCTCTCCAGTCTCCTCCTTTTTGTTGGTTTCCTGGCTGCCAAGAGGTGAACTTTGTCTCTTCACCCTGTGTTTGCAGGTGTGGTGTACTGACTTGGCACAGATGGAAACCTCCGAGACTGTGCAGATAAACCTTCCCTGCTTTCTAGTTGATTATCTTTGGTGTTTTGTCATAGTGCGGGAAAGCTGACTCAGAAAACCAGGATTTTTTTTTCTTACTTTATACTTCGTCTCTCTCTCTCTCTCTCCTTTTTTTTTAAATCAGATTTTCCCTATTCCCTCCTCCCTCCTCCTCTTTCTCCCCACCTCTTTCTTCCTTTCTTTCTTTTTGAGGCTGGGTCTTGCTATAAAGTCCAGGCTGATCTTGAGTTTTTAAGTCTCCAATGACCACAAGCTTGTTTTACTCCTGCCTTAGCCTCCCAAGTGCTGGGATTTCAGGAATGTGCCACCACACCTGGCTGACTTTTTAATCTTCCTCCTATAGCCTATTACAGAGCAAAAGTTTTTAACTTTGATGAGGCTAGCTTATTAATTTTCCCTTTAGTGTGTCATGTTTTGGGTGTCAAGTCTAAGGACCCTGCCTTGCTGGCATGGGCTTTTGACTTGGTAAGAGAATCTCTCATCTTGATTCTAATTCTGTAGCTTTAGATAACTGTAGGAAATGGGTGGAATATCCTTAGCTTAATCAATTGTTATCTTTTCCATTCTTGTATCTTGAGTTGGAATGGAAAGGACCTTTTTATTTCATGCTGTCAGAAAGTTTATAAAATATCCACTTATGCTTCACAATGGGGCTTCGAGTCTAGGCGTCTGTCCTCCCTGTTCTTTAGTTTCTCTACTTGTAAAGTGTACGCCCCATTATGGGGAAGGTGGTAGTGAATATGATACTGGAAATACTTGGGTGAAGAACTTTGCCTACATCAGGAGCAGCACTCCTTGAGCTTGTGTTTAATGGCTCCCATAGGCTCCTATAGTGGTAGAGCATAGGTACATGGTTATAGACATGGCCTAGCTTTTCATTCTGGTCTTTCCTCTTCCTAGCTTTATAGGCCCCCCATCTCCTTTCTTAACCCTTCCCTTTGATTGCTTTATTTGCACAGTAGGAAAAATGTTAGTTCCTACCTTGTAAGGATTGATCTAAGAGGGCCTGATATTCTGTCACCTTGAATGCTTGTTAAACACAGATTCCTGGGCCTCCGTTTCTACACTTACAGACTCAGAGCCTGGAGAGATTGGCTCCCAAGGATATGTGTCTTATCAAGACTAGGAGTATAGCTCTTAGGAATGCTAATTAAAAGATTGTGTGTGTGTGTGTGTGTGTGTGTGTGTAGGCCTGAGGACCACAGCATGCATGTGTGTATATGTGGAGATCAGAAGGCAACTTTGCAGTGTTGGTTTGTTTTCTTCTACCTTATGTGGGTTCTGGGGAACAAACTCAGGTTACTAGGCTTGTGCAGCAAGCCCCTTTACCAGATGAGCCACCTCAGTGGCCCTAGATATTTTCCTAGATATTAGTAACACCCTTGGTCTTTCTAAGTCATACCTGTTTCTCCATGGCAGATGAACTTAGGTTTTTTTTTATAGTGATAACATGGATACTCTGTTAAGAAGAATACCTTCTCATAAGAATACTGATGTTGTAAGAGTATCTAGTTTCTATACAAAATTAAGCTATAATGGTACTGTATATGTGGCCTGTTCAGTAGCATGCCCTCTAGGGTCCAGAGACCATAGCACAGTGGGGTCAGTAACAAACAGAGACAGAGTTACTGTACCCAAAGGTCTCCATATGCAAACAGAAGTAATAAATCTGTGGGCTGGATTCAGTATTCTGCCTGCCTATTTGCAGCATCTTTAAGAAGTGTTCGGAACACACTCAGGAGGAAGACTGTACTTGTGAATCTGTGGCAATTTTCTTGTAAGCAGGCTTTTCCAGGCTAGTGATTTTTCTACCAGCCCATCTATTAGAGATTACCCCCCAGGGTAAATATATGAATTAAACTCTCAGGACAGTCTCAAGCTTTAAGGGGAGCAATATATTCTTTCCTTTCTAAGAAGAATTCCACAACACTTCCCCTGAGCAATATGACAGAAAAACAGACGTTCCCTCCTTTGGAGGCTTCCTCTAGAGGAGAAACATAGCCGGTTTCTCTATAATACAATGGCCATTTTCTTAGTCCCCTGGGGAATCCCTTGATCACTGCTGCCTTCCACTCCCTCTGGAAACACCTTGACTCATGGAGGCATCCCCCTGCAGAGTGATCTGTCTGGATGGCTATTTGCCATGATCTCTCAGTGCTGCAGTTTCCTCCTATTGCCAATCAGTGCATAGTGTGGCAGTAATTACATGATTCCACCCCATAACTCACAAATGGAGTCCATGTGTGCATGAAAAGGGAGTTACTTACTTCCATGAAGTTGTATTCTCTTGGAAGAATAGAGACAAGTGGCTATATGACACTGCAGCTATCACACCGGATAGAGAAGAGAAAACTGGAAATGATTGGGAAAGAGGCTTAAGTATGGGAAGGGGGCTCAGTGACAGCGTGCAAGGCTTTGGTTTCAATTACCAGCACCACAATGACAAGCAGACAAGCAAAACAGAAAGATTTTATACTGAGATTGATTCTCACTGTGTTTCCCAGTTTCAGGCAACCCAAGTAGGCCATTATTGATTAGACCATTTATGAGTATAGTTTATGCAACAAAGACAAATCAACATCAGTTAATAGACCAGTGGTTAAGTTTTATATATATATGTGTGTGT
>JANHMN010000001.1:66173488-66214904 GCA_030674055.1 Rhabdomys pumilio
TATATATATATATATATATATATATATATATATATATATATATATATATGTATACATGTGTATATATATATGTATATATATATACACAGAGACATGTACATACATATATATTTATGTTCATGATAAAGCATTTAAGCTACTTACATTTGGTTTTTTGTGATTTTTGTACTTTAGATGACACAGTTTATTGACCTACTGACCATCGTCTATTGTGGTAAGGTTTCTGTAAAGGTTGTGCCCCATAATGCTGTATGCTAAAAAAATTGAACAATTAACCAACAGTGGTGTCTATAAATATGTTAAGGAAATTTTCACTGAAATTTTGTTTGACTGTTTAAGTTTATACCATAGTTACATCTATAGTATAAGATGGATAGATTTAATATTTTAAATATTTAAATATGATTAATTATGCATTTAGTAAAATAGAAACTTTATTTTATTTTATACTATATTATATCTTTAGTATAAAAATGAATAGTTACTGTTTTAAATACTGAAATACAAATAATTATACATTTAGTAACATTGAAAATTTAATGTTTTTCTTCCCCATGAAAAATTTCTCATATAAATGATGCTTACTATTTGATATTGGGTGATATAGAAGGACTCATGTTTCTAGTTCAAGAGTTTTCAAAATATCCAGAAGTCATAAAATTGAGACAGAAAACCAGTTTGTTATTACTTCAAACATGAACTGGTAGTTTTATAAAATTTCTTGGTGGTGAGAATCGAGCTTTATTAAGTAAACAGTAGTCCTGGTACGCTTGCATGGCTGCTGCTGTGCTCCACTGCTCTGTTCTTTGCCTTTGTCTTGATTCTGCATCAGAGACAGAGGTCTGACTGCAGGGCATTCCCCCACCCCCACCCCAACCTCAGTCCAGGGCTTTATGGGCATGGCTCTCTGGGTCTCTCTGGTGCAGGTCCCCTCTAGACAGTAATGTTGCAATCAAAGCAGTCAAAACAATTTAGATAAACAACCATATAAGATTTTCTTCATACCATATTGACTTTGGCCTGAATCCATGAAACAGAAGAATCCATGAAAGAGACACAGATGAATAATATCCTCCTTGAAAGAGAATATCTGATTTTGGATATCTGTTCACCCCTAAAGTATGCAGTGAGTTGGCTGCCCTTTGTGCTCAGCAGGCTATTAGAGGGAGCTTAATGTCACTTTTTCTTGTCTCTAGATTCTTTTTCCATTAAGGCTCTTCTGATACAAACTGGTTTTAAGACTCTATCACACTAACAGTAAAAGACTAGATAATCCTTTATTACCTGTGAATAGTAAATGCCCAGGAATATTTGTTGACTGAGGGAGTACTTTGCCCGTCTCCACAGACTTGTATTTGCTAATAACCCTGACTGAAGAGAGACACTGTCAGCTCTGTTAATAAAGCATGGAGTGCAGAGTAGGGATGCTAATGCTGGTATAATGGACTGAAATTGCCAGCCGGAGCTGGTGATTGGACTTTAGCCACCACACATACATTTTTACAGTCCTTTATGTTTCCTTTTCCACCACGAGAGCTCGTTCTTTTGAGACTCGTGTCTCTGTCATCACCATCCAGTAATATTCATTAAGTTCCTCCATGCTGAGGACTGTCAGGTTTCATCCCTTTTAATGAGGGTGGATGTCCAAGTTGAGGTACTGGCTTTTATGCAACATTGCTTTGTCCTGGAAAGAGTGATCTTGGAGTGCCCATGATTTCAGCCCACTGTTTTCCTCCGTTCAGAGCACTAATTAGGTCAATCACATATTTTTGTTGGCAAGCTAAGGCTGCCTCTTTAAGACAAGAGGAAAGTCACCCGGTCTTGATGCTGGGAAATACTAAAGGACAGGCTCTTTGTCAGTAGTAGGCATTAGTCAGTCTCTATCTAACTTTGTAAGTAGCCCCCTTTTACACAATGGCTGGCTATGTGCTTCTGTCTGTGGTGCTCTCTGTCATTTACTGAATCCACGTCAGTACATGCCAGGCTTTACTTGAATGGACACTGGGTTGTATGGTGCTTTGTTTTGATTTACTGATAGGTTTCAATAAAGTATTTTTAAATAAGTAATTGCATAACATGTTGGACAAAATGTGCAGAAATCAAAATGGAAGGAAACTTGGTCCTCAGTGGATTGTGAGATGAGACTGGTCCTCCCTTCCTTTTGCTCACAGTATTAGATGTTTGTAAAGTCTCTTAATTTTTCCTTCAAAATGTCTTTTTGTTTGCTAGCTCTATATTCTCACCTGGTCCTGTCTCTCATCAGCACAAATGACTTTTATCATATGTTCTCGTTTTCTTCCTCTGTCCCTCTGGTATTAGTTAGGTCTCTGTTGCTGTGATAAGCATAATGATCAAAGGCAGCTCGGGGAGTCTGGGTTTATTTGACTTACAGGATAAAGTCTGCCATTAGGGAAAGCCACAGTAGGAACCTGGAGGCAGGAACTGAGCCATGATCATGGAGGAACACTGGGTTTTGGCTTGATCTTCCTGGCTTATTCAGTTGGTTTTCTTATACATTCCAGAACCATCTATTTAGGGATAGGTTGCCCCGCCCACAGTGGGTTGAGCCCTCCCCGTACCAGTCATTAATCAAGAAAATGTCCTACAGATTTGCCTATAGGCCAGTCTGATGGAGGCATTTATTAAATTGACTTCCCCTTTCCCGAATGTCCCTTGCTGTGTCAAATTGACAAAAACTAACCAGGATACGTCTCCCCCTTTCTTTTCCAATACTCATCTGTGTTTGGCCAATTTCTTTGTATTTCCTATTTGTCCTGTAATTTGTTTGCTCAGAGCTCTTTATGAGTTTGCAATTACCTAGTGACCTAGAGGTCAGTTCTCTGGCCTGCGTTACCCTCTCTGTCCATGGTACTTCCTGTACCTTTCAAGAGCAAGTCCTATGTTTCCATGAGGTTGTTTATTGCAACCTGCAAGATGGTGGAGCCTGAGCACCGCAGTAAGGTTTTCTTGGGGTCTGATATCAGTTGAGCCCCTTTGTTCCTTGTGGCTGTACTTACCCCTCTATAGTGTGGGGATGACAGTCTTTCTGCTGGAGACCTGTGAGCCCTGAGTTATGTACTTCGTATCTGACACAAAGGAAGAGTTTAGTAAAAGGATGGAATTCTGTGCGGCCTAATGCCCCTCTAATGAGTGTTAGTGGGGCTTAGTCTGTATGCTTAGGAAGATGCCCATCCTACAAGCCTTGCGTGAGTTTATCAAGACGTTCTGTGAGGGAACAGTTGATAACAGCTTCGTTTTATACTGGAGAGTTTGAGTGACTTGTCTTTCCTTGTCTTGTTTTCTTATTTTCCTCTTGTTTTCATATAATACTCCAACAAAAGCAACTGAAGGGGACAATGGTTTGCTTTGGTTCACAGTCCAGGTTATAGTTAATCTAGTATTACCAGGGAGGAGCTTGAGCTATTTCTGTAGGACTTGAGACAGCTGATTATACTGTATGCATGGCCAAGAAGCAGATATAGGAATGCCTGTGCTCAGTTCCTCTGCAGCTTTTCAGTTAGTCCAGGACCCAGCCCATGAAATGGTTCTGTCCACTGTTAAGATGTTCCTCCAACATCAAGTAATGTCATTAAGATAATTTCCCACAGGCATGCCAGAGGCCCGTTTTCAAAGCCCGTCTTGACAGAATTTAGATTCTGTCAAGTAGACAAATAACATTAATTGTCATAATACTCATAGGCAAATGAAATAGCCCAGCTAGA
Organism: Rhabdomys pumilio; assembly: GCA_030674055.1. Classification (NCBI taxonomy): domain Eukaryota; kingdom Metazoa; phylum Chordata; class Mammalia; order Rodentia; family Muridae; genus Rhabdomys; species Rhabdomys pumilio. Next base: position 66,177,211 of record JANHMN010000001.1, read on the forward strand.
ATTTGGACCTAGAAAATCCATTCCTAGAACCTATGATCTTATACAGTAGCTGTATGTCCATATTCTATTTGTGTGGTAAAGTCTCTGGTAAATGAACTGTGTGTGTGTGCATGAGTGTTTGTGTGTCTTGTGTTGTGTTTGGCGGTGGGATTCATATGCCATGTTACACATGTGTAGGTCATAGACCTCAGATATGGAGTCTCTCCTACTTTACTTGAGACAGTTTCTCTTAACGTTCACTGTTTCGCACATTACCCTAGTTGGCCTGAGAACATCCACAGATTCTCCTGTCTCTCATGTCCTGTGTTCTTAGAAGAGTTTTGGAATTATAGACACATATGCTACTATGTCTGACTTTTATTTAGGTTCTGAGGTCTGAATTCATATCATCAGGCTTGTGTGACAAGTACTTATCCACTGAGCCATCTCTGTAGCCCTAGAACCCTCTTCTAGGACTCTCTTTGGCCACCTCAGCCCACAATGACATTTCACTGTCTGAATTTCTATTGCATTGAGTAAGCAGAATAAGTTACTAATTGCTAAAGACTAGCCAATACTATACAGAGTTACTTGATTATAATTATTTTATCTTATTGAAAAGAATTTGGAATATGGAAACTTTAGAGAAGAAAATAAATACATTTGGAGATAACTTCCATTAACAGTTTACCTGTTCCTTAAGTCTTATTTATACTACCATGTATATATGCATAATGCATAATTATTGTCATTCATATATTTTATTTTTCACTTGCTTAATCGAATGAGTTTGCCTTCATCACTTAATATCATTCTAAATTATAACTGAATGTGAACAGTTTAATTGCTTAATTTGTCTGTAAAGAACATATTTCTTATTTCCAATTTTCCCATGACTATAAATATTTTTGTAGTGAAATACTTCCAAGGTTGTAATCTTAGAGACTTCTGACATGCATATAAACTTACCTTTCGAATAGTTTAGTCAGTTTATCCTATCTCTGTAGCACAAAGATTCCAGGGCATTTCTCAGCTTTTATTGATTGCTAATTGTTTTTATAAATCTTTGCTAATGGAAGATAGGAGGCAGAGTTTGAATGGCAGTGAACAAAGTACCATGCGTAATTAAGATATGGTACTCTTTGAGTATGGTATGTTGTTTTTTGTAGTGATATGATAGGCCTTATAAAAGAGAAGGTTTTTGTTATGCTTCATCCATGAGCCTATTAGGGGCTGGGGAGAAGAATGTGGTGGGTTAGATGAGAAGTGTCTCCGGTATCTGAACATCAGGTGGTGCTATTTGGGGAGGCAATGGAACCTTTGAGAGCTGGAGCCTTAATGGAGGGAGGAAGCCCATCCCTGAAGATGGGCTTTGAAAGATCAGTCTTACCCCACTTCTAATTCATTCTCTCTGCTTTGTTTGTGGTTGAAGATAGGATCCTTCAGCATCCTACTCCAGCTTCCTGCTGCTATGCCTCTATTACCATTAGAGATTCTTCCTCTGGAACCCTAAGACAAAATAAACTCTTTTTTCCATATGATGCATCTGGCCATGGTATTTTATCACAGTAATAGAAAAGGAGCTAATACAGTAATCAAGATAGGACAGAAATTGGTATCAGGGCATTACGGCAAGGAAACTAACCATATTGTTTTTTGAAGGCAGGATACACACACACACACACACACACACACACACACACACACATACATACATATATATATATATATATCTCCCCTGTGGAAACAGGGATAGATTCCAAAAATTTCTTGAATTCATTGTTTTTAATAGCTGAGTAATAATCCATTGTGTAAATGTACCAAATTTTCTGTATCCATTCCTCTGTTGAAGGAATCTGTGTTCTCTCCAGCTTCTGGCTATTATAAATAAGGCTGCTATGAACATAGTGAAACATGTGTCCTTGTTATATGTTGGAGCATCCTCTGGGTATATGCCCAGGAGTGGTATAGCTGGATCCTCAGGTAATGCTATGTCTAATTTTATTTATATTTTTGTTTTGTTTTACAACACAGGGTTTCTCTGTGTAGCCCTGGCTGTTCTGGAACTCACTCTGTAGACCAGGCTGGCCTTGAACTCAGAAATCCGCCTGCCCCTGCCCCCCAAGTGCTGGGATCAAAAGCGTGCGCCACCACTGCCCCGCTGTCCAATTTTCTGAGAAACTGCCAGACTAATTTCCAGAGTGTTTGTATCAGCTTGCAATCCCACCAACAATGGAGAAGTATTCCTCTTTCTCTACATCCTCACCAGCATCTACTATCACCTGAGTTTTGGTCTTAGCCATTCTGACTGGTGTGAGGTACAATCTCGGGGTTGTTTTGATTTGCATTTCCCTGATGACCAAGGATGCTGAACATTTCTTTAGGTGCTTTTTGCCATTCGAGTTTCCTCAGTTGAGAATTCTTTGTTTAGCTCTGTACCCCATTTTTAAATAGGGTTATTTGGTTGTCTGGAGTCTAATTTCTTTTGTTCTTTGTATATATTGGATATTAGCCCTCTATCGGATGTGAGATTGGTAAAGATCTTTTCCCAATCTGTTGGTTGCTATTTGTCCTATTGACAGTGTCCTTTGCCTTACAGAAGCTTTGCAATTTTATGAGGTCCCATTTGTTAATTTTTGATCTTAGAGTATAAGCCATTGGTGGTTTGTTCAGGAACTTTTCCCCACCTTCTCTTCTATTAGTTTCAGTGTATCTGGTTTTATGTGAAGGTCCTTTATCCTTGAGCTTTGTACAAGGAGATAAGAATGGATCGATTTGCATTCTTCTACATGCTGACCTCCAGTTGAACCAGTACCATTTGTTGAAAATGCTGTCCTTTTTCCACTGGACAGTTTTAGCTCCTTTATCAAAGATCAAGTGATCACAGGTGGGTGGGTTCATTTCTGGGTCTTCAATTTTATTCCATTGATCTTCCTGCCTGTCTCTGTATGGATACCATGCAGTTTTTATCACTATTGCTCTGTAGTACAGCCTGAGGTCAGGGATGGTGATTCCCCCAGAAGTCCTTTATTGTTGAGAATAGTTTTTACTATCCTGGGTGTTTTGTTATTCCAAATGAATTTGAAAATTGCTCTTTCTATCTCTGTGAAGAATTGATGTGGAATTTTGATGAGGATTGCGTTGAATCTGTAGATTGCTTTTGGCAAGATGGCCATTTTTACTATATTAATCCTGCCAATCCCTGAACATGGGAGATCTTTCCATCTTCTGAGATCTTCTTCAATTTCTTTCTTCAGAGACTTGAAGTTCTTGTCATACAGATCTTTCACTTGCTTGGTTAGATTCACACCAAAGTATTTTATATTATTTGTGACTATTGTGAAGAGTGTCGTTTCCCTAATTTCTTTCTCAGCCTGTTTATCTTTTGAGTAGAGGAAGACTACTGATTTGTTTGAGTTGATTTTATATCCAGGCACTTTGCTGAAGTTGTTTATCAGGTTTAGGAGTTCTCTGGTGGAAGTTTTGGGGTCACTTAAGTATACTATCATATCATCTGCAAATAGTGAAATTTTGACTTCTTTTCCTATTTTCTATCCCTTTTACTTCCTTTTGTTGTCTAATTGCTCTGGTTAGGACTTCCAGTACTATGTTGAATAGGTAGGGTGAGAGTAGGCAGCCTTGTCTAGTCCCTAGGGTGAGAGTAGGCAGCCTTGTCTAGTCCCTGATTTTAGTAGGATTGCTTCATGTTTCTCTCCATTTAGTTTGATGTTGGCTACTGGCTTGCTGTATATTGCTTTAATATGTTTAGGTATGGGCCTTGTATTCCTCATCTTTCCAAGACTTTTACCATGAAGGGATGTTGAATTTTGTCAAATGCTTTCTCAGAGTCTAGTGAGATCATCATGTGGTTTTTTTTTTCTTTGAGTTTGTTTATATAGTGGATTACATTGATGAATTTCGGAATATTGAACCATCCCTGCATTCCTGGGATAAAGCCTACTTGTTCATGATGGATGATTGTTTTGATGTGTTTTTGGATTTGGTTTGCAAGAATTTTATTGAGTATTTTTGCATTGATATTCATAAGGGAGATTGGTCTATAGTTCTCTTTGTTGGGTCTTTGTGAGCTTTAGGTATGAGCATGGTTGTGGCTTCATAGAACGAATTGTGTAGTGTTCCTTCTGTTTCTATTTTGTGGAATAGTTTGAAGAGAATTGGTATTAGGTCTTCCTTGAAGGTCTGATAGAATTCTGCACTAAAACCATCTCGTTCTGGGCTTTTTTTGGTGGGGAGACTTTTAATGACTGATGCTATTTCTTTCGGGGTTATGGGACTGTTTAGATTTAACTTTGCCCTGACTTAACTTTGGCACCTTGTATATGTCTAGAAAATTGTTCATTTCATCCAGATTTTCCAGTTTTGTTGAGTGTAGGCTTTTGTAGTAGGAACTGATGATTTTTTGAATTTCTTCAGTTTCTGTTGTTATGTCTCCCTTTTCAGTTCTGGTCTTATTAATTTGAATACTGTCTCTGTGCTCTCTGGTTAGTCTGGCTAAGGGTTTATCTATCTTGTTGATTTTCTCAAAGGACCAGCTCCTGGTTTTGTTGATACTTTGTATAGTTTTGTTGTTGTTGTTTTTATTTGGTTGATTTCAGCCCTGAGTTTGATTATTTCCTCCCGTCTACTCCTCTTGGGTATATTTGCTTCTTTTTGCTCTAGAGCTTTCAGGTATGCTGTCAAGTTTCTAGTGTATGCTCTCCAGTTTCTTTTTGTAGACACTTAGAGCTATGAGTTTTCCCTTTAGCACTGCTTTCATCGTGTTCCATAAGTTTTTGTATGACGAACCTTTATTTTCATTAAATTCTAAAAAGTCTTTAATTTCTTTATTTCCTCCTTGACCAAGTCATCATTGAGTAGAACATTGTTCATTTTTCACGTGTATGTGGGCCTTCCATTGTTTTTGTTATTATTGAAGACCAGCCTTAGTCCATGGTGATCTGATAGGATGCAAGGGATTATTTCAGTCTTTTTGTATCTTTTGAGGCCTGCTTTGTGACCAATTATATGGTCCATTTTGAAGAAGGTACCAAGAGGTGCTGAGAAAAAGGTATATTCTTTTGTTTTAGGATGAAATGTTCTATAGATATCTGTTAAATCCATTTGGTTCATAACTTCTGTTAATTCCACTGTGTCTTTGTTTAATTTCTGTTTCCATGATCTGTCTATTGTTGAGATTGGGGTGTTGAAATGCCCCACTATTGTTGTGTGAGGTGCAACATGTGCTTTGAGTTTTAGTAAAGTTTCTTTTATGAATGTTGGGTACCCTTGCATTTGGAGCATAGATGTTCAGAATTAGAGTTCTTCTTGGTAGATTTTTCCTTTGATGAGGATGAAGTGTCCTTCCTTATCTTTTTTGCTAACTTTTGCTTGAAAGTCAATTTTATTTGAAATTAGATTGGCTACTCCAGCTTGTTTCTTAGGACTATTTGCTTGGAAAATTGTTTTCCATCCTTTTACTCTGAGGTAGTGTCTGTCTTTGTCACTGAGGTGCGTTTCCTGTATGCAACAAAATTCTGGGTCCTGTTTACCTATCCAGTCTATTAGTCCATGTCTTGTTTGTTTGTTTGTTTGTTTTTGTTTTTTTTTTCCCGAGACAGGGTTTCTCTGTGTAGCCCTGGCTGTCCTGGAACTTACTTCGGAGACCAGGCTGGCCTCAAACTCAGAAATCCACCTGCCTCTGCCTACCAAGTGCTAGGATTAAAGGCGTGTGCCACCACTGCCCGACTAGTCCATGTCTTTTTATTGGGGGAATTGTGTCCATTGATATTAAGAGATATTAAGGAAAAGTGATTGTTTCTTCATGTTATTTTTAGTTATTAGAGGCATAATTATGTTTGTGTAGCTATTTTCTTATGGGTTTGTTGGAAGATTGCTTTCTTGCTTTTTCTAGGTTGTAGTTTCTCTCCTTATGTTGGAGTTTTCCATCTATTATCCTTTCTAGTGCTGGATTTGTGGGAAGATACTGTGTAAATTTGGTTTTGTCATGGAACATCTTGTTTTCTCCATCAATATTGATTGAGAGTTTTGCTGGGTATAGTATTCTGGGCTGGCATTTGTGTTCTCTTAGGGCCTGTATGTTATCACTCCAGGATCTTCTGGCTTTTATAGTGTCTGGTGAGAAGTCTGGTGTAATTCTTATAGGTCTACCTTTATGTGTTACTTTACCTTTTTCCCTTACTGCTTTTAATATTTTTTCTTTGTTTTGTACATTTGATGTTTTGATTATTATGTGGTGGTGGGTGTTTCTTTTCTGGTCTAAAGTATTTGGAGTTCTGTAGGCTTCTTATATGTTCACGTGCATCTCTTTCTTTAGGTTAGGAAAGTTTTCCTCTATAATTTTGTTGAAGATATTTACTGGCTCTTTAAGTTGGGAATCTTCACTCTTATCTATACCTATTATCCTTAGGTTTGGTCTTGTCATTATGTCCTGGATTTCCTGGATGTTTTGGGTTAGGAGATTTTAGCATTTTGCATTTTCTTTGACAGTTGTGTTAATGTTTTCCATGGTATCTTCTGCACGTGAGATTCTCTCTTCCATCTCATGTATTCTGTTGGTGATACTTGCTTCTATGACTCCTGATTTCTTTCCTAGGTTTTCTATCTCCAGGGTAGTCTTTCTTTGAGATTTCTTTATTGTTTCTATTTCCATTTTTAGATCCTGGATGGTTTTGTTTAATTCCCTCACTTGTTTGGTTGTGTTTTCTTGCAATTCTTTAAGGGATTTTTGTGTTTCCTCTTTAAGGGCGTCTACCTGTTTACCTGTGTTCTCCTGTATTTCTTTAAGTGAGTTGTTTATTTCCTTCTTAAAGTTCTCTATCATCATCATGAGAAGTGATTTTAAATCTGAATCCTGCTTTTCAGGTATGATGGGGTGTCTGGGACTTGCTATGTTAGGAGAACTCAGTTCTGATGTTGCCAGATAACTTTGGTTTCTGTTGCTTATGTTCTTGTGCTTGTCTTTTGCCACCTGTTTAACTGTAATGCTACCTGCACTCGTTGTCCCTGACTGGAGACTGTCTTTTCAGTTATCTTGCTTGTGTCTGAACTCCTCAGAGTTTCTGTGATCCCATGATCCTGAGCCTCTGGGTGGAAGAGCTCCTGGGAATCATGCTTCCTCAGGGATCCTAAAATCCTGCTGCTCTGAGTTTAGTGGTCCCTCCACTGGTCTGAGTGCAGTGGTTCCTCCAATGCTCCAAGTGCAGTGGTTCCTCCCCTGCTCTGAATGCAGTGGTTCCTCAGCTGCTCTAGTGTAGTGGTTTCTCCAATGCCCCGAGTGCAGTGGTTTCACCACTGCTCAGCTGCTCTAGGAAGGTTCAGAATAAGGTGTCTTCATGGAGCAGACCAGCCAGGTGTCTGCCACAGCCAAAACGTGACTTGGTGATTTTAAAAACAGAAAACCCAGTACTCTCTCTACCTCTAAGTTTTCAAGGTTACTAAGTTTTCAACTCTGTCACATTGCTTCTCATTTGCTTTATCATAGTCACATAACTGTCTGGCTTCAATTACATGGAACATGGCTAGCCAAATTTGGAGGTACAGCTCATGACCTAGAAAAAATAATCAATGCTTTTTTTGAACTCTTCAGAACTAAGGTAAAGGGATTCAGATTAAGCTAATCTGATAATCCACCTCTGTCATGATTTAAATCTCTTTTCCCTACATAGGATGTTTTGAGTGTCTTTAACAGATCATAGAGCTAGAGTGTGGGACCTGAAATGTGGCTGCCCCTCAGACAGAGGCATTGGTACCCCTTAGAATGTTCACTGCTTTCTCTTTGTATGTTTTCTTTGTGGCCTGGAGCTGAATATTAGAGATGGACTCAGCTTGATTTTTTTCCCCTTGCCTTGGAAACAAGTTCTCTGAGACACTCCCTTGGTACAGCCCTGCTCTGTAGACTCAGGAGGGTAGGAATGCTTGCTAGGAAGGTCTGCACGCCGTGGGTTAATATATTTCTATATTAGTAGCACAGGATGAAAGGTAAATGCAACGACCCAGATGTCCAGCATTTCTGTGGTACTGTGAGGATTTGAGCCTATTAAAAGGACAGCCATTTCAAGGCTGGCAACATGTTAAATTTATAACTCACCTTTATTACAAATCAATTGACTAAAATTGTAGAGGCTAAGTACTTCCTTGCTCTGAATAGAGTGGATTATTTCTATTCAGAAACCAGGAAACTAGTGGGACTTGCCTTCATAAGTGGGGCTGTTGATTAGCTTTATTTTGTCTTCTGAAGAGTTGTCATTAAGAACAGCAGGTCTTTGGTTGCATTCTGTAGCAGTGGCAAGGTATCCACAGGTATAGTCCTCTGTATTTTCTAGCTACACTTGCAGCCTTTGGAAGAGTTTGTTTTTGAAAGAAAAAAAGCAAGTACCTGGCTTAGTTTATTATTCTTGTTCTTGATGTTGTTGCAATTTATGTGTTTATAAATTAGCCAAACTACTTTTTATCTTAACATGAAGGATAAATGCCTACTGAGTGGAAATATAAATATGCAGGGCTTTAGGTAACACAAAACTTGTGTTACTTCCTGACATAATTTTGTAGTCAATTGGAACTATAAAGGGTCAATTGTTGGAAAATATCAATTGAGCATGCTGAAGCAGCCTTGGATTGTATTTGTCAGATTGCTTTGCAGAGGTAGAGATTGCTCCATGTTTGAAGGCTTGTAACATTTAAAATAATATTTAAAACCTTTCACTTCCTAACTATCTTTAGAAACCTCAGATGTATTGTTTCTTAGATGATGAATGGTAGCTGTGCTTGCTACATACCATCTTGGGTACAGATTCTGAGGTGGTTATCTGTAGTTAGGATCTGTGCTCTGAATCTATTCCTGGCCCAGGCAGAAGGCATTTATTACCAACCATCAAATCTCAAGACCTGGTTTGGCCATTCAGAAAGCTGTGGTGATTGATAATAAGTGATTATCAAACTTTCTTAATCATGGGTATGGGCTGCCCTCAAGTATTTAATAGAGCACAGTTTCTGGGAAAGGGCTGTCAGTTGCAGTGCTGCTCCCAGCTGAGAGAATAAATCTCTCAGTTCCAAGAAGACAGGACTGCTTACACAGCCACAGCCATGTACTAATCTCAGTAACTGTTGTACCTTGGACAAGGGGAGGGTAAGAGGATCCCCTGTGTATGCACCAACACATTTTGCATTGCCCTACATGGGTGTTTCTTCTATCCCTCTCAGCTATGTATCAACACATGTACTAAGTTTGGAACTAACTAAGGAGCTGCTTTTGGTGAAGCCATTCAAAGCTTTTTCTCTTGGTCACAGCTACAGATGGTTTCTTGGATTTTTCCCTTGCTACCCTCCCAGTACTGATCCTGCATCCTGCCAGCAATGTGACTTTTTAAAGCTTTGGTCCCTCCTTCTATAAGATAGGAAAGGCAGTCCCCACTTCACTAGGTGGCTGTAAAGACCTACTGACAATGTAGGGTGGTGTCTGGCATAGAACACTCATTCTGTGAAAGGCAGCCTTTCTCCCTGGTGGCCATTGCTATCATTTGCTGGAGCAAACATTTCCCCAGTGTCTTAATAACTGTTATTGTTCTATTGCTGTGAAACCACGCTACAACCAAGGCATGGAATTAACTCATGAGTGATCAAAAATAAGCCCTCCCCCCAGAAGTCCCGAATGCAGTTTTAAAGAACTATACCAGGGCCTGCACTGCCATAGAGAGATACTGTTAAAATAAGAGGTGGAGAGAGGAATGATGTTAGTGATGTTAGTAGGCAGGCTTAAGAAGCTGCTATGTAATTGGCACTTAAATTCAGCACAATGTTGCTCAGCTTGACAAACACATGGATATTGGCTGAAATTATAATGGGCAATATTCTATTTTGAATTTTACCCCCCCCCTTTGTCTGTCTGTCTGTCTGTCTTGTCTCTGTTTGTGTGTATGCATGCATGCACACTCACACACGCTTGTGTAGGAGCTAGAGGTTGATGTCTGATGTCTTTCTCTGTTGGTCTTCATCTTACCTTTTGAGCCCAAAATCTTTCACTGTCTTTTCACTGTATCTGGAGCTCATACTTTTAACTAAGCTGTTTGGTCAGTGAGCCCCTGGGGTCCATCTTTACATTGCCTCCTCAACACCAAGGTTACAGGCTCAAGCCACTGTGTCTAGTTTTTCTACTAGGGATCTGAAATCAGGTTCCCATGCTTGTGCAGCAGGCACTCTATCCAGCGGACCATCCCTCAAGTCCTCCTGCTTGAACTTTTAATATCCACTTGTTCTGTACATGGGACAGGGATGTATATAACAATCTCTTCTAGTCCAAACTGGTGGAGTTAGATTTTAGGATGTCAGTTAAATGTGTCCAGTTACTTCTGCTAAGCCCGCAGCCATTTTCAGTGCATGTTCTCATTGTGCCAAGTAGAGGACAATCTTATAGGCCTACTCATATAGTCAGTGAATGGAACTAGCTTGAACAGTTGTGCTTTTTGTTTTTAATTTCTATTATATTATTATCCTATTTAATGACTTTGAAAGATTCTTTTTCTAGGGAGCCAGACTAGAATTTTTTTAAATCACATTTTTTTGGGGATAGCAGGTTCTGCTTTCTGGTTCTCTCTACAATTGTATAAACTAGATTGAAGAGAGGAATCACAGGGGATCTGTCCAGAAGCTTACTTGTTTGAAGCCCCAGAGGCACTGGCTCTTTGATCTCCTGTGGAGTGCCTCTGATCGTTTATTCTGTAAGGTGTTTGTGTGTCCATGTGATAGATGTTTCACTGACCCTAGTAAATGGAAGAAATTTCCCCTAGCCTTTAAATATATTGCCTTCCTCGTTCCTTCTAAAACATACTCTCCTTGGGTAAGAACATTTTAGAGACGTTTGGCACCAAATCAGCAGGATTGTGGCCTTTACTGGAACGTGAAGTTCTGAGAAGCGGTTTGATTGGTAAGAACCCATTTTTGTTTCCTTTTCCTTGACTGCATCCCTCAAATCTGATAACACAAACAACCCCTTTCTTCCTCCCAATCCTTTCATTTCTCGTTCCTGAAACAAGAGTATCAGATTTCGCTGAATTTTGTAAGGCAGCATCTGTTGTCACTTTCCTTTCTTGCCTTGAAGGGAAGAAAAAGTTCATATGTGTACAGAGTAAATTAAATTATGAAGAAAATAGTCTGCGAGTTAAACAAGATCAACCAAGGTTTGGGAACAGATTTGGAAGGATTACCATATTGTTGTAGAGTCTAATCCATGCTTCAGAAAATGTTAGTTGTGTTGACAGACCACTGATTTGACTAATTACTCCGTAGGCTGGATGGCTGATTCAATTGCTCAAGTCACCTAGTAATTTTGATCAAATCAATGAGTAATTATGGGGTTTTTTTGCAGGCAATAAATATAGAATACTGATTATATTAGATGAAGGATGTGACTGTGATAGAATCATGTAAAATATTGCATTCCAGCACTCCTCTGCTTTTTTCTTATGGATGAAATTCTCACAATTGAGAAGAGAAAAAGTTGTGCCAAATTTTGAAGACAATGTCTCTCTTCTTTCAATAAACACTATGTTTATGTGCAATATTCTGCAATAGTAACAAAATACTCAGACTTTAGATATTATCAATCTAGTTTTGAAAGCCCAAACAACCAAACATGACCAGATTTAAAACAAAGTTCTTTTTCTAACTCTCACATAAAGAAACTATAGATTAGCTGGAATTTATGGCTGCTAATTTCCCTTTTTATTTATTAGTACCTGAAACCCAGATACTTTTATTGTTTGTTTCTGTTCTTTAATTATCCTTTCCTTTCTATTGAAAAATGTTTCAATAGAGCATCCTGTTTATTCTTGAATTTCTAATTCAAATATTTAAAATATTTTAGAAACAGAGACATGTTTATATAGTAGAAAAATCTGTCTTTTAATTTTATCTGAGCTGTCTGTTGGATGACTTGCCAGCTTTAGAGTTCTTGGGTATGAAAACAGAAAATATGTGTATATATAATGTACATGGAATTTGGTGCACATTGTGGAATACAGAATTCCTGTTTGTGAAGCTTCTCTAGGGTAGTTGCAGTGAAAATGTATTGTGAAGCCCATTGTGTATGTCCTTGGCTCCATGATGTCTCCCACTCAAAAAGCAAGGAGCAAAATAAAACCCAGAGATTGAGGAAGTACAGGACAGTGGATTCTGAGCTTCAGGCCATTTTGACCGTATCCTTGAGGGACTGCAAGTGTCCACTAGCTGTGTCCTTGCCTGGGTGTAGTTTCTACTTGCCACTTTTCCATGGTGAAAGTAATTCTTGTGCCCGATGACATGTATTCTTTTTGTGCACCCTGAATCACGCACCAACTGCTTTGTAGGGTTCTCAACCATTTATCCACCTTAACAAGTAGTATGTTGGCTTCTTTAAAATTCCTTGTTAAGGGATTTTTGGTCATAATTTTGAATATTTTTCATGCCGTTTCCTTATGTAATGTTATAATGCAGTCCCCAGAGAAGTTGCAGATATACATTCTATTGGTATAGGGTCTGATCATTATTTTTTGATAATTCTCCAGGGCAGATAGATGGTAGAGCGTGTATAGACTAATATTATAGAATATTGGTTTGCAAAAGAAAAAAGTTTTTTGTTTCCATATTCCTTTCACAGTGCCTTTGATTTATTTGTGTCATTTGTTTGTTTGTTTATTTATTTGTTTATTTAATGTGGTGCCAGGGGTCAAACCTAGGGCCTTACTTATGCTAGACAAGAGCCCTGTGTGTGAGCTGCATTTTAGGCTCCCTTTGCTTTAGAAAGTTAATTGAGTCTAAAGCACAGATCACTTTGTAATGGAAATAGGAACCGCTGCCTGTTCATAGGCAGCCATTCCTACCTGAAGCGCCAACTCCAGGAGAGATAAGACACCAGTGTGAAATGTGTCTGAAGCACGACTTAATTTAGAACAGTCTTTGATTTTTCTTTTCTTGTTCCTCCCTCCTGATAAAGACATCGCCACACATGTATTAATGTAGTGAAGTTTAATTAAAGAAATATAGACAGCCTGGAACCATCTAGACTCTGACAGTTGCTACAAAGGCAAGAATACACAAACTGAGGCAGATGCAGGATACTGCCACTTTCCGTTGCTCTGGGCCTTTCTCCTCATGAGGCTAGCCTTTTTGCAGGTCTGCTTGGCAGGTAGTACTGGCAGCCAGCCAGCCTTACTGTGACAGAGGAATTTCTTAATATAAGTCATTTTAGCTTTTGCTATTATTTTTTGCAGACATAGGAAGCCTTAATTCTGGACCTCGAAGCAGGCATTGGAGCCTTCGTTACTGCTCAGAGCAGATTACACAAGAGCTTTTCTGTTGTCAGGTCCCTGAAAGGTCAGCACCAGATGGCTAATCCTCACCTCTGTGTGCAGAGCTAGAAGTGCATGTGCATGTGGGCATGTAACTGGTGCACAGCTTGTGTGCCTCACTCTGGAGTAGTCCCACACTATGAAGGGGGTTGGCCAGTCTCTTGCCAAGTTCTGCCTTAGAATTCCACAAAATGATGACTGTGGCAAAAAGAAGCCATCCTTCAAAGCAGTCAGATCTGCTCTTAATGACTGAATGTTTTGAAAAGAGAATGTTTAAGAAACATTCAGGGTCTGGATAGATGGCCCAGTGGTTAAGTGAGAACAGTGGGTGCTCTTCCAGAGGATCCAGGCTTGGTTCTTAGCACCCACGTGGCAGCTCACAACTCTCTATAACTTTAGTTTCAGAGGATTCAATGCCCTCTTCTGACATCTGTGGGTGCTAGGCACATGGAACACAGACACATATGCAGGTAAAAACACCATACACATAAAAGAATTACCTATATTTATAGGTAATGATATTTGGCTTTTATCAAGTCTTTAAAAAAATAAGTCAGATTTTATGGAAGTTTTACAAAATCCTTTAAGAAAGTCTAAAGTAGAAGAGTTGGGAAGGCATTGCTAAAGGTGCTGAACAATGAGTGTGGGAAGCGGTAGTGCAGGACTCTGTCTGTGTTGGGAGAAGTCTTTCTAGTGAGCTGTCTATGTTGACTCACTTTGACACACTCCCCTCTTTCTGGTCTCACTATGCAGTCCAACCTGCGCTTGAACTCACGGTCCTCTCGCCTTCTAAGTGATGGGACTATAGACATGTGTCACTGCACCTCGCTTTATGGTCATTTCTCTTAAAAAGAGCTCCTTGAAAAATTTACTCAGAGTCTTTGGAAGTCATGTGGGGTGGGGAAGGGCTCAGGACTGTATTTGAGATCCACTAATCTCTTTGACAGAAAGCTTGATAAGATATTAACTTCATGATCACTAGAGTTACGGATGCCACAGACTGAAAACAAGATGTGTAAAGTTAATTCTGCTGATGTTATTGCCCAGCAATGATAAAATAGCCTTTAAAATCAGTGCTCTGTAGCTCTGTAGAAATGAGATCGCTACTCTTCCGAAACCTTTACACTTTCCCAGCCTGTGGGTTTGGTCCTTTTTTTTGCACTGGACTTTAGCTGCCTTACCACTACAGATGTGCAGCCGGCCCTTTCTCTCTTGGGAGGTCCACGTCTACAGATTCAACTAACTGCAGATGGAAAAGCTTCAAGGATAAGAATGTTGCATCTGTGATGAACACATGCAGATTTTTCTTTCGTCTTTGTTCCCTTGACAATATAGCATAGCAACTGTTCACGTGGTTTTTAAGTTATTAGTACTCTAGAGGTGATCTTCTGTGTGGTGGATCTGTAGATCTTGGCATTACAGAGGTCCTGGAACCAATCCCCTAATCATGCTGAGGAACCACACAAGTTGGCTTTCCTTTGTAGGTGTTTGAAATGTCTTTTGAGTACTGTATGGCAGCGAGCATATTGTAGTAAGCTACTCATTGTCCCAGCAAACTGCTGTCATGGCACAGATACTATGATTTTCTCCAAGGACTCAGAAGACACTGAAGAATGCTATTATTGCTATACTTCAGTTGGACTTGGGAATGTTCTCTTTTGTTTAAGATATTCTCCTTCTTATTAAATTATTTTATTTATTTACATTCCAAAAGTTGCCCCTCTTCCTGGTTCCCCAGCCCCAAGTCTCTGAGAGGGTGCTCCCCACCTAGCCACACTCCCACCTCACCAGCATCTCTTTTTTCTGTGGCATCAAGTTTCCACAGGATTAAGTGCATCCTCTCCCACTGAAGCATCTACTACACATGTGTCTGGGGTCAGGAACCAGCCCACGTATGCTCCTTGGTTTTTGGCTTAGTCTCTGTGAGCTCTGAGGGGTCTGGGTTAGATGATATTGTTGTTCTTCCTATGGAGTTTCAATCTCCTTCAGCTCCTTCAGTCCTTCCTCTAACTCTTCCATATGGGTCCCTGACCTCAATTCAATCCAGTGGTTGGCTGTAAATATCTGCAGTTGTTTCAGTCAATTGCTGGTAGAGCCTCTCAAAGGACAGCCATGCCAGGACATGCATGCATATTGTCTGCACACACAATATGGCCTCAAGTAATAGTATCAGGATTTGATGTGTGTGCATGGGATAGAACCCAAGTTGGTTTGGTCATTGGGTGGCCTTTCTTTCAGTCTCTCCTCTATTTTTGTCCATGAATTTCCTTTAGACAGGAACAATTCTGTGTTAAAAATTTGAAGATGGATGGGTAGACCCCTTTTTTCTCCTCCTCCTCTCTCCCTCTCAGTTTCCTCCCTCCCACTGCCTCCCATGATTCTTTTGTTCCCTTTCTAAGTGGGTTTCAGCTATTCACACTTAACTTCTTTCTTGTTAAGCTTCCTACAGTCTGTGAGTTGTACCATGGGTCTTCTGAACTTTTGGGCTAATATCTACTTATCATTGAGTACATACCATGCATGTCCTTTTGAGTCTGTGTTACCTCACATTAGGATGGTATTTTCTAGTTCCACCCATTTGCCTGCAAAATTCATGATGTCTTCATTTTTAATAGCCAAATAGTATTCCATTGTGTAAATGAACCACATTTCTATATCCATCCCTCTGCTGTGGAATGTCTGGCTTGTTTCCAGCTTTTGGCTATTTCAAATAATGCTGTTATGAATATAATGGAGCACGTGTCCTTGTGATATTCTGGGGCATCTTTTGGGTATATGCCCAGGAGTGGTATAGCTGGGTCTTCAGGTAGAACTATTTCCAATTTTCTGAGAAACTGCCAGATTGTTTTCCAACACACACACACACACACACACACACACACACACACTAATTAGTTAATTATTGGACATCTGCTAAGTGTTAGTTCTTTTTCACATTGTTGTGATAGAATACCTGGCACAAACAACTTGAAGGGAAGGGTTTCTTTTAGCTCTTTAGTCAGAGAATGCAGCCCTTCACGTCAGGGAGAGACTGCAGCAGAGTGTTGGGGCTCACATGACTGTGGGGGCAGAAGCATGAGCTGCCTGATTACATTGAAGTGACAGGTAGGAGGTAGAGAGCTTGGGCTGGAACCAGAGCCAAGGTAGAACATGGGATTTCTGCCCCATTACCCAGTGACCCTCTTCCATCTTCTGCCATCTAAGTCTCACTACCTAAAGGTTCTACTGTGTCCCCAAACAGTGCCACCCATTGCAGAGGACAAACAGTTCAAACACATGAGTCTGTGGAAGACTTTTCACATTTAGCATACCATTTGGCCCCTGACCCCCACAGACTCAAGTCCATCTCATAATGAAAAGTACACTCTGTCTAAGTGTAAAAGTCCCCACAGTTTTACAACTCCAACACTCTTCAAAGTCTCCTCTAACTCAGGATAATCTTTTAACTCTGAGCCCCTGTAAAATCAAAGACAAAGTTCTACACTTCTAGTTTGCAATGGCACCGAGTCAATATTCTGATTCTAGATGGGAGAAGTGAGGGTATAACCAGGAAAAGAACAGATCAAATAAAGTGAAACCCTACCAGGGCAAACACCAACTCATGCAGCCTCATGTCCGACACCTAG
The DNA here is from genome assembly GCA_030674055.1 of Rhabdomys pumilio. Lineage (NCBI taxonomy): Eukaryota > Metazoa > Chordata > Mammalia > Rodentia > Muridae > Rhabdomys > Rhabdomys pumilio. The sequence goes on from JANHMN010000001.1 coordinate 66,194,156, forward strand.
AGCTCCAACAGGCTTGGGTGGCCTTGCTCCTTCAGCTCTGATTTCTAGAGCAAATGTAGACTCTTCCTTGGGTCAGTTCGACTGGGAATCTACAGCTTGCCCCAGGGAATGTGCTGCTTTCTTGGCACCTAAAACATTTGGGGTTCCCATTGAAACTTGGGTTTCAATTTCATACATTTACCCACACTTCCAATTAGGAGCTTCACACAGGGAATACTACCTCAGCTATACATTGCCTGGCGTCAACAGCTTGGTGCAAGCCTTCACAACACTATAAAGCTTATGTTCTATGTTTTTGCAAAGGGGCACCTGGGAATGCTGCTGCCACATTCAGCTTGTGATGTAGCCTGCCCCCCTCTTCCCCAGCTCCAGTGGCCTTTGAGTACTGAGCCAGGGAAGACATTTCCTTTGGCAGTCTATGTAAGGCTGTGCTGGTAGTCTACTTTTTTCAGGTGCCATCTATTTTCTCCTTTCAAGAGGATTTATATTTTTCTATACTAGATGAATGGGGTCACTGGAGGGCAACTCCAGGGACCTTTCTCACCATCCCAATAGAGAGTGGGAAGATTCTCCTTAATTGCACTCAATCTCTTAACAATAAGACCACTTTGTCTGCATCCTTAAACTCACACTCCTCTTCTTGCCAAGCTGCACATTTTTCACATCTTTTTTCTCTGTGTTCTGCTCTCTTTCATCTAAATATGATTAAGAGCAATGAATGGTAACTTGAATGCTATACTGCAATGAAATTTCCTCCACCAAGCAAGAGCTCTTGGACCCCTCTAAAATGACACAAGCACAGACTTCACTGTATATTTGTATTGGCTTTGTGGTCTTCTGAGCTCCCAACAGAATGGCCCAGTAAGCTCTGCCTCCAGCATTCTATGACTTCTGTCACCCGAAGCCCCAAACTCGTCCCCCTTCCCCTGAGAACACTTCCAATATTCTACAAACCACGTGGCTAGGTTTTTCCACAACAAAAAACTATTCAGTGATTCTAATTTTCTGCATTAGTTACTTTTCTCATTTCACTGACAGAATACCTAAAAGAAATAACTTAAAAGAAAGATTATTCTGTTTCACAGTCCTGGAGATTTAGTGTATCATGGCAGTGATGAGCGGTGTGAGACAGGGTACCTGGAGTGGGAGGCAGCTTGTTCCATTGCAATGGTGGTCAGGATACAGGGTGTTGTGCCAGAACTGGGGATGGGCTGCAACCAGCAGTTCTGCTTTTCAGCAACCCACTTCCCGAATCTCACCCCAACTGTAAAGGTTCCCAACCTTTCTAAGTTGCTGGGCATCTGGAGAGCAAGTGTGCAGATATGTGAGCCTGTGGGGATATTTCACACTCAAAGCATAGTATTGGTTCACAAATGCAGTACGTGATTTAAAAAGTGGAAAGGGCATATAGTGCAATAAGTTTCCCTCTCATTGCAGCCCCCTCACCACCTAATGCCCCGCATTCTTACAGATCCTGTGTCTTCATACAGACTATTTCAGTTTTATAAGGATGCGGAGGAATACATTGCTTTTCCCCCTTAAGTATGGCATACTATCTTTGGTATTTTATATATATCCTGGCATTCTTTCCACATGTATATATTATAAAATACAAATATATACATAATATATAAGTATATATAATATTTAAGAGCCACCTCTTTTAAAAATTGTGACTTAATATTCATTATATGGAAATACCATAATTTATTTAACCAGACCATGTTGAAGAATATACAAGGTCTTCCCAATTGCTTGCTATTTAAATAGTGGTTCATTGTGTATCACTGGAGGTAGAGAGATAATAGTGATTAAAGTAATGTGTCTGAGGTCTGTTTTGACAGTCTCAGACTCCATGCCTGAGGCCCAAATTAGACAAGTTCCCTGTCTGTTTGTATGGGTGTTTGTTATCAGAAGTCACAAACCACACAATTATCACTAAAGCCTTAGGATCTGAACTATTAGGCTCTTTTGTATTCTACATAATTTTTACAATGAATAACTCTTTGAAGTGGCTTTTAAACTTTATTGAAGGAGAATAGTTGATATACCTAGTGCCTTAAATAGTTTTAAAAGTTCCAAACCAAAATTCAGGTATACATTTGCATATTAATTTTGATTTTTTTTCATTTGCTTTTTGTTCAATTGTAGGGAACTTGGATGTGACCTAGTTGGAAGGAAGCCTGTTTTTGTGAAATTAATGTGTAAAAACATGGGGGGATTATTCCTTGGTATATTAACCGTGCTCTGCAATCTTGTTAACTGTTTTGAAGCTTGCATTTATCACAGCTTGAAGCCCTTTGGAATGTGTGCATTTGGGATGGTTTTCTTCATGCATATTTTGTGTATTAACCAGTGCCCTGCAAGGTGGCAGAATGAACAGTTACTTCTGTACTGAAATGATGGCCACTGAACAGTGGATGGGTCAGAACCAGACTGTGGCAAATAGAGGCAAGCACAGGAGCATCAGAGGCCTGCTCTGTTTCTCTAGCCTAGCATTGCCACTTAATACTATGAGAGAGGCAGGATGTGGGAATGGAGTAGGGCAGACTGGGCCAGAGAATTAGAGCATGGAGAGGATTTCAATTTAATAAGATTTTGTTAGGCTCTAAGAAGAGCTTGTTTGAGGAAGTTGGGTCAAAATGACACCCACCCCCCAGCTATTAGTTGTAATTGAGGGCAACAAGGTCACCTCTCTTCAGGTGTTCCCAATATTTGAAGAGTCGTCACCCTTACACAGAATTTTATGTGGTATGCACATTTACGATAATAGACTTTTTATGTATTTAGTAACAACTAATTTAGAGCATTCCAAATGTGGGTTCTAAAACAATGAGTTTTTCTCCTGACAGTTGTTGAGAAAAAGGCAAAGATTACTAATTACAGAATTTATGTTGAGTGGTTAGTTTTTAGGCTTAAAGGAAATGTACTTCAGTAGTAAAAGACATTACAGATACAAACTCATTTGCAATTAGAATTCCTATAAAGATTGCTGTCCAAAGGCCTTTATATTTCTTTGGTGGTTATAGCTTTGATATAGTATATAAAATAATTATTTGAGCTAGAAGAGACCCAAGGAACAAAGACTGAGTCATAAGCACTTGCCTAAGTGGGTTGTAAATGAAGACCTCCCTCCTTTGCTCTTCAAGGTCTCAGCTCTGAGAGACCCGAGCTAGAGTCTGACCCCATCTGCTGGCTTCGAGGCTAAGTTCTGAAGTTGAGACTTAATGCTTTTAGTCCCCAAGCTTAGAAAACAGCTCTGAACTCTTAGTTCTCTGCAGATCAACAGAACTCTCAGGAGGGGATGATATAGAAATGTAAAGGGCTCCTGCCTTGCCTTTCCAGAGTTCTGGGTACTGCTCTGACCTGGCAATGCAGCCCTGACATTGCAGCACTCCCCGACCTGTGTTCCTGACCTACTTTTCTTCTGCTCCTTTTGGTTCATTAGAGCCCTTTGTCATATATCTTCCAATTCCCCATGTTCATGGACTCCTTCTAAGTAGGTTTGCAAATACTGGTAAGTTTCCCCTTTAAAAAATCTCCTTTTGGTTCTGTTCTTCTTAAAGATAGCCATTCCTTTGCTTAACTTGTTGTTGTTGTTGTTGTTGTTGTTGTTGTTGATCTTTTGGAGTGAGGATTTTGGTTTCTTTGAGAAAAACACAAAAATATTATGGGAATATGTTTTCTTATTTGTTTGTTTGTATTGTTTTGTTTTGTTTTTTCGAGACAGGGTTTCTCTGTGTAGCCCTGGCTGTCCTGGAACTCATTCTGTAGACCAGGCTGGCCTCGAACTCAGAAATCCACCTGCCTCTGGGAATATGTTTTCATTTCAATCCCAGGTGTGGGATGTGGGGCTGCTTCAGATTATCCACAGCAGCTGACTATGATTTGCCTCGTGCTTTAGCAAGAGTGTGATTTTGACAGCTCCAGATAGCTTCTGCAGATAGATTGTGTGCCTTTGGAATTCTGGGGACTTTTCAGAAGGTATATAAATGCTCGGGCCTCAAGAAGGAGGGGTGTGTGTGGGGGGGGGGTTGTGGTGTTGTTGGTTGGTTGTGGTTTGTTAAGTAGTTATGTGCAAAGAAGAAACAACAAGAAGAAATTAGATATCCTCACAATATCCTCACAGCAAGGAGCAAACCTGCCTCAGGGAACTTGATGCCCCTAATTAGCAGGAAATAGTTTAATAAAAGTCCCCCCTTTCCCCTTCTATCCTTGTTTCTCCCTTATAGGGTTGAAAGGATAGACAAAAAAAAGTTGCAACGTCTGGCTACAATAATTCATTGTGAGAAGTTAATTATTTTTAAAAGATAAAAGAAGCAAAGAATAGTATGAAATTATATGTAACTAAATGCCAAAGCACTCATAATTTGTGTTCACTCTGCTAGTGAGAGAGAGAGATGCCAAAAATAATCACTGGAACTTCCTGATAGTGTGATTTTTGACACATGCCTAACTTTCCTAAGTGTTGTTGCCCCCCATCTCAAAAAGTGTGATTGGAAAAGGATAAACCAGCAGAGCCATATTTCCTAGACAAGATGGATTCCTTGAGGGAGTTGGGCCGGGGATGGACTGTACCCCAAAAGAAGAATGCAATATCTTAGAAAGTACTTTGGACTTGGGAACCAGCGACTTGGCATTCTGTTTCTATCAAAGCTGACTTGTAAGCTCAGAGCCTTGGCTAAGGTGTTTTTTTCCTCTGGATTGCATTTTTTCATCTCTGAAAAGCTAAATATAAGTTCTTTCTGAGAACTGTATTATAGCACCTTAGAAAACAACATTTCTCCCTCTTTTCCATTTTCTTTACTCTGAGGCAATTAGGAAGATGTATATTCTTCTTTGCTTTGAAGAAGAACTTAAATCCTGGACTTGGAAAGCATCTTAAGATGTCTTGCAGTTTTTCAACCTCTGGGATAATCTAGGTGCTTTGATAGTCTTTGTTATCACTCTAGCCCCTGGATAAAGGTATTGGTGGTGTCTTCGATGTATAATGCTTGGGACAGTGAGGACGGTTGACTCATAATCCAGTTTTATCACTTAGCACACAGCTGCAAACTTCAGCACTGTAAGCAATAGTCAGGTAAGGTAGGCTAAGTAGGGAGACCAGGACCTGAAGTCCGTGCTCTGCAAACATGGCTGCTGTTCCCATGACTTAACACCTCAGCTGTTACTGGGTCAGCAGTACAGCCACTTGGGCAAAGGGCCATGGCCATGGACTGACAGGATTCGTTGAAAATACCCATTTGTACTATTGACAAATACAGGTTTGAGAACTCAGATATACCTACAGTAAACATGACTGTGGAAGTTTTCACAGGCTGTTTTCCTCAAGCATGTGATCTGTAGACCTTAGACAGGCCTTCCTCTCTATGTAGCTTAATAATCTACTGTTTCTCCATTCTTCTTTAAAAGCATACTCAAAATTATTTATTCTTACAAATTCTCCATTCTCACGACTAACCCGTTTTAAAAATCCTTTCATGTTGAGTTGTCCTCCCACCTATAGGAGTTCTTGTTTTTGAATGTTTCGTGTTTTCTTGTGTTTAATTCTACACTCAGAAAGAACTTTCCCCATAAATCCAACTTGAATCAGTATCAGATCTAGTCTCACATTTCTTATGGTTGTTGGAAAAAAACAAATGATCATTGTTCCCTTTGTGACGTCCTTCTAATAAGTTGAAAATAGCTAACTCCTCCAAACCTGCACATGTCTGCAGTTATTTTCACATCTGTCTGTCTGTTGGTATGTCTGTCTATCTGTGTTTGTGTGCACACAAACTCACACACATACTCACACATGTGCTTGCCATGGCACATGTTACGAGGTCAGAAGATAATTTACAGCATTTTCAGATTTTTTTCCTTCAACCGTGTGGAGATCTGAGTACTGAACTCATGTTGTCGGGCTTGACAGCAAGCTCCTGCTGAGCCATCATGCAGATCCAAGTCTGAGGACTTATCATGGGCTCTTTCCCAGTGCTCCCATAATTGTAATTACTTTCTTCTGGACTCTCTCCAATCTGTAAACTGAAAGAAATAATATTCTGAACTCTGCCTAGTTCTTTTCTTGGCTGATTGAACTGGCTGGATAATACTAAAATCTTATTGCTTTTTGTCAGAGATCCCTACATATTCAGGATACAGGCTGTGACCTTAATTTTTTTCCAATGATGATAGTATTATAGCTAGATTTTCTTCATATTTTATCCACGTAATTCATTTTTTATTTATAACTTTTCCACCTTTTACTCACAGCTAATAAGATACTATCTTGTTTGTGATGGGTCATTCCTAACTGGTTTGTCAAGGTTATTTGAAATCCTATTATATTTTAGAAAAACCAGAAAACTTCACCTTCTTATAGCCACAAAATGTTTGAGAATCAATCTTCCTTCTTTCCTTCCTTCGTTGTTTTTTTTCTTTTTGTGATATAGGATCTCATGTAGCTGAATGTTTTCAATTTTTCTATAAAGTCATTGAGAAACAAAACAGCAAAACTCAACTGTATTGGGCCAAGGAGTCTAGATGGTGTGTGTGTGTGTGTGTGTGTGTAGTATGTAATCTAGTTCTTAAGTGTGTGTGCGCATATGTGTGCTGGTGTGTGTACCTATGTGTGTGCCTATGTGTGCATGTGGACATGAGAAGTTGACGTCATGTGTCTTCTTGATCACTCTCCACTTGGTTAACTGAGGTATTGTCTGGTCTCTTAGTTGAAACTGGAACTCATCTTGTGGCTAGTCTAGCTGGCCAGCTTGCAGTGAGGATTCCCATCTTTGCTCCCTGAGTGATGGGGTAGACAGACACAGCACCAACCAAGCTCTTCTGTAGGCTTGAGATCTGAAGCTCAGTCTTCACATTTGCCCAGCAAACCCTTTATTCCCTGAGTTGTAGCCTCTGGAGCTCACCCACAGGTCAGGAGGCTATATTTTCCTGTGATTGTTGATTTGCAGTTTCTTATTACTCTGTGTTTCTTAAACTTCAATGAAAGTCAATAGCACAGTTTCTTATTTAGTTGTAGAAACTAAACTTGAGTGATTTGGGTCAATAACTTGTGGATGGTGAATGCTTTTAGTGAGAAGAAACCTCATAATTGTTTAATACATGCATATAGGTTAGTGGCACCTTAGTTTACAATTTTTTAGTAACAAGTTGAGAGACTAGGAGAAGTTTTAGGTTGAATATAAATAATATGGTCTAACTATCATATAGCTACTGTTTGTGTTGGATTTTGTCTATCCTTTTATTCAAATTTAATAGCCAATGTCCTGTTTAATATATGAAGATAAGATGCATTTTCTTTGGTTATTGTCATTACAGGTTTTGGAAAATGACCATGAAGACTGAAGAAATTACATTTTTAACATGATACTTGGAGTTAATGACTGCTTACGTCATTTTCTTGAAAACTAAATATGACTTAGAAGCGTCAAAAGTTTATGATGTCATCGGTTTCAACAGAAAGCAAACTCCAGCAGGCTGTGAGCCTGAAGGGAGTTGACCCAGAAACATGCATGATTGTGTTTAAGAACCACTGGGCACAGGTAATCTATGAGCTCCATGTCTTATGTTGGTGTCAGCAGCCGCCCCAGCCTCTGTCACACAGAGTCAAGATTTCCTACTCTTTGACAGCTAGCTGGCTTTCGAGAAACACTGGGTGGGAAGGGCCCTTTCAGTCAAGAGAAAAGCAACTATTTCCTTCTGATTTCCAATAGTGCATTTCTGATTAAAAACACAGCTTCCACAAAGGACTTGTTTATGAAGCATTTGCTAAGGACTGTGCTGAAGACTTCAAAAGTTGTATGTCATTCAGTCTTCTCCAGAAACCAATAAGGTAGTTTGTGGAGAATGAGTTAAGTGACTATTCGGAGGTTCTGCAAGCAATGAATTACCAAGCCAGATCTTAGTACACAGACCCCAGTCCCTTGAAGCCAAAGCCTGTGGGTCTAACCTCAGTGCTTGGCCATTGTCAGGTCTGTGAACCCTGTGCGATGTAAGAAAAGGAAGGTATCTGGCTGTATCTGAATCGTCTTTTCTAAGCACATTAGTTTCTATGGATGATTCATTCTGACTTCTCTGTAGCTTTTCTCTGATGTGTGGTGTGGATAATTAAGGGTTGGATGTTTAGAAAATTTACCAGCTGCCCCTTTCCCCAGGAAGCTTGCAGGTAGTAAGATAAACAAAATTGGTATTTTTTTTTACTACTTGTCCAATGTTATACTCCCCAGGTGAGCTGGTAAGTGGCTATTTATGTGACAGTTTTTTAATGACTACCAGGTTCCTTCCTGTGTCCGGAAACAACACATGGGTTAAAGCCCCGAGCCTGTAAATCACAGGAATTATAGGGGACACAGTTTAGATCAAAAAAGAGCAAAATCAATTCTGCTTCTGGATTGTTCTCATCTCATGGTTGATTTTCACTGCCCAATGTAAAGCTTCCATGAATTTTTGTGCTTCTCCATTACTCTGAGTTATTGTTCACATTTCAATGGATTTACTGTGGGTACTGAGTTCACCACTCCTGTAGTAAATGAAAGAAAGTAATTCAGGGTTATTCTTGATAATTAGATAACTACCTTTGGCTTTGCACGGTTTAAAGCATTTTAAAAACAGCAGTTCCAAAATGGGCTAGTAAACCCTGAGAGGTACCTGTTTGAACGTTCTCATTGTTTTGTGCTTATACCATGCACAGTGTATCTGCATATTACTATATGCCATGCACAGTGTATCTGCATATTACTATATGCCATGCACAGTGTATCTGCATATTACTAGATGTTCATTTATTGATTTACTTAAATGTTTGTCCCTATTTTTAGAGTGGTTTGCTATACTGCTAGCATTTTCAGCTTACCCTCCATTTGACTGGTGAAGCCTACCTTTTAAATGTGAAATCTTTGCTCTGGGACCAATGAGTTTGCATATAATACATTTGATTCTGAACCTTCCTTCGGAGGTTGCTGTGATGTGATCCACTTGGCTTTGGGTGCTGGGCTTAGAGACACAGAGACATCACTGACCTCCTGATGGTGTGTAGGTAGATCATTGCCCTGCTCAGGCCTGTCTCTTTCTCCCAAGCAGTTGAAATGCTCTAGAATGTCCTGCGTCAGGGATGAGTCTACCTTTTCTCACACTGTTGAGAGTAAATGTTGGTTGTAGAATCTTATTCGTCATTTCCATATCCAGTATGAATGGCTTTGACATTATCAGACACTGCTCTATCTGAAGCACAATGCAGGTGCTTAGAGCTGAAGATGGGACTATCTTGTTAGAGGGAATGATGTTAGTTAAACAATTCCCCTTGTAAAGTGTGAGCCTGTCTTATGATGGGCCAGCCATTTCCTTGACTCTGGCTAGGTTTTCTTTATGAGCAAAAAGAAAGGGATTTTTTCTTTTATTATTTCTTTAGACTTGGCTTTTCCTTCTAAATAAATCTGGGAAATGCCTTCAATCTCTGTCTACAGAGGTTCTGGGAACCTTTCTATTAACTATATGAATGAAAATACTGGCTGGGAAATCAATTCAGGTGGGTGGGTGTCTAAGTGGCTGTTTCCCCTTAGAGGCTGAGTTAGCCAACAGCTCAAGGACATCTCTGGAGCATCCTATGTGGGACAGCTACAGGAATTGAGTCAAGAGAATGGGCTATTATGGGTGGGAGTGGTGGAAGAAGTCTCAGTTTAGGCAGCTTGGTTGTGGAAGAAGTTTTGATATCAGAGGAAGGACACATTTCAAGAAGAATATGGTCGATAAGTGCTGTTTTGACTTTTTTGTTGGCAAAAAAGAAGGTTGGGAAGGCAAAAAATTTCAAGCAAGTCAGAGGTGTAGGCTGGGACTGAAGCTCTCTGGCTGTCAGGACTGGTTGTTGTGAATTCATCTCTGGACTTGCAGCTCCCATACCTTGGCTCTTCACTGGGTTTCTCCTGCTGAGGTGAATACAGATCAATTCAAGCTAAACTCTGACAAGTGTACCTCTGTACCTGCTGGGACTCCAACTTCAACTCCACTGAGGCAACCAAGAAAACCTGGAAGGCCTCTAGGAATGTGGCACAGTCAGGACTAAACAGCCACTTTTTATTTACTGGAGTGTGCCATTAACTGCTCTCAGTTCAACGCTTTTGTTTACCATAAATTAGGAAAAATGAAGGCAGCAAAAGTCTGCGCTCTCTGGATTCATCTGTGTTAGGACACTTCAGCATAAATCCAACATAACTGACGTGCATTTGGCAGGCTCTGTTGTACTATTTATGAGTTGCTTCTGTTGCAGAGCTTGAGTTACACAGCTAACAGGGATGGACAGATGAGGGTGGTTGCTTTCTGTCTTGGCCTATACTGTCGAGGACATCTAGTTCTGTATCTAGCACAGCTCATGCCCAAGGCAGTATATCATTCCAGGGATGAGTTCTTGAGTTGCCTGATACCTCACTTGAATTTCCAAAATACCCCCGGGCATGATGTCATAGCTGAAGAGTGCTCCACAAACACCCAGGAGAAACTTCCCTAATGGTGACACTGGAGAATGGAGGCTTAGGAGGTTGTGCCTGGCCCATGCTTCCTCTCCTCACCTTAAGTTACAAGTGGACCTAAAACCCAGATCCCTTTAGTTGGACTTTCCAGTGGCGTGTGACCATCCACAGGCCAGGATGGCACAAACAGTTCCTTAGATCCTAGCTTCTGTGACTCCAGAATTGAAGTTGCTTGACATTCATGTCTGCCATCAGCCATGGCAAATATCCTGACATGTCCTGCCTCCGTGCTGAAGTGCTTGCTGTTCTTTCTGGTGCTGTGTTCCTCCATTCAGTTAAGCGCTGCTTTCTATAGGACACATTTGGAACATATTTCCTCCAGACTCTTTCCTGCAGCCAGGCCTTCTTTTACTGTTCCACCAGTCACCTCATTTTGCAGTGGTCTGTATAACGTGTTTCCCAACAGCACTGTGAAGGTCCTCAGTGTCAGAGGCTGTTAGTGACACACCTGTATTTCTGCTACCACAGTAGAGTAGGGAGTATTGTACATGCTCCGTAAGCTGTTGAACAACAAGGCAGTGAATGAGAAACATTTTAGAAGAGCCAGGCAGTTTAGGAAGCCAGGTTACCATGCACTAATTTTAAACCATTGCTTAATATGCTTCTAGGAGGACTTTTGGACTTAACCTTCAGTGATAAAGAAAAGTATAGACTTGTGTTGGATTCTTAGTTATTTACAAGAACATTGTATAATATAGCAGGCTATTGCTTTTATCTCTTGTGTATCTTCAAATTTTCTGAATGGAAGAGGGACCACATGGAAGGAAGCCTTGAGCTACCAGCTAATAAACTGCTCGAGTAAACTGGCAGATGAATTAAACCACCTACCCTAGTTATTTCTCATGGCACACTTATACTCTGTGACTGCATGGACCTTGTAGTATTCATTGTCTCCTTACTTTTCTCAAGCAGAGGAACAGAGGAAGTGGTAGTGGCAAAGCGAGGAAGCTAGGCAAGGTGGTGTATGTTTATATTTCTACTAGTTTGGCAGCAGAAACAGGAAGAAGAACAAGAGTTCACAGTCAGACTAGGCTATTTAGTGAGTTCTAGGCTAGCCTGGTCTACATAGTAAGACCCTTTCTCAAAAAAAGTAAATAACAAGACAACAGAAAAAATATATTTCCATCCATCTAATAAATAAGCTAGGTCTTCTTTTTACCAAAAATTCTGTACTCCAAAATCTGTTTTTAAAATGTTGTGTTTGTTTTATGGCTTACTTATACTCTGCGTCTGTATGGGTCTTGTTCTGCTCTATGTATTGTATACAGAGGAAATGAGTTTTAAAAAATTGGAGAAAGCTGGGCATGACGGTACATTTCTGTAATGCTAGCCCTTGAGGGGCTAAGGCAGGAGGATCAAGAGTTTAAGGCCAGCCTGGACTAATAGTGAGACCCTGTACAAAAAAAAACCCCAACCCCCCAAAACCAAAACAAAACAAAAAAACAAGCAAGCAAGCAAGCAAGCAAGCAAGCAAGCAAGCAAGCAAGCAAGCAAGCAAGCAAGCGTCAGGACTGTATTATGGTAAAGATGCCCGAGGAAGAAAGTACACTGGGTTTTCTTTTTTACCCTGGAGGAGAGATGGTCGTGAGAAAAAAAAAACTGGAGGCATGTAGATTGCCTATATCAAATACATTCCCACGGTAATGAAAACTAGAGGGCGGGCCTTAGGTCTAGCGTGCAGTGAAGAGCTCTGAGTACCGAGTCCTTTAAAGAAATACAGATTATAATGCGTGATTTGACGTGCGTATTTGCATCTTACTTTCTTGCTCTGTTTAGCTTTGCTTTTGGTATGCACCTCGTCACAGACTAAATGATAGAGAACACTGAAAGGCATGGGGAGATCGAACGTTTAGAAGGCTTAGAAAACTCTGATTGATCTTTCAAACATCTTAGAAAATTGATGTCCACTAACATTTTAAGCACACACGTTTCTTTACAGATTTACATGTGTTCTTAAACTTGACAGCTCAAAGTCAAGTGGACAAAAGCCATGCTCCTTAAGAAAGGACCATCATCAGGTGTTTCTGGGAGACCCTAATACTCTGAGCCTGCTGCAGTGCCAGCAGCTCTCCTGTTGTGTACTCATCTAGTATGCGGTCGGATTGCCAGGGCTGCAGCTCATGTTCTGTTCAGTATTTTTACTTACATCCTTCTTCCTGTGTTCTTTCCATGGCTCTTATTTATTTTTCAAAAAGGGGTTTTACTGTGATCTTGACACAAGTTAGAGTAACTTGGGAAAGGGGACTCACACTTTAGAGAATGCCTCCATAAGACTTGTCTGAGGGCAACTCTATAGTGAGTGTCCTTTCTCAATTAGTGAGTAATGTAGGAAGGCCCAGCCCATTGTGGGTGCTGCACCCCTGGGCAGGTGGACCTGGGTGTATCAGAAAGCAGGCTGAGCAAACCATGAGGAGCCAGTCAGTAAGCAGTGTTCCTAAGCTTTAGTTCCTGCCTCCAAATCCCTGCCTTCCGTTCTTTCCCTGACTTTGGATGATGTATTATAAATTGTGCAAGATGAAATCAACCTTTTCCTCCCCAAGTTGCTTATAGTCATGGTGTTTTATCACAGCAAGAGAAACCCCAAGTAAGAAGTGTGTATTAATTATACATAAGAATAAGTTCATTTTGGTACTTCATATATGTAATATGTATTTTATCATATACACCTCTCAATACCCTGATTTGTCCCCCCCCCCCCCCCCCCGCCACACATACTCCTATTGACCCCTGCAAAAAGAAACTTTTTTTGAATAAAACTGACAGTGGCATAAACAAATAACTAGAAAATATTGGCAGACGTTTATGTCACTAAGCCACAGAACAGTAATATTTCCCTGGTAGGGCCTGTGTCTCCCGCCCTTTGTGTTTTCTGAACAGTCTCATGTAGTTCACATTGATTTGAGCTCTTGGTCCTTGTGCCTCTACCTCCCAAGCCTTGGGATTAAAGGTGTGCACCGCCACACCCCACCTTTATTATATCTTAAAATCCTCAATTCAGACAAGTCTGTGCGGCTTCTGATAGAGCTGATATCATGCAAGTGGAGTGAGTAAACCTATTTTACAAGGACATTATAGTTTTACTGTTAAAAGAAAGCAAGTCAGGCATAGTGGCACAGGCTTATAATTCCAGCTACTCAAGAAGACTGCAGATTCAAGATCAGCTTGGGCTACATAGCAAATTCAAGGCCACCCTAGGTGACTTAGATTCTCTCTTAAAAGCCAAAACAGACAGCAGCAACAACAAAACAAACAATAGCTTGAGGATGTAGCTTTAGTGGTTGGCATGTGCCCAGTGTAAGGCAAGGCCCTGGGTTCAATCTCCACTTCTGAAAATAAGAGAAAGAAGGCAGGCAGATAGGAGGGAAAGAAGAGGGGGAGGGAGGGAGGGAGGGAGGAGAAAATGCAGGGAGGTAGAAAGGAAGGATGGATGGAAGGAAGGGAGGGAAGGAGGGAGGGAGTAAAGGAGGGAAGGACAGAAAAAGGAAAGAAGGGAGGAAGGACAGAAAGAAAGAAGGCAGGCAGGCAGACAGCAGGCTTGCAGCCCTGGTAAGACCCTGTAGAGACTGGTACTCAAGAAATCTCCCGAATGGAGAGACTCAGCCATTAAGTAATGAGCAAGGACAAAGTGGAAGCTTAGCTTCTGTTGTGGTTGTTTGGTACATAGTGTGTAATTTGGCCCATGACAGTTAAATCCTCCCCTCCTGTGCAATGGAAAATGTTGCTTAGTAACTTAAATTTTTCACAAAGGCCACTTTAAATTAGCATTCCAAAAGATTTGGAACTGTGAGTTCTTTTCATGCGACTCTCTTGAAATAAGTATGCCCCAGTCAAGGTGTCATAATCACCTGTTATGGAAGGCATAGGCCAACAGTGGACTGGACTGAAGCCGGTCTCCTGGCAGAGAAACACTCGTGTTTATCACAAAGAATAATCATTTGGTAGCTCAAGGTAAAGTTGTGATTAATGTGGACCTTTTCTTTGTTTCTTATTTAGGATTCATCAGTATTTAATATTCAAGCCCATTATCACTGACTGATGGGGCCATAGTAGGGACCAAGGGTAGGAATTTCTGATGCTCCTTATGAAAGAAGTAGGCTATTTAAAAATCGTGTCCTTAATAGCACTCACATATAAAGGTCAAATGACTTTGAAATCAGGTTAAATTTAGCTGTTTTGATCTGATGGTAATTTGAAGTCCATTGTTCACACTGTTCATTTTGTGTTTACTTTTAAGTTATGTTAATTTATACATGAAATTAAATGTGATCCAGGCTCACATCCCCTGCCCCCTCTCACCCACACCCCCTCTCGAGATGAATAAGATGCTTAGTTGTGAGGAGTACATCTATTGTTTTTAACTGAACTGGTTTACTTCATGAGTGTGGGCTTTTATCATATGCTGATTATTTTATTAAATATTATTCTCAGTTTAATAAGCTTGTTATGGAAAGGAACTGTTTACAAAGTGTATTTTGTTGGGTGTTACTCTCTCTCCTACTGTGACTCTCCCAGAATCCCTGCAGCTGAGGGAACACATCCTAGAGGAGGCTTGCTTGCCTATGACAGAGCAGCTCGGCCCAGCAAGGACACGCCCGAAGGAGGCACTGCACGCAGCCTCACAGTGTTGAATTCCACTACCTACCAGTCTAGGTTAGTCAGCATAGTGGGTAAAACTGGCAGCAGGCAGAGGAAACAGGAACAAGAATAAGAGGGTTTGATGGCAGTGAGAGAGAGAAGGAAGTCTAGGTCACACCAGGAGTCAGTCTGCAGCAGCTGGGAGGACCTGGCCCCATGTGGATTGAAACTCTTTGGCAGTTCATGCAGACTGAACTCTACCCAGGAAGCTTGAGGCTCCTGCTAGGGTAGGAGCTGGTCCCAGGTGTGGCCTCAGGCCCACTTGAAAAGCAGGTCACAGGTGTGTCTGCTGGCAGGGACAGGAAGGAGAGGGAGCCTGGAAAGGTCCTTCTGAGAAGAAAGGCTCAGGATTTGTAACAACATGGGCACAAAAGCAGCCAGCATTTGCTAAACGTGGGTGCTCTGTGACTCACACACACACCCATCTCCCAAAAACTGCTGGTCAGAGTTGGGAGTGAGGAATTCAGTCATAGGTGTCTGCTTCTTCCAGGTCAACAAATCTTTCATCTCTGTGGATTATTCAAATTCTGCTCTCAGGTTTCTCTGCCCACTTAACCCAGAAGGCTTAGAAAATAGCTGTGCTTAGGAGGACTAACGTGCTTAATTTTAAAAACTGCTAAACGAGGCCTACAGGTGGCTTGGTGTTTGAGAAAACATACTGATCTCTCAGAGGACCGGAATTCAGTTCCTACTACCCACATCAAGCAGCTCACAGTGCCTATAACTTTGGCTCAAGAGGATTTGACACCTTCTGACCACCACGGGCACCTGCTTGTGCACACACACACACACACACACACACACACACAATTTTAAAAAATAAATTATTAAAAAAGTGACTACACAGTTTATGTTCAGTTATAAAGTTCTCTGTTCTCTTCTCTCCTCCCTCTCCTCCTCTTTCCTTCCCTCTCACAAACAGGGTCTCTCTATGTAGCCGTGACTAGTTTAGAACTCACTGTGTAGACCATACCAGCCTTGAACTCACAGAGATCTGTCTGCCTTGCCTCCAAAGTGCTGGCAATTAAAGACATGGGGTACCATGCTCAGCTCAGTTCTCTTCTAAAGATGTTTCCTAATAGGACTGGGAATTGTAGCTTAGTGGTAGAGTTCTTGAGTTGAAATTAATATTATGTATATGTATATATAATATATATCAATAATATATGTATACAACATATATCAATAATATATGTATATATTATATATGAATAATATAAAATATATATACATCTATTACCATGCAAGGTAATTAGTCTGAAGAAAGTTATTTATGGTTGTATGAGTTGTTTTGTTGTATTATATACATATATTAGATACACAAAAAGTATTTGCTTAAATATGTGACCTAAATATAGATCCTTATTATAAGTTTGTATTATATAGGCATTCCAGAGAACTGGATTTTCAATAATTGCTTTATCTCAGTATTTTTCTTCTTTTTTCTACATTAATACAAAATAACCTCTTTGATCTTTTAGATTTATATTATGAATGGTGTGAAGCAAATTACAGGAAAGAACGAATTCATCTTAAAATCTCATTTGTTTTTGTTTCCTTCTCTGCCTTCCCTCCCTTTTTGATTTGTTAGACATATAGTCCATGCTGGCCTTGAACGTGTGATCCTCGTTCCACGTGTTGGGATTACAGGCAGGCACTGCTATGGCCAACCTTGTTTGTTTGTTCTTCTCAAAATGTCTGTGACTGATTTTATGCATATCAGTGTTGTGCATCTGAATTTTTGCCTGCATGTATGATGCGCATCATGTGTGTGCCCGGTGCCTGCACAGGCCAGAAGAGGGTGCTAGATCTGCTGGAACCGGAGGTAGAGGGCTGGGAGGTATTATGTGGGTTAGGAAACTGAATCTGGTTCCTTTGTGAGAGCAGCCAGTGTTCTTAACTGATGAGCCATCTCTCCAGCCCCTATGTTTGCTCTTTAGCAAATCACTTCATTTATATTTATATATAATTTGTATGCCATGGTACGATTCACTTACATAACAGTGGTTATATTGTATGGTGATATATTTTGGTTATAATTCTCTTATTCTTGACCATCTGAGTCAATAGTATTTTTATTTTTCCTTATTGGAAAAGAACACTGACACAAACATTTTAGGCATTTTCCCTCAAATCAGATTAACAAGTCAAAGGGCAAGAACAAATTCACCACTGTAACTACACATTGCCAGATTGGTTTTTTTTTTTTTTTTTTTTTTTTTTAGAAAGACCAAGGTGGTTTGGCATAACACTACCCATATATAAAGCAGTTCCAGTTTTCGACAGCTTACACAGTGAGCAGAGTGAGAAGGGTAATTGCATTTTACCTGGAGGCCTAGCTGTAAATACAACTCTCACAAGCAGACTCACCACACAGACTTTGAAATCACAGCACCGACAAAGCATGAGCTGATCTGCCCTTCAGAATGCAGAACCTTCAAGTTAGGGACTTTGGGGACTGGAGGATGTGTGCTGTTGAAGAAAAGCCTCTTTAGGACCAGTGTGTCACTGTATTCCTCCCTGTAGATGTAGATGTCCTCAAAACCCAGAGCCAAAGTGAGCTTAGTAGGCTTGCAGGGAATTCTGGAGCACCTGCAAAGGTGCAGGGTAGCAAGTGCTCTCTGGTGGTGTGTAGGAAAGATGTCCGATGGCTGCCATGTGGCCAGCAGTCAGTGGACCATGTATCATTTGGGTGACTGCTGAAGAAATGCCCTTTCTCGTGAAAAATGTCAACTCAAAAGTTTTAGGGTCACTTTTTCCCTTGTGACACAGTGTTATCAAATTCATGATGGAAATGAAAGACATCACTGATGGTGTGGAAATGTTCATTATGTCAGGATATACTTGCCTGGTCCGTGAAGATTTCCTTTTCCTTGCTTCTGACAGGAGAGAAATGGAGACCTTTTCCTGAGAAATAGTTTCCCTTATTGCTCATGCATGCTGACACAGCATTGTGTATTTGCCAGCTTCCTCCAACAACTCAAAAAACCCTGTTACCTAAATACAGAACATGTAACAACCCATCACAGAACTGGGCCAGGAGAGAACCGCCAAAGGCAAACATTGCATTACATGTTATTGAGAAAGGCAAAGAGAAACAAAGATAGAGTCATTGATAAAATGCCAGGTGGTTTTTTTAAAGTGCCATGTGGAGTATTTTAAAGGGAGTAAATTGAATGGGCTCATCATGGATATTCCATGTTACTAAGGTAAATGAAAATTAAGACATAAAATAGCTTTACTTTCAGGTACCCATGTATATGTATCAATGCGCACAGTGAGGTTGGAAGCTTCAGATTCCAGCAGTGGGAAGAAAGAGAACTAGGCCAAGGATGTGGCCTGACCTTTACAGATGCTGAGCAGATGTGTTTACCTTCGCCATGTGTTAGGTGGCATCTGATTTTGTTTTATTAGCTACTTTTATCACTGTGTCCAAAACCTTCATATCACTCCAAACTTCTAGAGTTTATTTTGTAATTGATTATCTTGGAAAGATATTTATTTATTTAGCTTGAAGAACGAGATGTTTAGACTCTTTAGACGTTGTTTTTTGTGTCTATGCCTTCTGTTAATCAATTCTACGTGTACTAGCTTACAGTTTCTCACTTCCCATTTATTGCTCCGATTTCTGTGTTGTGTGTGGTTGAAGAGGGCGTCCCTCCAAGTGGAGAAGTGAGGCATAGTTTGTGAACAGCATGCAAGGAGTTACGTTGCTCTGCTGAAGTCTTCAGAACAACTGCATTTTGGGAGGAAGCCAGGTTTCTTATTACTTGTTTTATGCATTTGAAACTTAAAAGGCTATGTTGTATTAAAGATAGTTTAAGGGGAAAGTAACTTGTTATCTCTTTGAATATAAAAGTAATTATTACTTTTGCATTTTTTTTTTGCTTTTCTTATCTTTACACTATTGACATATTCAATACTTATATTGTGTTCCATGACTCCTGTGGGGTTTTTTTTTGGTTTTTTTTTTTTTTTTTGCCAGTTTGATAAAGCCAGTTGTGAAGTGTTTTGGAGTTTATTATGGTAAACAGCAATAGGTGACAGGTGTTTGCTATGTTGCAGGTTGTGAAAATCTTAGAAAAGCATGACCCCTTGAAGAACACCCAGGCAAAATATGGATCCATCCCCCCAGATGAGGCCAGCGCTGTGCAGAACTATGTGGAGCACATGCTCTTCCTGCTAATCGAAGAACAAGCCAAGGATGCTGCGATGGGGCCAATTCTGGAATTTGTGGTCTGTGAGAACATCATGGAGAAGCTCTTCCTTTGGAGCTTGAGACGAGAATTCACGGATGAAACCAAACTTGAGCAGCTAAAGATGTATGAGATGTTGGTTACCCAGTCCTACCAGCCTCTGCTGCACCACAAGCCCATCTTGAAGCCCCTGATGATGTTGCTGAGCTCCTGTTCGGGGACAGCCACCCCAGCTGTAGAGGGAAAGCTAGTTGTCCTGCTCAACCAGCTCTGCTCCATCCTTGCCAAAGATCCATCCATCCTGGAACTCTTTTTTCACACCAGTGAGGACCAAGGAGCCGCCAACTTCCTCATCTTCTCTCTTCTGATACCCTTCATTCATCGAGAGGGCACAGTAGGCCAGCAAGCACGGGATGCTTTGCTGTTTATCATGTCTCTCTCTGCTGAGAACAGCATGGTGGCCAATCACATTGTGGAAAATACCTACTTCTGTCCCGTAAGTCCCTCTCCTTGGTGTGCTTTTTCCCCATCCCACCCCCTCCTCTCATGTACCAAGAGCGTATGCTTTTGTTCCATTTGTCCCAAGCTGTACCTTTTGTGGTAAGATGTTCAGAGGAATGGGCTTGGAGGCAGCAGAGCTACCCAAGTTTCAGTGCTATAATTTGTCTAAGCAGCGGTAGCCCAAAATACCACTCTAGACTCTCCACTGTTCCTCAATTCATCATTGTTGGGTTATGCAGAGAGGTTGATTATACTTGCTCTTTTAAAATTCATAGCCTTCCACATTGACTCTGCTCTACTGGATCAAGGCATGAGGTAAGACCCCTCACAGCTAGTTTCCCACATTAATTTGTTTCTCAGCAAGATAATGACTGTTAGTTGTAGGTCTAAAGCATTGATTTTATTTTAAAAATGAATGTATATTTGCAGTGACAAAAAGTTCTCTACTTTGTATAGTTTCTTAGTCCATGGTATGGAAACAAATTGGTATATATTAGAGAAGCCAATGCCCAGTCTTGCCAGGAAAAGATGGGAACAGTATGGAGTTTTCATGGGTTTATGGGTCTCTGAGTGATTTCAGTGTTATACTGGTTGGCCAATAACTACCAAGACTTTCTAAGTTTGGTGAACACTTCTCTTATCTATTCTTTTTATTAGTCTTTATACTGTAGCCTTAAATATGTGAGATCATTTGGAGATTCTTGGTGAGTTTTGTTGGAAAGAGCAAGATAGGTTACTATGGGTAGGTAATATTTTTTGTTGTTGTTATTTAACACCATATGAATGACTTTAGATCAGGAAAAGAACACTCCCTAGAGGGCATTTAGAAAAGTGTATTTGTGTGTGTATTTGTGTGTGTGTGTGTGTGTGTGTGTGTGTGTGTGTGTGTGTGTGTGT
>JANHMN010000001.1:66214914-66250478 GCA_030674055.1 Rhabdomys pumilio
TGTGTGTGTGTGTGTGTGTGTGTGTGTGTGTGTGTGTGTGTGTGTGTCTGCCTATCTGTCTGTCTGCTTAGCATGGGGATATAAGGTTAGTGAAGAGGGGTTCACCCACAGTCAGTATTCACAGAGTGTACTAACAATACCAAGTGCAGGCAAGATTGTGGAAATAGGAATTCATATTAATTACTGGTGGGGATGCAAATCGGTGCAGCCACTTTGGAAGACAGTTTGATAGTTTCCTTTTTTTTTTTTTTTAAAAAAAAAAGTGGTTTAATTATTCATTTTTATGTGTATGGATATTTTACCTGCTTGTATGTCTGTGCATGTATGTAGTGCTCATGCAGGTCAAAAGACAGCATCTAATCCCCTGGAATTGAAGTTACAGAGGGTTGTGAATCACTCTGTGGGCTCTGGGAATTGAACTTAGGTCCTCTGGAATTACATTCAGTGTTCTTAACCAATGAGCCATCTTTCTAGTTCAACAGTTTCTTATGAAACATGCTCTTATCATATAGCTTGTCAATTGCTTCCCTTGGTATTGCACAAAGGAATTAAAACTTCTGTCCACACAAATACCCGAACATGGGTGTTTCTAGCGTCTTTCTTCATAGTTTTTAGTTGTAGAAGCAACCAAGATGTTCTTTAGTATGTGAATAAAAAATGATCCACTTAGATATTGAAAATATTACTCAACTAAATGAAATAAGCTTTCTTTTTTATTGGATATTTATTTATTTACATTTCAGATGCCACCTCTTTTCCCCATTTCCCTCCCTAGAAATCCCCTATTCCATCCCCCCTCCTCCTTTTTGCTTTTATACCATTTAATTACATGCATGTATTAGGGTCAGTTCTAGGTTGAGGAACTAGTAATACAATAGATGCAAATAGTCAAGGAACAAGCAAGACAATAAAACACAAATAGACAAAGAACAAGCAAGGCAATAAACAAAATTCCATGAATACTCTCCTATAATCACTGTTTCTAAGGGCCTATCAGGATGACCAAAATATCTAAGCCTACTTCCCTGTCCTAGCCCAAAGTCCATTTCATGTCTGAAGCCTACTTCTTGTTCTAGCCTAAAATTTAGATTACTGCCTGAAATTACTTCTTTGTTCTAGTCTAATGTCAGATTCCTACATAAAATCCATTTTCTTGTCCTTGGCCAATGTCATATTCCTACCAAGTAGCCCATTTCCTTGTCCTTGGCCTATATCAGATTCTTGCCAAGCAGCCCCAAAAGCTGTCCACCTCTCCCTCTTTTTCACTTCATAAACAAGACTGAGCCTGTCTTAGGTCATTCTTACAAGAATGCCTCCCTTACTTGTCATAGAATATGCATTATCAAAAGCAATATATTTCTCTCTTAGGTTGTTAAGGCTCTGTACAGAAGCTTACCTGTTCTTGGCTTGCCAGCCTGTTAATTTAGTAACTCTGTCTGGGGGTCCATTTTCAGTTTTCAACAGTTTGGCTGCCAACATGTTAATGTTGTTAAAGACAAGCTTTAACACAATGGGCAGGAATAAAAGTAGTCCCAGGACAAAAAGGGATGATCGAGCTATATATGCCATTCTTGAATCTTGATCAAAATAGAAATACTGACCTCAGGCCATGGGTAATTTTATCAGCAGTATCTGCCACCTCAATGCTCAGCAGAACAGCATTCTTTAAATTCATAAGCTCACTATGCAAAGTTAAAACATCCAGAGAGGTGTTAGAATTATGCCAAATAGACTGTTCAAGTGTCTTTAAACTTGTTCCTAATTCTATTGACTACCACTGTAAATTTTAGAACTAACACGAATCCAATGGTATTTGGCATGACACTGGAGATGGCCCCTTCCTCTTAAACTCTGAACCTCCTTCCAATAATTTGAATAGGATAAAGAGCATCAATCAATCCATTGTTCCAAATGCCTATCTAAATCCTCGTGTATATTCAACACATTAGTAACATTTTTTTTTTGCTAAATGATTAACAAAAGTAGCTGTCTTAACTTCTTGAAAACCATCAGCAAAACTGTGTATTAGCTTCAAGACTGTAGTCCGTCTTGAGGATGGTGACAGGGTGGTATTGGGAGTGGAGTAGAATTTGTCTGTTGGCCCTGCAGATTGACTGATCCTCACACTTGTGAATTGACTGATCCCAAATCCTCACACAGCGCTCTACCACTCAGCCATATACTCCAGCTGGTTTTAAAAACATGCAGAGCACTCTGAAAAAACTATAGCAAAATGATAAAATTTTATAAGTATTGCTGATTGTTTTCAATTCTGTTATTTGTTGATTATCTGTAATAGTTCATAACTTAAAAATTCGAGTGCATTGGGAGAAGAATGGGGTGTGGTTTTAGTGTTTAAATTTCCATTAACTGTGTTTAAGCTGATTTTAGTAATTGTTGCTTTTATAAAAATGTGTTTTAAAACATTGTACAGTTCATTTAAATTGGAGGGAAAACAACATTGCAAGCTGACCTCATTTGCTAGAATAGAAGACAAGTTTCTGGTGTTAGATTACCCCTCAGGATAGAGCCCATAATTTCATTTATACTCATTTTTCCATAATTACTTCTGACAACATAATTAAAATAAAAAGGGCCCTTTATGTTGTAGATAAAAGCATATGCTATTAACCAACCAGCTAAGGATCACAGTTGACAAAAAAGCTTTCTCTAATTAGTATGATTGTCAAAGTGTGTTAGCATCAGCCTGTTGGAAGAGTAATGACTCTCTTAGCAAACTGGACTTCATTTGGAAACCTGTGTCTTCAAACTTGATAAAAAGAGCTGGCTAGCTGTGTTCTCTCATCTCTTGGTTCTCAAGAGAGGATGAGAATACAGTTACCCTAGCAATCTGGTACCAACAAATGGTGGGCACTAAATGATCCTGTCTCTCACTTTGTTGTTGTTGTTGCTGTTTTTTTTGGTTTTTAACCAAATGTTGATGGTTACACTTAAACCATTTGTCCCATGTTGGCAAAGTCTAGTATGCATAAATCAGGTCGTGCAAATCAGAGCAGGTGACCTTTAGGTACAGAGCCACAGGTAGGAAGTTATTTATCCCATATCCAAAATTTATGAGGCGTTTTATTTTGGCAAGTTGTATCAAATGCTCTCTACCAGGTGTTTTGCTTCTAGCTTCCAACCAAAGCCATCTGCTAAAAAATCTTTGCTTCTGCTAAAATTAACTGAGTACTGTGGGATGTTTAAGGATTGACCTTGACTTGCTCAGTGCTGTATGCATGGCTTGTCTGTCTTCCATTACTGTGTGGAAACCATTGCTCTAATCCTTCCTGTGTTCTTTTCTTTAACCCTTTCAATAGCTCAGCTCATTTAAGTTTATAGAGTTTAGTAACTGCCAGTTAATGGCAGAATCTGGCTCAAAACCACCTTCGTCTGATACTAAAGCTGCTTGTTGTAGCTTTACCACACCAGACTGTCAAGAAGTTAATGGTTTTCACTGTCGTTATCCATTTGGCCCTTTATGGTGATCCATCCTTTCTTCCTTTTTTCTTTTCTTCCTGTGCATGCATGCATGTGTGTGTATGTGTTTCCATGTGTGGAGGTACTTACATATGCATACATACATACATACATACATACATACATACATACATACACACACACACACACATATACATATGCATACACATATATTTGGGTGCCTATATATATGCATGTATGTGCACATGCGCGTGTGCGCACGCGCGCGCGCGCGCGCGCGCGTGTGTGTGTGTGTGTGTGTGTGTGTGTGTGTGTGTGTGTGTGCACCTGAGGCTGATATCAGATTTCTTCCTTGATCACCTACCTACATTATCCATTGAGACAGAGTCTTTCAGTTGAAGCTAGGTAGTGCCATTTTGGCTGCTGTAGATATCTAGCTTGCCCTGGGAATTCCTTGTCTCCACTTTCTGAGCACTGGAATTATAGTCACACCTCCTTGGCTTTTATGTGGTGCTGGGGATTGGGATTCTGGTCCTCTTGCTTGTGCAGCAAGAACTTTACCAGCTGAGTCATCTCCCCAGCCCATGGTAATTTCATTTGAGGATACTTTTGGGAGAAGATAGTGAAAAGTACTTGGTTAATATTTAATGTGTTGAGAATAAACATGATGTTTTACAGTTTTGTGGTCTGAATCAATAAAAGGCTAAAAGAGTACATTTTATTTTAATTACTTGTTGAATGCAGATATATGTGCCTTTTATAATTTAGTTTTCAAGTTACACGGTGAAATTTAAAAGTAAATCACTTTTGATGTTAGTTCTTGAATCTGAAAACAAACAAACAAACAAACAAACCCCACCTACACATCTCTGTGAGTCTCTCCTTGTCCCTTGTCCAG
Source organism: Rhabdomys pumilio (assembly GCA_030674055.1). Taxonomy (NCBI): domain Eukaryota; kingdom Metazoa; phylum Chordata; class Mammalia; order Rodentia; family Muridae; genus Rhabdomys; species Rhabdomys pumilio. The sequence continues at coordinate 66,219,254 of JANHMN010000001.1, forward strand.
GTCCCTTGATACTCTCTGTATTCTTGAGGGTAAGAGTGTTCTTCCTTGTGATCATTATCTTGGATAGGTAATGGTGGTCTTCCTTGTGATCTTTATCTTGGAGGCTGGCCTCTCCCTCTTTCCTGACCTGACTTGTTCCCTGTTTAAGCACCAACCTTGCTATGTATGGCCCATAGCCCCTGTTCTAAATATGTGTGGAATGTGTATAAATGAATCTGAACTCAGAGCCTTGGAAGGAAATACAGTTGTCAATAGCTGTGAACACACACACACTTCTGTCCCTTAAGAGTATGAAATGCTTTTATTTTGCAGAATATTTTTTCTCAATTTGTTTTTGCCACTATGAGGAAGATAATGGCTATTGACTAGCCCTATTTTATGGGGGCAGGAACATGGTGGGGACATCCACCCTCCCAGCTGTCAGTTCTGAATGGGGTGTGTCTTCAGTCTGGGCAGGTTTCTTGCTGTTCACATCCTAGCCCTGCCCTTTTAGAATACTCACTTTAAAAGTGAATATTAGGTATGTATTATTTTTAATTACTGTCACTGATGTATGTAATTTGAAAATTAATGTTGCTGTAATTATATTGATATACTGAATAGTTATTCCCAGCTTTTTAGTCAGACAAATTAAGCTTGTCTTTATGAATTCATCTTCAGAGTCTCAAAGTGGTTAAGAAGCCAGGAGAACACAGAATTAAAGTCTTTGTTCTGTGGTTAATTTAGCATGAGTTAGCAAATGTAATTGATTTTTAAAATGTAGCATCAAGATTAGACTTCTCTTCTAGGGGACTTTTGGGCTCCGTATGCTTTTTGCCAGAAGTTTCTGATTTATAATAGACAACTCACTTGGGTCACATTCAAAACTAGTATTAAAGTGATTTGTATAGGTATGTTGACAACGAATTAAATACTTTAAATAGAAGATGTTTTCCTTGGGGACCACAGATGCCCTGATTTTTAAAGTGATAAAAGATCAATCTTGCTTACAGTTTTGTTTCCTGTACTTAACACCTGACCTGAAATTAAATAGGCTTTTTTTTTAATGAGTGAATTAATACGATAGCCCTATCTATCTATCTATCTATCTATCTATCTATCTATCTATCTATCTTTTTTGTCTCTAGTGTTGCTATGATCCATCATTTTCACTGTCCTTCATTGTACAGCATGGGCTCCTGTGCCACCTCAGCTCTTATCAGTTTCTCCGATGGCTTCGTCTCATCTCTTTGTGCTAAGACCTGTCATGTCTTATCATTGAATTAATTGCGTTAGTCTTGGAAGATCACATTTGAGACTTCACACACCTGACTCTATCAATCACCCATATCTCCAGTATAGTCTGAGGTGACCAAGTCCAATCAGGAGAGATGGAGAAGATAGACAGTAAGCTGGTGTATGCTAGAGAGGTGACAGTCTCACCAAGGGAGGGAGGACAAGGAGAAAGGAGAGGTAATAGTAGTCTATGTAAATTTATTCCCCTGGACTTACATTTCTGGCTCCCATTTCTGTGTTTGTGTTCCTCACATCAGGCTCTGTGGATTATTGCTCCTGGTCTTTCCTTTCTTTGCTTTCTTCTCCCCATCCTCTTTTATTTGTAGGCTGCGGTGCTACCTCCACAGGGATGGCTCTAGATGGACACCTCTAGCCTAGAGCACTCTCCCAGGCATCAGACCCACACAGTTGTTCTTGGGGCTCTCCATCCAGGTGTCCCAGAAGCGTTTTGTGTAGGGCCATTGAACCCCAAAGGACATGGCTCGTATTTACCTCTCTGTTTATGTGGTCCCTTTCTGCTCTGACAGTGCTGGGCTTCTCGGTCCTGGAGGACACTGTCTCTTCTTTCTCCTTTTAGCTCTTTCCAGGCTTTCCTCTGCTTGCAGTAGTTTTCTTTCCACCATTATTTTCTGTGTCCTCTTCAGCAGCCTAGACAGCACTTCTGAAACCAGGTCCCCTATTTCACTCCCTACCTTCAAGTCTGAGTTAAGCACTTTGTTTATCAACAGCATCCTAAGTTTTCTATCATGCATTTTAGATGTTTCTGACGCCATTATAATTCCTCGTTTGTCTTTTGATGGACTGGGAGATGAGTGAAGTGTGTCACTATTTCTTTTCTGGGCCCGACTCAGAATACCTTCTTGAATGTTTTCATCCATTTGAGTAAATTCAGGGTCTGTGCTAGAATAGTGTCTTTTGGAGCTGACTTCTTTTTCTTTCGATTTTTAATAACATAAGTTTTTATTTATTTTGTGTGTATGCCTATAAGTGTATATGTGTGGGCATGCAAATGCCATGTTGTAGTGCGGAAGTCAGAGAACAATTTGCTGAAGAGAGTTTTCTCCCTTCACCACGTAGGTCCCGAGGATAAAGCTCAGGTGGTCTCTTACCTCGGTGCCATCTTTCTGGCCTTATAGATGGCTTCCTGTGTATAGTCTGTGCTAGTCTATACATTTGCTAAGTCAGGATGTCTGAGATGCTGCATAACTAGCATCCCTTCCCAAGTGGGAAGCCCCATGCCCTGTGAAAGTCACTGCTTCTGCAGTCTTCTGTCTTGTAAGCACTCAGTGTGATCCCTTTTTCACACTTGTCTTTTAAATATATATATATATATATATATATATATATATATAATATTTTATATTAAATATTATATTATGCTATGTAATATATCATACAACACATGTAATATCTAAGGTATATTAATTATATACTATATCACATTATAGCATATATGAACATATCATACAAATATAAAGATATATAAAATATAAACATAAATAACATATTAATATATAAGCATAATTATATATTATATATGATATATATATTATATATTCTTTTCTTTTTTTTTTTTTTTTTTTTTTTTTTACTTATTTTTACATCTTGACCTCAGTTTTCTCTCCCTTTTTTCCTCCCAGTCTCCTCCAACTCACCCCTGAATGTTTGAACTTCTTCACCTCACTTGTCTGGCCCAAATATTGTCAGTAGAGTTTTAAGAGCTGGGTACAAAGGTGAAAAGTAAATCTCAGGTTCTAGCTTAAAACCAGCTGTGTTGGTGAGACCATCCTCATCCATGCTCATGAGGGGCTCTACTGGCATGGCACATCACCTCTGCCCGAACCTGTCACATAGCCCAGTGACCTTCATCCACGGTCACTTCTTTCTTCTGTTATATTGTTTGTGATGGTCGAAGAAAACATTATACATGAAAGTGTTTCCTGCCGGGTGGTGGTGGCACATGTCTTTAATCCCAGCACTTGGGAGGCAGAGGCAGGCAGATTTCTGAGTTCGAGGTCAGCCTGGTCTACCGAGTGAGTTCCAGGACAGCCAGGGCTACACAGAGAAACCCTGTCTCGAAAAACAAAAAAAAAAAAAAAAAAAGAAAGAAAGTGTTTCCTTACACGTAAACTTCTAGTGTCAGTCAGAACCCTTAACATGCAAGCAATCTTTCTCATGAAACTACTCAGCATCCCTATTTGTAAGTGGGGACCATCTCCATCCCAGGCTGCTTCCCATGGACTAGTATTTGCCCTGGCATACTTCTCTAGTGGCACTCACCAAGTTTTTATGTGTTTCTAATGAGTTTGTCCCTTCCCTGAACTTCTTGAGTATGAGAGTCACATTTCATTCATCTTTGTGTTTTGCCTTCTCACTTGCTGGACTCCCAGCTCATCCTTGTGCCTGGCATAAAAAATGAATCACCCTCACCAACCTCTTGACTCTGGATTTGCCTTGCTGTCTGCCTTCCTAGTCCGTCCGTGTGTTTAACCTTTCCTAGCTAGTTGTTACCTTCTCACATTATTAATCCCTTACTGTTCAGAGTTTGGTCTTTGGACCACATAGGCATCCTTGTGACCATGAGCTTCAGATGAGATGACTTTGCTTTTTCCGTTTCTGAATCAGGTGCTTGCAACAGGACTCAGTGGCCTGTACTCTTCGCTGCCCACGAAGCTGGAAGAGAAGGGTGAGGACTGGCACTGCCTCCTGAAGGACGACTGGCTCCTGCTGCCTGCCCTTGTGCAGTTCATGAACTCTCTGGAGTTTTGTAATGCAGTCATTCAGGTACTGAAGCCCAGAAGGCATCCTGGGCTAGAGTCTGATCAGAGCTCAAGCCCTGTGGGGGATTAGTGTGTATAAGCACCCTTCACTATTCTGATTTCTTCAAAATTAACTCTTTGCTAATTTTGAGAAGTGCTCATGGAATAGTGATGCCTTTCTTGAATCCCACTGAGTATCTTGAAATGAGCGAAAATGTTTGATAGGCTCCTGAAAAGTTCCAATTGAGAACAAATGAAAAGATTTTAGTTCTCTATAAAAAGTGTTATTCTGTTTTGATTATCCACTTACCCATCAAAAATAAGTTCAGTGGCTGGCTCATTAAATAGATATTTTTAGGCTGCTTAAGTATTCCAAATTATAACAATTTTACTTCAAGTTCTTCCTGGGAGCTTACAAAGGAAAACACTTTATTTTGCTTAATGGTGCACACTACATAAAGAATATTGTTATCCCAATTGAATTTGGAGGAAGTTAACAATCTTCTTAGCTACACAAATTAAATTTGCTTTGAAATTGGCTCACTTTAGGGGAAAAAGCAGCCACTGAACTCTTGTGTATCTGGCTTTTTGATTAGATTTTTTTACCTTCAAATTTCTTGTTACTGTTTTCAATAAAAATCCAATTTTATATATGTTTAAGACTATACTAAGTTTTCATCAAAAATTTCTATGTAGCATAAGTACTACCTTTATATTGGATTTATTAAGAAATCAGGTTTGTTTTATGGTGATTTTTAGGGTGAAAAATGTTACTTATAATCTGTTTATCTACCAAATAAAAAAACAGCTTCTGGAGGAAAGTGAAAGTAAATTACTTTAGATCCCATCTCATTTTTATTGCTAAGTCAAAGGAAGTTTTATTTGTATTTAAGATAAATGGATTACATTTTAAATTATTTTCCCTTTAATATTATAGTCTATCAACAGTTTCTGCAGAAATGTATGGAAATAAAAATGATGAAACTACTATTAGCCCCTCTTCAGATGTAAAGAGAAAGGTTGTCAGTAATTTAAACAGCTTGCCTTACTTCCCTAGAAATTGCTTTTTACTGTATGTTTGATTGAATCTTTTTTCTTCTCCTCTCTCTCTCTCTCTCTCTCTCTCTCTCTCTCTCTTATTAAAGCTGCTTCTTCGGGCATGGTGAAGAACAGGGAAATTATATATTTGTTTGAAATTAAGAGCAAACATTATTTTAAAATATTTAAATAATGTTTTAGGGCTAGGGAACCCCTGAAAATATGAAATACACTAGTAAAGGTTTGTCCATGTCACTTAGATTTTGAAAATCAATTTTGGGAAGTAACGCCACCAGCAATGCTTCCTGCTTAAACAACTGTCCACTTTTTACGAGAATATTTTACAGAGCCTTTCTTCCCTAAATATCAGAAATATCAGAAAATGCATCTTCCAAGTTCTCTGTTAGCAAAATAAGTGTATTTAATTATTCTTTTCTGTAGTTACACTCTTTTTAAAAAAGTAGTCACAGGTAGATATGGAGCCTAGAAGGAGTTAAGGGGCAAAAATTATACTTTATAATTTATTCATTTTTAACTTATAAATATTTATGCATACCCAGCCTATTCATTGTCTGTCTTTTTCAAGTCAACTTTAAAATTAACATCTTTTCTATAGTTGGAAGTATAATTTTAGCTGTTTATACTGTAATAGATATTTTTTTAAAAAATCACATCATTGTGTGGTCTGAAGTATTATTTAACAAGTGAAGCTTAGCCCAAATTTAGCGTTTCTTTTTTAATGTAAGATGAAGACAGAACTGTTTGGCTTTGAGGCACCATGGAGAGTGAACCCTGTCATCTGCTTCTGTCTCAGGTGGCTCACCCCTTGATCCGCACTCAGCTCGTCAGCTACATTTACAATGGATTTTTGGTACCAGTATTGGCTCCTGCCCTCCACAAGGTCAGTGATTGGCTAAGGTCATCTGTCTGTTCATAGAATGAGGGAAATGGAGGAAGTAAACGCAGCATAATTGAGTCAGCATTGGTCGCCTTATTTTTCTCTCGTCCCACCCAAAGTTCTTAGTAGTCTCAAACATGGGTCTTAAAAATATCCATGGTGTAAGTTAGATGGAGTCCACTTGGTGTAGTGATGTGTCAAGTTGGACAGTCTACAGGAGAGGTGAGGCATGGTCTTTGACTCTGGGATCAACTTCAGTTCCTGGCTGGGGCTGCTGTGAATGTTCTGTTAAGCTGTCCTGTGAGGTACATCTCTCATAGAGAGTGCATGGGCTGCTGTGAGCATGGGGAGGACAGAGGTAGCACCAGGGCCACAGCTTTACCTCCTCCTTATTAGAACATGATTTTCTATTATAACAATTTTGCGACAGTAGAAATTAAAGTGATGCCATGTTAAGGTCCCATCAAAGGTTGGCTGTCTCATTAGCAACACTCTGAATGCCTATGGCTCTCACTTTATAGTTAATAAATCAACTGATATCTTTTCCTTTGTGAGTTATTATGAGACACTCATGGACCCAGCATTCTAATTTTAAGGAGTCTTGTTCTCTGATTGGGAGAGAAGCAAGAATTAAATTATAATGTGGCTTGGACAAAATGCCCTTCTTTGTGTATGTTTAAATTACATTTTATGTGTTCTTGTTTTATAAAGTTAAAAAAAAAAAAACAACCCTGGATTCTAGCAGTGCTGAAGCGTTGCAGTATGTGCGGCTGGGTGTCTGGTTCAGGACATCCAGGCTCAGGGCAGCCAGGCTCAGTGGAGCTGTTGCTCAGGGCAGCCAGGCTCAGTGGAGCTGTTGCTCTCTCGCTGTTTAATAACCTTTTTGCTCAGTGGACACATTGTGTGAAACAAACTGTGCTTGGTCTGATATGGCATTTCCGCAAGTTTCTTTAGTGTTTTATAACACAAAGAGACCAACTCTGTGGAATTAGAGCTGTTTTGGGAAATGCGGGGCATATGATTAGACAACTCCTGCCTTCCGTGTTTCTACGCTGTCCTTCTGTTGGCCAGTATTCTGCTGTTCAGGGATGCAGTGTGTGTCTGACTTTGGAGGTCTCTAAATCTACATGGGCAAGAACTTTCCTTTTCAGTGGAATCCAGCAGAACTACTAAAAGTGTTTGCTGTGATTACAGACTCCTGAGTATAGTCTTTTTTCCTTGTTTAGTCCCTAGTTATCCCTCATTCACCTGCCAACACTAAGTAATGCTATTTATCACTATTGTATTCTCAACACTATTTTGTTATTATAATTAATTAATATACTTTAATGTTACAGATGTTTATATATTAATGGAGTATCAAGTGATGTTCTGATACACAAACAGATTAATGTAATGTTAAAGTCAAGTTAATCGTATTTATCTTCCCAAACATTTATCATTTCTTTATGGTGAAAACTCCCCTTGGAACTTTCTAATAGTGTAGCCCATCTAGTTATCTGTAGACACCCTACTGTGCGCCGGACCAGCAGAGCATCTTGCTGTGATCTCACTGTGGCTTAGCTCAGTGAGTTTTGTAACTGAGCGTGAGCTTGACTCTCAGAGTCGTTGTAAAGACCAGGCTACCTCACTTCCCCACAGCACTTAAGAATGGCTGAGGAACTGAGGCATGAGCCATGCATGTTCAACATCCAAATCCACAGAGCTAAGCACTTTTTGAGGCTAACACTCCTGTGTGTTTTGTTCTCTGGGATCTGTTTATTGCTGAGTGTTGACATCTCCTTAGATTTAAGAAGTATGGAAAACCAAAGTAACCAACAAACCAACCAACCTACCCACTAACCTACCAACCAACCTACCAACCAAACAAATAACAGCACACAATGGAATGTTTAGGAATGTGCCAGCAGAACACAGACAGCTGTCCCCTTTTCAGACAGTGCTTTATAAGAGTGATTTTAAACAGCACAGTATATACATCACCTGACTCCATTCTTAGTTATGTCCATAACTTAAAATTGGAGATTTTAAAGCCATGAAGTTAATACATGTTTATTTTTAAAAGTCCATATAGTATAGAATATAGGAGATGAAAAGTGAATGTTACTCTCTTCTCCAGATATTTCCATTTAGTGTCCAGAGAGACCAAAGACTGATTGTTTTCTAATTATTTTTCTTCCCATTCTCCACTTTTTAATATTTTTGTTCCTGTTTTAAACATTTATAATTGAAAGGATTAGAAAGGCAGGGACAACCTGCCCTTCAACTCTGGCTCTCTCGGTGGCAGCTGATAGGTGCCTGTGTAGAGCAGCAGATCAGGAACAGACACTCGGATCAGGTCAGAGCTGGATGTATCGTGAGAGGTTCCCAGTGGGAGCCCTTGAATCCTACTTCCTACATCTCCCCTTGGGTGCAGAAAGGGTTACTTCAAGTCTGGGCTCAGGCCTGCTATAGGAATTCCCATCCTGTTTTGCAAACTTCAGATCTGCTTCCCTGACAGACAGGCCTTAGTCAGTCTTCTAAATAAAAATCCCTTTCTTTGTGCACTCTCTCACCTAAATCATGCATAACTTTTTAGTTACCTGCCATCCATGTAGGCAGCTTATAAAGGTGAACTCATACTCTCTGCCTCATAAATAATACAAATAAATTCATACTTAAAATTTCTCCACATTACAATCAATATTTTCCAACAGCATTTCTTAACCAGAGATTAAGCATTGCAAAACCTCATAAAGGGACTGGAAATATGTCTCAATGAATGAAATGCTTTCCATATAAGGATGCAGATCTGAGTTAGATACCCAAAAATCCACATTGAAAAGCCAGGCTTGGTATCTTATATCTTGACTCCCCGTGCTGTGGGGACAAAGAAGGGCTATGGCAGGTGGAGACAGGTGGATCTTGGAAATTCTTTGTCCAGAGCTTCAGATTTAGTGACAAAGTCTACATCAGGGAGGAAAGGAAGAGAAGGAGGAAAGACATTTGACACTGACCCCTGGCTTATATGCATGGATGTACACAACTCCACCTACCCCTGTAAGTAACAAATCAGATGCATCACATCCCACGTGCATGCACACTCACATCCTTGTGAGCAGGAAAAATGGGCAGGGGTGTGTAAGCTGATGGTGGACCTCCCGACAGTTGCTCCTCACTGCTGCAGACGGGCAAGGGACCCTGTACGCAAAAGCCTGCTCTCGTGTTGTCTTCAGCCGACACTGAGGCATGGCCATTTATTCCTCGGGGCTAGTGCAAAGCTCATGAGGTTCTTTTTTTAAAAGCTGCATGACTTTCTCCCACAGTCATGTGTAAGCTAAACACAGAGGGAAAGCTCTGGGGTCGGGAGTAGACTTTGCTGAGCATGTATGAGGCCTTGGGTTCAATCTCTAGCATGAGAAAGAAAGGTTACTCGAAAGCCCTGAACACAATGATTTTATCCATTCATTTGGTATAGCATCCAAGCTTGCTGAGTGCATTTGGTGTCTAGTCCTACCTGAACTAGCTCAAAGTTCTTGATTTTAACCTACTTGTGTTAATATTTGTATGTTCTGTGGAGAAAATGTTAATATACCTTGTTTAGGGTGTTAACCCAGACCTTCTGAGGATTTTATATAAAACATGGGAGATAAATATATCATTCTTCTAAAAGTTTTAAATCCCCAAATACATTTAGCCTCCACAGTTTGGGATAAGAGATGGGGAGCTTACTTTGGACATTTTGGGAAAGGGTTCATTTTGTAAAAGTCATATTAAAAAGAATGTTATTGATAGATATAGTAAGCAAATAAATTCAGTTGTAGATACACATATAGGCATTCAAGGTGGTTGGTTCTTTTCAACTTTAGATTAAAGGGTATGTTGTCTGCTTCTCATGTGTCTATCTGGTTAATTTGTCCAAGCTAATATTTCAAAGCTGAATGCTCATTCGTTAGTTGCACTAACCTGCATTCGCAGAGAAGTAGAGGCGAAGGAAGGATTAAACAAACAGGGATTGTACTTCAGGGAGCAAGGCAGGAAGGCACTTGGGGATCAGGTTGACAAAAACCGTCACCCCTGGAACTAACATCACCTGTCACAGTGTCAGAGGGAGAGACATGGAGCTTTTATCTGGAAGTGACACATGTCTTTCTATTCATATGTCATCCTCTGAAGATAAGCAAGGCCTCAGGTCACATCCTCCCTCAGAGAGAAGTTCTGTTCTTCAGCTTTATCGGGAGAAATGTTTTGGATGTGAATATTTGCCCTCGTGACTGTCATTCATATGTCAGGGGCCCAGTAGAAACAGGTGGGCCTCAAATTATGCTATGAGGGAATCTGAGGAGCTAAAGAAGTTTTGAGAGGGTGACATTTTAGTGCTTTAGTGTTGTATCAGAAACCATCCTTAGAATTGGACTCAAGTGGCCATTGGTTATTAGTGTGAGTCACCACCTACACAGTGGGGCAGTCTGGCTCTACAGCCTGGGCCTCAACTGAGATCATTACTGTGACCAGGGTCTGAGCATTTTGGGGCTGGCTGGACATTTCTCTTCCCTGTGCCTCTTCCTTTCCAAACAAGTTTAGCTGGGGTTTCTCCCAGCATGGCAGCCTCAGCTATTTGGGTTTCTGTACTAGTCAAGGTCTCAGGACTCCAGAGCCTGGAGATTCTGAAGCCTCTAAGAGTGCATGGTAGAAGTGGCCAGTGTCTTAAGGACCTGGGACAGAGTCACTCCTGTTTAGTCTTATTGTTCACACATCACAGAGCTGGATACAGAGCCTGTCTCTTGATTCAAGAGCATAAGGGAATCTGTGACAAGTTTACTGTGACCATAACACTGAGGGGTGTGTGTGTGTGTGTGTGTGTGTGTGTGTGTGTGTGTAAGAGTCGGGGGCAAGGGGGCTGTGTAGAAAGTGCCAGCTGATAGGAGCTGTGAACTTCAGCCTGAGGCAACTCCTAGAAATAAAGTTGGGATAAATTTGGAAACTTCACCCATTCCCATCTACCAGACTCCTGGTAGAATCTTATTGCCTAAACCATGTGGTAACTGAACATTCCAGAGAACAGAGGACATAGTGGCCCACACAGACCCACAGGGCTAAAGAAAGAGATCTGAAAGTAAATACAGATTCTGGTGAGTCTCCAGCACTCATAGCTCCCAGTGTCAGCATCTGAGAGCCTTCCTCAGGAGGCAGCTGGCACCTGTCAAGTGTGTTTGTACTCTTTGCTCAAGTAGATTTCGACTTCAAATTTTCTAGAAAAGCACTGAAAGCTCATCTTTTGTATCTTCTACTCAGAGATCCTCTTCTGGAACCTACATCAGAGTTAGAACTTATTGTGACCGTGGAAATACCAACAACATACTAGATGTCAACATATAGGAAAAGGACATGTAAAGCACTGGTGACAGTCACCAAATACAGTGTGTGATTCCGTGGTTTGGGCAGAGGCGAAGCATGCAGCAGAAAACACTGGGCAGTAAGTCAGAATACCTGTACTCTGGTCCTGGCTCTTTCTGCTGTGTGACCATGTACCAAGCCTGTAACCTCTGCGTCTCTGTCTCCTGCTACAGAATAGCAATACCTTTCTCTGCCCCTGTACAATCTGAAGATAGAAGATAGCATTTGCACATTTTGAGATGGACACAGATAATGTGTCATGGTTATTCTGGGAGAAGCCCTGCCATCTCAATGTGCAGTAGAAGGATAATACTGCTTGTTGAGAAGCAGTTGGGGAGCATGTTCAGATGCGATGCACTCTGACAGAGGAAGTGAGGGGGCTGCAAAACCCTCTCATCTCTATGGAGTTTGTAATCTGGGACCTGGGAGGTGACAGGTTAACCACAGACTTAGAGCAGGAGGGGATTAAATAAATAGTGTGACACAGAGAGAAGCAGGGCCGGGTGTAGGAAGAAGACACAAGGTCAGTAGTTAAGAAAAGAAGCTGTATAGCCATGGTTTTTGCAGCCTATTCTAATAAGCATTCAACCTCTCCTCTTACCCACCACTCACCAGAGGCAGTGGAAAAGTTATTAGGATGAGGGGGAAGTGGACCTGTTCAGTAGTAGTTCTTTGAGGGCAAGCTTAATCTTCTTTGTCAGTAGTTCAGTCCCGTAGCAAATACCAAATACAAATTAGCAGCTATAGTCCAATCTCCTCAGCAAGCAGACACCACACACAAACCGGCATCTGTAGTTCCAGTCCTCAAGAAACCTCAAGGTTCGCCAACCAGCCCAAACAAGTGAAGTTGCCCAACTGGTTATCACCAGCCTGGAATTTCTGCCCAAGTGTAGTATTGGGGGTCCTGTGTTAGCAGGAGTAGCTAGGCAGTGTGCCTTAGAAGACAAAGCTGACTTGATGCTTGTCCTGGGCTCCAACAGGGTTAGAAAAGGGGGTTGTAGGGAGTGTGGGTGGGAAAGGATTGTCCAAGTAACGCCCTGGCTCTCTTGCAGGATTTCTAGAAGTGACTTAGGATACTTTTTGTTTGGGAGGTTGCTATGGTTGGTCCTTCACAGGCTTTTAGGAAATAGGGAAAGAAACTTGTGACTGACTCTGTTCAAGGGAGCGGTAGACCTTGAGGGGTATGTGCTATGGTAGGCAGTGATGGCAAGGGAATCTGTCCCATGTGTCCTTTCTGCATGCAGCTCATAGGCATTAACCATGGAAAATCTGACCTCAAAACCTGTACCTTTGGTTTCGCCAAGGAGCAGCCAGCTATATTCCATTTCCTGTAAGTGTGCTTCAAAACCAGAAATAAGATCTACTAGAGGAAAAAAAAAGATTTTCCACCATCTTCTGTGTGCTGTAACTGTGCTTGAACAATGGACATGAGTAGAATTAATTTCAGACATTCCTTAAGGGCTGGCTTCCTATAAGCCACTGTGGAGCCCATTTGTTTTACAATCTTGCCTTCCAAACACACGCATACATATTCATGATCTGCATCCTACAAGCTCAATAATTCATGGCTTATTGACTTGAGCTGATGGATGGCAGTTTGGGATGATTGAAAAGAAAAGACGGAAATTTCCAGAGGCTGGGCACAGCCACAAGGGAGTTGCCCACCTCACCATATATTATGTGCTTTGTAAGTGGGGTGGGATAAGGACCTTAGTACAGTCCAGTTTGACTCTCCTGGCTCAGCATACTCTCGACCTTTATACCAAATAGAAGTTGTGACTGAAGACTCTTCATACAATTAAATAACATCTTCAAATTACCATTCTTATGAAATAAGAATGGGCTGTGGTTGGGTGCTGAGCTTTCAGGAGGATCAGCCCCCTGTGTCTAAGGAGTGAGCAGAGCGGCTGAACCTCAGCCCCACTCCCCTTCCTGTGTTTTCTAGTCTAGAAGATAGAAGAGGGCTAAGGGTGGAAGAGGGTAGGCAGGCTGCCTGCTTGCCCTTCTGGAGCACTTGATTCTGTATTTCTGGATGTAGAGCATGCCTGTGCTCTGTGTCCTGCTGTCATCTCTGACACTTCTTGATGGAAGGCACTTTGACATTTTGTGTCTGGTTTCCAATGACATTGAGGAGTTTCACTGAAAAAAAAAAGCCTTCAGTGCAGAGTTGAAAGAGAGGGGTCCAAGCATGGAGTCGGAAGCAGCTCTGCTCACCACTGCACCACCAGTGACTCAAAGCATCACATTAGTGTAGTGTGTTGGCTGTGGACGCCTGGGATTTTTCTTTTAAACTTAGTGGTTCTCTGCCTTGCATTTTGTGCCTTCCCTTGAAGATTTTCTAACTGGTTACCCAATGAGACTCTGGCTCTGCAGTGAGCCACACTGAAAGTTTTAGCGTGGTGGTTTTGCTGCTTTTTTACATTTATAGTTTAACTTATGCACTTCAGTGGTTTGCTTTATAAAATCCATTGTCTATCTTAATGACCATGGCCTTTAATTACTAAAGTGTCCTGAATATTGTCTTATTTCTGCTAGTCACTTCCTTATTTTCCTATAATGATGTTGAGATCTAATTTTTTTTATTCTCCCCACCCCCTTTTTACTCGAGTGAAGACTCTGCCCTGAGAGTGAACTTGCTGCTCACAGTGGCCTCTAGAGTGGTGTGAGGCAAAGGCAGCCCTAGAAGCAACCCAAGGAAACAAACTCATTCTTTGAAGAAGTTACTACTATTTTCTCAGAGCTAGCATCTGTGCTAGCTCTGGCTAACTCCAGAACAGGCAGGTGTCTCCTGTATCATCATCTGGAAGTTGGGGAAACTGTAAGCTGTGGGTACCTGAGTATGTCGTGGCAGCTTGCAGTATCTGTGGCCATGGCCCAGTTAGGTTGTATCATGTCCATGTGCTGTGCTAGGGCTGAGACTAAGGGGCCGTAGGTAAGGAGGCTGGCTCAGCTGCTGCCTTGGTTTCTTTTCCTGTTACTGTGATAAAATACTATGACACAAACAGCTTGAGGAAGGAAGGACTCATTTGGGCTTACACTTACAGGGTGTTGGACATCACCATGTGGAAGTCACAGCAAGACCTTGAAGAAACTAGCCACATTGCATCCACAGTCAGAAAAGCAGGGAGATGAACACTTGTTAGTGCTCAGCTTACTTGCTCATTTTATACAGTACAGAATCCCTTGCCCAAAGAATGGTCCCTGCTCTAAACTAATGTGGCTCTTCCTGCATTAACATATTCAGGATAATCCCTCACAAGCACACCCAGGCCTATCTTCCTAGTGATTCTAGGTTCTGCCAAGTTGACAATTAACAGTACCATCACAGTGGCAGTGTGAGGGGAGGCCTCCAAATGGTTGCTCAGACTTAAACAGTCTGTGAAAGTGGACGGGTCAGTTGTAAAGATTACCAAGGCTGGTCGGTGATTGCAGGTGAATAAGATAATTAAAGGGCCCTGAGGAACTCATAGTCAGAAAGGTAGCCACAGATAGACCAAATAATGACTCTGTCCAGCTATCTGAATAGACCTAGAAGCTGACTGCCAAATAGAGGAGGCTTTGTCTTGGAAATACCTGATTTACTAATTGAAAACTATGAATATGCATTACCTAATGCATTCATTTAGGACATTATATCCAGGTAATAGAGTTTGTGGAAGTGATGTAGATTCATGTAAAAGTGTACCTCAAAATGGGTTTTGGGATTAGTGAGACTTTGGTTTGCAATCTGGTCCCTGGCTGCTTTCATCAGCTCCGTGATTGTGGCAGTGTTTTTATCCATGTGTTTGTACAAAAATAATACATGCCTCCTTGTAATTTTGTGAAGAATAAATAGATATGATATTTGAAGTAATTATTATTGTCACTGGTAGTTAGCACTAAGTACATACCGCCTGTTATTATTCATGAAGGTAACCAACCAACCCTCTAAAATAAGACATTGTCACATGATGTGGTATTACCTCCCCATTTCAGCCAGTATGATAGTTTGAGTTTAGACAGTATATACTTCATATTTCTTACAATACTTTTAGTTCGTGGAACTCTTCCCTTGACTCTTGTGAGATATGGTATCAATTCAGCTGTCCTAGATTTGCGGTTCTGTTTATTCTGATTCTCAATAAAAGATGTTCTCAGACAAAAACAGTTATATTGGGTGTCTTGAGTGAAAACTCTTACTCTTTGGGGGTTCTGATTTGACAGAGAGGAGAAGCCTGAGAGTGTGAACTCCAGCCACCAGCTAGGCTTTCCAAGGGCCACACTTGGGAGAGCACCGAATCACCTAGATGTGACTTTGGACTGCCTGAGGGTGGTTGTCTTGATTGTGTGAATTGAAGTGTGTAGGGGCACTCATTGGCAGCAGTATTCCCTGGCTGGGATCCTGCACTGTGGAGGAATGGAGCTGAGCATCAGGCATCCATTGCTCTCTGCCTTCTGATTGTGGGTATGACATGAGCAGCTGCTTTAAGCTCCTGCTGCCTTGACTTCCTTGGCGTGATACACTGTACTTTGGCTGCGAGCCAGAACAAGCCCTTCCTCCCCCAAAGCTGCTTTTGTTGGTATCTTACTACGGTGATGAGACAGTCACCGAGACATCGGGCTTCAGTCTTTTTGTGGAATCTCTGGGGTTTTTGACTCAGCGACAGATCCAGTGTCCTCATTTCTAACCCTACTCTGCATACATCACGCCCCACGATTATGGAGAACATCAAACAATAAGGTGACAGTGATTTCAGAAAGGTCAATGTGCTCTGCTTCATGTGAGGACACAGTAGTAGTAGCAGTACAACAACAACAACAACAACAACAACAGCAACTACCGCTACTGCTACTACTACTACTACTTGAAGGTGTGTAGTAAAAGGGGATGTTGGCTCCGGAAAGGTGTTTCTTCTCCAATGTGTGCATCGTGTTGGACTGAGAAAGGCCCTTCCCATTGTTGAGGATGGTGGCAAGTTCCAGTACTTCCTGTGTAATGTCAACTCTGCTCTGCCGTGTGGTGCTGCTTAGGTCTGTGGGCAGTGTTATCAGTACCAGGGACATTCCTGTCAGATGTAAATGGCATCGTCCAAGGATGACAGTGGTGGTACTCATTGATGTTACGTGTATCACAGAATTCAATAGGGTTTCAACCTTCCCACCACAGACCTGTTCCCAGCACACTGCTGTGGTGCTGCAGGGAGGGGAATGTGTGTTTCTCTTAATGTGACTTCATAATAAAGGGCGCTGGCAGACTTCAGTTGTCCCGATCCCTGCTCTTTTCCACGTCTGAGTTTCCAGGTGATTGTGTGCAAAGATGATGCACACAGATGTCCAGACCCACATCCACACACAGGCTTCCCTTTAGCAATATATAGAAAAACTTAACAGTCCGTTCTGTATCCTCCATTAACACTAGTGAGCCAACGGTGAAACATATAGAAATGATTAATGTTTATTGGGGAAGCCTCTGGGAATATGGAAATGATGGTAATAGGAGCCATTGGAACATTGGCTTCTTTCCCAAAGAAGAAAATCTTGTAATTAATAGCTAAGGTCTTGTTGCTGAGTTTCCAGACTAGTTAAGTATCATTTTGTTGAGTATGTTTTAGTCACAGCAGCTCCATCTAAGGCCCATGGCACATCCTCAGCTGACATTAGGTATATCATTCAGGCACTGGAAACACAAAGCTTTTCACTCATCTTTCATGTTTACCAAGTGATGGTTAACTAATTCAATTATTGTCATTTATGACCATAGGATCAATTGTGTCAGCTTGAACCAACATTATAGTATCTTAGAGGCATCCTGGTCCCTACAATGCTTTATCTAACGATGAGCTTAACACAAGTAAATAAAACTGTCCAAAATAAATAGAATTAAGATAGAGAGTAAAGAGGCAGGCAAATTTGTTTATACAGGTGATTGGAATTCAGTGTGAGATGATAATTCTTTAATTGTGCAAATCTAAAAGGAAGCCAGGTTTAAGACAGGCATTTCTTTAACAATGTAAGGGAAGATACAAATTTTATAGAGAGAAGGAAAAAGATTATTTACAGTATTACTGAAGAAGCAGTGATGGCTGAAGAATCGTGTTTGGAACATGTTCTCCATGTGTAGAGATGAATTTGTTTAAGGTGAACTTTACTGTGCTGGGTTTGAAGTGACTATAAAATACCAAGTTAAAGGCAATTGGCAGCATGCCGTTGCCATGGTTGTTTGTCAAGATATAGGCTATCTGAATAAATCCTGTGATATTTACATTATGTCAAGTGCTTTAATATATCCGTAGATTATATAAATCGTAGATCTCTCATCCTCAAACCCTGAGTACTCTGAAACTACAGGCTGCATTTTGGATGAGTGACTCTTAACTGTCCAGATGTTTTCTGTGTGTAAGAATTCAGGAGGCTAGAACTCTGGAGGCCAGTAGGTTTCCATTTCCTAGAGGAACAGTGTGGCACAACTCCTGTTTATCTCTTGTCTTGTCTTCATCATCTGGCTATGTGGTTGCCCAGTGCTTGGTGCCTAGGTATTCAGGGAGTATTTTGTAGTAAAAGAATTAATAAGATCTCAGTTTTTAAACTATTACAGAGTCCTCATCAAGTTGTTGAGGTAGGAGGATTGCAAGTTCAAGGCTTGCCTGGGTCACAGAGTGAGTTTGAAGACAGCTTGGACAAGATAGTGAAGCCCTGTCACAAGGCAATAAGTGTGCTGGGGCTGGAACTGTGACAGAGCTTGCTGAGCATGTGTGGTACCCAGCTTCCATTCTCGGCACTACAAAACAAAGAAACAACGTGTGTGGATTTCATGACTTGCCCTCTGTGCTTAAAGTCTTATCAGATCTGATGAATGAAATTGAACAATAAATTAGAAATAGAAATGTAGCATGTTATGAACACTTGCAGAATTTAGTAGTGGATGTAATTCTATAGATTGTGTATTCCTTATTTCCCAATCAAAGGTATTGAAGACCTGATAAGTAAGTTTACACAGATGCTACTGACCAATCTGAACCAGACTCAACTTCCCAGTGCTGTTTGTCTCCTTGTATTAGCTTTTTATTTTATATTATGTTATATTATATTATATTATATTATATTATATTTTCTTAAGTAGTGAGTCCTTCCATGACATAAGTTTAACTTCTGAGTTTCCAAAGAATAATTTAGAGAAAACCTTCCTTTTGCTAAGCACAAGATAGATTTCTTTGGAGAACAGATCCCTTTCTTATCCTGGCTCTGGCACAATGCAAGGAGTTGCCTGTGTGCACCAATATAATTTTTAAAAGTTTCTCTAAAAGGAGGGTTTTGTGCCACCTAGTGGATTGAAGAAGAGGATCTTGGGGTGAAGGTGTTGGTGGCCCTCCCCTAAAGAGAAGAAAGGGAAATGTTTTAGTTCACGAATCTTCACCCTCTCCTTTATTTGTGTCCTGGAAGTGTCATCCATAGCCAAGGATGCCTGTTGGGTCACTTTGTGCCCCACTGTGCTGAATAAGCCCCAGCACTGCCCATGCTGTGTGGTAGGGAAGAGGTGAGGCCAGAGGAACTGCAGAAGCCCTGTTTGCCCTGCCACTCTCTGGATGTTTTCAGTCATTGATTCAACACTTCTATAATGGGCCTTCTCAGCATTGGTGGGAATGAATTAAGTCTTGTTCTTCCCAGGAGTTCCCCTATGGCTCTTTTGGACAATTGTTCAGGGTTGTACAGCACTCTAGTTTTTGGAAGCTTCTAAATTGTACCTTTTGTTGTCCTTCAAGCGAGATCCTTGTCCTTCACAAGCTTTGGGGAAGCTTTGTTTTGAGCGGCAGGAGGTAGAAGGCAGTATCCATCTGCAGGACAACTTTAGGACTGGGGCCAGCACAGGGCCAGGCTTCTCAGCACTGACTTCCCTGTGATTGCAGGACAGCTTTAGGACTGGGGCCAGCACAGGGCCAGGCTTCTCAGCACCGACTTTCCCTGTGATTGTAGGAGACATTCAGCTTCTTGCACTAGATTTTTTTCCTTGAAAAGAATGCTTGGTCATCTTTACAGTAAGAGTTACAGCTCAGCAAAACCAGACTTCTAAAGCTCTTCATTTACCCACCAGTAGAAGTATCTTTATTGGTATGGCCATATCTGGGAGGTGTTAAGGACTTGAAGGTCAGACAGACCATGTGGCCATGTTATCCTGACATCTTCTCAAGAAATAAAAAGAACATGGAACATTGACTTGAATCTGCTCTCTTTCATTTCTTGTGTATTTTGGGGCAATTTTTTGAGTCTCAGTTTTCCTATTAATTATCTTAAAGGACCAAGGAGAATTATCCCCAACAATGTGTGTCAAGTACCTAACACATTGTTGACAAAGAGCTAGGACTCTGTGAACAGTAGTCATTTGGGGAGCTATCACAAATCATATATAATTAATGAAGATTATAATTAACAACAACATTCCTTTCTTCTTTTAGAAATAGCAGCTTCATGGCCTGTGTGTAGTTGTTGTCTAGTGGGGATGACGAAGAAGTGTGATAGAGGCCCATCAGGAAGGTGTTCTCAGAATGTCCTCCCCACATAGTGAGCATTTGACCCTCCACAGTCCCATCACACGTCAGCCCCTCACATGCAGTTAGTTGAATTAGTCACTCTCAGCACTGTGACAGAATGCTTGAGAAAACAACCCACGTGGGGAAGGCTTTATGTTGTCTTCACAGTTTTAGTCCATGGTCACACGGCTCCATTGATTTTTGGCCGTTGGTGAGGTAGAACATCTTGGTGGAAAGCATATGGCTAACAGAGATGTGAGAAAAGCGTGTAGATAGCAGGCGAGATTCGAGAATAAGATATACCCTCAGGGTCTGGAGAGATGTCTCAGTGGTTCAGAGTATTTCAACGGAGGTCCAGTTCCCAGTATTCACATGGCAGCCCACAAGAATCTATAACTCCAGTTCTCAAGCATCTGTTGTCCCCTTCTGGCCTCCCTGGGCACCAGGCGTGCACATGGTGAACATAAATGTGAAGACAAGCCAGCCATAGACAAAAGTAAATAAATAATTTTGAAAGGTGTGCCTTTGGTGCCTCTGGTGACCTACTTCCTACCTCCAGTGACCTATGTCCTCCATCCAGCCCTGTTCCCAATAGTCCATTCTCCTACGAACATCTCAGTGGACTAACTCATTCGGGAGTTTCATTGGTGAAGTTAGGTGCCCACATGATCCTGCTACCCCTCAAAAATACCATCAGCTAGGATATCAACACATAGAGCCTTCAGGGGACATTTTATATTAAACTACATTGTTCCCTAGGAGAATTAATTTTACTGTTCACTCAGTTTGTACGCATTCTGCTGCTAATTCAGAGATATAGAATATAGATTTCTATTTAAACAATGAGAAAATATGACTTTTAGTGTTTATATTGACATGTTATACCTGGTGCCATGGGGTGGTAGGAGGCATTTAGCATCCATGAACGTTATGGCTGAGAAGCCAGCATGATGTGCTAAGGGCGGTGAGGGCCCCAGTACAACTCCCATCAGTTTTGGGTTCTGCATAGATTCCCTGTTGGGATTGTCTGGGTGCTGTCGTGAGTTTGTCTTGCTGCTGTCATTTGCCATGATTGGGGGGTATGTGCTCAGCCCGTCAGTAAGAAGTATGTGCATAAATGTAGCCAAAAGCAACCTGAAATAAAGTTCTAGGAAAGTCCGTATAATCTGAGTTCTGAGTTTTCCTTACATGTGTTCTGAGAAAATGGGAACTAGGAAATGATCAATCAGGCAGGTGGATTACCAAATAGTATCTTCATTACTTATAAAACTCACGCTGGAGAATAGGGCTTCTTCTAGATGATATTTCCTAATGTTGGAGCCCAGAATTAGATAAGCCATAGAAGCCGTGGTAGGAGGAGCACAGAAGAGTGTGTGCTTCCTGCCAGAAGACTGACTTCCAGAGAACAGACAGGAAGGGGCAGACTCGGCCTCTTATCATTTCCTGGGGAGAACAACTGGAAGGGGCAGCCAGAAGCACTCTGCAGATCATGAGTGTTAGACAAACACTGGGCCTTCACTCCCCTCTGCCCTGTCTTCAAAAGTTTCATCTTCATCGATCTAACAAGTTTATAAGTAGCAACTGACATTTTTTCAAAAATGGCTATTACTTGTCTGCCCATTCCAAAGAACGTGCCCTGTTACCCACAGAAGACAATTTGGACTCCTTTGCCTGGCTTTGCAGACTTCATCTAACCTGGCCCCATCCAGCCTGTCACCCTCAGCAGTCTGTTCTTGTCCCCATAGTCCTGCTGGGCTGTCCCTTTTATTTCCTGCCTGTCCACCCAGAGTGTGTTTATTTAAGTCCCAGAACAAGCTCCACACCGAGACAAGCTCTGCACTTGAGCACACATTGATTTCTCTCATCTCTAACCCACCTCTGAGCAGTCGTGTGCGGTCAAGGGCCCAGGCTCAGCACTTTTGTCATTGTATGGGCTTTGTCAGCCAGTGCGTGAGGACCTGCAGACATGTTGGTTTTTCTGTGTATCTTTAGCCGCTTGTGTGTATGCGGTTCATGCAATCAATTCACAACTGGTCGAGTTAAGTATACCAGATGAGCAGTGGGCATCCTTCCCACTGCACTGGCTGTGTTTCTTATGCTAGGAAGTAAGACACTTGAGACCCAGAACCACATTAGCTCTGAGTTAAGCCACCGACACTGAGTCAGAGAATGTCAGGATTTTAGAACCAAGGTGACAGCCCTCTAGGTCAACATCAGTGTCTTACAGCTGAGAACGGTTTCGAGAGGAACAAGGGTTCTTTCTGGTTGTAGGTCATCTGTTAGATATATGGCCTTAGATTAGCCATCGAAAGGTTAGTTGGCAGGTATGTTTGCATTAAATGGTCCAGTGAGCCTTTCAAGGTATATTTCTGTTATCTTACAGAGCCTTACAGCTTACAGTTTTGTCCAGTTCTATGGCAGAATGCACTTCATGGATGCTTCTGCCACACCTCACTGCCACCCCTCTTGTATTGTATTGAATCCTCCACTGTGGAGGATTCAAGGGTGTGTGAGCTTGTGCTATACCTGTAGCTACTGAGACAACAAAAAGTATCTCGGCTTGCCTGTGGCCCCAGATACTAAGCATTAAAATGCAAGTGTCTTCTCACTGCAGGCCATTTTATACTACCCTAGGATGCTCTCAGCTACCTTAAATCGTTACCCATAGTCTCTGAGAGAATCTAGGCTAAGAAAGCAAGCTCATTTGTATTCTTTGATCAAGGGCAGTTACCACAGTACTTAGTCACCAGGGGAAGCCATTACAGACTAGGTTCCTCAGAAGGACAGCAGCTTGGATGGGTCTAGGAGAGGAACAGCTCTTTGCCAGGATGAATCAACACCGGGAGCTGGGATAGGATGAAGGAGGAGGGCTGGCTAGCCAGCTCCTAGCACCCACATGCTGGGAGAAGGCATCTTCACTTGTGTGGTGTGGTGTGGTGTGGTGTGGTGTGGTGTGGTGTGGTGTGGTGTGGTGTGGTGTGGTGTGGTGTGCAGTGCAGTATAGTGTTGTGTAACAAGTGTGGTGTTGTGGAGTGTGGTGTTGTGCTGTGTAATATAGTATTGTGTTGTGAAGTATGACATTGTGTATTTTAATGTCCTCAGTGATCATGTTTATTTTCTATAGGGAAATTCCAGTCATAACTAAAACGCTATTTTGGTGATTTGTGTTACTTTCTTTACATTAAATTTAAAGCATTTTTAGAACTCTCATTAAAAAATTAAATGTTAGTGTTGATTTTTATTTGCTAGCAGAAAAGTCAGTAGAGAAGGTGACACAGACACAAGTGTTTTAAACAGAGTCACCCTGTTAATGAGTTATCAAGTCAGCTTGATAGGTCATGGTTAGCATTTAAAATAGAAGCAAGGAATAAATATCAGGATGCACGCTGTGCTTAGCCCCGGCGAGCGCCGTGTGCTGTTGCATGTGCATTTTCGGATGAGTCAGGGTGTAATCAATCTTGCAGGGACTGCTGTCGTGCGTCTGAGGAGTATTTGGAGGTGGGGTCATGGCAGTCATTCGGCTTCTGCTTTATTATAAACTGTCGGTGTTGGCTGCCCTTCTCTTATTATGAAACGCTCATTTTATTAATTATCTCAGCACATTTATTTTGAGTACCCAGTATATGCCAGGTGCTGTCCTAAACGCTGGGGAGGCCATCTCTGTTAACATTTACAATGCAAATCACCTTAGTTTCAGAGCAACCCCTGTGTTGGTTTGCACGGGTCAAGCTGTAGATCATAGAAATCTCCCTTCACAGATCCTCTCCCACTCCTCACATGGCTTCCATTTTTGATTTCCTGATCAGGACATGGGTAGCCACAGCGAGATGCAAAGGAAACAGGGTTTTAAACTACAAAGTCAGAGTTTCTTCCAAAGGAGGGAGAATGAACTCAGGGAAAAAAACATTTCCTAGTGTCTCCCATAAACTCAGAGCTTCTTAGATATTAATGAACTGTGTTTCTCTTGATGGGAAGCTGCAAGTATCTGTGGTTTTAACTCCAAGAAAGACCCAGGCACTGCAGAGCCACAGTGTAGACTTGGACAGGTTGTCCACTGCAGTCTATGGCACTGCAGGGAGAGATGAGCTCACATTTTGCTTGCCACACTTTATGCTTCATCGAGGAGCCATCTCCACAGAAAGCAGAGGCAAATCTTTAAGGGATAAAAAGCACCCTGTGCTCTGGCCAGACCCTCAGCTAAACAAACCATGGGCTGGGGAGAGCTACCTCTATCCAAGGAGACCCTTTCATTAATTGCTGAAATGCCCTGTGATTGCAGCTGTTGGCTCAGAGGTGGGTGTGTCAGGAAGCCTACAGGTGGCATAAAGCAATTTCCCCTAGATGTGCCTGATTCTGTCCCTTCAGCTCCAGGACTTGCCTGACCTTACTGTTTTTAGAATCACAGAAGTTAGGTGACCAAGTGCATCTACTGTCTCCCCACACAGACGAGCACAGAGTTCCGTTTTAGAGTCTGAGGCAGGTAATGCCATTCTATCTGCTGGGCTGTCTCCCATTGTAGGAGAAGAAATTAAACTTCCAGTGACTTCTGATTTGAAGTGGGAAATTAGATTTCTCTCTTTAATCCCAACAAGGGCACAGAGGACTTCACTCTCCCTCACCCAGAAGACACAAAACAAAACTCACACAAAACCCCGCCTTATCAATGGAAGCCAGGTGGTGTTCACCTCGGAAACAAGTGCAGACACAAGAGGGAGAGATCTGCTCTCAAGTTTGGTGTGAATCCTTTAGTCTTCCCCTTGCACCATCCTAAGAGAACATTCAAGATTGATCAGCAGAAAATTCCCTGTGAGTTTATCTTCAGGCGAGTTGCAAGAAAACGGAGGGTGAGGAGCCCAGAGGAGGGGGTTGGCCTGCTTCTTACTGTCTTGCCATGGCTGTCTCTTGCCCCATGCTGGCTTCCTGTCTTAAAGGCTGCCCCTTGCTTCTGTTTGGCTTGCATCCTGATGAGATGCTCTGCTGTGACTCTCCAGTGCCAGGTGATGAACAGGTTTGTGGATAGCGGAGGAAAATAACCACAATGACTGGAATTATTGAATTTGTTCTGGCAGACACCTGTGTGGTTTCTGTTTCTCCATTGTGAGGAGATTTCTTTGTCATTCATGGAAAATAAGCCAGGAGTGAAATTTGTCTTTTGTTATCAGAGCTTGTTTTTGTGCCTGGGAAAATTGGTCTAAATATAAAATTCCACCTCAAAATGATACACTTAGCCCAGCAGGCAGATAGAGTCTGGGGGGAAAGCACAGGCATAAGATGCAATTCTGCCGTCCTGTCCTCTGCTGCCTGAGACTTTAGCCCAGATATTTCCCTTCCACTCGTGAGTTGGGAATTAGCTTTACCAGAATTGAATAGGGATGTTGTGTTAATCTGGAAGAGAAATGGAGGGAAGGCCCAAGGAAGCATTTCTTTCCCCAGTGGGTCACTCTTCTGATTTGTTCTCATTCAAGAGCATGGCCTGAGTTAGGCTCTGTGTTGTCAGTGAAGTACTGTTCACTATACATGGATTTCTGTTACTCAGATAATCAGATGAACCTAACTACCTACCATACCAATGAGGCATCCCCAACACAGGCCGGGGACACCAAGTTTTCTTTTTCTTTTTTCTTTTATGACAGATCTCCCCATATCTATCTCAGCCTATTTATTGAGTATGTCTGAGCACTTGACAGTGCACCATGTTCTTTGAGATGTCAGATGTAGGTCAGATGTACGTGTTTCTGCAGAAAATTGGCAGTCATAGAAGAAGGATAATATATGAAGAAAACTGGAAATGACACTGATTTGGCCAGAAAAATGGGAGTGGAGGAGACTGGCATAAGAGGAAAGTTGCATTTGGACCACACTTATCCACCATAGTGTTGACTCTGTGGTCCAGCCTCAGATTACCTTTCTTCTCTAATCTTGTTCTTGGAGGAACTGCCTTTCTAGGAGGGACTTTTTTTTTCTATCTGGGTTGCTAGAGTCAGTTCTCAAAGATTGTATGGATGCCATGAACTGAAATAATATGCTCAGCGGATTCCTTAAATATACAGGGAACATTCAGCAACTGAGAGACAGTGATGCTCTTATCATCTCTCATGTTGCAGATAGTAAATTTGAGTCCAAGATCAAGAGTATTTCTCAATTAGTAAACAAAGGGATGGAGGAAGTTGTTTGTGGAACTGTCCTCCCATCTTTGCTTGTGAGTTACTCTCACCGCAGTCTCCTCACCAACTCTGGCTCAGAGTCAGCCTGTGAGGTTCACTCTTACATACTACTTGGAGTATACCCTCCGTTCCTTCCTCCTTCTGTCTTTCCCTTTGTATATAGGGTGCCCTAAATTCCCAAGCAACCCAGGCTAGCCTCTTTGAAGTCATGTCCTCTGCCTTGGCCTCCCACATGCTAGGATGACTGGCATGTGACATCATTCTTGGCTTGGAGTATCTCAGTAGACAAACTCTATTAGATGAAGTTTAGTTATACTGAATCATATATTAAATTATAGTCTGCTAAATCACATTATGAAACTAAGGGGTATAAATAACATGCATATGATGCAGTACAAGAAGCTTTGAAAGTAGCCCATTGCTAATTCCTTCAGAGAGTTGGGGGTTGGTCTGTGGTTTGTGATGGGCAAGGGAAAAAACCATGTTGGTGTTATAAGAATGGCTTGGCCACCTGTCATGTTACAGAGGCCTCTCAGACATGGCCATTGTTTGTTGGCAATAACACCATTGTTTCTTCTCTAAATTATCGTTTAACTGGTCCTGGGGATTAGAATGATCTGTAAATAGATGCCCATGGCAAACAGAAAAAAAAATAATGTTTTAGAGAATCCAGTGTCCCCTGTAATACCATCCTCTTCTAGGACACCTTTACTCTTTGAAGTCCCCTGATCTCTTCTGTCGCAGCTACCTCAGACCCTCCTAATGCTGCAGAATACTGACAAGGGAACAGGGGAGAGGAGGGAGACAGAAGGGCTCTCTTTCTGTAAGAACTACTGTACTTCCTCCCCCCTGCCAAGTGCACTTACAGAGGCACATTCCCTTCCATCTGTCACCAGTACCCTGCTCCCCCACCCTCATTTAGATTATTTTAAATGGACACCCCAACTCAGAAAACAGCAGGCATTTTTCCTGTCAGTCCTCTTTGTGCGTTTGTCATTCATTCTCAGATACTTTGAGAGACTAGCTACTCCCATTTTGCAGAGGAGGAAGCAGCTCAGAGAGATTAAATGGCACTGTGCAGTTCACACAGTAAAACCCGTTAGGTTTGAATCTGAGTCTGCCCACCTATGCTCTTTCTATGCTCTTTGTGAAGTCCACTGTCTGTTCAGGGCTGGCAATCATTCTCTTCAAGGCTCACATGACTCCCTAATGCCTGGTTCAAATCTAAACCCTGGTCTTAGAATACCCCAGTGTTCTGGCCTTTGTGCACAGTACACTTAGAATAGTGTTTGGGCTGTCTTTCCATCCCCACCACTAAGTGCTAACATTTCAATGTGTTTAGCCTATATTTGCTGAAGAGGGCTGGCCATTCCTTTGATGTGGGTAAAGTTAGGAAGCCCCGAAGACACCATCTCCATGACGGTCAGCAGTATGCCTGGCAGGTCATCTTTATCTACACTGAAAACAGGATGGGTGTAGAGAAAAGGTTGATCAGGTCCCAGATAATTCAGGTACCTGTGGGATAGAGGTGATGGGAAAGAACAATGTTCATCCCTGTGCTTGTAGTCTGGGCCAGCTGAGACCAGAACTGCCTCAGTGAGGAAACCTCCAACCTTGAAAGTACCACACTGCCCCCTGGAGTGTGTCTTAGTGCTATCCTCAGCCCTACTTTCCATTGGCTAGATGGAGAGGTATTCATTCATCACACAGGGGCTATTATCCTCTTCTACCAGCTAATATAAGTTAACACAGACATGTAGACACATGGACAGACAGAGAGACAGATGTGTGTGCGCACAATCATTTATTATATTTATTATTTGTGTGTGTGTGTGTGTGTGTGTGCGCGCATGCGCGCGCACATACATGCCATGTCCCAAGTGCAGAGGCCAGAGAACGACGTGCAGGTATCAGTTCTCTCCTCCTACTGTGTGGGTACCCGGGACCAAACTCAGTTGTCAGGCTTGGGAGCAAGCACTGACCCACTGAGTGTCTGCTGTCCCTGCTGACTTATTTAATGTGTTACAGATGCTTTGAAGAAATGCGGGCAGGCTTTATTTTTAAACGTAGTTTCCTTAGAATATACTGCAGACACCCTCACTCGAGCCCTCTCCTTCATTTCCTCCTTTCAAAAATATTTTGGGAGTAAGTAACTTAACTTAATAATTTGAATGTCACCTTCATCCTTCTCAGCCTGCCTCTGGCAGTGGCATCAGTATACTGTGTGGCCTTAAGGTGGAGGAGCAGAAGGGAGACAGGAGGGGGGCCTGATCATCAACTCAGACTTTTTTCAGACCTTGAGTAATCGAATGTTTTCTGTCCTGGATTTTTGGCTGAAGTTTGGGGTGGGCCGCTCTCTGGGAACCAGAGTGTCTGTCTTCCCTTTTGTACTTGAGTGTGTTTCTGGGTGGTGTGTGTTCTTAGGAAGAGGTAGCTATGAGGAGCCATCCAGTGGCTGCCCTTGTCTGCCCACAGTGGACAAGCCTGCTTGTGGGCTCCAGAATAAATTCAGGAAAGACTTTCTCACTTCTGTTTCCTGTGATGTAACAAGTCTCCTTTCTTCTGGTCCACACTGTTTCTCCACGCTCGTTAGAATCATGAGGTACGAGTATTCATCATTGACCCATGGAACCAGCTAGTTAGTTCTCTCCTCTGACATCAGAGAAACGTGGCTTCTATTTTATAGAGGATGCATGTCATAGTCACCTGACCCCCACTGCCTGCCACCCTTCTGAGTGACAGAAGGTGGGATCCATCTGTTTGCCCCAATGTGACTGGATCACAAAGAAACAGTTAGCAGGTGGGAAATTTATTTTTCAAGACACATATAAACCTGCCGTTGCAGAGAGGACTCTGGTGCTAATTTAGATGCAAATGGGATCACCCAACTAGAGCTGGTTACAGAAGGGTCAGGGTGTCTATACGCTCAATTTCACTCCTACATATCAAGTTAATGTGCTGCTGCATTTGCGGGCATGATGACTGGACCTTTTTGTTTTGTATAGAGTTTTGACTTTGTAGAAGTAGAATGTGATATCCATCCACCTCCTTTTTGAAAGAAAACAAGCTGTCTATTTGGTCCATTTTTGAAAAGTTTGAAATAATAGTAATAACAATAATAATATGCTTCTAGAGCTTCTAGACTAAGATGGACAGAAGTAGGCGGACTGTAAGTTCAGTTGCCACCCTGTTCAGAAAGCCAGGGGTAACCCTGTGCACTTTGCTGAGTTGTAGCCAGGCACGGATGGCAGGTAGGTGATGGGCTGGCACAGCAGGTCAGAACTGCGTTAATGCAGTATTTGTTGGACAACTTTGCTTCTCAGTCAGGTTTTTGTACACTGGCATGTTGTAATTCTAGGGTATGCCAGCAAAGCACCTGCACACAATGTATTGCAATTTGTCTGTATTTCTAAATATATATATATATATATATATATATATATATATATATATGCCCAAGTTTCACAGAACAGTACTTGCCCTTACTACATGCAGGCTACACTAATGTTTTCTATTTGAAAATGGTCTAAATCATTTGTGAACCAGCAAATTGAATTCGCTCACCCAGTCTCAAGCTGTAATTTTTAGAACACACAACTTTAAGGTGCTGGCAAACGCAGCTGGCATGGAGAAAGAACCAAACAAGGGCTAAAGGAAGATGAAGGATGCGGATAAAGAAAGATTAGCTTCAAAGGATGGACAACATTAGACTGGCAGTCATAAAACCAAGTACCCAAGGCAGGCCTCTGTCCTAGCACTTGGCCTGAGTTCCCTGTTTACAGCTCTCTTTATCTTATCAAGGTCTTTCTCTTATCTCTTGGGAGTGGAATTCCCGACCTATGCTTAAGTGTAGACATTGTTGATTTAAGCAAGTAGATTTGCATAGCTGGCTATTTCCATGTAAGTTGGTAGTTGCCCGCCTCCCTTTATAGAGCAAGGTAGATACTGATCATCTTGTGATTCAAAAGGTCCTTCTGCTCCAGCTCATTGTCCGTCATCATTGCCACTTCTGTGCTGATGCCGCACTGGGGCCCCAGCAGAAGGTTCCTTTGTGCATTCCTGTGGTGAAGTGTCTTTCGTCCGTGGCTATCATTAGCTTTCCAGTGATCACACATAGGATCTGAGTCTTTATCCTCATTAAGGATGTTGCCTGTCTGGGAGGATTAGAAGAAGTTTCAGAGAGAATGATAATGGGGCAAGGGAAGATTTTCTGGGATAAAAGGCTCTGAAGTATACAGTGGGGAAGAGATGGAAGAAGGGAACTAGGTCTCCTGGGTTGGGGTGTTAGCTTAAGGTAAGTGTGACCTCAATCTGTAAAGAGTTTACAGCGGATAGCTAATGGGATTGGGCTGTTAATATTTATAGCATGTTATGTAAATGCTGCCCCCCAAGTGCTTCCTTAAATCCTCTTAGCTTATTAATGACAGCTTTGATTTCTAAAAAGAAATAAAATCTTTTCATTTATCCAACCTAAGAGTAGTAAACAATAGCCACTCAATGCCCCTTTCATGTTGGCCCCTGAGGACAGACTTAGATTCTAGTGAGTTGATGGCTGGGCTTTTGAGCTTAGGAAGGTCACGTGTAACCCAGTGGGGAAAGCTGCTGCTGCTGCAAAGGCAGCTTCTGGGCTTCTCAGGGCGCGTCAGGCCCAGCAGTGCTTGGTGAAGTAACATCCAGCCCATTTGGAATGCTGTCCCTCTCGACTCTTTTCTGTTTAGATTTTTTGCCTTCATCATTTGGGTTGAGATTTATACCAGCCAACCCTGGTGTTGTAGTTAAGGAGATATGCATAGTAGAACGCCATGTTTGAAGCTGAGCATCACTTCCTGTTTAGCTCTGTTCAGTGGCATTGATTATTTTTGGCGATCTTCACTAAAAATGTATCTACACCCAAGTGCAGTAGCGTGCACACACCTGTGGTCTTAGTGCTTTGGAGCCTAAGGCAGGAGGATTACAGTTAAGAGGTCATCACTTGGGAGGCTAAGTCAGGAAGACGATCAGAGTTTACTTGGTTCATACAGGGAGGCCTGTGCCAAAAGCTAAGGGATGAGAGTGTAGCATTCCCGATAATGCTAGCACAGGCAGAGGGGGAGTAGAATTCCATTCACAGAGGCACTTGTGCATGCACAATCACACACACACACACACACACACACACACACACACACACACAGAGAGAGAGAGAGAGAGAGAGAGAGAGAGAGAGAGAGA
>JANHMN010000001.1:66250488-66277147 GCA_030674055.1 Rhabdomys pumilio
AGAGAGAGAGAGAGAGAGAGAGAGAGAGAGAGAGAGAGAGAGAGAGAAGGAAATCAGATGGAAGAGCATCTATTTCCTGTGCCTCTAGGACACAGGTAGAGCAAGACTTCTTAGATGTTTACTAAGTAGAAGTCCTTTTGACTTAGAAGTTTTACTTGACCCTGGGTATACGGTGCACTTCTTACTTTTCTCATAGTCATAATCAACAAGAAACAGCTAGAAGGGAGATGGGTTTGTTTTGGCTTAGAGTTAGGATGGTACACAGTCCATCATGGTGTGAACTGTGGCAGCAGAGGAGTCAGTCAGTCACATGGACTCTGCAGAAAGGAAGAAGAGAGAAGGCGGGAGTCAGGGCTGGGTTCTGCTCCTGAGTAGCACTGCCAACTAGACACCAAAGTGTTCAAACATGTGAGTCTATGGGGGACATTTCACATTTTACTACCGTGGGTATATAAAATAGATAAGCAAATCAAATGCTTATGTTAATAAATCATATTAAAATAAAAGCAATTATTTATTACACATATAATTTTGCCATTTATTAATGTGAAATCAAAGTTGCATGCTGATGGCTGTGCCTATTTATTTTTCCATAAAATATTAATCCTTGAGTGAATATTTGATGCTGCAGGATGTAGAACATTTTCAGTGTTTTTCAGAGTTGATTGATGCTTTGATTTTATAATTGTCAGTTCTGAGAATATCACTTCACATAAATACATAGTACAAAGTGGTGGCAGTGTGACTTAGGATCACTTCAGAAATTGTTAGAAATCCTGACCTAATCTTAATTAAAAATTTAACGAATGTTCTGTGAAACTCAAGTTAACAACTCAAACAGCAGGGTCTACAAGCAAGCACTCTAGTGTAATGCAATCCAGAGATACAGAACTTCTGTACTCACATGCTGAGGAGTAACGACAGGAAATACTGACAGTCTTCCCGTAAGACAAACTGCTGTGCTTCTGTAAGGGAAGGAGCGAAATCACCACAGTTCATAATGTATGACAGTGTAGAATCTGAGCACGGTTCCTTGGCCTTGTGTGGCATGACAGCATACACAGTTCCCATGCTAAGTGTCTAAAACCAAGGCTGCAGTGAACTCTCAGAATACAACATGGGTGAGTCGGGCCCAAAACACCTCAGATTTACTAAAGATCCTATTTTACATTTATTTTTGCTGGCTATGTATTCTGAAGCCATCTATTATTCCTTATTTTCACAATTTCCTTATTTATTTATTTATTTATTTATTTATTTATTTATTTATTTATTTATTTATTTATGGGGCCCCAACCACAGTTTACACAGATGGGGTACAGAAGATATGAAAGAATTGTTATGTTCAACTCTGGCAGATATCACTTGCTGGACCTGTGAGGGGTAGCTGCCATTCACCCACGACGAAGTTCTCTGTATGCCTAGCTTTGTGTGCTACAGTTGGGGGAGTAGGTGTGGACCTCAGGACAATGTTAGCTGTGCCCCATGCCAGGCCATCGCAGCTAGCTGCAGAGGCAGGGGCTTGTGAGGGGGCACTTTCTCCATGGAATTTCCTTCCCCAGTGTTCATGCTTCTCTGCTTCCTCTTCCTTTATCACATTCGGGCTACAGAGAGCCCATTAAAGTGGTCAGATGACTTCATGTGATGTTCTGCATGCTTCAGGGCTTACACTATTGCAGCCATAAGGAGGGAGCGTGTTCACACTGTAGAGATGTGCGAATCGTGGGAGTGCCGGTGGATTCTGAAAGAGCAAATCCAAATGGACTTCATATAAACAAAGTCCATTATGTATTAGAATAAAGAAAGGAGACAGCCGATTTGAAATATTTTACTCACCTGGACTCATCTTTCCAGAACACTGCTGAGTACCAAGAACTTACAAAAAGTAATTCAAACCACTGACATGAGAGCGCCATGCCTGTAT
This sequence comes from Rhabdomys pumilio, assembly GCA_030674055.1. Classification (NCBI taxonomy): domain Eukaryota; kingdom Metazoa; phylum Chordata; class Mammalia; order Rodentia; family Muridae; genus Rhabdomys; species Rhabdomys pumilio. The sequence goes on from JANHMN010000001.1 coordinate 66,252,413, forward strand.
CCATAGTGCAGCTGTTCATGGCCGGTCTTCACTGACCCCAGAGCTCTGGACATCTGTCTTCTAAACTGTAGGTTTTTAAAGCTGAAAATTAAAAGGAGAAGAGGAATGTAGTATAAAGGGAGTGGCCTAGTTACTGGTACAATTACAGTGACAGGGAACACTTTTCCCCATTAATTAATTAATTAATTAATTAATTAATTCACTTTACATCCTGATTACAGCCCCCCCAAGTCCTCCTTGCACATGTTTCCCCCTCATTTCTCCCCTTTCCCTCTGAGAAGGGAGAGGCCCCCTGGGTACCATTCCACCCTGGCACATTAAGTCAATTAACTAGGTCCACCCTCCCTCACTGAGTCCAGACAAGGCAATCCAGTTAGGAAAACAGGATCCACAGGCAGGCAACAGAGTCAGAGACAGCCTCCAGTTATTGTTGAAGGCCAAGCTACACATCTGCTACGTATGTGTGTGGGGGCCCTAGTTTAGCTCATATATGCTCTTTGGTTGGTGGTTAAGGTTCTGAGAACCCCCAAGGGTCCAGGTTAGTTGACGCTGTTGGTCTTTTTGTAGAGTCCTTATCCCCACCAAGTTCCTCAATTCTTCCCCCAACTTTTCCACTAGACTTCCTGAGCCCCGTCTAATGTTTGACTGTGGATCTCAGCATCTGTATCAGCCAGCTGCTAGGTGGTGCCCCTCAGAGGACAGTTACGCTAGGCTCCTGTCTACAAGTATAACAGAGTATAATTGATAGTGTCAGGGATTGGTTCTTGCCCATGGGATGAATCTCAAGTTGGGCCAGTCATTGGTTAGTCATTCCCTCAGTCTCTGCTCCATCTTTGTCCCTGTACTTTTTGTAGTCAGGACAAATTTTGGGTCAAAGTTTTTGTGGGCGGGTTGTCATCCTTATATCTCTACTAGTAGTCCTGCCTGGCTACAGGAGGTGGCCACTTCAGGCTCTATATGCCCCACTGCTAGGAGTCTCAGCTAGAGTCACACTCATAGACTCCCTGGGGCCTCCCTCATCCTGAGTCTCTGGCATATCCTAGAGATTCCCTCCCCCAACCCCACCCTAGCCCACCACCCCACTACCTGCCCACCTTGATTGAGAGAAACAGGGAGGGGGTATCAGGTGTAAGGAGAGCTGCGGAGAGAAGGTTGAGATAATGAACACTTTAAAGGGAGGAAGAAATAAAGCAGAAACTGGGAAAGAGGCGATACACTTGTTCAGACAGTATTGCTATCTGCTTCATTTAGAATGGAGTGCACTGGGTGAGGCTAGGCGTTTGCAGAGTATGGAACCCCAGAACATGGGCTGAGTGTTGGATGGTTTCAGTGCATTTGAGGGTGGATATTTCTGTGCCCAGCATTAATAACCTCGTGATAACCTCTAGATAGAAAGATCAGCTGCTGCATCTGCTTTTAGGAGACTAGGGAGCGTGCACAGCTCTTAGAGTCAATGGTTAAGGTTGAGAGCTCAGGACACGGCTCAGTGAATGAAGTGCAGCCATGTAAGCACAAGGACCCAAGTTCAGCTCCCTCCGTCCATGTAAAGTGCTAGGGTAGCAAACATGCGGATCCCAGAGGGGCCATTCGCCATCCTAGTAGAATAAGTAAGCTGCGGGCTCAGTAAGGTATCCTTGCCCCAGAGTAAAAACTCGCAAGGTTTACAGTGACCAAAGGATACACCTGACATTGACGTCTCACCTCCACAATCACAACCGCATGTACCCTCCATTCACAAATGTCTAAGGCTAGGATTTTGATGCTTTAACCCTCCAGTCCTTAGCTCTGTGAAGAATCCAATTCCAGTCTGAGTCATTGAAAGGCTGACATTTTTTTTCTTTATAGGAAAAGCACATATGTAGAAAAATCTTAATTTGTAATATAAAAAAGTCACCATTGCTCTATTAAGCAATACATTCTTATAGCACTTATAAATAATGCTTTATGTGCAGTATTCATTTATAAAAATATTGGCTTGCTGCTCTCCAGGAACACATCTGAGTGAACATCTGTGGCACTCCACGTCTACACCTCTCCTTTGCAATTTATTATATTATCATTAAATTTGCTATAGCTCAGTTTCTGAGCATAAAGAATGTTCTTACGTTTACAGCTCCTTATACTTAGAGGATGCCAGTAAATGTTTATTGAATGACTAATAATGAGACAAATTACACAAAACTTTCTAATTAATCCTTTATTAACCATATAAATACATTTCATACTCTCCTGCACTGTTTTCGAGTATACACCAAAACGTTTATAGGGTTTAAAGTGCGTTTGACTCGAGCCGTCAGAGCATATGGCTGCCTTCCCTCTGCCTTCGCCTTCCCCTTCCTGAGCTGCAGGGCAGGTGTTGTGTAGCATAGACATATGGTTGGCTCCAGCTAGCAGTTTTCATGGCAGTGTCCCTGTGCTGATGTGGGGTGTTGGGGTGAGCGTCTGTCAGTCTGAGATGATGCTCTCTCTGCCACTGGCCCCATGCTCACCCGTGCTCTCTCCCCATTGGTCACAGGTGACAGTGGAGGAGGTCATGACCACAACCGCATACCTGGACCTCTTCCTGCGCAGCATCTCTGAGCCAGCGCTCCTGGAGATCTTCCTCCGCTTCATCCTATTGCACCAGCATGAGAACGTCCACATCCTGGACACCCTCACCAGCAGGATCAACACCCCTTTTCGGGTAAGGAGAGCTTCTGAGGAACGATGTGTTCAACTCAGACTCCAGAGAAGAGCAGTTTGGGGAATAAAATTATGAATTATTTCTCTCCCTCTGTTCCCATTTCTCCTGCAGCTGTTATACTCTTTCTTTGTGGATATAGAGAATTTGATAACATTTTTTCCTATCAGGTGTCCCTTTGTTAGGGAGGTGGCACTGCCCCCCCTTCTCTTTTCATGTCAATGCTTTCTTGTGTGGAACTGGCAAAATGTACTTCTGAAGGAGCAAGATTCTAAGAACATATAAAGACTCAGGTACAGGGTGAGCCGGGGAACACAAGTGGTCAGGGCATGAGGTAGCAATTTAGTGGAAGGCTGAAATAGAGCCTGATAAATTTACTGGAAGAAAAAAGGCAACTACTAAGGAAAAAAATCTGTAACACACACATACATAATATATTTTATATATTATATTTTACATACATTGTACATGTATGTAAATATATAATTATATATTGTATATAACATACACATATTATATATAAATACATGTATTATATGTATTTATAGTCAAGAGACACAAATGGTGGCAGAGTCTGTAATCCAGTACTTAGGAGACTGAGGTGGGAAGTCTGCAAACCTGAGGCTAGGTTAGGCTACATAGCCGGGCACTGTCCCAATAAAGAAAAACTGTGTGAAAAAAATTAAGAAAATTAAAGTGTTATATTAGGAAAAAAATCTCATTTAACAGTTCACCTGATAGCAGCAGGGTGCACAGTCAGCCTTCTCGAGCCAGACCACAACAAGGCTCAGAGGATGTAAAAGCTTTGACATCATGCAGTGTATGCTGTCTGGTTACAATGAGTTTAAATTAAAAGCAACATTGATTTGAGCAATCCACAGGTATGCAGATATGTGCTTTACTGTACTCATAAATACCTAGAAGACCACGGAATTACAAGAGGAAAGGGGAGGTTCCTTTGAGTTGTTGCAAACATGGAGAAACCTTGAAGACATTACATTCAGTCACAAAAAGACAGTAAGTACACCAGTAACCAAATCACAAACTGTTGCCTGTGTTCGTGGCAAATAGATAGAAAAAACATCACATAGTCTTACAAAGCCAGAGTAGAATGATGATTTCCAGACACAACAAATCAGAATAGTGGGGACTTCCTTAAACTGAGGGAGGATCTATGAAAACTCAACTAAAACTTAAAAGAGAAAGTGTTCCCTTCAGGTAAGAGTGTGCTTATGAATTATTTAAGCAGTGCTCTGTTCATATAATTAAGCAAAGACCCAGATTAAAATTAAAGCTGCTTGATTTTTAGATAACATGATCTTATATGCAAAACCAAACAAAAATCTAAGGAATGAGCTAAAAGAATCATTAGAACTCGTAATGATTCAGCAAGGCTGCAAAAATACAATTTCATGGCAAGATCAATTCTATTTTGATATGATAGTGAGTGTTTTATTGCTTCTTTTTTCTGTTACTATGATAAACCATTCTGACAAAGACAGTTACTTGAAGGAGGAAAGGTTTGCTTCTTACTTACATTTCAAAGTAGAGTTCATCATGGTAGGGCCTCCAGGCCGCAGGAGCCTGAAGCGGCCATCACAGTCACATCCATGTCGGGAACAGAGAGGGATGGCTGAGTGGATGTTGAGGCTAGGTTCAGGCTCCCTTGCCTCTCCAACAGCACCAAGCTTATTAAGATACCCACCCCTCCACACACACACACACACACACACACACACACACACACACACACACACGCGCGCCCAGAGATTTATCTTCCAGGTGATTTTAGATTCTTTCAAGTTGGCAATTAACACTAAGCCTCACAGTGAGCCATATAAAAAAATCAAATTAAGATCATTTATAATAATGTCAACAGTTATAAAATAATTGGGATGGAAATTCGCACAGGAAGTGTAAAACAGTGCAAAACTACAAAGGTTTTGGGAAGAAATCAAAGAATTAAATAAGTGCAGAAATATCCTATGTTCATAGGCTGGAAGACTTGATATTGTTCCTGTAAAAGTATTACCCAGATTGACCTACAGTTAGAATTTGTTCACTATAAAGCCAATTAGCCTTTGTTGAGATGGATAAGCTGATTCTAAAATTTACACAGAAACCCAAAGTTTCCAGAATAGCCACAACAAACTTGAAAAAGAGACAACTGGGCATCAGTTTATAAAAAGTAGGCCCTGAGATCACATATATGGAACATTATATGGACAGAGCAGGTTGTATTTATGTGCTTAGGAACATATACACACTTGCATGTGTGAGTATGCACATGCATGCACACATGTGTGTAAAACAACTAAAGGAAAAGAGATCATGAGGAAAAAAGAATGGAATTGAATTACTAACTCATACGATAAACAAACAGTAAGTCAGAATGACCCAAAGACCTAAAGTTTACAGGAAACAAGAAAATCTGTGCAGTCGTGGCAGTGGTTTCTAAGATGACACCAAAACCATGAGCAACAAAAGACAAATTAGAAAAAACTAGGCGTATTCAAGATGAAGCTCCTTAGTGTTTTAAGGATACTGAGACATGGAAATGAAGTGTCGTGCCCCTGAGCCTGGTGTTCTGGAAACTGAGGCAGAAGTATCACAAGGTGGAAGCTAGCCTGGGTTACAAAGCAAGACTGTATTTCAGAAACAAATCTAAATTAAGATCCAGTGAGATGGCTCAGTGGGTGAAGGTTCTCACTGTTCAAAGCTGGTTATCTCAGTTCAATCCATGGACACCTCATAAAGGTGGAAGGAGAGGACCGACTCTCCTATGCTGTCCTGTGACATCCATGTGTGCATAGTGGAATGCGTGCCCACACACATCATGCACACATGTACAGCAATAATAATTTTCAGTAATAAATGAACAAGATTTGAAAACTTGAAAAGACAATCCACAGAATAGTTGGAAAGTTTTAAATCATATAAAATACTTGTATATAGAATAAAGAACTCCTACAACTCAGTTATTAAAAGAAACACACACCTCGCCAAGCACCTTGACAGTGATTGGCAGGGGTTACTATGGCAATAGATAAGCAGAATAGCTATTTGAGACTGAAAAAGTGTTGGGTGGCTGTCTCATGAGAGAGAACAGAAAGGGTTCCCAGGGAGAGGTGATTCCAGGTTAAGTCTCAGAGGAGGCAGGAAAAGGCATTCCAGGTAAGGGGAGGTCTTAGGGTTTTATTGCTGTGAACAGACACTGTGACCAAGGCAACTCTTATAAAGACAAACATTTCATTGGGGCTGGCTTACAGTCTGTTATCATCATGGTGGGAAGCCTGGCAGCATGGTAGGCAGACATGGTGCTGGAGAAGGAGCTCAGAGTTCTACATCTTGATCCACAGGCAACAGAAGGAGACTGTCACTCTGGGCATAGCCCACCCCTACAGTGACACACTTCCTCCAGCAAGGCCACACCTATTCCAACAAGGCCACGCCTCCTAATGATGGCACTCCCTAAGGGCCAGGTATTCAAACACAGGAGTCTGTGGGGGTCATGCCTATTCAAACCACCACATGGCGCACATGCAGTGCCTTGGAATGGGAGAGAGTGTGTTGTGTCTGACTGCCTAAGCCTGTCACCACCCTGAGCGAAGATGTTTGAAGTCAGGTCAAAGACAGCTCTTTCTTTACAATACCTTTGCTGGCATATGGTCATCCTGCCTCGAATACAAACTAGCATTTACTCTCCTCTACAAAGATGGAAGAGTCTAAATTACTTAAATGACCTGATAGGTTGATGATACGGAAGCTACAGTTATTTTTGTAATTGGACATTTCCCTGTTTGATCATTCTTTTTTTTTTAAGAAATAGAGATTGAAAGAATTCATGTGTTTGTAAAAGAAAATTCACTTAATTTTTTTTTTTTTTTTTTTTTGCGTGAACTCCTTAGGAAAGTAGATTTCCATACTCAGAGCACTATAGAGAATAGAACCAAAGAGAAAAATTTGCCCCAATAGCAAGAGAAAAATCAAGGGTTGGGGCTGCAAACTCTGGAGAGAGCTGGCCAGGTTATAAATACTTTCCAGTGAGCCCTGTCCTGTAAATAACCAGTGTCACATTTGAAGACAACTTAGAAGCATAAATTGTCTGAAGATGAAATAGAGAAGACTGTATGTGTGTTAGGAGTTGAAGGGGCACATTCTTGTTATCTGGATCTTTGTAGATTCTCAATCTGAGCACTAGCATCTCTCAGGCAGACACTGGGTTTCTAGCCAACTCTTCCCCCAGGGGAACTGCTATGCTGAATATATTTGTTCCTGGCAGCAATGTGTGTTTTATGAAAACTTCCAGGGATAGAGAGACCATTTTGTTCTGTAATTTTGAGTTCTTTGTCACCTGTTGGTAGCGTTCCCTGGCTGACACTGACACAGCCCGTGTTGATTGTCCCCAGCTTTGTGTGGTGTCCTTGGCGCTGTTCAGAACTCTCATCGGGCTACACTGTGAAGACGTGATGTTACAGCTAGTTTTAAGGTGAGTTTCTGTCGTTTTGTTCTTATGAAAGAAACGTTTCCTCTGCACTCCTGTGGTGTTTCACTTTGATAGTGTGAATGAGGCAAGGACCATGCCTGTGAGGAGGAAAATTATTAAGAGAGCCAGTTTAATCTTTTTGGTGTTATTTACCAAAGTTAATTTTGTTTTATTATAGAAAGCTTTTAGTCGGGGCATTTGTATTATATTATAATGTATCCCTGAAAACAATAAGGAGAATGTTGGGAAAGCTTGCAATTACTAAATAAAGCTCTCTGGGGTCACGGATGAACTTCATTCTCCTGAGGTACCCTTTTGGGGTTTGCCCCCTTAAGGGACCCTTGTTATTAAAAAACAACTTTTTCAAGTATAAAACACTTCAGCCTTTTCTTTAGTAACATTACACTGTGACTGTGCAGTCTGCGTGCTTTGTTGTGAGGAGCAGGGGGCAGATAGGGGACAAGGAGGGGAACGTAGAGAACCTTTGAAGATGTTGCTGTCTGAGGATGGGAGACTCAGGCAGTTAAGATGGTCTGAGCTTGGTAATTAGGCAGCGGGTTCAGCAGTCTCCAGTTCTGCCTTCTCCCTTCTTCCCCTGCCCCACGGGAACCTGTGTTTCTGTGGAGGAAAATGACCAAGCTTCATTGCTAACATGAGGTTTGGTCCTGAATCCCAGTACTGAACCCCAGAAGTACCAGGCTAGTCCTCCATGATTGCTTTTTCTTTTTTGTACATTACCTCAACCCTAAATCTTGGAATGCACCCCTCCAGTGAGACATGAGCTGCAGGCTGTGTAAAGAGAGCCATAGAACTGTGATCCCTATAGGAAGACTCCTGGGGCAAAATCATCTGGCCCTCTCCTTTGTAACTGCTATGCATAAATCAGAGACAGGCCAAGAAGTTAACTTCCCATAGAGATGCGTTGGGTTGTTCTGTCATCTCTTAAGTGGGCTGGCACATAAACACAGAGCTGTGCTTTCTGATGGGTAGGGAAGAAAGGAATGGAAAGCCTTGGCAGCAGAAGTGTGCAGGCCTGGCCTGAGGAACTCTGCTTTACGGGGTGGGTGGCTGGCAGGTATAGTGTAGGAGGGGCAGCCAGTGCACCCTTGAGTGCACTCCTCCTTCAGTCGACACAAGGACCAGTGAACCTGAGGACACGGTACAGGTAGACCTGGGCTTTCTCTAGTCTACCACTGGGTTTTGATAGGATTTGAGTAGAAATCACTGAAAGGGGCACAGCTCATTTGATGAAGAGCTTGCTATGCAAGCATAAGGACCCGAATTTGACCCCCAGAACCCATTTTAAAAATAGCTGGGTGTGGTAGTGTCTGCTTGTAATTCCAGTGCAGGAGAGGCAGAGACAGGATCTCTGGAGTTCACTGTCCAGCCAGACTGGAGTTAATAATCTAGTCCCAGGCCCGTGAGAGACCATGTCTCAACATAAACAAAGTAGATGGTGCCCAGGGAATGGTATATGAAGTTGACCTCTGACCTTCACATGTATGTATGTATACACAGAGAGGGGGAGGAGGGAGGGAGGCTGGGAAGGAGAGTGGGGGGAGGTGGGGAACCTTTCTGGGAATGCCTAGGACAGGTCAGAAATGCAGATTCCCCCAGAACCTAGTGAATCAGAGACTCTGTAAGTGAGGCCTGTGAGCTGTGTCTTAACAATTGCCCCAGAACAGTGTTTCTCAGCCTGTGGGTTGCAACCCCCAGGTTGCATATCAGATATCCTGAATATCAGATATTTACATTACACTTCGTAACAGTAGCATACTTACAGTTATGAAGTAGCAATGAGATCATCTTGTGGTTGGGGGGGGTCACAACATCATGAAGAATTGTATTAAAGAGTCACAGCATTAGGAAGGTTGGGAGGCATTAGTCTAGATGATCCCGGCATAGCACTGGAGTTGGGGCGTCACTGGCTGGAGGGAGAGTTGGTGTGAATATAGCATTCCACCGAAGGGAATTAAAGCCGAGTGTTGGAAAACTTGGTGGCATACCGTGGAGGGCCTTACAGACTTCACTTTATAAGAGACTATCATTTATAAGATTTTTAAGTAAAACTATTTTTGAACTTTTAGGGTTTAAATCGGGTCATCAGTAACTAATCTTAAGGCATTAGCAGAGAACAAATCCGATCATAAGGACGCAGCTGGTAGCCTGTTTTAAAAGGATTACTTCAGCTCCCAGCAAGCATCTACAGACAGGACAGAATGCATTAGCAGGGCCTGAGTGAAATCCAGCAGAACAACTCAGCAAAGCATTTTTTTATTGCTCAGACTCAGGCTCTTTCTCAAGGTGGGCAAAGCTTGATTGCATTTAAATGTTAAATTCCTAAATGCTGCTCCATTGCCAGCAGAGATAAAGTGCATTCTGTCTGTCTGTCTGTCTGTCTGTCTGTCTGTCTGTCTGTCTCTGTCTCTCTGTCTCTCTGTCTCTGTCTCTGTCTCTCTCTCTCTCTCTCTCTCTCTCTCTCTCTCTGTGTGTGTGTGTGTCTGTCTGTCTGTCTGTCTGTCTGTCTGTCTGTCTGTCTCTGAAATGGCAGCCTTACCAGGTCTGAGGTCCACTGCTTCCTCACTGTGAGTCACCAAGGCCAGAGTGTGGCAAGGTTGCTTGCTGGACATCTGGTGAGCTTTATAAGATAAGCCCTGATCCCTTTTTGTCTGCTCACAGTATTCAAATCTGTCCTCAACAGCGGTGTTAAACATGGCTGCCTCTGAGAGCCAGGCCTGGTCCTTATGAAGATGAGAAATGAACCTGTGTTTGAATGTGGACATGTCCAAATTAGGGCTAGTTGGTTCTGGGATGTCCCAGAGGCGCCTGCAGAGCATCATGCTATTACAAGTTCTGAGCGGAAGGAGGAGGAGATGCCAGGCCTGAGGCACAGCCAGCTGGACCACTGTCCCTAGGTGCTCTGCTGGCTAAGTTTTTCGTGGAGATGATGGTGCTAAGGCAGTAGCACAACTGCTCTTTACTGAGTACTTCCTATTTTCAACTCTACTTCCTGGTGGAATGCCAGAGGAAAGCACCCAAGAAGACCTGTGCAGGAGACCTCTGGCTCCCACTCCTCCCTCTGAGCTGCTTGTAGTACTTCTTGTAGTAGAACAAGAATATCTTGTTCTACTTCTTGAATATTCTACCTAGTAGAGTTATTGAGAAGAACAATTGTGGTGATATTCACAAAAACACTTTGAAACAATGTGGGATATTATATATACTTAAAGGGTGGGAACCTTCTAGAAAATACATTTTAAACTCATAAAAATAATGTCTTTTCTGATTTAGAGTCTGTCCCTGAAGCAAGGGCAGCAAAGAACTTTATTCTTGTAGACATTTAAACTTTGAAAGAATATAAAAATAGGTTATAATCTACCCTTTTCATTTCTGATTGCTGCGTAGTTGTTTGACTGGGGGCCTGAGAGCTCGTGAGCATCGTAGGTTGTGTGGATCCTTCCTAAGGAGGTTGTTATGTGGTAAATAAATTACCATCTCTCTGTCTCTTGTGCCTTAAGTGCTCTTAAGAATCCATACTTCAGAGTAGTATTCTATTCATAACTGAGGCAAGTCTCTCCTTTGGCCAAGTGACAGAAGAGAAAATTGAAATGAGAGATTCCCGAGGAGAGGAGAGGTCAATGAGCAGAAAATATGGTGTCCAGATAGGGGCAGTCTTACTTGAAGAGAGGCTATGTGTACACAATTCAGGAACACCTCTGTCTTGCAGAGTTGCTGGGGGACAGTGGCAGAGGTGGACGTCAACCCAGGGGCAGGGGATGAACAGGAGGACATAGGCAGAGCTATGGTGACCAGTGAGGGTCTTTGGAAGCCCACTTGCCTGCTTGCAGTCAGTCCTTTGTCTATGTCTCCTTCAGTCCCTCGTTTCTGCCTTTTGATTGGTTGTTTTCCTGCCAGTGTAGCAGTAAGCAGTGTGTGCTCCGTGTCACCACTTGTTATTCACTGCCTAGATTGGATGATGGCCTATTTTTTAAAAATTGATTCTTTGAGAATGTCATACATGTATAAAATGTATCTTGATCATATTTACTTCCCATACCTCCTCCAGCTCTGCATCCCATGCCCTCTTCCAAAGCTCATAACCTTTTCTTTTCTTTTTTTTTTTTTTTTTTGGTGATGGTTTATTTTAATAAATAATGCCAACAAAAGGTTGTGGAGGGTTGAGGAGTAATGAAAATATTTGTGCCCTTGCACACGCACGCACGCACGCACATGCACATGTAAATGGACCCCCCCTTATATATTGGGGAATAACTTAACCTGGAATCTAGGCACTTAAGTACTTGTTAATCTGTGAGCTGTGTGTGATGCTATAACCTATAACCTTAGTGCTCATGAAGCTGAAGCAGGGAGATGATCAGCTGGAGGCCACCCTGAGAAACACAGGGTTCTATCAGTCAGTAAACCAAATTTAAATAAAATCTCCAAAGAAAATTAAGTATGACATAGTCAGAAGGCAGCTTAATGAAAAATACGTGTGCTAAATGCCTATGTGATATTTCTACTAGCAACAACCACAGTATATTCAAGTTTATTGTTTGAGACGCTTTTAGCATATGTTCTGTTCCTGGTCTCTCAATGATGGATAGACACAGGGCCAGGGCACAGTGTGCCTTCTTACCCTTGATTTAAAAACAAAACAAAACCCAAAGGAACAGTGGCTGGGAATCCTCACGAGGTCACTCACTGGGGTGACTATCCCCATTTCCACTCCATAGAACCTCTGCTTAAACCAACAAGAATCTCCCTTCATTTGGTTTATTTAAAAGGAGATTCTGAGCTTCTGCTAAGAACATGCATTTTCAGAGTTGTACATTGTCAACTCTTTCTTCTAAAATAATTTCAAGCTATCCACTGGTGGTATTTGATAAATAGCTTTATTAGCTTTGATCCAGTGTTCCATTTAAAAAAAAAAAACACTTCAAACAAATAGTAGAGGCATGTATATCAATTTAAGTCACGAGGTATGGTTGATTTGAGCTGCAAACAGGCATTGAGTTCATGCAGTCTATAAAATGTTGATTCCATGAATAGTTAATGATTCACGTAAGCATACCTTAGTCCTGTGTGATCTGCATGGCTGTAGGTCTCACTAGGCTGGGAACAGAAGAGTCAGTGCTGCAGGCTAGGCTCACTTGCTGGCATCCCTGCCATCTTATACCAGACTTTGGTCCCTTGTGAAACAGCAGCCATTCCCTCGCCAAGCAAGGACTCTTATATGCATTCATGAACATGTCTTTCTCCCATTGTTATCATTTGGTGTCTGTTGTGCTATCTTCCCTGCCTTGGCCCATTTTCTGGATGTTGCCTTACTCCCATTATGTCCTGGGCCCTGGTTGCCTGTATCTGCCTTCTGGTCCTATCCCCACTATCCAGCTGCCCTGAGGTGCTGGGACAACTGGATTCTCTGAGTTCCAGCTGGACAATGCTCAGACAGAGGTGAAGGAATGCTTCTCTCCCTGCTGTCACCCCGATTACCAAGGCATCTCAGTTCAGAGAGTCCTGATGAGGAAGGATGTCTTTATTTCTGCCCACATCCTCCATCCTTGCTCCTGTAAGGTTCAGACACAGGTCTCCACCGAGTCTGAACAAACCAGTCTTCTTCCCTGTACTTCCCTCCCTCTCTGCTCCTTTGTTCTTTGCTTTCAAGAAACAGCTTATGAAAGTAGATGCTGCCATACCAGAGGTGACTGATGGGGTGAATCTGGCTCTTAGAAACAGCAGTGCATGTGCCCATGAGGGTGGAGGGCAGGAGGAAAGAGACAGGACTCTCTTCTCTAGCTACACTAGGAATTTAAAGTACTCATACCTGGAGAGTGCTCTTGAAGTGATCCCATAGAGTGGATCAAGGGATTACTGTTTCTCTCCCTGACTCAGGCTCCTTGCAGCAGATTCGCCATTAGAACAAACTTAGGTTTCCTTCATTGGAATCAGCGGGAGGTGTAGGGGAGCGCTTCATGATCACCGGCCCCTAGACGTGCCCCATGAACTGTGCTTTTCATCTTTTCCATGGGATCCTCGGTCACAGATTGTTTGCCTTTGTGCTGCCTCTTTCTCGGGAGCTGTATTAGGCAGTAAGCACATTCTGGTTTATTTAAAGGTTGCGCTTGCTCAGATGGGAGTTTAAGCTAATGTGAAATTGAAATTGGCCCCTGCACTGTATCATTCAACCTACTTGGTCAATCTTTGTTGAAACGACCAGTGTGGTGTTTCTTGTTAGGACAGGCAGGCACTAAGCACGCCCATTCTACCCATAAAGCTCACTAATGTGCTCAGCTGTGTCTGAAACATGACCAGGTTTTCTCTTCCCTGGGCTCATGTTAATATGAAGATGCTTTCAGTCAGCAGCCAACCTGTGCAGTGGGGCCCAGGGCTCCCCACTGAGCTGTCAGGCATCATTTTCCCTCATGATCATGGAGAACAGGCGAGAGTGTGGAGGGATTTGCCACCTTCACTTAGAGCCTGTTCGCTTAGAGTCAGAGTTTTAGGGATCGTAAGACAAGACTGCTGAAGCCGTCCTTGCTCTGGCAGCGCATTTGCTGAGGAGGAAGATTAGATATATTTGTCATACAAGAATAACAATGCTTCCAGGCACACACAGGGGAGGGGGAGAAGGTCTCTGCCTTCGAGTAAGGATCTGGAAGTTTCCCTAGAGAATGTGGTGCTTCCAAAATAAGAAATTGTCAGGTAGAGAAGTGGGAAGGCTCACTCCAGGGAGAGGTTGCAGTAGACTTAAAGGCATAGGGGTAAAGAGAGAAATGAGATAAGGAAAGTCATAGAGAGGGCTAGAAATGTACCAAGACAACAGTTCTGTCAGAAGGAAGAAGCTCTTGGCATCCTTTTAAGCAAGGCAGTGGATAGCCAGTGGCCAGTGTGCTGGGTAGGGTGAGGATGAGTCTTCTCCTGTTCATGACTAGTTCCAATCCTTTTATGGTATCATTCTGGTAGTGGTGACAGGGCATTGCAGAGACATTGAATGCCGGCTCTTTGTCATTTCAGGTATCTGGTCCCCTGCAATCACATGATGCTGAGTCAAAGGTGGGCTGTGAAGGAGAGAGACTGTTACTCCGTGTCCGCGGCCAAGCTGCTTGCCTTGACCCCTGTCTGTTGTGCCAGTGGCATCACTCTAACACTTGGAAACCAAGAAAGGGACTATATTCTCTGGTCCAAGTGTATGCATGATGACTCAGGTGGGAACACGTTAAGAATGATCTTTAAACATGATGCCATATCCACCTTTTCTGACAAGATGTGTCTCTCTGGGTAGACAAAATAAATGGAATTAAAGAGTAGTTGGAGACTTTTCATGTTCTTAAGGAGTTATAGACTCTGCTGTTAGTATTCACCAAAGTACCTGTCTTTGCCAAGTCATTTATCACAGATTTTTATCTTACATGTCCTTTCTAGGGGTCTCTTCAGAGCCCAAATAGGAAAATATGTACTAACTAACATGTCTTCTAAAACAGAATGAGTTACAGGTGTTGAGTCTATAACCCAGGTAGACCTGGTTTTTAATTTCCAAAATTTTAAATTCAGATTAAACATGATTTTCCAAAACTCGCCAGCTATGTTCTCTGTGCAATGACATTTGAGGACAGGGAGGAGGTAGTGCTACCATTTGCAGATGAAGAAACACTCAGGGAGGAGAAACGACTTGTTCAAGGTTCTGTAACTTGCAGCTTCTCTGCCACATCCCATGTTTGTTCCATATCCTGCCTCTAGAGTTGCAACAGACACATGTCGCCGTGGGTGGGCTCCATAGTGAGCTGGCAGAATTGCTGTGCAGCAGTTACCAATGAGAATTCTGATCTTACTGCATTTTAGGGGAAAATTCTTAATCATTCCAAACTTTCCCCCTCTTTTGTGAATATTACCTACTCTGAAGGACTGCTCCAAGGATACTGAGTCCAGCACTCGGAGCTCTTAGAGGCTCTCCCAGCGTGTAACCACTGCTCGGGAACTATTCCCAGGGATAATTTACTGTCCTTTTATTTAAAGTCTATAGGAAAAGTGACACCAACCTTCTAACAGTAGAAGGGTAAACAAGGAGGCGTGTGTCTGTTTTACTGGGCTTCATCTATACTCCTAAAGGCTCAAGCCTGCCCCAGTCTGGTAGAGATCTATTATGAAGGAGCACAGAGCTCACGAAGACCTGGCAGTGGAGTGTGGAGAGGGTCCAGAGCAGGCCAGTGCTTGGATCTCATGGCCCTGCCCCAGCTGGGGATATTAGGATCATTAGCTTCCAGGCCGGTGATAAAGCTCTTACAATATCTGAGATGTTTAGGAAATGGCAGAAGGCATGGTTTTCTCTAAGTCAGTCTTTTCTGAACGTTTCCTTTGCTGGGAAATTACAAACTTTAAAGCAAGTGTTTTCACAAGTATTTTAGTGATGCTGTTGAAATTTGTAACATGAAGTCAGTAACCTTCAAACACAGGACACTGTCTCTGTTTTGGCTTGACTGTGACTTGACTTCAAGAGAGCATTTGCTATGTGTCTACCTCCTGAGTGTTGCCAACAAGGTGGAGTGAGTTAATTGCCTTTTCTGGGAACCCAGACGTTTGCTACCAGAAAATCTGGTTATCAAACTCCTGATCATGAGCTTTTCACTTTATTACCAAAACCAAAATGAAAATGAAAAGACTTGTAAGTTACCACACAATGTGGCAGGCACCACATTGGAAATGTTACCTGCCATCTCCTTGTCTAGGGAGGTGGCCCTCATTAGCTCTCGTTTCTCCAGGGACTAGTATTAAAGGGAAGTCAGAGCTCCCTCCTTTTGGGTGCCTAGTCTTGTTAATAAATGAATTTGGAAATGGACTCAGGAGGAAATACAAAGACAATTTTATTAAAATTTGAGAAAGAAACACCAGGATAGGCAAGCTGTGTGTCTTGGAAGAGGAAGACGGAGAAGAGGAAGAGAGAAGCCATGCCTCATGCCTTTCAAATTAGGGTCCAAGAAAACAGATTCCATAGTAGATGAGCACTGGCTACACAGAGGATTAGCTGCACATGACAGGGCTTGGGGTAAGGTCTTTAGAGAAAGAGTAAGGGAGCCCAGAGTTTGAGGGAAATGATGCCTAGGATTTTGGCTAGTATCCAGGAGAATAAAAAGACAGAAAAGAAGGAAAAGTTAGTTTTCTGAACAACTCTGAAAAGCTGGTAGGCTCCATGGTGAGGGTTATGTAAGAGGCTGCATGAGGGAAGGATTTCTGTGACGCTAAATACACCATCTCTTTAAAAAGACAGTTATCTTCCTATCTCCTTAGCACATCCTCAGACAACTCTGCTCTCCTATGGGGTGGAGTCAAGGCCAGGTGATTGATGGGCCCAACTAGATTAACCCTTAAGGAAGGAAACACTAGTATGTAAAGTTCTGGTTTCTGGAGCAGACCAGAACATCATGATTCCACCTGGGAGCAGAGGCACTATATATTGTTTGACCAGGAGTCTTGAGTGAGCAGGCTAGCATTTAGTTTTCTGGTGTTACCAGGAAATGGGGGATAGGCTCCAAAGCTGTCCATGACAGAGGAAACCATCCTCGCAGCCTCTCAGGATGTCTAGCTACCACACAGCATCACCTAACACTTTTCTGTTGGCTGTAGCCAGCACCTGCCAGTTTTGCTTTGTATCTTCTATGAGGTTGCAGTTTCTAACACTGTCTTTTCCACTTAATTTCATTTTTATTATTCAGAAATAATTTAATCAATCATTGTTAGACCTAAACTGGTACCAGGTTCCCTGGGTGCACTCATCCCACCTCTCTGATGCTGTCTGCTCTCACACAGGACCCGAGGAGCAGCTGCTGCCGCTGGAAACATCCTGCTCGCTTTCTTCACCTTCCCCTCCTCCGCCACCCGCCCCAGCAGCCTGCATTGTGGAGTATGGGAAGGCCCTGGACATCAGCTACCTGCAGTATCTGTGGGAGGCCCACACCAACATCCTCCACTGCATGAGGGACTGCAGGGTGTGGTCAGCCCTCTATGATGGGGACTCACCTGACCCTGAGACCTTTCTGCAGAGTCTGTCAGAGGAGAACCGAGAAAACTCAGCCCACCCAGAGGCCAGACTCCCACAGCAGCATGTTAGGACATCAGGGCAGACAAAGGACAAGAACCAGTCAGAGCTGGAGTGGGATGACAGCTATGACACTGGTATCTCTTCAGGGGCTGATGTGGGCTCCCCTGGGCCTTATGACGATGTAGAGAACCCAGCCCCACCAGCACCTATTGATCCCCCCAAACACATCCAAGAGATGAAGAAGAATGCCATTCTCCTCTTCAAGGGGTCCTACATCGAAGAGTCAGACTTCCAGGATGATGTGATGGTGTATAGGCTGTGTGCTGAGAAGGACACAGAGGACCCCAGGGAGCTGCAGGGAGAGACTGCTGACCCACCAGCTGAGACTCAGCCCAAGGCCCAGCCTGAAGCCCAGAGTTTCCTCACGAGCAATGGACCTCTCTTTAGTCCTGATCCTGAGGCAGAGTCACAACCCATCAGGGAGAGTTCAGACCTGTGTCAGAGCATGTTCTCAGAAGCCAAACCAGAGAATGAACCTGGTGTAGCCTTAGAATCAGACTCAGAGTTGACAGCTCCCACATTTGAGGCAGAACCTCAGTCAGACTTGCAGGTTGCCAACACAGAGGGTGAAGATTTCATCACACAGTATGACCAAATCATTCAAGAACTGGATTCTGGCACGGAGGGCTTGATGGAGCAGAGTGTCCCTGCCTCTGAGCCAGTGCTTCTTACACACCAAGAAGAAAGGAGGGAAGAGTGCAAAGCCGAGGAGGAGGATGACTTCGACTCCCTCATGGCAGACACCCCTGCTGTGGAGGCCGGGCCTTCCCCATTTGGTGTCGGAGAGGACACAGCCTCTACCAGCCGCCATCCTGTGAGGACTCAGAGCACGCCGTTCACAGGTGACAAACTTAAGTTGCTTTGTGGTTTCAGCATTTGAGAGTGCTTGTGCTATGGCAAAAGAAAAGTGTGGAAGCAGAAGGTGAGGCGTGTCCATTTACCTAAGAGGAGTGAAATGTCTTTGCGAGGGGCAGCCATGCTTTGCCTTTCCTACTGGGATGGATTTGTTTAGCAAGTCTGGCTTTAGGTTGTGCTCTGCGGTAACTTCTGATGCTCGTGATAAAGTCATAGGCTGATTAGACCACACCAGAATCGATCCATTATTTAAAGCTGAATTTCCTTGAGTCTAATTTATTTTTCTCCCTAGCACTTACCTGTATGTGTATTGTTTAAAAAAAATTACTGTTGTTAGAGGGCATACTCCATGGCGGAGAGACGTTTGTTCTGTGTCTCTTCCCAGTGGCCAAGCAGTGACATCGTGCTTTAAACTCTTGTAGATGGCAGCTGGGAGAGAAGCCACCGACATTAGTTGAGCTTTGCCCTAAAGAAAAGACTCGACACCTCAAAATAAAACTAGGTTCACACGTACTAGCCACTTTCCCGAATGTGTGTTCCAGTGCTAACCCTGTCAGCAGCAGGGAGGACCTGTGTAAGAGGCAAGGGGCTGGGCTGGGCTACAAAATGAGTGGACCAGCCGAGGAAGTGTGGTGGAGAACCTCATTAACTGCTAAGCAGAAAAGTCGGAGTCTACAAGTCTGCAAATAGTAGCACGGAGGGAATTCCCACAGATAAGAGCTCAGTGTGCTCGGTGAAGGCTGGAGTGAGAAGCCTGGGTAGCATTTGGTAGCAAACAGAAGGACTGGAAGTAGCTAGTGACCCAGAGGGACAGACAATGGCCTTGAGTGTACCCTGGCTCTACACTTCCCAGGTGTGGGGCTTTGATATACACATGCCTCCTCAGCCCTGTGAGGACAGACAGGTAGGAGGAAGGGCCTTGCTATTGTTCCTTCTGGAGACCTCCCCAGACTCAGTTGAGAATTGTCTCTCCTGGGCAGTGGGGAGTAGCTTGGTGAGGAAGGACAATATCCCCACTTTCCGGGACTCCTATAGGCAGATTTTTAAAAACGGTTGCCTTCTGGCCCAGTCACAGAGATCTGCTGTGATTTCAAGGGGGCTCCCCACCCGTCTCCTCCAGTCTTTATTCATTTATTTACTGATGCCTGACATGTATTTAAACACGGAGACAGCTTTTAATTCCACAGCTATCAGGCTTGAGCTTCTAGCTGAGATAACATTTCGGTGTGAACAAGTTTTAATTAAAATTCAACCAGTCAATCATAAGTTAAAAGGATTAGATCATCTTAGGTTTCCCAGTTGATGGGGGAAGGGACAGTGTTGAGGGAGCTGAGTAAAGAGGCCAAAGTAAGCTGCCTATCCTCCTGACACACTCGACAGGGAGAAGTCCAAATGTCCTGCAGCCTTTTGTGGAACATCGGGACTAAGTCCTGGCTAATGAAGGCTGCCCCTCAGGCTGCCAGCTTTCTGACAAAATAGTCACATCCCTGGGGAGTATGTAACTTCAGGGAAGAAGTACAGCTTAGGGAAAGCCTAGAAAACAACACAGGGTTGCAGGATCTAACTAAGTTATTCTCACAAAGCATTTTGTTACCAGGGGTTCTAAAAACATCTATCTAGCAGGATGTTGGCTAAATCTAGAGATCAGGAGGAAGGGCTACTAAGGTGGGTTGCTATGAGACTTTGTTTGAAGTTCTGAGAACTGACAAGTGAATCATGGAAGGTAAAGCAGAAAGAAGAATAGTAGATAGGAAAGCCAAGGGTGAGTGTCTGCTAGGAGTAAGGCCTTGCCATGGCGTCTCACATCTCTTCCTTCACTGTATAATAGAGTGCTGGAAGCATGGAGGGGGAAGTAGAGGCCTGATCCTCTTTAAGTTTTGGGCGTTGCGCTGAAGGGCTAAGCACTCCTTGGTTGGGGAGGCCAAGCCCCAGCCTCCCGGGTGCTTTTTCAAGGGGACGGGAAGAGTTTCCTATGCCAACCCAAATGCAATCAGGCATACTTCTCAGGATCCCATCTTTGAGCGCAAAGAAAGAGGTATCCCTGCAGTACTTTGTCTCGCACCCTCCAGCATCCCCTTTACAGAGGAGGATCAGTGGTAAAACATCCCACAAAGGCAGCTGCTCTAGGGAATTTGAGGGGGGGTGTTGAACTTTGAAGCACTGCATCGGGGCTGGCGCCTGACAACTTCTGGAGTGGGTTGTCAGAGTCCAATTTTAGGTAATGGACCTGGAGTGGCTTGGCTGCCAGGTTGTCTACCTGGATCTTTATGAGAGTAGTAAGGCAGGAGAAGGCCCAGGGGCCAAAAGAAATGAGCAAGAGAAGGCCAGTGAGAGGTCCAAGGGTAGAAGGCAGCAAGGTAGAGAGCCAAGGCGAGGGAGAGAACCAGTTCCTATACCAGCTCTCGCTTTTCTTTCTTTCTTTTATTTTTCTATCTAAGCCCTCTCAAACTCTACCCCTGATTTATCTGCAAAGAAGCAGCACTCTTCCTTTAAAGTGGCGCAGAGTCCTTCCTGTTGAAGGAGCAAGAGATCTAGACCTCATCTATTCTAGAGGACAACTTCAGCTAAAGAGGAAAGTGACTCAGTGGCTTCGGTGCTCTGCTCTGGCTCTCTAACATCTTGATCAATGGTGGCACTAAGCTCAGAGTAGTAGTGGTTGGAGAAGACAAGGGAGGAAATTCCAGTCCCAGTGCCCACCGCCCCCAGCCCCAAGATGACTGCAACAGCCACTGGAATGATGGGCTCTCGCTTTTGTCAGAGGAGAACTTCATCATGTCTTGAGGGTGGGGTCCAGGAAAGGCGCTCCTCTTGGTTCCATAAGTGGAAAAGTCGTCTGAGGAGTAATAGGCTAACTGCGGGAGAACCTGCACAAAAGATCCTTTGAAGCCATAAAGGTGGTAAGGGGTATGCATGGAGTGAGTCCAGAGGAGCAGGGCTACCACGTATCCTCGAGAAGGATAAGGTAAAAGTCGCCTGTAAAGTTAAAAGAGGTTAGAGTCTGATTGTAATGCAAGCCAAGGTAGGAGGCAGCTTGTTCCCAGGAGGGGTGACGTAGGTACCAGATCCTGAGACCATCTCCAAAGAAAATCTTTTAAAGGAGGAATGTTGCCAATGGAAGGAACCATGTTCTGTGGAGTGAGTAAAATTATTATGGGGGATAGCAATTTCTTCATAGAAAGAAGGGGAAGAATGATAACAAGGCCAGCACTCCTGTGTGAGCTCTGGGTGAGAATCATTGATGGCAGCAAACGTCTGTTCTACAAGTGAAGAAGAATGATGAGAAACTGTTGTTAACGAGGGAGTTGACTCTGGTGCCGCATGATCCTGTGAAGGAAAAGTGGGGGGAGGGGGAGGAAGAGGAGGAGGAGGAGGAGGAGGAAGAGGAGGAGGAGGAGGAGGAGGAGGAGGTTGAGAGTTGGAAGGTGGAGCAGGTTGGTGAGGGACCAAAACTGGATTAGGTCCTATGGCGACAGAGGAAGTTTTATTCGGGATTTCTTTGAGGAGTTTGCTGCAAAGGGATGATGGATGTTAGTCAATGGCCGTGAATTCCACAACCTGGTGGCCTATCCGGACTGAACCAGGGATGGCGTGCTCCGGAGGCTCTGGAGGCCCCATTGGGCCCGGGACCTTGACAGGAGGGGTGCTCTCCAAGGTGCCTCCGAGCGTGGACTTTGACCACAGCTGCTCAGACAATGTCAAGTACCTGACGCTCAACTTTGGACCCTTCGAAACAGTGCATCGCTGGCAGCGCCTCCTGCCCTGCAACAATTTGTGGGTGCCTGGCACAGCAAACACAGTCATAGCATATAATGATGTCATCTGTGTGTTTGGTGGAGACAATGAAAAGACAATGCTCAATGATAATAAAGGCACTATTGTCTTCCTGAGGCCCAAGGAGGGAGGAGGCGGTAAGCTATCTTCTCCAACCTAACAAAACTAGCAAAACTACTGTAAGGTTCCTCAGGATCTTGTCTGATCTTAGTCAATGCTCTCGAAGCAGTATTCTTAGGTGGGAGTTTCCTCCAAGCTCACACTGCCGCTTGGCAAACCTGAGCCAAGAGACCATGTGTATAACGTCTCTGGGCATGTGGTGTATTGTAAGGTGGTTCGCCCATAAGTTTGGCAGCCATCCAGTCACGGGTATCAAGGTTTTTGGTGTTACGAAGGGCCAGATTATGAGCTGCTTCTTGAAATTCAGCTTTCCATAATAATCTCCTCCCTCTAGTGCACCATGAGCAGCTGAAAAAATTCATTTGGAGTTAACCAAGTCTCAGTAGAGGCCTCCAGGTATAGGGGGCCATTGGACCGTACTTAGAGGTGGCTGATTTAAGTTTTTCCAGAATTGACAAATAAGAGGAGTATACACAAGGGTATCTTGGTCTAGGGTCGGCCTCTCTGGGGCACCTGTGGCCACAGAATCCCCGTCATCTTCATCCTCACTAATAGTTCTATTGGGGTTAGGATTATGAGGGTGAGCCTCACTAGAAGATGGCTCATGACCTGTGTCTGGGGAACAGATACACTGCTGTGAAGTGAAAGCAGAAAAGCGAGCACAGTGTGAGGGGCCTTTTCTTCTTAAGGGATTGGGACTCATCATGAAAGAAATGCTGTTGCCCTGGGGGGAGGAAGAGATCTGCTAATTGTTTATCAAGGTCACGAAGAGTTTTTAAAAGTGAAAGTTGTTTCTGGAGATTAAGGACCAAATCTGTGAGGACACTCAAGTCGGCAGTAGCTGTGGAGCATGCCTGCAATGGGGGGGCAGTGTTAGAAAAACTTGATCAAGAGGAGAGGATGGATAGGGTGGCGGGGGATAGGAACGGGGGAGAAGTTGATTAGAGAGTGGCTCGGGATTTTTGGAAGTTGAAAGAGTCATAGTTTTCTTGAGAAGGGGCTAGTCCGGACTGTGATATCCAGCAGCCTCCTTGTCAAGGGCGGCTGAGTCTCCCAGATCAAGGGGCTCCTCTCCACCTTCATCCTCAAGACCAATCAAAGAGGGATAAAGAGGGGTGGCTTTAATGGTTTTAGGGGGCAAAGTTGAAGGTACCTTTGAGAAATTTCTACAAGTGGGGGGCCCTCAGGACAGGAATTCTGAGAGGGTGATCGTGAACAAGGGAATTTGGAGGGAGGGTGCGAACTCTGACGTAGGGACCTCTCTCCCTCTTCAATGACATTTTGAACATCAGGCCAATTATTGTGAGTCTGTAATAGGTCATGAATGAGATTCCAGTAACTAAAAGCTGTAACAGGGACCTTTTCTGGACCAAAGGTCTTATAATAATCTTGTAAACAATCACCAACTCTCCTCCATTTCTTCTGATTAATAATTCCTTCTTGGGGGAGCCAGGGACAAAGGTAAACCGAAAAATCCTTTTAAGTCTTTCTCTTCAACCCTGGCTCCCTGGGTCTCAAGGGAATCCTTAAGCCTTGAAATGAATAAATCTTGCTGAGAAATATTCTGACCCATGTCTATATAATGCACCACCTGATTACTCACCACATGCCCGTCTCAGCGTCAGGGAACTCCCAGAGTCCTAAATGCTGGCTCCGCTGCCACTCAAAGGTGGGGTGGTGGTCCCCTCTGGGGGTCTCAGAGCCCCACAATGGGTGCCACTTGTCCAGGCCAGCTGGGCAATCAAGTAGGACCCTTAGACCCTGTAGAGAGGACTAAGATGCTCAAGGAAATAAGGAGGCACAGCAAGTCAAGAAGTCTGATCAAGCTGGCAAATTTTTTATTGTTCACACAGGTT
Source organism: Rhabdomys pumilio (assembly GCA_030674055.1). Classification (NCBI taxonomy): domain Eukaryota; kingdom Metazoa; phylum Chordata; class Mammalia; order Rodentia; family Muridae; genus Rhabdomys; species Rhabdomys pumilio. Next base: position 66,276,277 of record JANHMN010000001.1, read on the forward strand.
ATAAACTCTAAAAACAGGATATGGGGAAGGGTGGAAAAGGAAGGAGGGCTTTGCAGGTGGAGGAAGCTAGCTGCAGCTGCAGAGTCTAAGTTATTCTCACAAAGCCTTTCCATTACCAGGGGTTCTAAAAACATCTATCTAGCAGGATGTTGGCTAAATCTAGAGATCAGGAGGAAGGGTTACTAAGGTGGGTTGCTATGGGGCCTTGTTTGAAGTTCTAAGAATGGACAAGTGAATCATGGAAGGTAAGCAGAAAGAAGAATAGTAGATAGGAGAGCCAAGGGTGAGTGTTTGCCAAGAGTAAGGCCTTGCCATGGCTTCCCACAGATAGGATACTAAGACAAACAAAAGAAACACATCCATTCCAGTGAGTGGGTTTGTTGGGGCTCCTCACATGAGCATGTATGAAGGGTTCCTTATATGAGCATGGGTGACTAAAAGCCCATCCCACACGAGCAGTGACTCATATCAGCCGCATCTCTGGAGGTCCTTGCACAACTCACAGGCAGCTATACCAGTCTTCTCTCCCTGAGAATCACCAACTACCCATAGAACTTTGAGGAGAAGCCTCATGAGTCTTGCAGGTTCATGAATTTTCTGAGCCTTGTAAGTCCTAGGAGCCTCCCTCCTTCTTCCTGAAGAATGGCTACACATCAAAGCTGACAGAGTCCAGGCAGAGCATGAGGAACTAAGGATTATGGATCTCACAGGGCAGAGAGGTGGGGGAAGAAGCCCAGGAGCACTTGGTATTTGCTTAGAGGGGGTCTTTGAGCCAAGCTGAAGAAGGGGAACCTTGTATCCTTGGCCTAAGCATTAAAGCTGGAGTGTGGCATGACAGATCTGAAGGAGCCAGCCTTAATAGTGTTGTGGA
>JANHMN010000001.1:66277157-66315579 GCA_030674055.1 Rhabdomys pumilio
TCAACTATTCTGTAGCCTTGAGACCATTTAGCTTTGTGTGGTGTGTGGACATTCTGCAGGACATAATAGTAAGTGGAAAAGAGGTCTCTACAATAGAGAATAGTTAATGTTGTCTTTGTTTAAAAACCATAATACCAAGAGACAGACAGACACACACACACACACACACACACACACACACACACACACACACCACAGCATACCTGAGAATTAAGATAATATGCTGGCTATCAGCCCTAGAAACAGTTGGTCCAAGTTGAAATTCTGACTCCATTATTTACAAGTCATGTGTATTTAGCATTCTGCCTTATCTTTAAATGGGATAAATAATTAACATGTGTCCTCGGATGATTTTATCAAGTGAGGCAGGAAAAGTACTTGGAATTCTGGCTTCTGTTTAGGATGTGCTTACTAAATGTTTTCAACAATAATTCAGATATTATTTTATTGTATACATACATCTTTATAATATACTAGAATCTGTAACAAGAGTTTCTTCCAGGAGGTGGCTTGTTTTACAAGCCTTTATACTGTCTTAAAGGTGTGCATGTATGTGTGAATATGCATGTATATATGTATGTATTATGCAATTTTAATCTCTGTTAAAATAGAAAGTTTTTCTAGAGTCCAGACAGGATGTGCAGTCTCTGCCTAAGGCAGAGACAGAATTAAAGGTCCATGTTTAGATGTTTCCAAGGTTGGGATGGTGAATAGAGCTGAGTCAGAGAGTCGATGACAACTTTGTTTTCAGGATCGAGAGGTGCAGGCAACAGACTCAATACAGGGAAGGGGCTGAGCATTTGAAGGGAAGGAAGTCAGTGCTGGAGAGGGAAAGTAGTGAGGCCACAGTCTTTCTGGAGAGTTAAGTATTCTATGTGAGCTCTGTGCATCAGCTTCTTAGGACTGTGGGAAGTGTCTGAGACCCTCAGCTCTATTCTGCCTCACTGCTTCAGAGTATTCTGTCAGTCACTCAGCCCCATTGCCTTCAGTCCTGTGGAAAGGTAGCACTGCATCATGGGTAGTATGTGGCTCATCTCATGGTATCAAAAGGAACAAAAAGGAACAAGGAAGATCAGGGTTCCAGTATCCCCCTCAAGGGCATGCCTCTGGTGACCCAATTTCCTCCTGCAAGGCCCTACTTCCTTATGTTCCACTACCTTCTAATAGTGCCACGGAGGAGACCAGGCCTTCAGTAGATACCTGGGTCACTCACACCCCCCTTGTAGTAGATACATGGGAACACCCACAATTTACACTAGTGGGTGAGGAGCTAATTGTCCTCCCAGCAGTAGAGGGAAAAATATTCACTTCCTACTCCCAAGGTTGCCTGTGGCTTTCTGAGTGTAGCACAGTCTTCTGATTTTCAGATGCTTACGGTTCCCCTGGCAACTGCTTTTTGCTAAGCAGCTTTCTTTGATGTGCTAGAAACCAGCTAAGAATAAAATCAGGATTCAGAGAGTTTAATGTATTTTCTTTTCATTGCCCATGCCTAAGAATGATAGTTAGCACCATTGGTGGATTCCGATGGCCGTCTCCTAGCCTTGACTCAATATCCTGTTACTCAGGTGAGACACTGATGGGATACCCTCACTCTCCACCATACATGGGATTTGTGCTCTTCGTCCACTTTGTCGTAGTGATGAGCTGTACATGTCTGCCCAGGTCACTGAAGGTCATAGTTGTGTTTGTAGGTAGGATGGCTGGATTCAGACAAGAACATCCTGGGGTCAGAGAAAGGAAGTCAAACACTCACATTAGGAGCGTGTTTTGCTGAAGGTTCCACCTGGTTGATTATGATTTTATTAAGATTTTTTTCTTCATATGGAAGGAAGTGGATAAGGAACAAGGTGTTAGTGACTGGGGGTGGACTGAGGGTATGACAGACAGATAGACAGACAGACAGAAGACAGACAGATAGACAGAGAAAACTGGTCGGAATAGAAGATGGTAAGGAAATCAACTCAGAAAGCCAGAATTGTGCTGTGATGACGTAAGAACCCAGGTGACATTTCTAAGTTTTTTAAAAGGACAGTCACTAGTTGCTTTCAGACTGAGATTCCAGTCTGTGGGGTTTCTGGGTATGTTTGGCAGACCCTCCCAGATCTATTTGGCGAAATTCTCCAAGGCTCATCAATCCCCTTAGGGTTCCTCACCCACGCACATAGAAAGCAGATGAAGAATTCTGTCAGCCTTTCCCAGGGGTGGTGTGGCTTGTGAAGGGATCGTACCTCGACAGAGGATGGCTGCATTGTCCCATCACACACCCATCCCGGTGCTTGGCATAGTTGTCTGTTCTCACTTCTCAGAGAGCTCGTTCCTTATAAGGAATTTAGCTGCTGGCAGAGTTCTGCATGAAGCATCTCGAGATGAAGTGTGTTTGTGTTAGACTCACGCTAATGGTGGTGAAGTGTTCATAAGGCGTGTTTATCTATCAAGGGTTATGTGCGTGTGTTATAAATATGCCGAGGCTTAGTGGCATCACCAATGGCTCCACTGGGGCAAATACAGAATCCCCATTGATCTTGCTTAATGGGACACTTTTATGGCAAAAATTTAAACCATCTTCAAGTAATTTTATTAATTCCAGATTTATAATTTTTTGTTTTCCTTGCCCTCAGTAAACCAACACATAAACCGTATTAACTTGCTACCGACCTGAAGCAGAAACAGCTTCCTTTTGCTTACATGTATATTTTCATAAACTGCTTTTGTAATTATAAGACTTTTTTGTGTGTGTGTGTGGGGGGGGAACTTCTCTGTCACACTGGACCCTGTTTCCCGAGGCTGATTCCATTTTTCTCTGGTCTGAAATGGAAAATGCAGATACCAAGTTGCCAGTGATAGTCAAGTCTCACCCAGGACCTCTTCATTCACCGGTCTCGCCTTTCTCATTCCTCCATGACACTGAGGGAGAACCTCTCTCAGGCGTGTATAGGACAGAAAGTCCCTGGTCACATGTTGCTATTTGGTAAACATTGCTCAACATGTTGGGTATTCTCTACTAACACAGAGACTGTTGCTATGACACTTTTGGTGGCCTCTGACATCCACATGCAGTCCATAGCAGAGAGACAGTGAATTGTACATTTTGATCCCCGACAGAATCAGGAATGAAGAACCAATGGGGCAAAGCACTGCAATCTTTGAAAATTATTTGTTGTCTGAGCTTTTCAAAGTTCTTCATAGCTTTCAAGGTACTGCAGGTGGTTGTGGGGTCAGAATGTCAACATGTTTATATGGAGAAGCAGACATGTGTCCTCTGTGTTTACACCCTGACTGTGGCCCCAGTGACTCTGCAACTCTTAGGAGCCTGTCCTTCATGTCCAGCCAGCCCTGACACTGTCCTCCCTGCAGGTCCGTTCATCAGCGTGGTCCTGTCAAAGCTGGAGAACATGCTGGAGAACTCTCTGCATGTTAACCTGCTTCTTATCGGCATCATCACCCAGCTGGCCAGCTACCCCCAGCCACTCCTGCGCTCCTTCCTCCTCAACACCAACATGGTCTTCCAACCTAGCGTCCGCTCTCTCTACCAGGTATGTTACAGCTATGCCCATTCCTTCTGTCCTTCTCTTCCTCTCATGACTTAGTTGGTTTTCAAAATCTCCATGTCCCAATTCACTTGTTTCCCTCCCCTGTCCCCGGCTGGTTGTATAGACTATTCTAGACAAACTGCAGTGCTTCATTTGGTTTGATGGTTTGAAAATTCCTTATCAGGAACACAGGCCATTAAAAATGAGCAAATGTCCAATACCATAACAGTCCCTGTAATGAGGGATGGACCCAAAAGATGTGTTGGTGACTAAGAGCGGAGTCGGGCTGGGGAGTAATAGCATCATTAATGTGGTTTTGACAGGTCCTTGCATCTGTGAAAAACAAGATCGAGCAGTTTGCTTCCGTGGAGAGAGACTTCCCGGGCCTCCTCATCCAAGCTCAGCAGTACCTGCTCTTCCGGGTGGACATGTCTGACGTGACCCCTGTGGCTCTTACCAAAGGTCAGCCAGCTTTCCCCACTGTGCCTGTCTTAGCCTGCACCGAGTCCCTCCCCCACCCCCATTTTGTTTGCAGATGTTCTTGGCATTTGAAACCTATAAGTATCAAAGAATATTTTTGTTTGTGTCCATCCTAGAACAGCCTCTTCCTGGTGTTCTTAAATCTAAGAGGAAGGGCTCCCAGGCCTGCACTGGCCTTAACCCTCCATGGAGAATCTGGCTGTCCATCCATTTTCCTAGCTGAGGTGGTTCAAGGAAGGAGCTGGCGTGAGATGTTGTCAAACTCCAATAAATCACTGCAGTACCCGCAGACTACAGGGGGCACCGTGTGCACTCCTAGAGCCATCTTTTGGCTATCTCTGCCCTGCAGATGGCATCTGTTCTCTTTATTACATTTTTAGAGCATTTTGTACCAAAAGATAAATGTGTTTCAGGACTCCAGGAGGTGGACACTGTTTGTTCAGATGAGGAGAAGTACAGTTTACCCTCAGCAATTCCTGCGTCACTCAGCTAAGGGGAGGTGTTAGGTGGGTCATGGCAGGACAGAGAGAGGGTGGGTGGCAGGGAGGTGTGACAAGGGATAGCTGAGAATAGTCCGAGGCCTGGGGAGTACTGCTGCTTGGCCTTGCTTCTGGTTAGACAAATCTGATGGCCATTGTCTTCTGAGCTGTGACCCAGGCCCTGGTGAGCACAAACAAACCAATGTCCAGTATTGTTCTGGCCTCCCTCGCCACAGTTGTCCAGGTGTGGAACAAAGCTTCCTAGAGGCAGCTGAGCAGTGGGGGAGACTGGGGCCTCAGAGCTAAGCCAAGTGACCAGAAACAAGACTGGGAATGAGAGGCAGAAGCATGACTCTGAGAAAGAGTTACACCTTTATAAGAAGCTCAAACGAGCCCAGAACTACGTGTGGCTCCTGGCTCCTGGCTCCTGGCTCCTGGCTCCTGGCTCTAGTGTCCACTATTTAACCCTGGTCTCTCTGCTTCATTGGCTCTTATGTTCCTAGTTTTGGAGGTGTGGCTAGGGATGAAACAGGGCCTGCAGCATGTCAATTAAGCACACGCTCTACCACTCGGCAATTCTCTGCCTACTCTTTGCTTTCAAAGGGAAGATTTGTTCCTCTCTCAGCCACTCTCTGGCCACAGTGAGAGCTCTGGTTGCAGTTCTTCTGGAGCACGACAAGGAAGATTTTAAAAGAAAGCTGAGCCAGGTTCCACTGGTAAAATGATGGGTCCACTTTTACCTTGTTAGAATTCAGAAAGAGAAGGCAAGGCCATTGTGGGAGGGAAGGACATCTGCACTGGGTGGGAAGGTGGTTCCAAAGTCTGAACTGTGTCCTTTGCCCAGCCCTGCTGCCTGGAGATGAGTGGGACATGTGTCCTGCCCAGCTTCTGAAGTCCTCCGAGTCAGTCTCTGACACTGTCTGCAGCAGCTTTTCAGACCCAGGCACCATTTCAGAAGCCAGCCCTGGTCCTGATGTTGGTCCTGATGCTGGTCCTGATGTTGATCTGCACTTTGTTCTCCCTAGCTCCCCTTTGGGTGCTCTGTATGCTCGGACCCTTTTTATAACTCAGTTGTCTGCAGCCAGCACTGCTCCTCCATTCAGCTTCTGCATTCTTCACTTCCTGGTGTCCCCTCAGAAAAGCCAGCCTCCTCAGGGACCAGTTAAAACGCCACTGCTCTACAACAGAGAATGGAGGAGTTTCTGTGATCCCCCTCTGAGTGGACCAGATCATTGGCTCCTGAGGTTTAGTTACTTTTTCAGCAGAAAAAAGGAGAAAGAAGGAGGAAGAGTAAAAGGAGGAGGAGGAGGAAGAGGAAGCAGAGGAGGAAGAAGAAGAGCAGGAAAGAAATCCTACTCAAATACATTAAAACTACCCAAAAATAGTGCTGTGCCCCAACTTACATTTAAAGAGTCCTTTAACTGAGCCCCAGTTCTAGAAGGTGGCTAGATGTTAACCCATTTCACAGTGAAGGAAACAGAGCTGGTGATGCAGGTCAGGGTAATCACTCAAATCTGCCTGCCTGTGACATACTGAAAGGCCATCTCCTGGTGGAAAGCCAGCTTGGGTCCACCCCAGGGACTGCTGGGACTGCCTGAAGGATGTCCCTGTAAGTCTTCAGACCTCTTTGCTGCTCTTTTGTCTCATGAACAAAGATTTGTGGATTCTAGCTGGGCAGACAAACAGTAGTGACATTTCTAATTCACAAGTCATGCTAGATTAAAAAAAAACTCACAAAAAAGGCATGGTTTAGAGAGGAGGGGTGGGTTTGAAATGGAAAGCTGGAAGTTAGGCATGAGAAGCAGCTCTAAGGAGAAGCAGGATCGTAGAGGAGTGTGGGTCATTTCCTCAGTCATGCAGTCTGCAAAGTGTTGTAGCCTCACTGGATACACTGGCCAGAGGCTGTGAGACACATTCTCAAGGGGCTTGGCCCTTGAAGAGACTGAGGTACAGCACAAGTAAAAAAGCAATGCTTGGCTGAAACCCTGGGCCAGCCTCCAGAGAGTGGGACCAGGGAAGGGAGGGGCTTGAGGGAAGTTAGTGGCAGCTGAAGTGCACCACATGCAATCTAGTGGCCCCTGTGTACTTGATACCTAGTGACTCATTTGATCGTTATAGCAATGCCATGAGGTACTGACAGTCAGAGGAAGTGAGAGCACAGAGAGGTGAAGCCACTTGCCTGGAGTAGCCCAGCTGGTAGGTGACAGAATCTGTGCTCTTAGCTATAGTCGCAGGGCCTCTGAAGGTCAGTAAGATGTGGGTGGATGGAAATGTGGGGACAGAGCTCCAGAGGGTGAGGACAGCATAGATTCTGGTCCGAGTGTTCTGATCCCCAGTGGGATCCAGGCCAGCTTCCTCAGTGAGCTTTGACTGCCCGTGGGAGAGCCAGGGTGCCTGAGGGCCAGTGTGGGTGGGTCACCAAGGCTGACCTTGGAGCTCAACATTGTCTGCATTGTTAATACCCCTGCCAGGGCGTGTGAGGCATTTCTGATAAAAGGTAGTAGGAGACAGATTCTCAACAACTTCTCTGGTTTTCTGTGACACGAACTGTGATATGCTTTAATCCAAAAGGATATTTAAAGCAGCAAAGTGGAGGATTTTTTTTAACACTAAAGACTATAGTAGTGAGATGTAGAAAGTACTATAAATGTCAAGAATTTTTAGTGCTGTCGTTAAGCAACACTCAGAAAAGTGCTGAAAAATGGGGCTGAATTCTAAAAAGCAGCCAGAATAATGAAGAGCTAGGATACTGTGATTTAGAAGGAGTAATGGGATCATTTGGGGAGGGGCAGAGGTGGCATAAAGAACTACAAACATGAGGGCCGGAGAGCTCAGGAATCAGAGTCAGGAGATTGAACCATTTTAATTAGGAGAACGGATTTGGTATAAAAATGCAAATCAGCTGAATGTGTTGGAACCTGGGCTCCTGACATCTTAGATTTACATTACTGAAACAGACACAGGCCTCTGGAGCCCTCTCTAAGTGTTGGCTGTCCAAGCCCTTTGTTGCCATTAGATCCTAATGGCTGTGTGAAATTCTTGAGTCCTCACCATTATCTCTGGTGATCTAGGGGGATCTCTTACTCTTCTTGTGTTCTGGAGGCTGGAGGAACCAGACAGAATGGGCTGGGGTTTCTGGGAAGCTGAGGTCGTAGCAGCAGCTGCAGAACACAAGAGTTTAAGGAGCTGCACCTGTTGACCAGGGCAGCCCTGACAGCAGTAGAGTAGTTGGCTCAGTACTGGGTGTCAGGAGAGCAGAGGGGCCACAGATGTCCTTGGTAGACTTTCCATGACCCCAGTCTTCACTCAACTGACAGAAGTGGTAGCAGAGCTATTGGAAGTCAGCCTGCCTGCCTACTGTGCGTCCGTTCCTCCCTCCCTCCCTCCGTCCCTCCCTCCCAGTCAGGAAATTGCTCTGTTGCCTAGGCTAATCTTGAACTACTGAGCTCACATGACCCTTCTTCCCTGGCCTCCCAGATAACCAGGCCTTCAGGGTGCCAGCACAGTGTCTAGTTGGGAATTTCTAGCCAAACCAGTATTATTGCCACATCTCATGCGTAAGGTCTCCTGTATGTGATTTTAGGTAGACAGTCCTGTATTGCAAGCTGAGTGCTATCTGTGACAAACTGTGCAAGCCTGTCATGGAGAACACCAGGGCTGTCTTCAGGATCTAGACAGACAAGGAACTGCACCCAGGACTATTCCCTCCATGAATCCACTCGCCCCTCACACATACACTTGTCATTTATGAGTCCCATTACTGTTTCTTTCTGTTTTCAGATCCCATTCAGGAGATCTCCAGGCCAGAAAGTGACAAGACCCTTATGGATGGCCCTCCACGTGTGCTTCAGCCCTTCCTGGGCAACAGAGCCAAGGTGACTAGGGCACCCCCAAACCTGCCTCTGCCAGTGAAGAACACCATGCTGGCTGCTGCTCTCTTCCCAGAGTTCCTGAAGGAGCTTGCAGCCTTGGCCCAAGAACACTCCATTCTGTGTTACAAGATCCTGGGGGACTTCGAAGACTCTTGCTGTTAGACTTTTATACTACTATTTTCATAGAGATTTGGTTTTATAAGGTTATAGTACCTTGACTGAATGTTAAATGCAAAGCTGCTTATCCAAACTGTCTACTTTGATACTTCCTGACAATACTTGATTTATAGGAGGGTTTTTGGTGCACCTCCTGTCTCTAGCCGGGTCTCCCTTGTTATACAGAATGTAAGTCTTGTGAGCCAGCCGGCTGTCTCCTTGGCAGTTTCCTTCTGCTGTTTCTCCTCTTCACATGGTTTGCAGTTGTTCTCCTGGGCCTTGGAGTGGAGGAGACATTCAGCTGGTAGCTCAGATGCCATGGAGCACACACTGCGGTTCTGTGATCTCTGGTTACCAGGTGGGGGCAGCTCCTCAGCAGTCTCATGGGAGCTCCTCCAGAGCGGCACGCCCATGCCGGGCGGGCGCCTCTTCTGGAGGTGAATGTAAGAATGTGAAGCTCCTCCTGACAGACAGGACACATCATTGGCTGCTCTGGATTTTACTTCTAGGACTTGCAATCTCTCCACACGTATTGCCTTATGTTGTGGGAAAATCCCCAAGCCCCAGCTGTCTGCCCAAAAATTCAGAGAGAATCTGGAATGCAGAACTTTTTTTCTCGTTGCTTGAGAGCTGCTCTAATCACGGGGGCACAACCAAAACACAAGACAGCCTTAATTCGGTAAGATCTGCACAAAAGGGAGTGCACCTATGCAAATGCTGGATTGTAGGCATTTGATCAGATGAAAAAGTGTGCTGTCATAGACTTATGTTAAAAAAAATATTAAGTGTTTTATGAAAACGAATGTTAACTTGTGACGTATAGAGGATTTTTTTGCTTGGAGGGTGCAGAGCTTGGAATGGGTGCACAAGATAAAATTATGGTAACTGTAGCTGGAAAACCTCTGGTTCTTATTTTACTAATATGCTGCACTTGTAGCGAAATGAACACTATTCAGCCCATGTTGTCAGCTGGATGGAAATGCAAACAGGTCACAGGGAGCTTGTGAAGCCAGGTGCCTACTGGCGACTCCCTCCTCATGGCCATGCTGCATGCCAAGTGTCCAGCGGTGGAGGATGCCCCAGTTGGGAATGTACTGGAGTCTCTTGCTGCTTGCCAGCCTGTTGCCAGCAGCATGGTTATACTTCAGTCATAGCCCTATAAAAATAACTACCAAGCAGGGAGGAAACACACACACACACACACACACACACACACACACACCACAACTTGTATTTATGAATATTAAAGTCACCTTATGTTCTGGACCTGACTCTGAAGTGAGGTGGCGGAGCCTCCCCAGTGGAAAGATGCAATGCCTAGCTCTCTCTTTGAGCATCTGTGCTGAGCCCCAAGGGTGATGCCGGTCCCATCGGTTGTGCCTCAGGAAGACTAGTTTGTCAGTCAGGTTTCTGGTACAGGAGAGCAATGGGGAAAAGAATGAGTGCTGAGGCACTGCATACCTTCACAGGATAGTGAAGTAGCTTTAGATCGAGAGAGCTGGGAAGCTAGCCCATGAGTGAATGCCCAAGTAGATCTGGCCTAGGCTGGGTGACAGTGTATCATAGCCTAAACAAGAAGCCCCTTACCTGTTCATGGAACATTGCTGACTTGACAAGTGTTTAGAAAACCAGTTTGTTCAGCCATGGTGCTCAGCTCCATGTGGGAGGCACAGTAAACTGGCTTTCTCTTGCCTTCCTGATGTGTGCCCCACGAGTCTCCATTAGAATATAGTAGCTTCAGCTAGTAAGAGAGGAGTAGCTAAAGGAACTGTTTCTCCTTCAAACATGCTTTGTCTGGTTATTTGTGCTTGCCTAATCATTGAATGCTGAAGCCATACTTGCAAATGGCATTCTCCAGCTTTGTGGTTTTATGCTCATCTCCCTTTTCTGGTGTTGGTATTGATTCTTCTCAAGTCCATATTTCTCTCCCATTTTTTATATGCTAAGTAAGCATGCTGCTACTTAGCTATATTCCATACCCATTTCACATGTTTATTATACATCTCCAGAATCTCCTTTGTGGGAGGTGCCTATTGGGAAAGAGTGACCCCCTACCCCAAAGTCCTGATGCAGACTTAGGTTAAAAGAGGGCAAGGCTGACTGACAGGTCTCAGGTAAAGGGTTGGCATCAGACTAACCAGGATGGGATGTTGAGAGCATCTTTTCTCTGAGTCCTGATATCTTCCCTCAGAGAGCTCTGTTCAGAGCTTTACAAAACAGAAGTCAGCTGGCAATAGAGTACGGTGCACCTCAGGGCCCATACAGTTGAGCTAAGGAATGGTGTGGACACACCAAGAGCAGATCTGAGCTACAGAGAGGGGAAGGGCAAGTCCTAATGTGAAGAGTGAACACTGCTCTAGGCAGACAGTTGATGGCGGTCCTTTGTAGGAACATAAATGTCATGAGGTAGGCCACGTTAGTCCTGAAATTTACATGCTACAGCATATAGATAGATAGATAGATAGATAGATAGATAGATAGATAGATAGAGTATATGTTTGGAGAGATTTGACATGTTTAAAACATGTTCAGGGACTCTGTCCTCTACCCCATGACAGGTGTCATGCCAGCAGCCATGCTTGAGGAGTTAACAGTAGAAACAGATCTTGGCACAGATCCTGGACTGGCGTCTCTATGTCTAGCCTGACAGGTCTCAGCAGGGACAGGGAGTGGAGGGTTCCTGGAACATCACAACATTAACCTGGATCCATAATTCAGGGTCTGCTTTAAAGGTCTAGACTGAGTGAGTTTTATGGTTCAAAATACATGAGTGCACAGGGATAGTTAAAATTGATTTTGAAAATTGCTAGGTAAATGTAAAAATTTTAATGAAGAAAATTCAGTGTAGTTTCAGCCTAAGACACAATATTATGGGATGAAATACAGTCTTCCAGATCAGAAATACAGTTGCAAGAACAACTAATTAAAGATGGTTTTATTATTAAACCCTTTCTCTGGCAGAGCCATTGTGACATGGTTCCCATTTGGTTCAGTGTTGTTGTGGAAAGTTAGAAGCTGAGTAGAGTTGGAGTCTGTTGTGTGGCAGGGGTATACAGTCAGTGCTTTGCAGGTCCTTGCTAGCAATGAGCTGTTTATTTAGCTTAGATGTAGCTGTTGATTATTTCCCATTAAGACATCCTGAGGTGGGGTGTTGTCAGCAAAGCTTCCTCCTGTAAACAGAATCTAGACTGGATCTATGAGGGTTTGGGCTGCTCTAGTTTGGGCAGCCAGCGATTCTCAGGGCCAGCAGTTGTTTGCATCTCTAGAGTAGTCATGTGGGTTTGCTTCCAGGGCCATTTAGAGGTCTAAAGCTGTGATGTCACTACCCATTTTGGATCAGTGTATCCCAGGGTGCTCTCAGTAGGGAAGTCTGGCCAGCATGGTGGGGCATGTCACAGGCATGATGTTAAATATGACTATGTTCCAATTCTCATTTAAGGGCAGTCTAGTTCAACTGCTAATTAGCAGCTGTGTGTTTGCAGGAATGGCTGTCAAGCTTGCCATTTTTATGAAATGCTTTCTTGCAGGACAGCTATTATTGCACATGCCACTTCAAGTCATTGGCCTGGGACAGCCTAATGTACAGCTTGCTACAAACCTCAAATCATCTCTGCAGTTAGCTTTTCCTGAGGCAGTGGCTCCTCGGGCAGCTGAGGCCACACAGCTTTAAACCATTAGGGAGATATCTTAGCCCCTTTCCGAGTCAGCCATCAGTCTGTGCATCATATGACACTAATTCCCCATCATGTCTCAGCTTAGAGCAACTTGTCAAGAGTGAGTAGTCCACCCTTAAGTCTGTCAAGGGAGGAGACATTATAAGAGAACACAATTGGCTTTTTCTTCTTTTAGGGTGACCATCATAAACCCAATGCCTCACAAAAAGCTCTTAGAGGACTCAGAATAGCTTCTGGGACCATTCTGCATCACCAAATCCCTTCTCCATCCAGGCATTTATTAGTCCAGCACTTGTTTTGGAGGACAGATTATCTTGGCAGCTCATTAACTCCATAAACAGGGCTTTCACAAGAGATTTTCTGTGAGGCTCTTTAGGGACAAGGACCATCGGGGAGGCTGAGGAAGGCACAGTGGGTAGATATCTGTGGATTCTTGCTTTCAGAACCCTTAGCTTGAACTGGTCACAAGAAATTGTGTTCTTGGTTCTTGTCTTTGAAGGTGCGAGTTAACCCAGGTTCCTGTTGTCCACACAAGCCTGACCATAGGATTCTGTCCCTGTGTACTCAGTGTTCATTGCAGGGCTCTTTTATGGAGCTTAAATGAGCCGTGTCACTTCAGGACCTGAACAGATGACGGAAGTACTCAGGCCAGATTATAAATTTCACTGAACTGAGGCTGTACAAGTCTGTCCTCCTTAGGGACATTTTACTGGGACAAGGACCACCAAAAGCCAGACCGCTTTTGTCCCTACAGACATTTTACAGAAGGGATCTGATGCAGATCATCTTGCTTACAAGACTTCTGCCTAGCCATGACTGGGGAACCAGTGAAGAGGCCATAGAGCAGCCATGACTGGGGAGCCAGTGAAGAGGCCATAGAGCACAAGCCTTCTACCTCACTGCCTACAGGCCAGCTCTGGGCAAAGCAGTTCCCGGGTCTATCTGTCTAGAACCTGCCAAGGCAGTCCTGTGGCCGCAGCCACACTCCTTTCGGTAATGGGCAAATTACATGGTCTTCTAGGTGGAGTGCTTCTCCTTCCTTCCTCTTTAGAGTCCTTGAAATAACTAAATTCAATCTAATTGAAAGATACAATATAAACTGTAGGCCATGCCATAGGCTATAATACTGAAATGGTTAACTTGAAGAAGTGCAAACCTGCCATGGCATATTTTCAGATTACCATTAATTAGGTTAAGGGGGGTGGTGTGGAACTCAGCTCGGAAGAACACTGATAGTTTTTCTATCTGTGCCTTGAGAGAAATGAGCAAAACTTCCACTCATGCATGAACCTCACAGGTACAAAAAGCTGGCTTTTTGGATAGAGATGACCCAGAATTTAAAATCTTGGTAATTAGCAGTCCTCCTTTGCTCCTTGGGTTAGATTAACTTATATTCTGTGTTGGTTTCCACCTGGACCCTCAACCAGCCACGAAGCATCCATGTATACAGTTTGGTCCTGAACAGGACGAGCTGGCTCTGGAGGACTGAGAAATCAAGTTTGTAGCACTTTTTGCTGCCAGCCATGGCTTCCAAGACCCCTGTCTGGCTACAGGTGTGTGGATTCCACTGACAGATGGCAGTGGCTTCAGCTATGGTGCCAACTCATACATCCTAATGAGACTTTTCCTAACCGGTACAAACAACCCAGAGCACATTCATGTTCATGTAAGAATGGAAAGTCCTTTGTCTCTGGGCCTATGTACCAGCAGAGCCATACTTTGTGCATCTTTCAAATGCATTTAGTTATGCTCATTCATTCAGAGCTGGGTTTGCCTATTTTCCTAGTAGCTGTGGTTCTGAGCTCTCAAAGCCTGCCTTAGGGTCTCAAGATGACCAGGAGAACGAGGCAGTTGTCAGAGCTAGCTGGGAGGAGCCTTGTAAAGACTGTGTCCTGATGGCATCTCCTCTGGGAATATTCACTCCATATGTGTTTTCCAATTGGTAAAATAGGTTTTGGAAATTGCTTTCCTCTGAGCTGCACTACCCATCGGGGTGAGCCCAGGACGTTAGCCTTGTCAGCACTTTTTGCAATGCTTGATGACCAAGTCAGATGAACCATTTTTTGGTAAAAATGGAGGTTATAGACCTGAACCTTTCTGTTCTTTGGGATACAGGCCTTGTCAGATTAGAATCTGAGCACTCTGGCCACTGGAGTTCAGGCTTGGAGAGCAGCAGGTCTCCCTCCCCTCTCTCTCATAGGGAGGCCAGTGAGAAACACTTGAACAGCCAGTCTCATCAGGGCAACACATGTGATCTGTGGCTTCCTGAGTGAGGTGACATTCTAATGTTACCCCCTCCTGCTTATCTGAAACAGACTGCAGAACTGATGTCCACTCTATCTCAGCTTTTAGCTGGGCGAGGTTGCTTTCCTTCACTCCTGCTTAGCAATGCTGGGAGCCATCTTCTGCTGATGGGTGTGTCCACTTTCCTCCCATTCTTCAGTTGCCCTGGAATGATGGTGCCCAGCAGTGTTCTTACCAGGCCCGAGAATCTGCTCTAAGATGAGGACCTCCAAGAGTTCCCTTTCACTGTCAGTTTGACAAACTTCTAAAAAAATCCATTTCAAAACTAGTCATTAGAGTGTGGTTTGTGTGAGGTACTAGACATGTAAGAAACAAGGGGGAACATACTATCCCAGGACTGAGGACAGAGGCAGCTGGCCTTCATCACCATTCTGTACCATAAGACAGTTAAAGGTCAAAGGTCAACATTCTGATTTATTAGATTATAATCTTATTCTTCCCAGGTAAAACAACTTAATGCTTCAGCTCTTCTTCTTCTTCTTCTTCTTCTTCTTCTTCTTCTTCTTCTTCTTCTTCTTCTTCTTCTTCTTCCTCTTCCTCTTCTTCTTCTTTTTCTTTTTTTTTTTGCCTAAGCATTGTGTGTGGGAGGGGTGTAAACTATACAATCTCTTAAGTGGAAGTTAATTTTTATGTGCTATTTCAGTATATATTTTACTCATTAAATTTATCTGAGAACTTGTGTGTCACTTTAATTCACTGGGAGCTGAGCAGGCGGTAGTGCCCACACTCAGCAGGCACATGCCAGCTCCATCCTGCCCACCGTTGCCTGAACAACACGTTCAGTTCTTTTGTTTTTGTTGTCACCAGCTGTGCTTAGGTCTGAATACACTGCACATGCTGCCATGCTCTTGATTGTCGTCCTGTAGAATGGGGAGCACTGCTTGGCTCTAGGGAGCATCCATGGCATCTGAGGTGGAGACATGAACTTTATTCTGTGTAGAATTATGATTTCTTAGCCGGGCGGTGATGGCACATGCCTTTAATCCCAGCACTTGGGAGGCAGAGGCAGGCGGATTTCTGAGTTCGAGGCCAGCCTGGTCTACCGAGTGAGTTCAGGATAGCCAGGGCTACACACAGAAACCCTGTCTCAAAAAACAAACAAACAAACAAACAAACAAAAAAGAATTACGATTTCTTTAGTCACTGCTGCCACCATAATGGAGCCATTTCCAGACAATGAGGCTGACACTCTGGCTGCTGGTCTTCCATGATGGCTGCCTCTCAGGTCATGGAGTCTCAGAGGATACACACGTGTAAAGTATTGCCTCCTAGGAGGTGTAGCTTGGCTAGGGACTAAGAGATACAATGTGTACAGCACATGAATGGCAGCCCTCTCAGGCCCCTCTTCCCAGAGCCACACTGTCCTCTCCGGCAGAGGGACCCCACACGTCTCACTATGACAGTTTCCTCTCCAATATTTCCTTTATCAGAGTCGGGTCTGCTCTGCTTAGGCTTGCTTTCCGGACCAAGCCAATCAGCTTATTTATAGCTTTGGGGTTTCTTTTCTTCACATCCATCACCTGTAAAGACAGAAGTTAGGAGGTGAAAATGAAGAGACTCCCACCAAGAATCCTAAAGGTTTCCACTGGCTGCAAATTAAATTCATGTTCTGTCTTCCCTTCATGAAAGCTGTAAAATGAGGGAGAGAGGAGGGGATTAACTTTTGAGAGGTTTCTAGGTTCCTGTCAAAGGGGATTTGGCTTCTCTGCCTTCTGATTAAAATGAGCAAGGGGACAGTGATGGGTTACAAGTGACACTGACAGCCGGCAACACTGGTGTGCTGACACCAGAACACTCTCCTCTGGGTCGGAAAAGCAGCAGTCACAGGGGATCATCTGTGATTCTAAACATCCCATGGAATCAGGCAGGGGCCTCTCAAATTCTCCAGTGCTGTTTGACAGACATCTTTGCTCCCTGCCAACTAGAACTGCTCCTTAGAAAACAAACCCCTCACTCAGAGAGGGCTGAGCAGGCAGGGTGGTAAAGGCGGGAAGGAGGGGCTGAGCACCATCAAATGACAGGTGCTGGCCGCCTCTGCAAGTGCGCTGATTGGCACTGAGTGTGCTTGAGTGCCGCAGGACGACTCTGAAACCAAGTGTGTTCTTATCAGTCAGGGCAGACGGGACAAGACGATGGGGACTGCTGGGATGCTGTGGGCTCATTATCCTTATCAAGGGCTCTTCACAGAGCCTCAGTGTCCCCGCACACTGATGGGTGGGTGTGCACTATTCTCAAAGAGATACTAGCAATTTTTTCCCCACTGAAAAATATCTCTCTAGACAATATGATTAGACCTGGGGTGGCTGGGAGGAAGGAGCCCTGCAACTTGGCATGGTTTTTCTATCTTGTGCTATGCTAAGAACACAAAATGACTTGGTTTTCAGCCACATTTCTGTCAAAGGATTTTCTCTGTAATTTACAGATCATTTTCCTCTCTGCATTTTCTCTCCTCTCAAAAGCCATAAAACTGAAGCATTTCCAGTCCTTTCCTTCCTCACAGCTGAAGGAGAAGTGGCCACAAAGAATGTAAATGGCAACTCCGGGACAGAGCCAGCGACAGACCCTCGAGTTAAAACTTGAGCTTGGATACTTGGCCACACCCCTTTAAACTGACTCCACAGAGAGCAAGCACTAGCAAAGACCTTTCCTCACAGGACCACTCAGCTGCGCTTTTCATGTCAGTGGTTAATATCCTGGACATTTAACTACTGACACATAAGTAGGGACTGAAAGGGCTGGGTCAGCCCTCCTGAGGAAGGGTCTGTGGCTACAGCACAAACAAGGTATCAAGCTGGCCCTCACTCCTGTTGCAGACAAAGAACTTGTTCCTATTGGAGATAGTCACCACTTGGGGGTGTCCATCTATGGTGGCCTGGCAGAGCTCTTCCAGGGCCTTTCCATCCTGCATCAGCTCCAGCTGCTGTTCTGACACGATCTGTGCTGCTGTCTTCCCCTCCCCTTTCCACAGCTCCTCAAACACCTGCAGAAGAGAGGGAGAGAGGAGTGTGAAGACCTGATGTTTCTGCCACCTCCTTGTGCCTCTGTGGTGATGTGGAGGACAGGGAAGGGAGCTGCAGATCCAATTAGCACTCAAACGCATGGCCTGGCCCAGGGAGAAGCCACCATCCCTCCTGTAACCTTCCCAGAGGGCTAGGAACACCTCCCTTCAGCAAATCAAATCTCCTCCTGGGGTTAGCTGGCTTCTCTCATGTAGAGGATGAGGACTTAGGTCAGCCAGGTGTGTCCCCCACTTGCTAACTCAAGCCAAGCAACCTGCCTTCCTCATAGAGGGCTGGTGATGGATCTAGCTTGAGTCCACTGAACTAATTAATGGAGGTGACATTTTATAAAGGATAGGCCACACAAGCAGCAGGAGGGAACCACTGCATGTATAGTCCAGAGAAGCCTGCTAGGAAGCAGGGCTGAGGGAGGCAGGACAGCAACCCCATAAGGAAGATAGAAAATAGAGAAAAACCAAAACCAAGTCACAGCTCACAGGCTCTGGCCATCCTTCCTCGGGTCGTATTGGGAGAACTGAGCTAAATCTGACTAAAATAATTCTCTGTCAATGGTATACTTATTTTTCTACTTAGATAATAACAACAGATCTCCAATGGAGTCACATTCAGGGAAAAGGCCAGTTGTGGAAGGCATTTGCTGCTGTGGTTGGTTTCCTCCCTCAGCCTGCAGCCATATGACACAGGGGCACTCCTGTCTCCATGGTGTCACTGTGCAGCCCCTCCCTCCAGGAAAGACTGCTCTTCAGTAAGCAGCATACATGCCAAAGTGAAGAGGAGGAGATGCTCTGGGTATCAGCAGGATTAAGTCCCCCAACCCCCATGAGAACAGAAAACAAGCCAGGAATATGTATCATGACCATGCCTCCGTTCAGTTGGCCAGACTCCTATACCACCCGGCACAGGGTGCATCTGAGGAGAGTCCCTCTGTGGGTGCTTCGTGGGCATCTCCCTAGCCACCTCCACCTGATCCTGGTGGCCCAGGAAAAACACAAGAAATGTGAACCACAGGCTTTCAAATAACATTTATAAGATGTTCAGGAAAAATATGGAACACAGATCTTCAAACCTATTCATGAGAAAATAAACCTGACCAGCAGAGGTATGAGAGGGAGCGGGAAATGGTAAGGACTCTGTCTGTTCGTGAGCATCCCACCGTGAATTAGAGCCTGAGAGGCTTTCAGTGTAGGGTATCTGGGCAAGAACTGCTCACAGGCAAGTTTGAGAAGCTCCTGCTCTATCCCTGGTTTATTTTGCTTAGCTAAGACTACAGGGGTACAGAGCTTGTTCTGCAATTATGGGGACCTGAGTTGGTGCTATCACTGGGCAGTTGGGACCAGGAAGTCAGGTTGCTGGCCAGGTAGTCTAGTTAGACTAGAAAGCTGCAGATCCAGTGGGGTCCTTGCCTCAAAAACTAAGGTAGACAACAACAGAGGTATGTGTGTCCAGCCCTTCCTACTACAGAAGTACTTGCTTATATTAATAACAAATGTTTATCAGCTCTATTTATCATAACCTAGTGAAGTTAACCCCCATCCTTCAGGGTCATCTGCACAAACCCCTTAAAGGTTTCTAGTTCAGACATCCAAAATCAGAAAAGACAATCCTCCAGCTCAACTCAGAACAGCCTGCAGGTAATTACCTGCCGGACCTTGACACAGAGAACTTGCAGGGCAGCTACTTCCAGGTAAGGAGGCAGAGCTGCTTAACAAACAGAGAGGCAGCCCTCCTGGCTCCTCACAACCCATCCTGGGGTCCCTGGATCACTCGTGGGTCAGAGAACCACTTCTCAGGCCCAGGAAACCCTGAACAGGCTGACAAAGGAGTCTCTCCTTGCCTGAGGCCCAAGGGTCAAACACTGGTGGGTGCTGGGCCACATGACCTGGATGGAAAGTAGGGCTCTCCAGCACAGGCACTTCCCAATGTCAAGGCTGTGGCTCTGGAGAAGGGCTGCTGTACATTCATATCATTCAGTGATGTGGAACATAGTGACCCAGATGCAAGCCAGGAGCCACAGACAAGGCAGTGATAACCTGTGTCCCTAGGAACTGAATCTATACTCTCCTTAACTGCTGCTCAACTATACAAGAAAACACCCAGGCCCCCACCTGTCGTTGCTCACCCTAGGCTTTTGAATCAGGATAGGGAAGAACAGAATAGCCTGTTCAAGGGAAATGTCAGGGAAGGAGCCATGTCCATACAGACAAGGGACACCCCTCTTGCTCAAAGGCAACTATTCCAAGAGGCTGTTCCTGTGGAAGCGACAAACCCAGCATAGCCCCTAATGGGGCAGGGCAGGATGAGGTGTGCAGAGAATGGAAGCACCTAGAGAGACTTCAGTCATGTGACACATGTGCATGGTACGCTGTAACATTCCTATGTTTCAAAAGCCTCTAAGACTCACTCCAGAGCACACAGAGGAAGCTGGTTTAAATGGCACTAGGACTGTTAAATGTGGCTTTCATTTTTACAGACCCCCACTGCCTGGTCCCACTGGAAGACATAAGTGGACAATGCTCAGGAGACATGGGACCATCTACTTCCATCTAGACATTCATAAAGAAGCTGCAACACATCTGGCATCATTTCCCGAGCTGTAGCTTGGCCAGCAGTTGGGATGTAGCCTGGACCACCTAAGAGTAAATGCAGGTTAGCTGTGAAGCTGATGGCTCTGGAGTCTGATGTGTCCCAGTTGGCCCTGTCCTTATGAGGAGAGGTGACAGGACTGCCACCTGCCACTTCAATACACAGACCTGGCTCCTAAAAGAGGACCGCAGGGAGCTTTTGTCTACAGTGGCCAGGAGGTTGTGCATCATGGCACACAATCTTCAGGTTTCTATTTCTGAAAAATAGGACTGCTTCATGGCGGACACCTCTTACCACCCTGGCCCCAGGGTGCTGAGGGGCTAAGGCCATAAGCCTCAAAGGCCCTGTTGGGACACCCAGGAGGAGGAGGCAGTGACATGGGAAAAGGACAGAACTAATTGGCAACAATGTCAGCAAGAGGCAGGTAGAGAGAGGGATTAATAACAAAGCATAACAGAGGGGGGTCTCTGGGACTCAGTACATTCTCAGGATGAAGTTCTGTGCACGTCTTTACCAGCAGTCAGTCATGCGGTCAGCTTCCTCTCTCACCTCCTGATCATCTAATGTCCGTGCTGTCTCTTCCAGCACTGTCAGAGGCAACAGGAGTTCCTTTTCTGCCACACACTTTCTAAACCTAAGGTATTGTTGGACTCCTCTGTTAATGCATTAAAACTAATTATAACACATCTTTCTTTTTATTTAAAAATTATAAAAATAAGATACAAAAAGACATTTAACCTAATTAGTAGTTAGAGAGACCCATCTCTATCCAGTGAGATACTACCTCACATTCAGGAGCATGACTGTAATAAAATCATGTCTGGTGGTGATATAAAGCTAGCACTCAGGAGGCAGAGGCAGGAGGATCTCTGTAAGTTTGAGGATAGCATAGTGTACACAGTGAGAAATCACATAGGAGAACCCACTGTTGGCACTTAACTAAACCAGTATAGTTCCTAGCTGCATTCTAAATACATGTTCCTACAGATAAGGGCAGCTCTTAGTCCTCATCAAGGAAGCTTCTCTTTGGAGCAGACAGAACCACAGCTGATCAAGATTAAAGCACAACTGATTAGGGGATGTTCAGCCCCTACTGACACACCTACAACACTACCCAGCACCCAGGGCTCAGAGAACACTGCCAGATCAAAAAGGGTTTTGACACTGGATCTCCTAGAAATGATGAGGAAACTTCACCTATAAAACTCCAACAGTATGGCTGCATGAACAAGACCTCAACAGTCACAACACCAAGACATGCTATTACGGAAGAGGAACGATCGCACAGGTGCCCACCCTAGACAGAAGCCACAGGCAATTAAAGACTGCTGAGAGGGGGTTAGCTGATGCAGGAATGAGGCCTGACTGGTTATCCAATGTCAAGTAAACCCTGACAACACGAACAGTCTGTATGACGGGCAGGTCTGAGGAGGGAAGCAAAGGCAGAAAGCCACAGGAAACCAGGTATAGGAGGCCGTACTCCTAAACAGACATGATCAGAAAGGATATCCACCACAGTATTATAATCACACTGTCAAGTGTACAGGACCAAGAAAGTGCTGAGATAAACACAGCCCAGTTAGAATTACAGCAGATTTCTCACTGGAAACCTTACAGGCCAGAAGAAAGCAGAATGAAAAATACCAAGTCCTTAAAAAAGAAAAATCCAAATAAGATTATTATTCTTAGCACAGCTGTCCTTCAGAGTGAAGGACAAATAAAGCCCCTTCAGGACAAGTGAAAACCAACCAACCCTATGAGAGATGTGTGAGGAAACTGTCCAGAAGTGAAAGACAGGCACCATCACATGTTATCATTAGCAGAATAGCTAGAAAAGATGGGAAATAGGTAAGAAGCAAACACCAATACAACCAACAAACATAAAGATGAAGAAGAAGAAAAATAAGGAATATTCATCTGCAAGAAAAATCAACCGAATGGAAGGCACAAATCTATACTCTCCAACAGTCCATACACTCAGTAACACTGAACGCAAGTGAACTGAATTCTCCAATCAAAGTTTACAGACTGAGCCAGGTGGTGGTAAAGCAGAAAGCAGAGGAAGGTGGATCGCTCTGAGTTCGGGGTCAGCCAGATTCACAGCATGAGTTACAGGACAGCCAAGGGTACACAGAGAAACCCTGTCTTGACAAACAAACAATACAGATTGCCTGAATAAATTAAAAAAAAAAAACCTAAGACTCAACAAAATGCAGATAACATGAAACTTACTTCACAAATGGAGATCATGTAGACACTGAAAACAAAAGGATGGGAAACGGTATTTCAAGAAAACAAATCAAACAAAAATCCTATGACAAGACAGGAAAGGTCATGACATAATCATCAAGGATCATTTCATCATCATCATCAAAAAAAAAAATAGGAGTGTATCCAATGCTGTGGCATCCAATTACAGAAAAAAAATACGAAAATCAAAAAGCCATGTGAGTGGCATACAGCTGTGAATCCCAGCACCCTAAGGCTGAGACCACAGGGTAACAAGTCTGTTGACATCCTGAGCTACACAGAAAGACCATCTCAGAAAACAAACACAGAGAAAACAACCATGAGAAAGGGGACATTACTAACACCATTGACATACAAATGTTAGAGGTTATTTTGAAAAAATGGTCTATTAGCATATTGAAAAATACTTGGTAGTAAGTTAAAAAAAAATCAACAAACTATACATGTAATGACAATTAAGCCACAGCATTGCCTCCTCTTTTGAAGTCTCCATCTCTCTGAGTTTGTGTTTGGCTGCCTCTGGCCCCACCTCCCTCCTTTTCTCATCCCTTGAACATATACATGAGTGGAGTCCCAGAATAGTGTCCATCCAATAGCAATGACAATGATTTTTCAGGGTAGTATTTGAGGATCTACATTTAATGTATTACTGAAGGCTTTTGTCTGTCGGCTGCAAGCAGGGTCTTCTTAGCTCAGCCTGGCTATGAACTATGTAGTTCAGGATGACTTGGACCTCTGGATCTCTGTCTTAGTCTGAGTACTGGCATTACAGGCTTGTATCACCATGAGTGGCTATCAAATCCTTTATAATCAATAAACACAATATTCATTATTTCTGCTCAGAAAAAGCAATGATTTTCTTACAGAGAGCTAAGCATAGAAAACACAAGACAAACTCGCTGAGGCCTTGATCCTTAAGGGAGATTCCTCCAGAAGCACACACTAAACACTCTGCAGATCAGGTTTTCATTTTCATTTCACGGCCACACAGAAGCCAGGATTCACCCTGCTCCTTTAGACATGCTGAATGGAAGGTGATAAAACCAAACGTCTCTGTGCAGGTGAGGCTGGCTGTCAGCATCTTCCAGCCTTTCTGTTTCTCTCCACTGGAATTACCTTGTTTGGTGCAGTCAGGTTATTTTTCTGTGGGGCAGGGTGGGTAGGAAGGACAAGGGGAAGGCTTTTGCTTCTTTCATTTCAAATGCCACGATTCATCTGCTTTTATATGTATATATAGTTTTTCTGCCCTCGAGCCATCTACTCTTTCCACAACTGCTGAGCACTGTCATAAACATTTGTAATCCTCTGACATCTACACAAGCCAAAGCCCTTCCTAAGTGCTGGGTCCCTGTAGTTGACAGCCTCACGAGAGGCAGCTCACAGAACTTCTCCAGTCCCTGTCTCCAGCTTCACAGTAGACAGCTTGGAGTCTGCTCAGTGGTGTCTCATAATTAACCAAAAGCAGCCGCTTCCCCAAAGCCTCACTTTGTAACCTGCCACTGCTGTCGGAGTGTATAAATATTAAATGCAAAAGGCACCATTAAAATAACATTAGGTTTTTGGCTGAAGTGCTGACAGCTGTGCAGCCTCTGAAGTTAAGATGAGGAGGCCGCTAGGTGTTCTTTATCTTCCTGGTACTCATCTATAGTTTCTGAATTCCAGGACTCTCTCGCCTAGCCTTGTTAGTGGGGGTGGTTAGGCAGGTAGCCACTTTATACGATACTCCTTTTCCTGTATCCCCACACCTAGATGTGCATGTAAAATATATCATCTCTGAAGCGCGCAGGGCCGACCCCAGCCTCCTGACAGAGGATCAGGAGACAGGTCTATTCAAGGACAGGTCTGAGACTAGGGGCCAATCTGTGGCTGCTTGGCCATGACACGGGGAAGCTACATGATCAGCAACATTTAAGGGAGACACTCAGGGCAAAGCCAGACAATAGTTCTCTCAGTAAGCTAAAACCAGAAGCAAAATCCCAATGCTGAATTCCTGTACAGCAAACATTGGCTTTCTACCTTTGCCAAATGAAATCCTCCAGCATTCAAACTCATGGGGACTTAACACTTCAGTCATGCAATGCACTTAGTGATACCATTTGGGTTTTACAGGAAGTGAGCACGGGGGCTGTGGAGCAACAGGAGCCTCTGGGATGTACACATACCTGCTTGGCTGCTGCTGTAGAAATGGCTTTCCTGTCCAGCAGGTCAAGGAGCTCGGCGAGTGCAGAGGGTGTGACTGGACTAGCAGCCCCAGAAAAGAGAGAGAAAGTCAACCTCTTACATCATACAGGTGCAACTGGCTGCCAGAATCTAAACTCTCACTCCTGCATGCTTAGTCAATCACACCCAAGGACAAAAAAAAATAGGCTAATGGGACCTTATTATTATTAATTTTTTAATTTTAGGATAATGAGTTTTTATACTGGTAAGATTTTTAAAATTCTTTGTTTTACCACTCAACAATAACAGCTGTTTGGCAGCAGTTATAGCAATACACAACTGCTCAGTGCAATTAGTTCAAAGAAGGAGGTGACTGCAAAATTCATGAACCACAAAGAAAAAGGGGAAAATAAAATCTAGTAATTAAATATTTTTGACTAAAAGATCAGCCTAAAAATTACTTCAAATAAAGCAGCCAACAAAACCACTTTCCTGAATGTTCTTATGCAAGCAAATTCCTTCTCGTTGTACATAACTTTCCACAAGGGAACACCACGTCCACCAGACATTTGCCTGTCCTTGCAGGCCTTCTGTATGCACTGTCCTTGTGCGTCTGCAGACTCAACGGCTTTCTGAGCACGGGTGGGCCGAGAGACTCACAGATAACATGACATAGAAAGTTGGGGGGACGCACCACTACAGGTGTACTGACTCACACTCACAGAGGAGAGGCATGTGGTCAGACTGCTGAGGAGAGAGTCATGGAGCATATCTTTACAAATGCATGGTCTAGCTACTTCTAATCTACACAGTAACCAGGATAATGAAATAGCTCTCTGAAGCCACTCCACTGGGGGACTAGTTAACATAGAAACCCTTTATAATAGTGCAGAACGGTGTCAGTGTAAAAGGACTCTGAAACACTTAATACAACTCGAAAACACCTCTGTAGAAGTCTTGGTTCCTGTCATTCACTATTCAGGTCTTCAGAAACATTTAGGTAAGAAGCAGGGAACTATAGCTTATCCCCAGTGCCAGTTTCTATGAGCTCCAAACCAATACTGTTCAAGGTCACCATACTCTAATTCAAGTACCTTATTAGGGTTCCTTCAGTCTAAGGAAGTCTATTGCCCTTAAACTACTATTTATTCCAAAATATGGATAAAAGGTAATTACAAGTGGAAATGAGGTTTGGAGATTATCTAGTGTTACTAAATTTGTACTCAAAATGTTTATGAACTACCCTGATTCAAGTCTAAAAGGCAGAGAGGTAGCAAAGTAAACAATATAGTCTTTTCTAACCACCCATCTTCATTGGCAACAAGAATGAGTTGTTTTTCACAATGTAGGTTGCTCAGATGTTCTACAATCCATAAAATACAATCACCATTTATCTTACAGTGTAGACCATGTAGAGAACCCATTATAAGTACAGAGGGTGCACTAGGTTTCTAGAGTGTGTAAAAAGGTCACTATTCATAAGTCAGTGAGTGCCATGGTCCATTTGAACTGCTGCAGCAGAATACCATAGGTGAGTGGTTTATACATAGAAACATCATTACTCACAGTTCTCAAGGCTGGAAATTGGAGGTAAGGTACTACAGAGCCTGCATTTAATGAGTTTCTGCCTTCTTGTTCCTGATACCTTCTTGATATGTCCTCAAATGAGTTAAAGGGTAAGTAGCTCACCCAGGACTCTTGTATAAAAGTATTAATCTCATTTCTTAGGCTCCACATTCACAACTCAATCACCAACACCCAAGCCTATTGCCAAAGATCACAATATATAAATTTGGAGCATGCACAAAAATCCATACCATGATGCTATGGGAGGCAGAAAGGGACAGAGAAAGAATATAAGATCACCTAAGAATGTACTCTGCCATATAGAAATCATCACATGACCTTAACTGATTAGTTTGGTTATACATTTCTTCAAACAGATTTCTTGACTTACCTAATGGCAGATGAGATTTCTCAATCACATTTTTGTTCTCACAATGCATGATACACAACACACCAATAATTCCTGTGTCTCAGGGACTTCTCACAAACTTAGATAACCAGAACACTACACACAAGGCTGGCACCTCTTTGGTTCCTGAGGGTCTGGTAGCCAGAACATATTATTCCATGGATACTAAAGTCTGCGTATACTCATATCCTTTGTATACAGCTACATAATCTTCATCTAGAATGTATGCACACCCTTCTCTATGCTTGAAATAATTTCTTGATTACCTACCTAATATGGTATGGATAATATGTAAGCACCTGTTACATTGTGTTGTTTAGGAAATACTGACTTAAAAAGAGTCTGCACATGTTCATTACTGATGTAATTTATCAAAGATATTTTCAATCTGCAGTTGGTTGAACCCCAGATATGGGAGGCTGACTGCAAATTGCAGCTATGCCAGGGCTAAACTTGTGAGCCCATGACAAAGATCAGTACCTGTCACACTGATCCTGAGAGACACCCCTCACCAGTTAAATAAATAAACCATCAGAATTCGGGCTCAGTGGTGGCAACACCACAGCATACTAATTTGCTGTTGTCAGATAATCTTGTGATTCTGGGCAGCTAATGTGTCTCCATGAAAGAAAAACCTGACATCTCAAGGTTAGCTTCCCATACTCCTCCCATCATTCTGAGGGCAGGGTATCCAGGAAAGAGGAGAGTGGGATCTTCAAGTTGTCCAGTTTCATTCAGTTCCTTCCAGCTCTTTTAGGATCACAACTCCAGCTCCAGCTTGGATCCCACCAGCAGATACTGATACTACTCCCCCATTAAATGGCGTCCCGTCTCAATCCTACACTATCTTAGCCACCACATTCCCCTCTCTTCTGCTAAAGCAGGGTTCAAAAGGCCCCTAGGAAAGGATGCAGAGGCCTGGGCCTCCAGGTGGCATGGGCAGTTCACTGGTCCCTTGTTCTTTTATTTCTGGGCTCCACGTGGTACCCTACTCCTAACAACTCTTCTCCAGGGGTTTCTCTTAGGCATGCTCTTAGCTCTCTCCTAAGAACATCAGCTGAGAGACAAGTGCTTTCTGGAGACTCTTCTCCTTTCCCACTGCATCTAATCACTCCTGCATATCCTTTACCCATCACTTTCCCCCATCTTCCTGAAGTGCTTGGCCTCCTTGTCCTGCCGCTTTCATTTTGCTCCTTGTACAATGGGAAACATCTCAGCTGATCCTGCAGCTACTTGCCCTGACTGGCTCAGTACCTTTTGCAAGTAAATAAATCTACATTTAATTGTTACTTATTTGCCATCTGTGAGGACATGTCATTGAGATTATATCCTACCCACTGGTGATGCTCTTCTCTGAAAGACCACACCCTCACTAGCTGCTGGTCGCCTTGCTTTCCCTCCAGATGTACCCACACTCCAACACCATAGCCTCCTCTGGCGCCTCTTGGGTCCTTACTGTTCTTGGCATCTTGTTCTGCTTCTTTCCTCCTCAACCTGGCAGCTCCCTGCTTGATTCCATGGCACCCAGACTCTCCTCAGTCTGCAGAGGACAAGCATGGCAAGCCCAGGACTGCCGCTGCTGTTCTGGCTCCTCTTCCTTCTATCTGCTTCACTCATGTGCTTCCAGAATGAGCAAAAGCTCACCAAACCAGTATGCTCTCTAACAGGACAACAAACTTCTGGGAAAAGCCACATAGAAAATATGTGAAGCTTAAAAAAAGAACAAGGTTGGGAAGTGCTGCCCAAGTCAAGGCAGGGCTGCAGTTAGCTTTGCTACCCAGGTTGTTCTCAGGAACACTGGTCTTAGTGGCTAAAGCGGTTCATTCATTACAGTTAGCTCTGTGGTTAGGCTGGCACAATCTGTGGCTCCTGTGTGAACAGGGTTTGTTCCCACTGAAACTCATGCTAATATGCAATCTCTATGAAGTATTAAAAGAGCGACCAAGCAGGACCTTTAGGTCATTAGGACTTTTCCCTCATAGCTGACTTGAGGGTTACTTTGAGAGTAGGTGTCTAAAAAAGCCAGCTTGGTCTCCCTCATGTTCCTTGTATCTCACCAAGTGATAAAGTCTGATGTAGCATTAGGATTCTGCCAGCAAGGCCATTCATCAACAGATACAAGCACTCAATCTTGGATCAGAACTATGAGCAAAAATAATCCTTTTTGCTTTAGATGGTCCCTACTCTGTACTAACAACAGAAATGCAATAAGGCGCCCATCTGGCTAAAAGTCCTGTGGTCCCTGGCTTCCTTTTTATGTGAATAACCAAGTACACTTTTATTGGAATGGAGTAACTTGAGGAGTTCACTATATGCTAGTGTTTAGGAACCTTCTGAGGAAACACCAGGTGCACTAAGTTCACTAAATAGGCTAACTCCCTTCAACAACGGCAGAAGTTGTTTAAAAGGCTGTTCTGAGAGTCTACTAAGGATCCAGAAAACACCTTACACTTGGGCCAATAAGAGCCCAGAGTCAGGGGAAGGACAGGAGAAAATGTGTGGTCAGTCAAGTGTCTAGAGGTCTGCTTGCTGACTAGACTCACCAGCCCACAAGTCCTTACAGCACCCTGAAGACGATCTTGTTGACATAATCAGGCTGTGTGATAATCAATGTATATGTGACATAAATGAGGAGGAAAGAAGGCAGGCAGGCAGGCAGGCAGGCAGGCAGGCAGGCAGGCAGGCAGGCAGGCAGGCAGGCAGGCAGGCAGGCAGGCAGACAAAAAGGATGCTCAGGAAGCCTCCATTTCACAGACTGGCACAAAGACAGAGTGGAGAGTCAGGGTTCACTAACCAGCACAAATACACTGAATGGAGTAGGGTCTTCTTTGCTGTACCACCTGAGGGAGGTCATCTGATCTCTTAGGGCCTCAGCTGCCCTAGCTGCTAATTGGAAAAGCTGAATCTGAGATACTCAAGTTCCCCCACAAGACAAAACTTCAGGAGCTCCACAAATTACAACCATCAACATGGTGACTGTGACTTCAAAGCCAAGGGATTTCTACTTCTGGAAACGCTAGCTCCATCTTTTGGGGACTTTCTTTGGATCTCCTGGCTAGAGCGAGTTGCTCTCCCACTACCTCACTGTTCTTGGTATACACAGATCCAAATTTGGGCCAGGGAGTGACTCTGCCTCTCCACTGCACTGTACTGGGTACATACATTGGTGACTCAGTGAGCTCTATTCTTCTGTTCCTTCCAGTGTGCAAACATAGTTCATTTCCTTCCCCACAGTCATTTCTCAGGCCTCCTCTCACCAAAACCCTTTCCAGCTTCAAGGCTGAGGTACAGGTGTCGCCTCCACATTCTCCCAAATGGCTCCCATGTTCCTCACCAGCCACAGTACTTCAGTGTAAACTGTGGAGTCTCTGAAGGGCAAGGACACATGTGGGGAAATAGATGAGACAGAAAAAGCAAAGGATGCTGACTCTCCACTCGGTGTCTTTGTGCTGATCTGTGAATTGGAGGTTTCCTGAGCAGCCTTTTTGTCTGTCTGTCTGTCTGTCTGTCTGTCTGTCTGTCTGTCTCCTGTCCTTCCTTCCTTCCTTTTTTCTTATTTATGTCACATATACATTGATTATCACACAGCCTGATTATGTCAACAAGATCGTCTTCAGGGTGCTGTAAGGACTTGTGGGCTGGTGAGTCTAGTCAGCAAGCAGACCTCTAGACACTTGCCCTGATCACACATTTTCTCCTGTCCTTCCCCTGACTCTGGGCTCTTACTGGCCCAAGTGTAAGGTATGGAGTTACAGCTGAGGGAAATGGGTGAGAGAAAGAAAATCAAAGGCTGCTGTGGGAGTGCAGGCCACAGTGCCTACTGTTTGATACAGCAATGGGATGTGCCGAGGTAATGTCACACCCACTGGCCTGGCCTCCCCTTCCATGGAGACTTTAACAGGCCTTGTCACCTTCCTAGGTGCCATAATGAAATCCTCTCACCCGCTCTTCATATTTAAGCCTGTTGCTCATTTGGGTGTGTTCATGTTTTTAGGTTGTGGTAGTTTGAATGAGAATGGCCCCTATAGGTTCATATTTCAATGTTTGGTTCCCAGGTAGTATAATTTTTAGGAACTGTTAGCAAGTAACTTCCTTGTTGAAGGAAGTGTCACTGGGTGTGGGCTTTGAGGTTTTAAAAGTCCATGCCAGGCCCAGTCTCACTCACTCTCTCTGCCTTGCAGATCAGATGTAAGCTACTGCTCCAACACCATGCCTGCCTGCTGCCATGCTTCCCACCATGACAATCATGGACTCACCCTCTGAAACTGTAGGCAAGCCTCAATTAAATGCTTTCTTTTGTAAGTTGCCTTGGCCATGGTGTCTATTCACGGCAATAAACAGTGACTAAGACATAGGTTCATATGCACACATGTGCGGATGTGCATGTACTAGCCAGAGGTCCATGTTAGGTCTCCCTCCAAAGCTCTACAGCCTATCTTTTAAGAAAGTCTCACTGGAACACAGGGTTCAGTGACTGACTAGACTATGGGACTCAGAGATCCTGCTATTTCTCCTTCTTTATCTTTGGATTACAGTCATGGCCACTGTACCCAGTTTCTTTTACATGGGTGCGGAGGATCTGAATTCATGTGCCCATGTTTGTACCACATGAGGTATCTCCCCAGCCTCCTACTCTTTTCTTTAGCCATGTACCTCTTTTCTGAGTTTGGGGATATCTGGAAGTCCTACTCCTTAGCATTTTGTCTATCTCCTTCTTCGCCCTGCTTCTGAGAGAGGCACAGGATCCATCCTCAGCCACCTCAGGTGAGTGTCTTTCCAAGGACTCTTCACTACATTCCCAGGCTGCTACAAGCACAATCCACTCCATTGCACCATGTGACTCCAGGTCTCACCTTAAGACTTCCATGAGTGTCCTAGGTCAGGAACAACTTTACCCCATGAATGCCTTACTAACCCAGCTAGTCAGGTGGTGTCTTTCCCTCTCTGACCCCCTCTTTACTGCTTCACTGTTGTGACTGGCTTTTATGAGAGAAGTGCTTGTGCCTGTCCTGTGGGCTGTTCTTCCCTGGTTACTACAAGGCTGAGTTCTAACAAGTGTGCAGATCGAATAAGTGGGAACTCTTGACAGACACCCCTAGGCATTCTGGTCAGCTGTGGGTCCATAAGCCATGATTGCTGCATACCCCACTTGGTGTCTGTTTACCAGCAGCTCAACTTAGAGCATCCATCCCAGAACCTGTCTTCATTCTTCTTTCAGCTCCTACCAGACTACAAAAGACAGCCATTATCTTTCCTTGGTGCCCAAGTGAGAAATGCAAAAGCTGCACATGTGTGGGAGAACACTCCCCTTCTTGGTATATCTCATTTCAGCCAGGCCACTGTCATCTGGGCACAGGTCTGTCAAGGACATTGCTCATCTGCAGTCTCTCCCTACTGGCCAGGCTGACGGCTCTCTTACTTTGCTAAGGACTGAATTGTACCCATGCTGAAAATACACACACTGAAGCTGTAACCATCTAATGTGATGGCATGAAGAAGTATCTTCAGCGAGTGACTACGGTTGGGGTTGGATAAAGTCATGAGGTTGGGCTCCACAATGGGTTTAGGAACTTTCTAAGAAGATACCAGAGAATGTTCTTTCTCTCCCCAACACCCCACCATGTGACGATACAGCAAGCTGATAGCCATCTGCGGTCCAGCAAGTAATAGGTCAGCCAGCACTCTGACTGCTGTTCTTCTCAGCCTATAGAACTGTGGGAAATAAGGAACTCCTCCAGGAGACTTTGTTTTAAGTGCCCATGCTACTAATATATGCCATGATCCTCTAGTATGAAGTTGGAGTGGACCTGTAACACAGTTTGGCCTGAAAAATCTTCCAGGTGGCACCTGGTCATCTCTCAAGCCTGTGACCTGCCCACCTCAGCATACCAGAGCCTTTGGGTTTTCGGAGCTCGTGTGGCTGGCTACTTGACTGATCATGGAACTTCTAGATGTTTGTAACCCACACCCCCATTTACTCAGCAACCCCAGAGATCTTCAGGTCTTGGGTCTTGAATCATTTCCTAAGGAAAGTCTAGGGTGATTTCCTGGGGTCCCACACAGACCCAGTTTTGTGCTTTACAGTGCCATGTGCATACTTCTTGCATACCAGGATCTGACTGAGAAGAGTGGCTATCCTATGGGCCTGTAAAAGCCACAAGGGAGCCAATTCCTTGTCTTGTTCAACCTCAAGCTACTAAGCCCTGGCACAGTGTGCAGACACACTGTACTGTCAGGGATCTGAGCACAGTGGATTTCCAGATGGGCTTGACACTATTTTTAGAATGTGGAACTCAAAGGGGATGTTTGTCGTCTTCTTAGGGGACCCTGAGGGAGAACAGGCAGAGTAAAAAAATTCACCCTGTCCTATTTCAATTGCCTCTGGACACAAAGTTCATGATACAGAAAGAAAGAAATCCCCAGACCTCACTCACCTCTCACTGACTGCAAGATTCTGATGCTTTAAATAGCACAGAAAAGTGTTCAGGACCCAGTTAGTCACCTTTTTTGGCTCTGCCCTAGTTTCTTTTATCACATTCTGGAAGAACTCCAGTAGGCCAACTTCATTCTGTTAAAAAAAAAAAAAAAAAAAAAAGGATATATGTGTGTGCGCATATGTACGTACCTACACATACACCTCCTCCCCAAACTGCAAGACCCGCATTCGGAAGGCAGCTGGAAAGCACTGCCTTCTGCTCACAGGACATCTACTCTTCCTTCTGAAACATTGAGCTGTCACAGAGCAGTCTGTTCGTTTCAGCAAGCATAAAGATCCTTCTACCACCACTCAGAATCCATAGAAGCATAATTAAAGGGAATATGCATATGTTTCACAGTGCCTCCCTTCATGGATGGGAGGATAGTGAAATTCACCATCTTCCATACTCGCCTGCCACTCAGGCCCTGCCAGCCAAAGCCCTGGGTGGTGAAGTAGACTTGCATGGCTTGACTCTGATGCCCTTTCTCTCTTCTATCCTGTCCCCTCCTAGACATCCTGGTGACCACTGGCAAAGGAGGTAACAAATGAAGCAAAGCCACCTATATTCTTCATGTTGTCCTGGGAGGTAGACAATGGGGCTAGACTGTTCCAAACCAAGCAAGAAGACGTATATGTGTGAACCAGTGAGACTAGCTCCACAGTGGGTGGAGGAAGCCTCTTACTTCTAAGCCAAGCTTGGAGTGGTGGTCTCTTCTCTCCTCATGCTCCACGAGATATTCACTGGGTTGGTTCAATGAACAGACTTGTCTCCAGGCTTTCCTGCTTGCCCCGCTCTGGACTGCAGCGTGAGTTAGGGCCACACTCCTCATGTTTACTCTGGTAAGTACAGACATGTAGGTTCTAGCCACAGAAGACTCTTGGTAAGAGCCAGTGAATGGCATCAGGGTCTTTTGTCACCATGTGCCCACTGTAAATCACATGTGAACAATCACTTTCTGTTGTACCACGCTAACCTTTAAATACTAGGGATTGCCATAATTATGTATGAAGGCAGCCAAAACATTCATCAAGTTGTATACTGTGGCTACTCATCAACTCAGTGGTTGAGCTAGCCCTAGTACTTCTGTAAGAAAAATAAAAACATGTCCTATTTGTAGTAAAGATTTAAACCTCCAAATGCAGATGTATGTTTAAAAGGTTTACTTTAACTTGTGTGTGTGTGTGTGGTGTGTATGCACATGCATGAGGGACAATATGTACATGTAAGTGAAGGTGTCCAGGGAGGCCAGAGGCAATGAATTCCCTGGAGCTGAAGTTATATGTGGCTGTTCTGATGTGGGTTGTGGGCAGTGACCTCAGGTCTTCTGCAAGAGCAGAATGTACTTTCAGTTACAGAGCCATCTCTCGAGTCTCCAGATGGCATACTTTTAAGCAATATATTTTCCTTACCCACTGAAATTCAAATTATACAATATTATTCTTGAAATATTCTTATGTTCACTCTTGAGCTAACTCACAACCCTTTCCCCTCAGAATTCTTCATTAAGCAAATGAACATTCTAGAACAAGATATTAGGAAGTGAGACATACTAACAAAAGTGTAACAAAAGTATATTCAAACTTTAAGATACTGTTGAAGTTTTGATATGTACATTTGCACACAGCTGCTACAGTAGACAGTCCACAATAAAAAGCATCTCCACAGCCTTTAACTGATGAATTATCTGGTGACAATCCTACTGAATAATCCCACAATCATTGCTTGTATCTCCTTTTGAGCCACCGCTATTATTCTGCTCAAGATAAACTAGGGCAAAGGCCATCTCAGCAGCCCAAACTTGACTACAGATAAAGGCAACCCAGGTAACTTGAAGATGTATTGCTTAACTTCTGGAAAGTCTTCAAACTTCTCCACTGGTTCACAAGTCACTGGGGAGGGAAGATAGGGCTATATCTTCTGGTCAGGCAGAATTCTTCCTGTTCTCACTCAGACAAGCTGGCCCACTGGTAGAATGAACTGTCAGGAGAAGACCTTGCTGCTTTGCAAGGGAAGTTTTCCAAAATCCACCTAGAAAAACTGCACTAAAGCTTGACAGCTTGGCTGAATGGCTGAGACGTGATAGATATCTTCTCCTTTACCCTTGGGTGGTTTTATTATTGGATGGATAACCCTGCGAGTCAGATTTCTGTTTGTCTTTTCATGCCAGTGCTGTGATGAAGCCTCTCTGAGCTGGAACTCTACTTCACTGGGGGATAGAGGGTTTCAGTGCACAATTTAAAGACGATGTGAAACTAGCGATGGCAACAGAGCAAGCTACAGAGCGAGGCTGCAAGAGGCTGAGGCTGTTGCAGCTGCCACCACCTAAAGAATGACTGATCAATTAGAGCTGCACAGGGACTGCCTGCTCTGCTCTTCAGAGCAGGAGTCCACTTTCTGAGGAGTGAACACACACACACACACACACACACACACACACACACCCCTGCTGCTTTTTACAGTTTTCTTAGATCCATGGGATTGGCAAACAGTAATAAGCTTGGAACAGATCTCTGAAGTCTCTGATGAATATGGCAGCTCAGCCATCTGGCTTTGTGGGAAAACAGTGGACCGGTATTCTCTTGAATAAATGCTATTGAGAGTGGTGCAGTAAGGCCACTGCATTAAGCCTTTAACATCTTCCCCAAACAACAGGCTCTGGTCTATCCAAAATCCAGCCACACAGCAAGTCAAGCCTCCTGGTTGCTATGACTCCAAGTATAGCTTCAGAGATGTCTAAAGCAGCAAGGGCCACAGATCCTGTCCTATGCCTGCTACCAGGCAGTCTTCAACTGAAAAGCATCTTTGCCCCTTTTAAATCTCATTTCTCAAAGCATTCAGTTATACACAGAGCCAACACTGGGTCAGCTGCTTAGGCACTAAATAGGAACCCTCAATTACTAATGGACTGACCAACTAACCAATGCTTCTGAGAGGCAAAAGAGAGGCGTAACCTTGCCCTCACTGCTTGCTCTGAGAGAAGCATCAGTTTACTCCTGAACAGAGAGCCCTGGAAGCAATATGCTCCTACACTGTTTCTTATAGTCTACCTTTAGAGATGATGACATGTTGGAAGACCATCCAGATGAAACAGGATGAGGGCAGAGTTCTCAACTTTATGTCTTGTTCTAAGTCACATGTCCTGTGATCCTGACTCTGATCCAGAAACAAGGCTGGGCTGCATTTATTGGTAGAATGAGACCTGATACCGACAGCTGCTCAGTGGTACTCAGGAAAAAGGACACTAGCTGAGCAACAGCTGCTTAAGTGACAGGGAGTGCCCTTGGCCACCTTTTGGGACCTTGGATTAGCAATTCAAGGCTGGTCAAGGGCTCTCGAGAGTACTTACTAAATATGGTATCTGAGCTGCAGCTCATCACGGTCAGACTCCAGGACTAGCAGGGATGTCTGAAAACTCAGAGACTGCTCAACCCTACAGGCTTCTGTACATCTGCATACCCATGATGCTTAATTTATAAATTACACACAGGAAGAGAATAACAACAAAACAGAAAAAAAATAATTTTTTTTAACTTATAAATTGTTTTATTTCTGGAATTTCCCATTTGCTATGTTTGGACCACAGGTGACTGTAACTCAAACCTTGAGAATATAGATTAGGTGAGATACAACTACTGTACCTGTCTGACATAGACAACAGCAGTAGGTCCTGTGGGCAGCTGCATATGGCTGCCATTGCTAATGAGAATACTGCAGGTACCCTCAGGTCCATACTGCCTGTTAACTTAGTCCTGTGAGCCCATGATCAGGGCTTCTGTAGGTGTGGGTACTAAGGCACTCCTGGGCTAGAGGTTATCCAGCCAGAAAGCAGCAGAGTTCTGCAGCCGAGCTCTCCACCTCTGGGACACTCTCTGTGAGGAAGTCTGCTGCCTTTCTGGTGACTGAAAATGAGGCACAATGTGAGCCTCGTCCACAGAACAGATGTTCCCAGTACTTCTATTATTTTGTGTCTGCCAGCTGTTCACAAGTTCCTGACATATTAAAGATGTCAGATTACCCCAGTTACCTTAGAAACTAGAAAAAGAAAGTAGCAAGTTTACTATCTGCCTTTGCCAAGGTATTCCCAGGCCATGTGGCATGCCAAACATCTGTCCTCAGGTCAGTAAGGAAGACAGTGGCACACCCATCATCCATGCTACCCTGGTCTCCAGAGGACAATGAGTGGCCAGAAATCCCATGTGCTTCTCTTCAGCAACACCTCTTCCCTTCAACTAGAGAAATGATGTGTTCATGAAGGCTCTGACACTGCACTATTTTTAAGTTCCTCCTGGTAAGATGAGACAATCCTGTTCTCGTTCATTAATGTACATATTAAGTATACTCAATTACTGCACTCTGTTGTGGGTAAATCAGGTGGTGGCTTTATAGCTAACTGTGCAGCTGATGTGACGAGATGACTACCCAGAAGGTCCCACACCCACTATACATGAGCAGCAATGGCTTCTTCAACTATGTACGGATCTAACATGTCACTATGTGGCACTTTATGGAGTTCAAATTAGATTTTGGGCCCCTGGTGACAAGGGTGTGAGAAGCACAGCTCTTAACATCTGTTTATTTAAGATGTTTAAATAAACATCTTTTAACATGTTTAAGGGGCTCATCACCTGTATATTCACAGAGACTGTGTTGTGTCTTTATTATACCACTGGCTCTGGTCATTTTTATAAAGTGAGAAAAACAAAACTCAAATTCAACAACTTTTTAAATTACAGCCTTGAGAATAAGACAAAATGCTGGCTGGTGTTCTGGGTGGAGATGAAGTAAAATAGGCTATACTAGCAATGCTTTTAGGCCAGAAAGTAGAAATTGAGTAGAAAAATGAGGGACTGGAATGTTTAGTCCATTCTAGTAGGTGCCTCAGGTCTATGATGCAAGCGTGCTTGTCTCCGGGGTGATAGTCTTTGGTAAAAGCCCCGTGAATGGGAGAACAAGTGACCTGGCAGTGTGAGGCTAGTCTAGGAAATAGGCCTCATCTGAGAAGACATCTGAGCAAAATTCTCAACAATGTCACTCATACTGTGTTCCCAGCAAAGCCTGGAAGCACACATATCCTAACCTGAACATAGGTTCTTTGCAGAGTGCCTTTAAACTAATGTAAAACTTACTTTGGTTCTTGGAGATTATATGTACTCTGGGAGAGAATTTGCAGACAATCAGTTGGGAACACACATTTCCCTTGAATAATCAAATATAAATAATTAAGGTAATAAATGTAGGCAGAAGAATGGCAGCAGGAACTGCAGCTGCAAGAATGGAGCCCACAGAGTACGCTGCCAAGAAATCAATTCTGGCTACAAACACACTTCAACTTGTCCAACCCAAGAGAACCTGGGTCGTTCAGTAGGAGCCCTGCGCTGCAGATTACAGGGGCTGTGGAGCACAAAAGCAGTACAGAGCAGTATGGATATACACATGTCCAAGCTTGGCTTGTGCAGTATA
>JANHMN010000001.1:66315589-66341603 GCA_030674055.1 Rhabdomys pumilio
TGCAGTATAGAGCAGTATGGATACACACATCTCCAAGCTTGGCTTGTTTGAACCCTAAAATAAAATCTTTTGTATGTCCCTGACACATTATTCCACAAACAGGAAATCAAGTGTGAGAATGGAGTGCAGACAGAGGCCTCTCAGTGTCCCTGAACTTGGACTAGGACTTACCCACTTTCTCCTTAAAAGGCAAACACAAGGGGTCAAATGCCCTGGAACTCAGAACATCCTCTCTTGGAGGTCCCCTTGTTACTTCCATCCGAGAGGAATGAAGCTGTGTTTTGCAGTAGAGTTAGGAGATCTATCTTTTCTGTTCTACTTTACAAGAAGAAAATTCTGGTAATTTTTTTTCCCCCAGAGCATGGAGTAATTGCAAAGCACCCTTAAGCTGACAATCCCAGATGCAATTTATAAAACGGAGAATTGTGTGGAGCTGAAATACGTCATGCTACAATGTTGACCGAATGGATGCTTCTTCAGCAGTAGTTAAAGGATGACAACTTTGCACCATGAGAGCCTGGAGAGGCTAAAGCCAGTCAATGTGGTTTCAGATAGGATAGCAAACTGTTAGCTTTAAAGGGGTATTACATGTAGGACATACAGAAATTTAGCATGGGGACTGTTTTATGGGCAATTTATCCACAAAGTAAACCAGGCTCTTTTTAACTTACAAGAGACCTAAAGTAAAAAACAGTTCATTTAACAACCAACTGATACCTTCTGTTTCTTTGTCCTTGGGAGACATCTTAACCTTTTCTATGATGTCAGAATCAAAGGACTGTTACTTTCCATGGAGAAGATGAAGCTGTCCACACGAGGTGATAAGTCTAGAGGCTGAATACAGAGCCTGACTCACACAAAGGGTAGCATAGTTTACTGACTAGAGGGCAGGTGGGGGTGATATCATGTTTTTCTACAGATTCATGGGGACCAGGCTGGATTTTTATAAACTTCTGCTTAGCACACTCTCAGTGAGCCATGTTTGTATGTTGTAATTCTCCTTTCCATGGAAGCATACTCCAGAAGTCCACTTAATTCTCTTTTTGGGATCTTTTTAGAGTCAAGGAAGATTCTGCTGTGTAGACCATCTTTGGGGTGTGAGTCGTGAGGGCTTTAGCTGGTGGGACGACACAAAGCGTGAGGAGTAAGAGGCCAAGGTGAGGTCTGCACACTGGGACCCTCACAACCTGACCCAGGCCTGCTGCACTTGCTGCTCCTCTACCAGCCATGAGTCATCCCAGCTGCATCAGAGCTCACAGCACATCCTGCCCAGTGAGGCAGGCTGGACAACCAGGGCCTCAGGCAACCCCACAAGCCCTACCAACTGCCCTAGGTAGGAGCGAGTCTCAATGACTCAGACCAAAGGACCCATTTACCTCTAGCAGAAAGTTTAAGAAACAATAAATGAAGATGCAGAAGACAGTTCCTGTAACCTCTCTAATTTTTCCACTTGGAAAATCAGCATGACTTGTGCTGTTCATTTTTTTTCATTACAGTTGACTGATTTTCTCAAAATGTAATAGGCAACATTTTATGTTTATTTATAGGACAGTCTGGCATCTTTGAAACCAAGAAGAGTGGCTAAAAGCTTTCAATGAACTTGTACTTTCTGACTGAGCTTCATAAAACAATCATGGACAGTATAAAGCATTAAGTTTAAGCAAAAGTAAAGGCTCAATTTCTTCCACTAGGAAACAAAGGCAATCAAGACCAGTCATTATCTAGAAACATTATTTCTACCTGGCATGGCAGCACACTGTGCATGCAGGCAGGTCGTGGAGCTCAGAAACATAAAGCCCGGGTGAGTATGAAAGTTCCTTAAGCAAAAAGGTTATACTTCCTCACCTACGACAGGAGAGCCACCATACTTGCCTTGGGCGCTGTCTGAAGCAAATCTAGTAAATGGCAGCATGCTGTAAGCAAGCTAGCTTTAAGTAAGCTGCATAGGCAAATGGCTACCATTTGTGTTTCCTGACTGAAATGAGACACTTGGAAGTGATGTTCCCATGATAATCAGACTAGAACAATTTTACTGGGAAAAAAAAAAAAAGATAGATTCATGTAACTCTAATACTCCGACAGCTCTCCCAGCACCACTTACTCCCAGAAGGTCTTGCTCTATCTACTACCAGAATCCCTGTTTCTCCATGACCCTAATCCCCAGATCTCAGCCTCTACGTTTCAGTGAGCAATTTGACCAAGATAGGGGAACAAGGTTAGCTTAAGTCTTCAGTGGGGCAAGATCTGAATGTGGTAAAGAAAATCAGTATATAGGTTTCATTTTGAAAAGGGACTTTCGGGGCAGTCTAGGAGCGAAAGTCCAGACTCAGAATAATCTGCTACTAAAACAAAGCGGGAACATGAGAGTCTGAGGCCAAGTGACTTGAGACAGAACATGGCACGCAGCCACTTGAATCTTCTCAGCAAGGGTCTAGTGACATGTGCACAGCCCATGACACTGCTGGGTTGTCAAGGGTGGCTTAGGTATCTATCTGGTCTCTAGAATCTGTCAGGAACACTACTACTCTAAGGATGTTCATATGCAATGCAATGGTATCCTATTCATGTAGGCATCTGTCTGTCCAGACAATGAAGACGTACTATGTACTTGATAAGACAGTACATGCTAAGGGGTATTAGCAAGAGTTCTGCAAATATCAAAAAAAAAAAAAAATACTAACAGAACATAATTCAGTGTTTACTACACAGGAAAAATGGCAAGATAAATTAAAAGTGAGTTAAATTCTTAATTTTTTTTTTCTATGTGGGGAGTGTGTGTGTGTGTGGTGGGGTGGTGCACACACACTTCTTAATTAAACAAGTCTAAAGGCCCTGTGCTGGAGTAGGAGCCCTGAGAGCACACCTCTACCACCGCCATTTATTTAATGAATACTCCTGGGCATGCTTTAAATTGAAAGATGGTTCATTAGATTTGTGCATCTGCCCTTCTCAGCAATCTGTTGTGCTTCTGATGAAGGCAGAAAACATGAACATATCATTTTCGGGAATGTTATGAGTAACTCAGCTTCCAACGATTATGGAGTCATAAAGGGCTCAGGCTGCCTAATTTCGAGAAACAATTTGTCTGAATCATTCTCTGTCTGTTCCAGTCTCATATTCTCATCCATCCTGGAAATCTCAAGGACAAGCCCTTTTATTGTCTTTTCAGTCACCTAATACATTATCTTCCATATCTAAATATTATGCCTTAAACATATTAAAGAAAACAAATCTTAAAAATGTAAAAAAACAAAAAACAAAAGCCCTCCTTCTTGCTCCTTCCTGGTATGGTCACCATCATATTCAACATCTCCTTTGGGCTCCTCCACTCAGTTTATCTACTGCGATCTCCCTAAGAGCTGATCAGCCACAGTGTTAGGGACAAACATAGATACTATGAGGGGGTGAATAATTTTGCCTTGCCTCCCCCACATAAAGCCTGCTACCTTGGAGAATTAGTTTTCCCTAAACAGGTCCATAAACTATTCAAACAGATTCACTCATTTGGTGTTGTCCTTGACAGTATTTATTTATTTATCTGCTGTGGCTGGAACCAGAGAAGAGTAGGGCACAGACATAACTTTTCAGTCTATTCAGCAAAGTGAGGCAGACATATTCCAGGGCCCAAGTGTGGCAATCTCAAGAGTTGCTTTTCAGGGAAGTGAAATAGCTGTGTGCTTAAGATGTTAGGAGGTCCTTTCTCCTTTCTTATGGAGCAAGGCTGACCTACAACCTTCTTAATGTCATATTTAGTGGATTCTTTCTGGAAATCAGGCTAGAGCAGTGGTTCTCAACCTGGGGGGGGGGGGATCACAACCCCTTTAAGGGGTTGGATAGCAGATATTTATGTTACAATTCATAACAGTGGCAAAAATACAGTTATGAAATAGCAACAATATAATTTTATGGTTAGGGGGTCACTAAACATGGAGAACTGTATTAAAGGGTCCCAGCATTAGGAATGTTGAGAACCAGTGGGCTAGAGCAAAGACATGACCAAGAAACTTAGGTGTATCACAAACTACTTCAAAGGGTTGGCTTGAGCCCAGCAGTTCAAAGGCCAGATGGAGAGATGGCACTGACGTCTTTGCATCCAAACGTCCTTGGTTCCTTCTTCCCTCTCTGAGGTGAGCTGAAGAATGCTAATGAGATGCAGGTCTGTAATTCAGTGTTGAGCTCAAGTAGCAAAGGTAATGGGGAAGATGAGTGAAGATTAAGACATAGGACAAGGGACTGGCAAGATGGCTTGGTGGTTGAGAGCACTGACTGCTCTTCCAGAGGTCCTGAGTTTAATTCCCAGTAACTACATGGTGGCTCATAACCATCTGTAATGGGATCAGATGGCCTCTTCTGGTGTGTCTAACAACAGTGACCATGTATTCATATACATTAAATAAATCTTAAAAAAAAAGACATTGGACAAGATATGCTATTAACTTAAACATAATGACAATTGTCACAGATATATGCATAAGACATAATGGCTCCCTACCAGACGCAGTGATCTAGTTAACCTAAAATTCAAGAATAGCAGTCTGTGCTTAGTCACCACTGGTCAGAAATCAGGAGTTCTCATAAAAGGCACAGTGTGCTTCTCAAAGTAGCTGACTTACTAGGACAAAAATAACCATTCAGCCAGCAATAGACTGCATAGTATACTATAAGCCACTATATTGTGGTTATTGAATATATATGTATGTGTGTGTGTGTATCAATACCGCCATATATTTATTATTGATCATTAAAAAGCAAGAATCCAGTTTCCACAGAATTTGCTGCTCTGGAAGATGACAGGAATTCAAGGCCAGCCAAGATTACATAATATCCTGTCTCAAAAACTACCCAAAACTACAAAACAACTCCCACTTTCTCCTGTTGACAAGATGACAATTGTGACAGAACGCCACCCTCGCTGAAACTGCATCACTTTCCTGTTGCCATGACAAAGAGATCCACAAAGCCCCAAGTAGTTCTGAAAAGGATGGAACATCCCCAAGCTACCTCAAGGGCATCAGACTGTGTAATAGCCCAAAAGAGGCATCTTCACGCCCCCACAGGATGAAGATGTTTAGTAAGCTTGCAACATTTTATACAGGATAAATGTTTTCTGGGCTTTAGGAAAAGTAACACCTTGTCTTGGCTCAACACTATTAAAACATCTAGAAACCCATCCATTGTTTTGGGAGAGGGTGGCTGCTTGTTTGTTTGTTCTGAAGATATGTGGGAACACATTCATCCATAACATTCGAACTAGCTTCCAAGTCTCCATGGTTCCTATGAGCAGCCAGGAGGTTCCGCTTGCTTTTCTGCTATGCTGAGGAGAAGCAAGTAAGGTATAGTGCCTTACCCTTCTCAGAGGGGTCTGGAGAAATGTGCCTGACAGTGCCTGCAGAGGCCACTGTGGAGCATCATCCAGGCTGCTGAGCTGGGTTAATTTCTTACCCAATGGATACTTACCAGTAACGCAAAGCTGTGCTCTGGCAGCATCCCATACTGCTGGACAAGCCTTTCTCTGGTTGCACTGGGGAGCTCTGGGAGCATGTCCCGAAGTCGGTCAATATTGATCACCTGCTGAGAGTCTGCACCTG
Source organism: Rhabdomys pumilio (assembly GCA_030674055.1). Classification (NCBI taxonomy): domain Eukaryota; kingdom Metazoa; phylum Chordata; class Mammalia; order Rodentia; family Muridae; genus Rhabdomys; species Rhabdomys pumilio. Next base: position 66,321,178 of record JANHMN010000001.1, read on the forward strand.
GTGGCAGAGATGTGTCATCGTAGAGCACTAAGGGAGGCAGGTTGGGCTCTGGCATAAACCTAGACAAAGAGAACAGACAGATCTGATTCTGGGTGTCTGGATTAGTTAGAACTGCAAATCTAACAACAGAAAGGAATGCTTTTGTGCTAGATACAAAGTTATAATGCTTGCAAAGGTTTCTAAATATCCCAGTGAAAGACCACAGCAAACACATTCTTCAATGTTACAGAATAAAGATGGGAGAAGGAATCAGGGTACTGAACCACCTTCTGGTCTATACTAGTGAGAAAAGTGTCAGAGGGGCTGGAAGCTGATGGACCAGAGAATAATTACTTGTGAAGAAGTAAGATGTCTTTCTGCTACTTTAAAATTTCTATTTTAGCAATACTCTACAGTAAATAAAAAGTCAGTGGGGAAGAGAGGGCAGGGCTCTTCCCATCTCAGGAAGCAAGAAGCACAACGGACTTTGCCTAAATGAAATGTGGAAGCTCGTGAGGAGGGACAGAAGGGGACTGGGTAGAGCCTGGGCTACTATCAGGGCAGTGAGTCTGTTTTGTGTAATGGTCAGTTCACGCCACTGGACAAATGTACAGAACACACAGCAGCGAGTGACGGAGTCCCAGTGTAAGCCATGGGTTTCAATGAACAATGGCAGCAATACTGGCTCACAGTCGCAGTAAAGGACATAAAATGAGTGGTAGGAGACTGGGAGGAAATATGTCACGACACTTCCAACAACACTTAACATTCAACGCTGCTCTAAAACAGTCCGTTATTAATAATCAGACAGGTCATCGTGCTGCATCAGTCATATGAAAGAAAAATGTCCCTCTGTCCTGTACCAGCACTGTCTCCCTTCTGCCCGTGAGAGTCAAAGGGCTTCCGTAAAAACAGCATAGTGCTCAACAACTGCAAGCAGGAACTGGATTAGAGGTGTGGGCAATTCCCATACATGGTACCAAGTCTCAGCTAGGGCCAGTCTGTCCTCTGAAAGCAAGGGCAAACCCAAAGGGAGGCTTCTTGAGGCCCACTGCCATCTAACTTGGGGGCTCTAGCAGGAGCCAGTGCCTGAGCTAAAAGGTAAACCCCATGCTCAGTAAGAAATTACAGGGAGTGGCAACATGGGGGAATACTGACGTCTTGTGGAACAGCCTGAACCTCAAGGACCACTATAACAAAACGTCCCTGCCTTGATAGGCGCATGACAGGAGTACAGTGTCATACTTCACAAAGGAAAGCAAATTTCAGCAACTTTACTGCTAAAGCTTCCATCTTTGTAATCTGCTGAACTCTATGAGAAAAAAAGTAAAAGGTTCAGTTTCTATTAAGCCTCTCCTTGTTATTTGTTCTGTGTGAACATCTGTTACAGAATAGCCCTTCTGGTTGAGCAACAGAACACAGAAGCTCTTCCACCTGATGTGCTTCTCCTGGCAATGAGATAGCATCACCTGAGGATGGAAGGGACATCCAATGACAGACTGATCTCTTCTTTATATCCTCCCAAAGAATGTCAATGTATCACAGGATCTACTGCCAAATGTAAGCCTACACTCACCCTTGCTTTCCATCCTCTTGGTTGGACGACACCATCTTTATTACACAAGTTTGTGAACAGATACCTTCCATCAACTGAGCCCTACGAAACAAGGGACTCTACAGCTAACAAGCCAAGAAACTATCACTTCTCCTAGTTTATATATAACATAAAATAAGAAATCCTGATTCCTATCATGTCATAATGAGTGATTTCCAAAATTCTCCAGCTTTGTTCTGCTGACTTTCCAATGGGTTTGAGACAGACCCTCAGATACGTGTTGGTATTGTGCTCACCTGTAGTCTTGCTTTCCCTCCTTGTCTCTCATTGGCACGGTGCACCTGCACAGTCAGATAGGACAGCATTAGCAAACACTGCATGCAGCCCTGGCTACACATATGTGGAGAGGGGTCTTACTATGGGCTGGAGCTCAGGCATTTCTCCCAAAGGCCACGTGTTAAAGGCTTGGTCCTATGAAGAAGTTACCAGTAGAAATGTTAAAAGTGTTAGAAAGAGTTGGGGCCCAGTGGACAGCCATCGGGTCATTAGAAAATGCCCTCAAAGGAGACTGTGGAACCTGGTAGCTCCCTCTGTCTTTTGTTTCCTAGTATGTTACTTTCCTCACTCTTACACCTTAAGAGGAAAATCACATATTTATTCTAGTTTGTAGTTTCAGAAGTGTTAGTCTATCATGGCGGGAAAGTATGGCAGAGCAAACAAAGAGACAGAAATAAACAGAGTATGATATACACCCAAGGACATGTCTGTGTTAGTGAAACTCTCCTTCATATGTTTGCCCCAGAAAATCATCATCCAACACAAAGGACTCTCCAAAGAACTCTTAAAGTTTCCACTTTACACGCCCCCAGGGACCTAGTCTTTTTTTACCAGGCCCCACCTCTAATAACGCCATTATAGGACTTCATGAAGGTATTAATCCATCACTAAGCTGGGTCTCATGGTCTCTGGAGACACCATCAGACAGACCCAGAGGTATGTTTCACTAATCAACTTAATCAAGACTGGGCAGCATGTTGGCAATGACGTAAGCAGTGTGGCTCAGCCATGTGTCTGGAATACGATGTGCCACTATAGGCAAAACTAATCACAGACAGAAATCTTTTAAACTGTGAACCAAAATTAACCTTTTCTCTTTATAAGTTGAATAGCTCAAATACTTGTTATAATTTAACAGTGACTGGTATAGGGTTGTCTCAATCAAGGACAAGCAAATTCAAGCTTTTTAGTTTTCCATAGGAGATATTTACATAAACATAAACACAGTAAAAAAAGAAAGAATGCTTAGAAAGACAATTTAAAAAACAACATATCTGAGGTGGTTTGAACAAGAAGTATCCCCAGCGGCTCATCTGTGAACACTTGGTCCCCATATGGCAGTGCTGTTGAAGTGTGTCACTGGGTGTGGGTTTTCAGAGTTCATGGCTTTGCTCTCTTTGCTGTGTGTCTGTGGTTGAAGATTTGCTCTCCCTGTTTCCTGCTCCACCACTCGCTGCTGTGCCTCCCTTGTCATTATGGATGCTGCCTCTGGAATCGTGAGCTCAAATAAATGTTCTTCAACAGGCTGCTTTTGATCAGAGTTTTGCCAGCACAATAGGAAAGTAACTGGTACAGTATCCTGTCACCAGCTCTTAGCTCTTTTCTATATCAAGTTTAGGCTGTGACGAGTCTGACACATTATTTAAGGGAATGAAACTTCTTGCCACAAAGCACACAAGCTGAAAGCAAGGAGAACCTAGGACCTGAGAGTAAGCACTTCTGTGTGAGCCTGTATCAGCTGACTCAGACCCCAGTAGACCATGTTTTATCCCTATGGGGTACAGTGGGATGCGGTGGTCTCTTCTCTTCTGGTTACAGACAAGCTAAGGACATCTGTCACATGGTCCATGGCTGAGCCCCAATCACCAAGCTGTGGCCAACAGGCTCATCAATACAAACTCACCCCAGCTTATAATCAAATGAACGCGTTTCATTCAGAATTTCACCTCCATTCTCAAGTTCAGTGACTTGTCTTTGAATTTCATAGTCTATGAAAAACACAGCAAGTTAGTATATTTTGAATACCTTTAATCTATACAGGCAATAAGTAGAAACCATTCTCAATCGTTAAGTCAAAAAACAACCAAGGAGCTTGCTTACAATGGTCATTCCCATGCAGGCTGTATTTTCTTCTCACTACTGGGAAGGGCCTTCAGAAGCTTGTCCCTTCCCTTCTCTCTCCTTTTTCAGATACCTCAATTCAGAGAGATTAACAACCTCGTATAGACTGTGTATACCGTGGTAGAAGGGCTAGGACTAATGTGCAGGTCTAGTGACCACAGATAGAGAATTGTGGCCATTAGAATTTCTTATCTTGTAACAACCAGCAGATGGGCCTGCTAACCCTCCAAAATTATACACAACGTATGGGTAAAAAATGTATGAACACTTTTGAGAGGAGAATACAGTTTTCATTTTATTTTCCAATCAACACAGCCAAACGTAATCAAAGCACAACTGCTAAGCTCCTTTGAGAAAGTAAGCCTTCCCCAACTTCCCACGCCTCGTCCTTGCCCAAATCCCAACCCTTTAATCTGAGCTGCTAAAAGGCAGCACACTGGTCCATTTGTATTCCTCCTCTCATCTGAGTGTTCTTGACTGACATGAGATGATGGCTAAAAGGTCCAACAGGACTTGGGAAACCTTGTGAGAAAATTGCAGGCTTGGAGAATTAAACCCATGGGCCAAAGCTTCGGTTCTGCTAGGCTGTTGGAACACAGGCAGAATTCTGACTTGCTCCAGAGGACACTTACACAACAAAAAGAGGTTAGGGACAGCTAAAAGATACTGAGGGCTCCTCTGTACACCATTGCAGAAAGTCGTAAACTCGGTCTGCCTGTTGTTGGGTCACTGTTACCACCTTTTAGATTAATGCAGTCCTGAACACTGCATGTCTAGCGTCAAAGCATGAGCCCTCTCTCACCCCTTTGATGACTTCAGAAGGTTGACTATGTCCCCTTCCAGAGACACTCACTCTTCAACCTTGTCCTACTGCCCCACAAGTTACCCCTTTAACCACTTTAATTTTCTATAAAAATACGTCCCTCCAAGTGTCTTTATTAAGATTGGCTATCATTTCAGGTTTGGACACAAGATTTTACAGACAAGAACAAAAGAACAACCCTTCCTGAACTGTTTTAATCCTTCCCAGAGACCCAGTGCCTTCTACACATCTTGGCTGCAGCGAAGTGACCATAGTCTTTTCAGCAGGCTTGCTCTCCATGTACCTGACAGGATTCACTTTTAAGTCACCCCCCTCCCCTTTATGGATGTCTCTGGATTTAAAGACTAACTTTGAGTCTTCTGAGATGTCCTCCCCTCAGACTCAGTCTCTAACTTTTGTGGGACTGCCCCTAGAGCTAGCCTGTTCTATGTAAGGTATTATCATACATCTGTATCAGTGAAATCCCCACTGGATTTCACTGGTGTGCTCAAGGAAACTAACTGTCACTGTATAGGTCACATGCAATCTATTAGCTGAAAATGGTAAAAAGGAGAAAAACATTAACCAAAGAGACTATACTCAGTCTAATGAATGAACTTGGCTTCATAAAGCAAATGACACATAGCAATACACAGCCACCATAGTTTGTAAATCCTCTCAAAGCAGATGGATTCCATTTCCTTCCCCAGGGGTCTGGTCTAAATTTAAGATGCCTTGAAAAAAAAATGTGTCAGAAGTGACATTGTGTGAGCAGAGTTCCAGAATTTAGGACTCAAGTGAGCTTTGAGGCTTCTGCCTATACCTTCCTGGGATCATCTACTGGCCTGGGCCACACAAAGTAAGGACAAAAGACCATGTGGATGGAGAGGCCTCAAGTCATCGAGAGACCCATGGGATTGAGGTCATCTCAGATCTTTGCTTCTGCTGACCTGACAGCTTCCAGAGCTGTGAGCATGAGTGGAGGCAGACCCAACAGGACCACTACTTGGTCCACAACTGTGAAAACTAGAGGTTGCTTCAGGAGCCACTAAGCACTGTTGCACACTAAGACAAGAGGTGACACATGTACAGGAGTCCAAGCTGACATTCACCTATGGCTTTGGCCAAGAATCTGAGGCTGTTGAGATTCTTTACTTCAGTCCGGACACCCAGTGGTTCCCCAGGGTGATGTACTGATATATTGGCGTCCACTCTCAGCTGACCCTCTGGAAGGAAAAAACACAAAAACTGTAGAAATTCTTTGAAGCAATACGGTTTGTAGGGTGGACAGATGTCAATGTAAGTAGTATCTAACTTGATTTTCTGTCTAGTTAGAACACTCTAGCTTCGGAGAATATAACTGTCCACTCAAGGCCATGTCAGAGCTATGTGTAAATATGCTTGACTTGGGCACACACAGACATGTTGGATGCACCAGCTGAAAGAATCTATCTAGTATTTATGTGCTAAATGAGAATAAGGTTATTAAAACTAGAGGCTCACTCGGCAGTTCTACTCTGTAGTTACTTTCAAAGTATCTAAACTGGGGAAAGCCTCAAAACTATGTGAAACCATGTGTTTTCACTATGTGAAACCTCCCATTGCTCTCCAGTGAGACTGGAATTCCAATGTGTTTTTAGGGGATTTATAAGACAGTCCTTGAGAATTTACAGCTCAAGGGCAGGAGCTGAAACATGAGCTTTTTCTCTCCCCTTCTCAGGCACTGTAATGAGTTTCCTTCCATAAACTCATCTGAGCCTTCCTGGTTGTCAGGAGGATTTGCTGAAGCAGAGACTGTGTAGTGGGATAGGTGGAGTACTAAGATTACAGATATGCACCTCATATTTAGCTTCCATGTTACTATTCTTCTCTGCCTCCCTTTAGGCTTAACCTCCAAGACTACATGTAAGTTTCCTTCCCTCTATTAGACATTTTCATCAGGACCTCCATTATGGAGGTCATGAAGCTTTTCAGAATACAAAGAATCTAAGCCAAAAGAGCAGTGATACCTACTGTCAACTAACCTCTTTGTTAAGACCAGAATGAAAAAAATCCAATTATCAATCACTTCTTGCCCTCCCAGGACAGTCCCTTTTTCCCTTCCAAGGACACAGACCTTACTAGTATTCTCTTCCATACAGCTTAGGGATCTTTTTCAGCATTCTCTCTAGTATATGTACACGTGATTTATTTCTCATCAAGAAAACAAACAGAAGTCTCAAAACCTAGTCCCATGAGCCCAATTTTCATGCCACCAGTCATGAGCCATTTCTCTGCTCTCCCTCTAGGTAAATCCTCTCTAACAATTTAGTGCACATACTGTTTTACCCCAGCTCATCCTAACCCACAGCAGCCTGGCTCCTGTCCCCAGATCTCTGGAGATGCCATTTGTCAGGGGTGTTACAACCTGCTTGGTGCCAAAGCCAATGAATGGACAAAGATACATTCTGTTTTCACCTTACTGTGACATATAAATTAATCCTTCATTTTTTTTCCCTCTGTCTTTTGAGACAGGGCCTTATTACATAGCTGAGGATGGACTCAAATTTGCTGTCTAGTGCAAGCTGGTCTCAAACTCACAATCCTCCTGTGAGCCAGAATTTCCTGGTTTCCTTTCTTCTTGAAACATCATCCTGCACCAGTGTGGGTGAGCTAATGCTACTTTGATTTTCCTCAACACTCAGCTTCTATCTGCTTTGCTCGTCCTGTCCTTATCTTCCCATCTCAGCTAGCCCTATCTCTTCAAACTTCCTTAAAGCTATCTTTGCTTTTCTCCCCATGATCTCCCACACCTGCCTGCCATGAACTGTTGTCCTAAGAACTGTCTTGAATATACCCACCTCTCCATCATCTCTGACACCATTGCTGTGAAGCAGTGTCACCTTGTACCTGATCCCTCATTCTCAAATGGTTTGTGTTTCCCTTCTTGACCTGAAATCTACTTTCCATTGGAGCTATAGTAGCTTCTAAAGTATAAATGAAACTAGGTCTTTCTCTCCTTTGAATCTTTCCATGATTCCCACAATGCCTGGAAGATCTATACTTCTGCCAAACTGTTCTTCACTTACCTGTCACCTTGGTAAACTTGGTGGTATTTTGTGAACTCTTTTTCAGGCCAGACTCTTTGACTTAGCCATTTCCTGGAAGCTCAACACCTAGTTCTAGGTTGGCTAGGGCCTTGAATCATTCTTTAATTCTTGACTAAACATCAATTTTGCTGAGTGGCCTAAAAAAGCAATATTGCCATTTTTCAAGTTATTCTGGCACTGGGAGTCATTTATTTCTTTAAAACAATAATCATAATTATTCTTGTTTTGCTTGTTGATGTATTTCCTGGTGAGGGTAAGTTTTTCACAGCCTAGACAAAGCCTTTTCCAGAATCTAGAGCTAGGTCTGACCCACTGTTATTACCCAATGAATTAAACCCCACTGAATGATGAGTGCCAACACACTGGTGCTCTCCTGAGCAATAAGCAAGCAGACTGGCTTCTGTCTCACAGTAGTTTTCAGGTAAGTTCTACTTCAATTCTGTCTGACTAGAACTAATTTACAATTGGAATCACATGAAAGGCCCATTAAGCTCAAAGGAAAACTGCCCAAGTACACTGAGCTCTGCACGACCAAACCTCAACCCTTGGGAGACCGTTTAAAAAAAAAAAACCCTCAAGGGGCCCTGAATTACTACTACTCATTTTTAAAGATGACACTGTCTTTCATGATTTAGAATTCTAATTTGGAAGAGAAATAAAGGTATGAATTTTAGTCTCTCCCAGAGAATACCACACTACATAAATGTCTGAGGAAAATCACTTAGTATCCTGCTGTGTTGAAAGAGAGTTCACCAGCTTGGATCCAGATATAGTATCAGACATTAACAAAAGATACTCTACCTCATGAAGACAAAAATGCCTTTTAAACAAATTAAGTCAAATTACGTCAAGTACATGAAAGCCTTACCAGTCAGGTTTGCCTATGTGCATTCTGTCCCACTGAGGGGGCCTCTATTCCTGTGTAAGGATGTCATCAAGCTCAATCTCCTACCTTTTCCAAGTAGATATTTGTAACAGTTAAACTGCACACTATACCACTGAGCACAGTGATGGAGTAGTCACGTTTTTCTTTTGAAACACATTGCACAACAAGAATAAAGAACTGTGATAGAAACCAGTTTCTGCAATCAGTGGGGGTCTGCGGCTTGGATCGGGAGGTCTGTGTGACTGCTGAAAAATCTCCAGAACGTAAAGAAGTAAATGTGGGGGCAGGAGTGAGTAAAATTTGTTTGTAGTGCTGGGATAGAACCTAGGCTCACACATGCAAGATAAGGGTTCTACCACTGAGCTACATCCCCAGCCAAAAGTAATCAAATTTTACTGGAGGTAACTCATAAACATATTCCTCCAAGCAAGTGGAGATGCTATGGAAGCTTACTACTGCTGCTGACGGCGCGCGTGCACCCAGCACGGGCCTTTGGTCAGGTGTGCAGCTTCACAACCATCCGCACATCCATTCTCAGTAATGCAGTGCTAACAACAAAGGCACTGGGCATTCCTACAGCATTTCAAACTCTCTCTCTATCAGAACCCCAGTTCTGACTCCTGGTTTCTTTTTCTCTTCCGTTTCTTTCTTCCTCCACACAGCTATTAGAGAATGACATTTAAAAGTGCTAAAAGCCACAGGCTTGGATTCTAACTTAGATCCAGGTTCTCTGTCCACACGCACGCTTCACTGCCTGCTTCTCTTATGCAGGTATCTACAGCAGCACAACACATTGGCTACCACTGGGAAGAATGATACCATGTATAAAGAAAGAAAGGATGCACACTTGGGCTCAGTTGCAGCGCAGATATTTCTAATGAATCTTAGACTCTTAGCCTCAGTCTCTTTACTTGTAAACAGGCATATCACTATCTCCCAGAAATATCATTTTTTTTAAGTTACAGGGTAAACTTTTAACAAGCACATACTAAACATTCCAACAGGTAGATAGTATTAATGTTAGAATACTTAGTAGGTCTACTTTCATTCACATTTGGATCATCAACTGCTTTAGGGATCTCTTTTGACAGCAGCAACATGCTGAACACGAGAAAGAAATGACTTGGTGGCCCAGCGATTGGGCGTCTGCCGGCAGAGGGTGGGCGTGCCCCTTCCCGTGCCGGTTCGAATCCCATGAGGACTCTGTTGTGAAGTCTGATGGGAAAAAAAAAAGTTTTAAAAATGCCGGGCGGTGGTGGCGCACGCCTTTAATCCCAGCACTTGGGAGGCAGAGGCAAGCGGATTTCTGAGTTCAAGGCCAGCCTGGTCTACAGAGTGAGTCCAGAACAGCCAGGGCTACATGGAGAAACCCTATCTCGAAAAACCAAAAAAAAAAAAAAAGAAATGACTCCAACACTGGGCTATGGGGTCCATGCTCATCAGCAAGACTACCAGGAACCACTAAATAGAAACTAGAACAGTTCACATTTCAGATTACTGGTCTCCAGGGGCACCTCTTAAAGACAACCTTCAGTTCCAAGTGCAGCCATCAGTGTTGATACAACAATCTCGCAGTGGTGGGATGAAAACAACGAGCAAAGGCATTTAGGCTCAGAAATGGCCCAGAAGTCAGACCCTTGAAGCCTCCAGGCAGCCCTCAGTGCTCCAAAGCACTTGAGCTTCTTGGCTCCTGTACTGGAAGCAAAGCTGCCAATTTGTGTTGAAAAGAAACACAAAGTGCAGACAGTGTCACAACAAACGAGATTTAATGACCCGCTGCTGCCACTGACTTGAGCTCTTGCCACTATGGCTTCCCTCTTTCTTGTAAGGACCCAGAGGGGACTCTCCCTCAGCTCAGGTGTTTTTGCCTTTGTGGCTTCTGTCCTCACTAGGACCTGAAAAGGACTCTTCCTCAGCTCAGCTGTTCTTGCCATTATGTGTTCCCTCTTCTCTAGGACCCAAATGAGACTCTTCCTGAGCTAACAAGTAGCCTGTTGATTATTTCATAGGTTTGCAGGAGGGGAACACATGATACAGAATCAATGCTTTAACTGCATTAATGGCTAACTATCCAACCTGCTCAAATTTCCTTTACGTTCTGTAGACAAAACAGCAGCCTGAGTGATAAATGGAAAGTAGAGAATTCCCTTATTCCCTCTAACCTTTATGCCATTCAGACTCATGGGGCTGTTTTTCCAGCCTTTAGTTTAAAGATGAGGGCAAATAAGCGAGCTTGGTCTTCAGGTCTCATTTGTGCTAGGACTCTTGAAGTTACAATTTATCATTTGTAAGATGTTCTATGTGATAAGCATGACATTCAAACTTCAGAAGGCCCTCTGTAACATGCAAACATATGTGACGTGATAAGGGTGCCAACAGTACTAAGCACCAGCAGGACATCATCATTAATAACACTTACTAAGTGCCCACTGTGGCCACTGTAAAGTGCATGCTATGGAAACAAGACTGCAAATGCAGAGCTTGTATTCTGTTAGGAAGGGTCCCAAGCATGGTGGGGGTTTTTAGTCTCTAGAAACGGGAAATGGGGAAAACCATGGGAGACATTGCCTCTCAGGGACTTAAGGGAATGTAAAGGAACACTGAACAAGAGCCATGACAAAGTTGTCATAAAGAAACAAAAGTCAGCAGACCTATGATTTACTTTAAGTAATGTTTGCTATGATAGTTTCACTCATATGTATAATGTAATTTCATCACACTCCAGATCCAGGAGAACAAGTGTTTCTCTGCTTGAACTTGAAGATCAAGGCAGTTTGATACAATCTTTGTCTTTCTGTAGTGCTGGGAATTGAACCTAGGTCTCACACATGCCAGGTAAGCACTCTACTGAGCTGTATCTGTAGGCCTGTGTAATCATAACTTTATTTCAGAGCCAATCAGCTGGCTTTACCTGCACACACATAAAAATTTTTACTCAAGTTTTAAAATAATATATTGGATTACTGTTGTTGTTTCTTGAGACAGGGTCTTACTGTTTGGCCTTCACTGGCCTTAGACTCTCTCTGTAGATCAGGCTGGCTTTGCACTCACAGAGATCCACCTGCCTCTGCATTCTGGGTGCTGGGTTTAAAGGTGTTTTAATTGTACAAATGAACGGGATACAGTTTGATATCTTACTATTTGCATCTACATACATACCTATGCATGTATAATGTGTCATCATCAAATCAGGGAAACTCATGGTTCAAGATATATGAACATCTTGCAAAAGAAGAGAAATAGATCTTCCCACATAGCAACTGGCTGTGTGTACAGAACGCACAAAATAAGAAGTATTCATGAACGATGTCCTTTTCTGAAAGGTCTGAACTGAACACGTCTCATGATCTCCACATTTCTCATGGAACAAGCAGGCAGAAGGTAAATCTTGTCTCTTGGCTTCTATCTCACACTCTCTGGCTCAATGTATATGCAATGTTGTTCATGTCTATTTTTGGTTTGGGGCTCATAAAAAGAGCCCAAGAGGAATTCTAAGAGGGAAAATGGGGTACAACAGACTAAGGACAGAACGTGCCAAGAGTGAGAGGAGATGATACAGAGCAGGGACACTGTCCACACAGCTTTTACCTGCCATGTTGGCGTGGCTAGTGCCCAGGGCTTGAAGGATCAGCTGCAGTTCCCGGACAGCTAGGGCTGCCTCTTCTCCACAGCACAGGTCAGGCTCCAGGACCACTTCCAGAAGGCCAACTCCTACCAAAGAAAGGTGAGTCAGCCTGGTGTTGGCTTGACAGACTCATCAGCTAAGGCATTGGGAAATCTGCAGAAAACCTGGCATTAATGCAGGACCCTCAAAGCAGTCCTAGCCCTCCTCCTCCCACTTCTGAAACTTGTCAATTTTTAACTTTGGTTCATTTCTTTCAACATCTGCTTAAGGACATCCAACTGTGGGCCGTGACAGGGTAGATAGGTCTGTCTGATTTTAAGACTGAATAATTGGCAAGCCTAGTGGTGAGCATGGTTCAGGCTGTGTGTGCACTCCCATCAGCTCTGCCAATACCAACATGGATATTTTGATCTCTGTCAGTCAGGCTCCTGTGTCTGCTTTCTCAATTGGCTTGAGTGAAGTCTAGAAGGGAAGAGAAATGCCTTAGACCCCAGAGCAGAGAGGGCAGGGAGAAGCAGGGCAGACTCAACCTACCAGCTCTGTTCAAATCAATGAGTGTCTGCAACCTCAGGTCATCATGGAGGCTTTTGCCACTGTCCTGCTCCAATTGGATCTGCTTGATCCTCACTGTCTTGGTGGTTACCTGACTGTGTTTCTTTCCTACATAGATACTGTAGGTCAAGTGTCCATTGGTAGCAATCGGGAGCCTCTGCTGGGTGATCTGGTAGCCAGCCTGCTCGCAAACAAACATGGATTTAGTCACTAGTCCAGAACTGAAAGCTGGGACTCACTTCACTTTTAGTTTCACACCATAAAGGTTTATTTGAAACAGACCCAAATAACAGGAGAAACAAGGAGACCAAACACTCACACACACACACACACACACACACACACACACACACACACACACACATTGCTAGCATAATTAACCTGTCTTCTTCTGGCTTTTCCCATTACCCCATTACCCACCCAAAGTCTCTTGCCCCTAATAATGAAGCAATTAGCAACACAAATCCTACCTTGCTTACTGCAGTCCCATTTTGGGGAATAACAATAATCTCACTGTCAGAAGCCCCTAAGAGAAGAATTTATTGTTTTCATTTAGCTCATTAGCCTAAACTCTGCATCTCATCACCAGGCTCCTGCAGAGCCCTATTAGGGAATGCTGGCTAAGCAGTTAGCCATTCACTTGCAACATGGCCTACAGCAACTGCCATTGCATTTTAGCTTGTTCAAGTTCTGCTCTTCCATGTAGACAATCATGCCAACTGCCCTTCCCTGTTCCTACGGCCAGAAAGTGCTATGATATGAGCACCCTGGGCTAATGGAATAACTGATAGCTGCTGTGAGGATGCTTGTCCCTCCACCTAAATCAGGTTCTCAAAGTGAGAGTCACACCCCTTTAGAGGATGAACAATCCTTTCACGGGGTTGCCTAAAACTAATGGAAAACACAGATATTTATATTACAATTTATAACAGTAAGAAAACTACAGTTATGAAGTTGTAATGAAAACAATTTTATGGTTTGGGGGGTTCATCACAACATTAGGAGCTGTATTAAAGGCTCTCTCTCAGCATTAGGAAGGTTGAGAACCACTGCTCTAAATGGAAAAGAAGAATTACTTTCAAACACATGCTGAGAATACAGAGCAATGGAAAGACTGGAGATAAGCAGAAAATGATGGCTAAAGCATCCACAGTTCTTGCTGGACACTGCTGCCCCCATTCAATTCCTCACACCTATGTAGTACAGCAAGAGGGGGTCAAGGGCATTGCCTAAAGCCACACACAGATAGATGCAGGAGATCCCTAAGCCACAATAGTCCAAGTCTGTACCTCTCCCTAGTAAGCCAGTGAAAGCATTTTAAAATTTCTACATCCTCAGAAAATCAAGTGGACATGTCAAACCACAGCATGCTTAATAGCACTCTCAAGATTTCTGATGCAGCAGGCCTGGAGTAAGGTTGGAAAATTTATAATCCTAACAAGGCTCTGAGAAATGTTGACACTGGTGCCCTGGGACCATACTTGGAGAATGTACAGAAGGCTAACTCCCTGTCTCTGCTCGGATAGAAGTCTTCACGTATTCACCTGAATTCTGGTCCACGTTGCTGGACAAACACTAGCACACCTAGCTAAATGTGAGTTTCAGATAAACAACAAATGCGCTGCAGCATAAACACGTCCTGTGCAACATCACAGCCAGCTGTTCAGGACACACTGAACTGCCCAGTCCAGGACGAACGAGCTCCAGTGGCCTACCTCCAATGTGCTATGTGAGTCAGGTGGTCAGTCATTTAGCACGTGCAGTGCCCTAGGCTGCATCCTTAGTACTGAAAACTTAACCGTTTTTTTGATTTTATGAAGCAGAGCTTGTGAGTCGGGGTGTGGAGGAGCTCCAGGCTCCTACTTGCTCTACTTTTTATTTATGTCCACTTACCACCAAACCCTAACTCTTCCAATTTTCAGTTCCAGGAGAAGGAAGCATGGCAATGTTTATTGCTATTGTTCTTTAATAAATCATACTCAGCTATCAGAGCATCTGATTAAATGACATATTATTTTTAGAAACCCATTCCACATTTCAGTCTCAGCTCTTACTCACACTGACACTACTTTAAGAAAGAGTTTGTTTGTACTCATTTCAGCTCACTATTTTGCCTACCACTGTCCAGTTACCTGCTCCTTGGGAGACAGTGTCTCCTTCTTATTAGGAATGTCTTCATAAAAGAGGCACATTCTTCCAGTATTTGCCATGACAGTGGGCACTAACGGCAGTGTCAGCCACAGGGCTAGCCTTTGTCCTAACAGGCAATTAGCACCAAACACCATGGCTGGGAGAACCTGACAGCACTGGCCTCTCCTGGGCCCTGTTCAATTATGAGTGAACCAACAGAAGCACAGGATAAGCAAGGAGTCAGCAATCAGGACAGTCACATCCAATCTAGTAAACACCAGGGGGCCTCTGCCTTCATTAGGGCTGGCCAGAACTTCCTGCTGCAATGGACAGAGGGTTGATGGAAAACAGGAGTGGGGCATCCCCTGGCCTTTGCTTCCATCCCCCAAGGCAGGCCCCCAGTGCTGAGAACTTGTAAGTGCGGATCACATAACATACTTACAGGAAGGTCTGAGTAGAAGTAGTGCTTCCTGTCAAACAAGGACTTCTTGTTTATGTGGCAGTTCAGTGCCAAGCCAGTCATCACTGCGGCTTCCACACACCTCCTGTTGAGAACCTTTACAAACACCACACAAGCTTTTAGAACCACAGACCAAACAGATGCTTTGCTTCTATCTGATATCATCCCTGAATATTCAACTGGGCACTTCAACAGGAGGTATATGTTTCTCTGTATGGTCAGCTTTGCTTCACAAGCTGACCGAGAATCAGAAAACTATTAAGGATTGTGAGTACAGCAGGGGTCCCACTGAGCACTTAATAAACTGCCATCCCAGGGACATTCCCTGTACACAGCATCTGAGAAGAGTTTCAAATGCTCAGTAGAGCAGTTGCCACATGGACTAAATCTCCTCTTCCTTTCTCTGCAAACAGAATCAGGAGCTACTCAGTATCTGTGTGAAGCAGTGGTTTGTGAGGGAAGGGTACTGCTGATGTGAAGAGGGACAGAGGAGATCCAAGAGGCTGATGGTATGGCCTCGCTCGCTAGCAGAAAAAAAGAACTTGTAAGAACAAAATAACCACAGCTGTTTTGTCAGGGGCTGGGACACTGTCTCCCCAAGGCACTGCTACCTCCCTCAGAGGTCCTGGTATCAGTGTCCTCAGTGCCTTGTGCTCTGGGCTTTCCAGGGCTCCTGGAACTCTTAGGTTCCAGTAGACCCAAGAAACAACTAGCTACTATCCCAGTCCCAAGGTTGGGGACAGCTTTGGAGGTTACAGACTAGATAATTAATAGTAATACAGTAAAGGAGATAGCTAAGTTCTGGAATCGTGTCCCCACTCCACTTCTACTCTGGACAGCTACAAACTGTCTCAGTCTTCCAAAAAGGAATGTGATAGATACCTTGCAAACCAAGTAACACCTGGAACACCTACCTACCTACCCCATTATAGGGACTCAATGGCTTATTAATAACGCACTGTATTCTGGGAAGATCTGTGCGGCTATTGAACCTGGGAGATGAGATAAAGTTTTGCATTCTAATGGAAGATCTGTGGTATTCTCTGATATAGTTAACATTTCTCTGTAATATTATGTTTAGCATATGACACAGTATGTTTATCTACCAAGTTAGTTTAGGTGATGCTTTACAGTGAGTT
This sequence comes from Rhabdomys pumilio, assembly GCA_030674055.1. Lineage (NCBI taxonomy): Eukaryota > Metazoa > Chordata > Mammalia > Rodentia > Muridae > Rhabdomys > Rhabdomys pumilio. The sequence goes on from JANHMN010000001.1 coordinate 66,337,573, forward strand.
TTCAAAGTAACTATTTGACTTCAGCCTTTAAAGAAGAAAATTACTACTATCCCAGTATTTAGGATACAGAAAAGCTAAGTGCCTCCAAAGAGACCTGAGAGACTTGTCTAAAGAGCCTGGTGATATGTGAAGCCAGCATGACCTTGCCTGGGTGGCAGCTGGATCCCTGTAGCTCAGGCGAAGACTGGCTTCCTCAGCTGAGAAGATGAGAACTACTGGTCAGACAGACTCAGACATAGATCTCCCTAATGATGGCAAAATACACGCTCCCAAAGGAAACCCAAACAAATTCTCTGAGACGGCATCATACCCTTCTTTCTCGAAATCTAAGAAAGTCATCAGTGGAGCCATCTCCCAGCATTTCCGTGTTCTTCATTCTGGGTCTCTCAATATATTGTAAGCTCTGTAATAGTAATGCCTTTCAAGGAGAGATGTGCATGGGGACCAGATGATCTAATTATTGGTGCTCTCACTTGCCAGTGTTTGACATCTCATGGAGCTGTTGTTATTGTAATACTAATTGAGCTGGGGAGAGCTCTGCCCCATCTGAACTTGGTGACAGGGGTCAAGGCACACAAGCTGTAATAAGTCTGGAACCCCAGCCCTGAGCTGTGCTATTTCTGAGGCTGGGGCACAGCCTGTCTGCTAGTACAGTCTCCACCTCTTTGGTCTACATCTGATTTTCTGGCGGCCTTCCACTCGTTTTCCAACGTCTGATTCCTCTTACATTTGGGCCCAGCATCCTCCTCTAGGCATGGAGTGAACACAGGTCATTCTGTTCTGACCACACACAGTAAGCTGCCTGTTCCTGGTACTCAGGGAGAGTCTAGTTGTGGGTGACCACATATTCTCACTGTGTACTTATCAAGTACACAGGCACTTCATAAGCCATCAATTTCCAAAGAATAAGACTGCAGTAAAACACACAAACATTAGAGTGATATTGAATATACTTTAATCTTTTTCTGATGATTTAGGAGCCTTGAAGTGCTTCAGGGTCAGAATTATAACCATCAATCGTCATGGCACTACAGTTGCACAGAGGGCTAGTAAACAGAGTACCAGCTAAAAGAATGCCAAGAAAAGAGAATTTATGATGATCTTAGTCAAGCTGCTCATGACAGATGGAAGGCCAGGTCAGCATGTTCTGAGGATAAAGCGAAAAATGAAAAAATTCGACTTGAGCTGTCTTCATTCCAAAATATTTCCTGAATGTCTATAATGTACCAAACATCAGGGACAAAGAGATAAATAGGACTTTGTCCCTGTCCCTGCCCTTGAGCAACCTGTGGGGATGAGACAACCCTGCCTTTTTCAAGCCTATATTCCATCACCAGGGTGATGCTGTTAAAAATGTATGTTGTTGAATTTTGTTACCTAAGGTAACATCCCCACAACAGAAGGCCCCGCTCTATCATGTTCTAGCTCCTTCCTACATCTTCAGCCTCATGTCTTCCTATGCCCTGTCCTCACTTACGGGTCAGTTTTCCCATGCAAACCTGCACATCCCTACTCTTACAAGCCCTGCAAGACCTTACTGAGATGTCACCACTCTACCCTGGTTACTATCCTTCCTACGCCTCAACTGTGCTCCATTTGTGCTTGCATCAGAATGGATCAAATCTGTTCCATGGATTTCTATGCAATCACAAATTTCACGAGAATGGGAACTCTGTTCAGCCTTCTATCTCTGGACTCTGTCAGAAAATGAAGAGTGGTGTGCAGTTCGTGTGTAGTGAACTCAAATGAGGATGAAAGTAACAGCAAAGTCTCACAGAGGCAAGTGATGGTTCTTTCAAAGTGGACCTGCCACCCTCTGGCCTTTGAACTTGTTTCTGGAACTTCTCTAAGTGACAAAGTGATTATATATGACCTGATTAAAGGAGTAGCCTGAGAATGCAAACAACCAACTTGTATGAAAGCATGTTCCAGAGTTTTCTTTCAGTGACAATTAATTTCAGTGACTATAAAGATTATAGGATAAATCCTACCAACTCTTATGTGGAAATAAGTCAAAAATTCCCAGTACTCATACACATACCTTTCTAAGCTGAGCCTTTGGTGTCAGGTATGACCCACAGCAAGCATTTACTGTGCACTGGGGGTATGTTCGGAGGCATGAATGGTGTATGCACCATGCCCATTTGTCATGTTGTCCTAGGAATCTGAAGGTAGATGCTGTCATGTTCTGTCTCGGTATGGATACTGAAGGGAAGCATCAAGATGAGGTAATCTGGTGCACACAGTAAGAAGCAGGACAACAGTGGGACTGCAGAACTCAGACTTGTAACTACTACCTCAACTCTGAATCTTCAAAGAGTACAGCGAGTTAGTTTTAGCTCTTAAAACTACATTTGCCACAACCTCAGAACAGCACCTCAAACAAACCCATTATAGGCCACTTAAGGTGGCTGCTGCCTTTGATGTTGCATTTCTACCAGGTTCTAGTTCTATAGATCTGTTTCTAAATGTTCGGCTCCACAAGTGCAACGTTCAACTTTCTGAAAGACTCAGCATACAGTCTTTGGCATGTGCAAGGTTTGCTGACAAGTGGGCCTGTGGATTTTATAAATTAGCAGAGAATGTCCTACTGGTAGACTTCTGACACAAGAACTTATACTATGACTTCTCAGCTAGAAAGTTGGTTCTTTCATTGGAAGACTAGGAAGTTGTAATAGCCAGAGTCGGGGAGGAAATATACAGTGGATGGGTTGTCAACAGATTTCATGACTAAAGGAGAGACTATGAGGACCTGAATCTAGAAAAGGTCAGGAGTGGCAGGCAGTAAACAGGGATACTGACCGGTTCTTAGATCCATTGAGTCGGCTTGTCTGTAAAACATGAGCAGCACTGTAACCATATATATTTTTTTATAATCTAAAATGAATATACTCAACTCATAGGGCAGAATAAACAACCCAGAAACATGCCTTGAACCTCCAAGGAGAGGCTGTAATCCCAATACAGCAAGGTCTTCTAGTGTGGAATTCACAGAGCTTAACTCAACAGCAAGTCCTGCTCCCTGAGTTCAACAAAATCATGTGCACAGCCAGGCACATGTAGAATAATCATCAAATTCCCCAGTACATCCTCATCTCCCTCCTGTATCTTCTGAGAATCTAAGATTCCAGGCAAACCTCACCCTTCTCCACCAAGGCTTCTGCCCCTTCACCTAGCAAGAGCCTGCCCTCAAGGTCTCCTACTATGCTCACCTCCAAGGGTAGCCTTTGTTAGAATCAGTGTGTTCAGATGCTTTCTCTATTTAAAGTCCTGCTTTACAGATCCCATCACCAAGTGCGTAGAGACTCTTCAGAGCCCCAGATGATCCAACTGAACTATCCTTTGGCCCTCTTGGTCCATTACACCCACCAACACTCGTCATTCAGCCATACTAATGTGTTCCTCTGCACAAACTGCTGCTTCCAACAAGACCCTTGAATGTGTGAGATCTTACCCATCACTACTCCAATACAAACACTCCTTGGATCCCACAGCCCTCAGAGAAGCACTACCCCCTTCATAGGCTGAATTCTTAGGGGACAGTCATATCATTCTGCTTGTTTTTTCTTTTACCCCATCACCTGAATATAATACCAAACTGATTAAACATTAGCTAAGATGATGAATAATTTAACATTCCCTTTATCAACATCCCAATGACAATAGCTATGAGATAAAAGCAAAGCTACCCCAGAAATGTATCAGTCAGGAAAAGGAAAATACTCTTAGCATGTAAAATAGAACAAATTAAGAGCAAAGATGACAGAAGGGTAGAGGTGTTAAAGAGGGCACACTGAGGCAACTAGGGGAAGTTCCCTACAGCAACAAGTCACCTCTATCTTAGGGCTTCAGGGACAGAGAGGAAAGGTGGGACTACTAGAGAATACTGGGAACATGATGGATCCAGGAGCTGAAGAGCTGCAGTCACAAAACAAAACAAAACAAAAAAAAAAGACTCCATAACACACACAGAAGCACTCGTAGACACACACACACACACACACACACACACACACACACACACACACACA
>JANHMN010000001.1:66345135-66385262 GCA_030674055.1 Rhabdomys pumilio
CAGGCAGGCAGGCAGGCAGGCAGGCAGGCAGGCAGGCAGGCAGGCAGGAAGGTGTGCAGGACAGGCGCACGCGCGCGCGCACACACACACACACACACACACCTTCCTATCCAAAACTACACCTGAGCTGTTACCATCCCAGAGGTGTCCTGAGAAGTGAGGCATTGGAAGAGTCTAACATCTTTGCAGATGCACTCTGGGGAGACACAAAAACTCATGGACACTTAAAGGGGAAGCAAATTGTGTGTGTGCACACATACCAAGCCCTCAGTGGGTAAAATGTGTGTGTGTGTGCACACACAGTAAGCCCTCAGTGGGCAATAATCTGCACTAATTACAAATGCTTCAACGGCACATAAGATAAAATAGCTGGCCTGGACGTGTTTTTTAAAATATCAATTTCTGAAAAAAAATGAAAGAGGGCAAAGAAGTGAAGAGGGGAGAGAGAAAGAAAATAAACAGAATTACAGAAATATGACAACCAAATACAATGTACAGTCTTTGACTAGATTCTGGAATGGGAAAACAAAAGATACACTTGAATATGAACTGAATATGAACCAAATAATGACACTGTGTCAAGGTTAATTTTTCTGAGTGGGACATTAACAGGAATCCATATATGAGGATTCTGTGTTGTTCTCAGGTGATAGATGCTGAAATATTTAAAAATGAAGTCCTATGTGATCTGTAACTTATTCTCATAAGTTGCTCATCCAACAGGGGCAGCCTGGTGCCAGGAGAATTTTCACTGTACTCTTCTTTCAGTTTTTCTATGAATGTGGAAGATTTCTAAATTAAAATGTAGGGGTGAGGCAAGGTGAGGTATGATAAGACTCCCACACAAATCAGAGAAGGACTGCTTGTAAATCACAAGGCCATCTGAAGCTTCAATGCACTGTTGCTAAAAATAAGTTTTAAAATGAAAGCATCCTATATACTAACTGTATTGACCTAAATCTTTCTATGTCATAGATTCAATTAAGTTATAGGATATTTTGAGACACCCATATAGGCGATGAAGTACGGTACAACTCTGAGTAAAATGGAACAAAAAAATGTCTGTGAACAGAGACTTCTATAACACCTATATAGAACATAAAATGTACATGTAAGTAGCCATGTGTATTTTTAAGAATATAAAAATGTTCTTTTAAAACATTTTATCTAATACTCATTCTTGCATATACAGTTGGATTAACCCCACCCCTACTGCTCCCTCACCCCGTCTCTCCACTTTACCAGTTATATCTTTTCTAGTCGAAACACAATTACAGAGTTGGAAAGCTGGCTCAACCATTAAGAGATTGTTCTGCTCTTGCAGAGACTGAATTCTGTTCCTAATAACAATGTAAAGAGACCCCACCCACCAGCACTTGCAGCCACAGCTCCAGGGGATCTGATGCCGCTGGTCTCTGAGGGCACCTGTACTCTTGTGAATATATTCACATAAATACAAAAGCACATATACATAATTAAAACAAAACTACATTTTTTAAAAAGAAAGAAAATACATTTCGCTTCCCTCAAAGTTATAATTGACTTTATTTTCTACTGATACTTGCATTCCGTTGCCTTGCTGTGTAAATATGTGTGTACACTTTCCAATTTGCGTTTTTCTGAAAGAAAGGGGTTATGTGAAATTTTAGTTTTAACTATTACTCAGGTTACTGTGCTATCAGTTATGTCAGGAGAGTGGTAGGTATTTAGTACCACAATCATATTGGTCATGATAAAATAAAAGCATTTCTACTTTAATGATGAAAAGTCAAGAATTGAATACTATAATAATATCAAATAAAATCTATGTGTTACTTGAGAGTCTAGGAGGTGCTTTCACAGACATGAATTTCTCTGTACAGATGTAAAAATGGAAGACAGTAAGGTAAATAAGTCAGCTAGCTGACTGTGATAAACAAATAAAGGTGGTGAATGGCTACAGGCATTCTAAAGGTTTACAAAAGCTGTAAAGAAAAAGTCCCTGTTTATAAGCAAATAATGCAGAAGGCAGCACAGCCTGGTGCTTTACATCGGTACTTTTAGGTGGGTTGCTGGCCTCCCTACATTATTGGGTAAGTCAAGCCCTCAGCTGCCTCACCTATCAAGTGGGGTTGCTGCCTTTGACCTTGCTCACTGTGGTAGCATTTGAGTTTGACAATAACAGATCTGGGTCTCATAAGGAGGCTGCAGAGCATAAAAGAAAAGGACCCTTGATTAAGATTCTTGCTTCTATACCTGTGAAAGGAGATTCAAACATCAAAATTGAGAATGGAACATTTTAAGGCTCCTGGCAACACTAGTGTATTTTCATTTCCACCCATTGTTCCTGCCGGCTTGAGTCTTTTCTCCAAGGATGTGGCTGGATGTGGAAGGCTGAGAGGCAACAGGCTCACTAGCAACAACTCTCTGCCATGAGGAACAGAATGCTCTTGGAGGAGCACAGCTGAGTACCTAACTCTGCCAGAATCATCCAGCCCACATTTGCCATCTCTAGATGCCAAGGCAAAATGACTCCCTAGCTTTGCCAAGATTCTAAATAAAGATGAGGGAAAGCATTCCCCAAGATGTCACAGTATAGCAGGCAAGCAGACCTTCGCCTGCCCCTAAATGCTAGACATGAAGCTAAAGGTTCCTGATGTGTTCACCATAGAAAAGCCTGTCCAGAGGCCTCAGACAGACCACAACCACATACTTGGGACACTAACAAAGAATTCCACAGAACCCACCTCAAATGTCTCACATCTCCTTCCAGATATGACAGAAGCTAAAACAGTCGCATGCTCACATTCCTCAAGAGTTCAGGTAGCCTCCATTCCCTTGTCCCCTGTTCCTGTAGACTAGGCCTTTCTACACTATACCCTTCTTTTCCCCACAGACACTGTTATGACAAGTGGTGAGGAAAACTGAACTGGTCACATGTGGGCTTGCTGTGGAGAAACAGCATTTCCATCCCAGGTTCCACGTCTAACTCTTTAGGACTAAGCTGGAAGATGCTCCTCTGGATGAGTGGCACACAGCCACTCTAGCTAGCCACGTGATAATCTGATGGAAGATGCAGGTTCTTCCATACAATGGGAAGGCACGCACTTTGAAGAAGCAAAGGTTGACTTGACAGGAAGTATTAGAAGACATTTGGCTATATATAAAGTATATGTACCAATAAAGCAATCATCAATAAGGCTGATTCATTCCTTTCCCCCATCTGACTTCAGTTCTCACTGGTCAGGAGTATGATTCTTGTTAATCCCTTAACATTGTACTGTATCTTCTAGGACACTCTTCTAGCTCTGATAAAGTCTACCTAGAACAGCTCTACTCCTCCCATTCCTCCACCTCACCTCTGCACCACAAGGTCACAGAAAAAGCCCAAATGGCAACCACCAAGGCCAGAAATACACTGGGACAGAAGTGCTTTCCCAGGTCTGCTGCAAGATTTTAGTTCCAGAACTGCCCACGGGAGAATGAATGGTGCCCAGCAGCATGACTTCAGGCTGCATTTTATTACAAGCTTCTGTATAAATCACCAGAACAAAGCCTGTGTGAGCTACCAAAATGTCTGTCAGAAACAGTGTCACAAAACATTAGTAGCTATTTTTTTTTAACTATTACATATTTATATCACCAGAAGCCCCCTAAGCTTTGCACTCCCAGCATCTCTGGCAATGTGCCCATATTTTATTTTCTATAGACACTTACCTCCATTTCTAGTATTAGACATTTTGTCCTGTGTAGACGAAGTTCACCTAAAACAGTTCAGAAACCCTATCTTGTTGAAGGACATAATCTAAGAGAAAAAGAAACCAATAACCCTATCCCGAATATGGAAATGGGACAAAGCCCTTCCTAGACACAATACCTACAGTTTCTTGCTGAAAACCTGAACCTGAAGGGCACAGGCTGCTGCCCAGAAATAGGGTATAGCCATAAAGGAGCAGACTCGTGAAACCCTGAGGTACCTACGGGTTGCTCTATAGACCCAGGACTCATCTGGACAATGCTGACAAGGTCCCTCTAGATTTTTAGGGTGAGGGCAGAGGAGAAAATGAACTCCAAATCTTCACTGCTGCTCACATCAGAGCAGCTGATCCACTCAGTTCCGAGGAAGGAGGTGACATCATTTCCATACAGTACTTAAGGGACTGACTCACTACGGGTGAGATAAGAAAGGCCACTGCTATAGTTTATATCTAAAGTGTCCTCAAAGGTCTGTGTGCAGTTTTCACCTCAGTCAAGTCTAAGCTTGAGTCCTGTGTCAGCAGACGCCACCCTTAGGGGTTAATGGGATGCTCTCAAACAAGTTCAGGTCTAATTTTCTAACTCTGTGCTCCGGGAATCCTCAAACTGAAAGGTAAATGGAGTGTACCTTAACGATGGGAGCATTGGAATATAGCCAGTGAAGCAGGCCTGTAAAGGGCTCACTCTCAAGCAAACCTCTAATGGAGCCCAATCAGCAGCCCTTCATCAACCGAACTTACAAGACATAGAAGGCAATCGCTTTAGCCAGAATCAAAAAAAAGCCAGAGTAAGGTCATCCAGGTACTTCAGGTACTATAATTACTAAACGCAGCCTATAAGCTATAAAATAAGTAGATTTAAAGATCTTGAACAAATCAAGATTCTAACATACTAAGAAAGACATTATTTTCAGAAAAAAAAGATATTTGAAGATAACAAAATTTCCATGAGACATTTACAGTAAAAATTTTAAAAAGATATAATAAAGAGAAAATCAATAAGCTATTAGAGAGTATAGAGAAAATCACCCCAAATGAAACAAAAATAAAGAAATCTAAAATACATTTTTGTTATTGTCATGATTTGAATGGCAAACACTGGCAAGCTGAAGTCTCAGGTGTATGCAATGCACAGGTCATGGAATTTGTGGTTAGTTCGCTTAGATCTCCTTTCTTCTAACCACACTTTTTTTCTCTTTCTCTGAGTATAAATCTCATAACTAGAAGCCATCATACATGGCACAACGTCAGTGCTGGGTAGGCAATGCTGTAAATGTATATAAGCAAATCAGAGGACATGTACAAACATATTATACACATCTGTTACTAGTATTCATGTTGAGATTTAATACACACACACACAAATACACACACACAACCCACCTACATAAGTCAAAGTTCTTTCAACTCCAATTATAGAAAACACAGATTAGAAGTTGGGGTGGTCCATCTTGGTTATCAACATGCTTGCAACTATAATCAGCTAAACGACTTCCTCTGGTTGGTCTGTGAGAGAACTTCCTGAAGCATTAACTGGTACAGGGGTCCCCCAGAGTGTGCAGCACTTTTCACAGCAGCCCCACAGCCCCACATGAGGAGACCTGAGGGAACAGTGTGCTACTCCTACTTGCCCATGCTCACTCTTTGCTGCCCAGTCCATCTACTCTGTTGCTGCGACTCCTGCCATTCTTTATTGATGTCATGACACAGCTGCTTCCATCTTCCAACATGGGCTGAAGACCAGGCACTCTGCAGGAGCCATCTAGGCCTGCAGTGCCAGACTGCAAGAGCTGGGGCGTCCAGCCTTGTGAACCGAGCAGCTACAAGCTTCTCAGCCTCTCTACTGTAAAGGCAGTCAAAACTGGACTGCCTCGCTCCAACTATGCAAGCCAATCTAATACATCTCCTCTATTAGATATGTTCACTCTATTAGAGTTCCTCTCCTCTAGTGAACCCTGACTAATACAGAACCCAGTTATTAATCTGAGCGTAGCGCTGTTCCGAGTGGGTGACTGTGCAGCCATGGATGGGCCAGTCACAACAGCAGTTTCTTCATCTGTACATCGGAAGGACTAGACCAAATGACTTATGCGTTTCTTCCTACTCTGGCTTCATGATATCTGCAGCTTCCAGAATGGTTCGTGCACTACCTGCATATTTTATTTGTAGGACAAAGCTCTATGCAGAGCTTTGCTTGCATTTTACTCTAACAATCATAATGATCTGGATTTCTGGGCTAGTGGAGATCAGAAATAAGAATCCAGAGTGAAAAATGAGCAAGAAATGGCTCCAGAGTCAAATACACTGACAGTAGCTTAAAAGGAGGAGTAGGGTGGGAGGTAACGGTTGCAAACACTGTACTGTAAAGTCTAAAAAGAATACGCTATTGCTAACATTTACTGTGTGATCAGATAGCTTAGTACACCTCAATAGCTCTTCAAGAAACCATTATATTACAACTCCAGCAGTAACTGATGCTGCTGATAACCTTACGCAATCAAATAAAGACTACCTTATGTTCAAGATACTTTATTTAAAAGTTGAGAAAACACATATGTTTTAGAAAGAGACCCATAAATAGGTTTAAAAATATCAAGTTTTAGATAGTTGTAAAATTCTCTCATACCTTCTTTTTCTACATACATACATACATATACACACACATATATGTTTTCTAAACATGGTTTAATCAAGCTATCCCCCCAAAAAAACCCATGAACTGCTTTTTCAGAACCTTAAACCGAAGTTCCTCTAAACAACACACAAAGCATTGACCAACCAACTGTATGAAACCAACAGATTGATAAAGTAAAATCATTGGCATAACTACAGTTAGAGCACATGCGGCAAGTGGTACAGGAAGACTGATCGGTAGAGGTGAGAGTGCTTTTGAAGGGGAAGGCTTCCAAGAACCTACTGAGAGATGCAGAAAAACCCACAACAAGGAAGGAGACAAAGGTTCCTCCATGAACAAAGGGGAAGTCACCCAGCCCAATGCAGGCAACAGTCTATCAATACCATGAGAAAGCCAGGTATGCCACTAGGAAACTTTGGATCACTGGAACAGTGTAAGAGATGAAGAGAACCCTCCACTCTCAGAAGCCTGTGCTCTCACACACCTGTGTTAGAGTTAAGGGAAACAGGCAAAGCTCTCCATCCCTAGAACACAAAAGCAAGAGTACACAGTAACAAAGACTCAGGGTGATGGGAAGGAATGAAATCTGAGGAGTTATAATTTCCATAAATTTCATTAAAGGAAATCACAGAAATGGGGGGGGGGCAGTTAACAGAACACTGGCACATTTCATCTTCTAACTTGGCTAGATAAGTATTACCTAAGTGTGAGTGGACACAGTGCTAAACAGATGGGATTGCAGTGTGCCCAAGATTCATTTCCACAATGTTTTCCTGACTTGCTATTTTGTGTCTCGGTTTTAAGTTAAAAACAACTTTGTGATTACATTCAGAATTAAGGGTCAGAAGGGCCTATCAGCTGGTCCTCTCTAGATCTAGTGAAGCCTTTCTGAACTGATTAGGCCCTTCAAAACAAGCTATTAGTGATACCTGCTATGTTTAGAGAGCAGAGATACTGCTGACTTACCTAACTTTAAATAGATGTCATTAGGATTTCAAAAATAAATTAAACCCAAAGTACTTTACAAAAGCATTGCATCATCATTTTCAGAGAGGCAAGACTTCTTTTTGGAGCAATCTGCAGGCTTGGATTCAAGAATGACTATCCAGCACAACATGTGCTGTGTGCTGTGTGTACTGTAATCGAGTCCCTAGCGGGTGGGCATCACAACACATTTATTCTCCTTTACACGGGCCTTGTTGTTAATAGTATATACTCTTGTAAATAAAAATTCTATAAATTGTTGCAAACAACATTCCTGATTCATTCCGTAGCTGCCAGGACCAATTCTGAACAACTCTGTATGGAAAACCCCAAATGCTTTTCTAGACAGACTAACAGTGAGAAAAAAGGAGAATGCCTTTGCTCACACAAATGAAAAAAAAATGGCTTTTATGACTTTGCCCAATTCTGGAGGCCTTCTGTTTGCTAGGAGTTGGTGTTACATACAGATAAGAGCTTCCAGACAAGCAACACAAGAGCAGATCACTGGTCTCCATCGATCTCATCAATGGCACAGCCTGATTCTCGAGGACTTATCTACTGTCCACACTGAGAATGCTTACCATCGGGGCAGTAAGGGCAAGGGTCCTCTCTACTTTTTCCTACTTTGGGAATGAACCAGGGCCTAGGCAGTTGAAATCACAATGAATGAATGTGCATTCAGTGTGTGTGTGTGTGTATGTGTGTGTGAGTGAGAGCATACAGGCTTGCATAAGCATATATTCCAAACAAATCTGAGGCCTGGATGAATTCTTTAGCAAATAGATATATTTTGTTTCTAATTTTCTTCCTACTTCATATCCAGAGTATTTCAACAAGAGAAACTAGAATGATACTGATAAACAGGAAATAACCAACTCACAGCAAATAAACTAGGATCCTGTTTATAGTTCTGTAGGCCAATAATTAGTTAATAATTTAAGGGCAATCTGTACCACAGAAGGAAGTTTTATTAGGTCAAAATAATAAATGAGGCTGCACCCTTGCTAATAAAAACAGAGAATGCTGTCCTTGGTTTGGCTGTAATCCTGCCAAAAAGTAGCAAAATGGGCTGACTGACCTTTTCAGTCTGAAGATTCGTGATGGAATTCCATAAAATCCTAAAACTAAGATAAAATAAAAAGATAAAATATCTGTGCTCCTAAAAAACATTCAGAAGGTTCAAAACTTCAGAACCAGGAATGGCAGCCAGGTCAGGATGGCAGCCTTGACAGAAGCAGACAGGGCACAGATAGTCAATGAACATGGGGTTGAACAGGTGAAAAAGACATTATATTTATACATATGTGTATTTGAACATACTGTGTTTATAAATGCACATACATGCATGAGCACACACCTAACAAACATGAGTTAAACTCAACTGAAATAGGAGAATCACCTGGTGACAAAGCTGTAGTGTGAGTCTAAGGCCATGTAGTGTCCACTGGCAGACACAGGTATCAGGGTAGCTCTGGGACAAAGGCACAGGCTCTGAAGCCACACTACTGGGTTTTAATCCTGGCTTTTCCACTTACCTTCTGATTGCGGTAACCATAGTAACTACCTCACTGGGTTGTTAGAAGGTTAAAATAAGCTAATCTGCCACAGAACAAGCACTCTGTTAGTAGATCATTATTGTAAACGCAGCTGAAAACTCCAGCTGTGGGCAACTGAAAACACCCTGAAGCAGAAGTCAAGACTCTGAGCCCACGAAGGTAAAGATCTTCAGTGGCTCCCTGAAGAAAGCTTTGAGCCAAAACTCTTGGATCAGTCAGAAGATTTGCCACCAGCTGGAAGACATAGACATAGAGGAGACACCCACCTCAGGTCATGGGGAAAGACAACTCTGAAAAGGCAGATCCCTGACCTTGCACCTGGCTCCAGGGCATGGCAGGACTCTGATACTACCTAAGCTGTAAGAGGTTGAGAAATTAATGCAGAAAACTGTGCATTCAATAAAGACCAAGGGGTCCTGGCAGAAGCTGTCATGATTCATCCTGGAGACATCTCTACCGTACAGGGTACAGTCAGGTTGAAAATCACATTGAGCATCGAGGAGAACAAATGATAACAAACCCACACCTGGAACCATCCTGGCTAACACTTCCAGAGAGAACAAATTACCTACAGACACAGACTCTTCATCAGCAGTAACAGATGCCTGAGGAAAGTGGAATCGCATCCTCAACGTGCTGAGGGGAAATGTCAACATGGAATCTTACACTTTCACTGCAGAGTGAGGGAGAAGCCAAACAGCTGGAAGTACACATGAACCCAGAGCTCATCACCCACAGACCCAGAGTGCAAGAGACACTAACATTTACAGAAGGGTTAGACACTAGAACGTGTTCGATAGAGAGGACAAACTGAGGGCTTCCTCCCAGAGAGGGTTTCTTCTGTCTCCCATGCCTGAACCTACAAAACATATCTGAGAAGATATGAGAGATGTGAGGAGAGTCACATCTCCCCCTTGGGCTAAGGGAGGGAGTGGTCTTTCCTCCTGTGCTCTGAAGACTTCTGTTTTTGAAAGGTGTTTCCCCCCCCCAAACACACACTTGTCTTTATTCATTTAACCTTAATTCTTAATACTCTAACTGATACTGAAAAAGAGTGGTGCTCAACCCCGATATCCAGGTTTGTTCCTAGATGCAGCCACCTTCAGGTCTTTGGGCAGTCTCATCTGGTATTTATCTTCCTATTTTTAAATAATGCTCTGTGCCAGGAGACCTTTGGGAAAATCTATCACCTGCTGGTGAAGGCTAAGGGTGCTTGGCCATCTGCCTCGTGACAGCCCTTCCTAAGAACTGGGAGGAGGACAGGCTTGGTAAGCTGTTACAATTAAAGACACAGTGCATGTGTTTAGAGCCACACGATGTGGATGTGGCCCACTTCCTTTCCAGAATTAACTGATAAAGAGTTTCAAGGTCAGAGAACAATAACAAGAAACATTTCCCAGTATTTTTATATAACTATATCATAAGCACCTATTCATGCTGTATTACTTTTTAGCTGCTAAAAACCAGAACCTGCCTGCCCTGATAATAAGCTGGGTAACATGGAAGCCGGGAAGCCAGGCTGCTAGGATGGCAGGTCACTATGCCAATGGACAGGAGCACATGTAAGAGCTTGAATATAGGTGAGGGCTATGAGATAGGAGGGAAGAAAGTCTCCATCGTTTGCACTTTGGAAGCAGAAAAGGAAGAAGATGGAAAGCACCACAGGAAAGTGACTTACTTTTATCTGTATATAAAATAAAAAGAAACCTTGGTGAATAAATCCCTCGACTAAAAGTCTGTCTCAAGGCGATCTAAAGCGTGTATTTATTACCCAATTAAAAATGTAAACAACACAATAGTGGAAACCAAACAGTAACAACCTCACTCCCACATCTTTTCTAAAAGAAAGATAACAAATCCAAGCTACTAACTAGATACAGAACGAGGAGAATTGGGCACATGGGAGGCTCTAATACATAGCAAAAAAAATAAATTAATCTGTCTGTCTGTCTGTCTGTCTGTCTGTCTGTCACTGTAGGAGTTTAGAACGTGACTCCTAATTATGGTAAATACAAGTTTAGTTCTGTTCTTGTACTCAACAATATCTGAGTTGTGCCATAGAGTTTGTTAAATTAAAGGGTAGGGCTTCTACTGTTTCTTAAATATGCTCTCTACTGAGGGATTTTCTGATTTTATTCGCTTTGTAGAACTTCCTGTCATCTTGTAGTTGCCTTTCATTTGCTTCTTTGTACTTGGTATGTACTCTCCTCAGAGAGCCAAGCTTATAAACGCCAACTGTTTGCACCTGCCCATCTTCCCAGTCCTCCCTGAAGCTACACTCCTCTTCTCTGGGGTCTGGAGTTGCTGATGCAGAGCTGGCTACCTGGAACTCTTCTTTACTGCAGGAACCTGGATAATGGAAGGCAAATCTTAAGAAGCTGCCTGTTTAAAACTGCCATTACTCTACCAGCACACTTGATTGATAGTTGTGAGGTAGAATTCTCAGTTGGAATAATTTATTTTCTGCTAAGAATATTTAGGACTTTGTTCTACTCTTTTCCAGAAGTAAATACTACTACTGAGAAGTCTGCTTTCTGCCTGACTCCCACCTTTTGCATATGACCCACGCTTCATGTCCCTCTCTCTAAGGGGCTTCAGCATCTTCTCTTCCTTCAGTCCTAGTGGTCATGAACTTCACGGCATGCCTGTATTTGAGGCCAATTTTATCTTTTGTGCTGGGTGGTTGGCAGACCCTTTCCATTCAGAGATACATGTGCTTCAATTCTAGGAAATGCATCTGTTACTGTCTGTGTGATAGCTTCCTCACATCTATTTTCTACCCAACAGATACTGAACTACCCAGGCTGAGTCCCTAATTTTCTTCTACTATTCAATTTCATTATCTATTTTGTCTTTGAGAAAGATTCTTGTTGACTTTCTGTTCTAAGTCTTTGTTTTTTTCTATTGTTATTATTATTGTTGTTGTTGCTATTATTATTATTATTTGGCATGGGAGTGAAGGGATAGGCCAAAGCGCCATAATTTTAATTTCCAAGAGCTTCATTCTTATATCTTAAAGATATTTACTAAAGCTTTTAAGCATTTTTTAAAACTGTCTATCTTTTATTGTCTACTGTCTCCTAGCTCACATAACTTTTGTCTTTATTAAGGGTTCTGTCCATCATGTACTGTCTGGTGACCTGTGTCGAGCTACATTTTAAAGTGAGTTATTCAAGTGCTCATTAAACATTCTCTGTGAGTCACCAGGGCCTGCTGACTGGTTGCCTCCCACTTGAGCAGTCTATGCAGCTTTTTTGACTGAGAGCCCACACTCCTGAGCAACAGCAGCAGCCTCTAAGCACTCCCTCTGGCCCACAGTCTATAGCTACCCTTACAGATTCTTGTTTGGAGGACAGAAAAGGAAAGATGGAACAACCAGGTCTCTGACCTTTTGGAAAAACAGGCAGAAATAAGGTGTGAGCACTAGAAGTTAGAAGGCAGACATCAGTGCCTACTCACTGCTAGTGCCTATGGAATGTGTTCTGATCCTTAGTGCAAGTCAGATCCTGGTTTTCTTCTATCCTCTTGTCTTAGTCAGGGTTAGTATTCCTGTGATAAAACACCAAGACCAAAAGTCATGAGGAGAAAAGGGATTATTTGACTTTCATATCCTGAATCCACTGAGGGAATCCAAGTCAGGAGTTCAAACTGGGTGGGAACCTGGCGTAGGAGCTGATGCTTTGGAGGAATGAGGCTTGCGTCTCATGGCTTTCTCAGCCTGCTTTCTTATAGAACCAAGACTGCCAACCCAATACCATCCAAAACTGGCTGGGGCCTCCTCCATCAATCACTGATTAAGAAAATGTTCTCCAGGCTTGCCTACAGTCCAATCTGAAGGAGGCATTTTCTCCATTGAGGTTCCTACCTCTCAGATGACTCTAGCTTGTGTCAAATTGACATAAAACTTAGCCAGCACTCCTGTACAGTCCATTTACTTTTTGCTTAGTTAGTTTTACAAATGCCTTGTATTATGATTGCCCAGCCTATGTTTCTTTCTTTTTTTTTTTTTTTTTTTTTTTTTTGGTTTTTCGAGACAGGGTTTCTCTGTGTAGCTCTGGCTGTCCTGGAACTCACTCTGTAGACCAGGCTGGCCTCGAACTCAGAAATCCGCCTGCCTCTGCCTCCCAAGTGCTGGGATTAAAGGCGTGCATCACCACCGCCCGGCCTCCATCCTATGTTTCTATTTCTACTATGTACACATGTATTAGCAGGTACTGTCACAGTGTGCTTAGTTGCTCCATGAGGGCAAGATGACCTGGCTCAGTGATGTCTCTCTAGAGCTAGTACAGGGCAAGTACTTGGTAGACAGAAACAATGTCAGCTGCGTGAAGGACTGGAGGCAACCATAGAGGTAGATAATAATAATTCACGTAGAAGCCAGGTGTTTCCTGAATCAGGAGATAATGCCAAGCACTTTGAATGCACTCAGTTAAGTGTTTACTGATTGAGCTTGAAATATTTTAAAGCACTGTTTTTCTCTTATGGCTACAGGGACCTTCTGTAATCAGGCATCTCTTTTAACAGGTCAGCAGGCAAAATAAATCACACATAGCCCAAACGCATTTTACAGAAACACTTCAGACTCTGAACAACACATCACTAATTTTTGAACAAAGCAAATCTCTTCTAAATTAAGGACTCATTAAAATAAAACTTAGTAACTTTCTATTTTGCAAATAAAATAAGTACTTTTACTGAGAAATGTTAGTCCAGTATACTATTATGGCCAAATGACATAATTGCAGTGTGTATGTGGTGATAAAATGCAAATAAGGATGCCAACCGTTGTGTGTAGCAGTTGCTTTTGCTGTCACTGGCAAAACAACAAATTGTGCTTAATAACTCATGGGGATCTTTATAAAGATGAAAGTCACCACTCACTATGTGTTAATACTAATAGGTTAGATTTATGAAGCACTTATTACTTGCAGTGACTAAGCATTTTAAAAGAGTTTATTCATTTAATTCTCATAAAAATCCAATGAGTCTAATACATTACCCTCACTTTGCAAGTTAGCAACTTAGGCAAAAGAAGATTAAGTGATCTATCTACACAGACATTCTATTTGTCTCAATGAACATTTTATCTTTAGCACTTTCCTATGCCACTAAAACATTTTCATAAACATTATTAGTGGCTCTATAATACTCCACTGTATACATTCATCATGATTTACTCAATCATCCCCACCACTGGGAAACTCTGTTTGCTTCCAACCTGACATTATTACAAATAGTCCTGGGGTAGACATCACTGTAGAAAAGTCTTTAACCATTTTTTTTTCATTGTTTTTATATGACAGACTCCTAAAAGAGTCAGCGGGCCAATAATACTTGTTGGATGACTAAAATATACAAAACAATATCATTTTTCCTAACAATAATCTCTTCATATTCTCATAAAATATGTTCTTATCTCAACAACAAGTGAGCATTCTCCTGTATTTTTTGTGGTTTAATTTTTACATTTAACTTGTAAATAAATATTTATTTGTTATTTGTAATAACAATATATATATATATATTAACTTGTAAATATATATTAAATGTACAACATTATACAAACACACACACACACACACACACACATACATGAAATTTGTTTTATGCACAGGAGTTGTACATTTTTCCTCTAAATAGCTAACCAATTTTTCCAAAATCATCAATTAAGTAAATCATTTTTTCCCAATGATTTTTGTTCCCCCTCTCTCTCTCTCTCTCTCTCTCTCTGTGTGTGTGTGTGTGTGTGTGCGTGTGTGTGTGTGTAGTATGTGTATATATGTATGTATGTATGTAGTATGTGTATGTATGTATCTATGTGTATGGCATGTATATACTGTCATGTATACATTCCTCCCTTTACCAAACATTTCTGAGCAGATACTTTCCCCTGGTGATTAATTTATTTTTTTTGAGGGGGAGAGAAACAGGATCAATAAAATAAGTGCTATATCTTAATATGTTCATGAATTGTTTGTATAGAAATAGATAAAACATTAAAAATACAGACTGATAACTAGACAAGAAAGAGGAGCTCTATTTAAAGGCAAATTATTTCCAGGAAAACATGTAAAACAGAAGTGAGATCTAAAGAGCAGAGCACATGACTCCTTTAGAGTTGGTAAAGGAAAGTAGCCATGAGGAGCATCAGGAGTCAGAGGTAGAAGATGCAGGAAGGAAGGAAACAGTTATGTATTACCCATACTTGACATAGCTGATTACACACCAACATACGATTCTACTCCAATTTTCAAAGACCATCTCTCAAGTTCTTCATTAGTTACAGTTACCAGATACAGAGTAAAAAATCACAATACTGTGTCCATGGATGGGCCTCAGAGGCGCCCTAGAACATCTTAAATTGGATGACAGGCAAAGAAGAGAGGGATGAAATGCTTTAAGTGATGTCTTGGTGTGAGGATCTTCATATTCCTCAGCTGTACACTAAGACAGGTTCTTTAAAAAGAAGGACCCTTGTGAAAAGCAGGCTGATCAGCAAAGCTGAGAGGACAGCCATGGCAACTCCTGGAGCCATGAGTGCTGCTGGCTCCGATGAAGAAAAGCAAACCCTTGCTTAAGAAAACTATATTGTAGTCTTTCCTGCCATCTCAATCCAATGTTCACACATTTTCTCAATGCACTCACTGTTTAACTGATCACAGAGCAGGACCTTCCTAGGGTACAGAACATGTCTTTCCAAATATGCTGACCTGCTAGTTATTTTGAATTGTCTGAAATATTTGACTCTATTTAGGCACAACTGAAGAATCAGTTATCTGCTTATATCTGCTTATCCCAAACTATGTTTCTAAATGTACCCTAAGACTCTGCTAGGTATCATATTCCCAACTGAGGAAAGAAAAAAAAAACCCTTCAAAAAGGATCAAAAACTTACATCTAGATTCTTGATCATCAACTACAACATAAGGAAAAAAGGTTCTCAGCGAAGAAGGAAAAAAGGTAGAAGTGCTGTATAAACTGACTTGTGTTTCACTCATCTAAGGAGATATTGTATCTACTATATGTGAGTCTTCACCCAAAAAAGAACCTGTTTTTAAAGAAAACATATCTCTTCTCCAGCAAACAAGAACTCCTCCATAGGCAGACACATTATGGTAGAAAGAGAACCTGAGAGGATGGGACCACATATGTACAGCAAAGGTCTCTGTAGCTGACTTCTGTTAGAGACACAACAGCAAACAGGCAGTGGCCAGAGAGGTGGTTTGGACAGATTTGATCCCTCACAATGAAATGCCCAAATAAGAAGAGTGCTAATTCTGAGACTGAGATGCTGCCTTAATCCAATCAAAGCTCTGAGTAAAGCAGACAAGCACTGCCAACAGCCTGGGCAGTTCAAACAGCCTTCACTTGTATTTAAATGTCTGAGAGTACAGAACCCACTCTAGACAGTCCCTGACTGTGACACACTCATCATCACCCTGTCTACACATGCTCCTAAAGATGGAAGCTCCATTCCCACTTAACAATACAAAGTTCCTGAACAGAATGTGAGCCACACAGTGGCTTAAATATTTACACTGCTCCTTCCATCTTATCCTTCAAAATGCAACTCATTACGTAAAAATACCACACTGAAAGTCTTGCTGTTTGTGACACTGGCTCTGTCGCTCCTTGGGATCGAGTGAAAATGAGTAGCTACATTGATAACCAACTCTCTTTTATATGTAGTGGTCTCTTTTCTCCATTGCCGACTGCCTTTAGCTTTTAGTAACTGAAATCACTCTGCTCTTGCACTGTAAAACTGCATACTCTGTGTTCGTTTCTTGGGCACTCCCACTCCTCCATGTATCGCTCCAATTCCTACTTGACTTCTCACTGTGGACACTACTTCTTTCCAGTCATTCCTCCTTAACAAGATACAGCACTACAATTTTTCACCATAATACTTTCTCTTGCTCAATTACATGTCCCTCCTTTGGGTTCCAAAACCACCCTTTGCACACTGCCTTTGCAAGAATTTTCATATTGTACTCTACTTGTTTGTAAGATATCAGCCCTGTCCATCTTTAAACTGCTCCTAAAGCAAAGATCTTGGCTCATCTGCATTAGACAGTTCCTAGCAGTATCTGGTGTTTGACAGGCATTTAAAAGTATTTGTAAAAGGAGTGAATAGATGCTATGAATACACTCATATTTAGAAACAGAGTTATAGAAACATGTCTTTATAAACAATTCATGCATCATGCTTAATTCCCTAATCATGCAAAATTCTCTAAGCAGGTAGGTCCTTATCTATATTCACTATGACATAAACATTTTCTAATGAAAACAGACAATATAAAACACCTTACCGGTAAAGTTCCAGGCAGAGATGCATCAAAATAAGAAACCAAAGAATTTGGAGGTGCTGCAAAGCACACCTGAGCTCCAGAGAAGAGCTTAGAGCTGGAGGAAATCTGCGCATGAACTTCCAGTCCTACTACAGCTGCCCATTTGTGTTCACTAGAGGGGAAGAAAATGTCTAAAATGTTACATTTGTCACTATATATAAACTCTTATAAACCTATATTTTAAATAATTATCTTGTGTTTTAAATTAAAATTTCACATGCTTATATTTTAAAATGTGTCATTTTATTGGTGAATAAATTAAGTGTACCTTATTAGTTAATAAACACTACATAAATGACTCAGTAAATAATAAAAGTTTATCTTCTCATCATTATTTAGGTTTAATACAAATGTCAGGATTCTAGTTCTAGAGAAGTGATGGCTAAAGAATAAATTATCATCCATATCTTGAGTTCATTATTAACAGCTAGTAGCTAAAGAAGCAGAGTCACACAGATACCAAAGACTACCATGACATGGTATTCCTGAAAACTTGTGAAAAAGAACAGTAAACCATTAGAGAAAACATTGTTTTCATCCTCCAAGTCACATCCAGTTCTTGAGATCTAAACTTAAAATCCTTCATTTGCTCATACTTGACTGTTAACAAATCTTAGTAAATGCTATAAAATGCTAAGCTAATATCTCTTATCTGACCGTTTCTACTCTGGTGAGCCAGTACTCAGTTCTCTTTGGGGAATTAAAATTCTCCATTCCTATGTATGTTCCTATTCTTCAGTCCTCCCCAGCAATTTTCTATATTATACAGATTTTTATTTATGTGCACTGTTTTCTTTTAAGCATTTCAATAGATGAAGGAATGAGAAAAGATTAATTCCTTCTTTGTAAAATTTGGAAATAAAACTTGCAAGTGAGAGGAAACAAACTAAGAAATTCAGAAATTCTGCATGCTCTAATTACTAATCAAAGTATTTTTGCAGTTTCATTTCATGGAAAGAAAATGGTCTAGTTTATGAAGAGAATAGAAACGAGATGCTTTTGGACATTTTTCCTCTCGTCTTTACTGAAATGCTAAGAGTGCCAACCTCAATAAAGCAAAACATTAAAAATTTCCCTTATGTTTCTGTATTTTAAACAGCTTTAAATCATGTACACTGAAGCAACTAACAGCTGTGCACAATAAGCAGTTCTTTACATAACCCGGGAAAGATTTCGTCAGTCGACTACATCCTCCTAGGTCTAGACAAATACGCTCATCATAAAACAAACCACACATAGCTAGTGCCTTCTGACTAATAAGACCACTAATAACATCAAGATCTCATATCTGGGGCTTTGTACAAAGAACATTTTCTGTCTTTAAATTATTGCTAGCCCGTAGTAACGCCAAACGCCTGCTACATACGAGTCAGAGTCTAGTGTCACAGACCCCACACTAGTTAGTAGGACAAAGTCTTCTGCCTGCGAAGGCGGCTGGAGGAAACGCTACACTCGCATGTGGTCCAAATATGCCTACTTTAGGACAGAAATTTAAGAGTGAAGGTGAAGGTGGCAGGCCTGGTTTTGTGTTTTCATTTAGGTTCAGTTGCTCATATTACACAGGTGACCACCCTCCAGCACACTAAAACCCTCAGGCTGGGCTGCCGGAGCGATTATCCTCGGTCCGCATTTCCACGAGACAGGCAAAGGTACAAAGAAAATATACCCTTTCCTCGGCTTCTGAGCCGTGTGGAGGGAAGGCTGAGCCACAGAACTCTGTCTCCTAGCCCAGTTGGATGTGGGCCCAGTCTGAGAGCCACTTCGGTGGCGGGAACCGCCGTCTATCCACCCTAAAGCCCAGCGTCTTCCAGGGAAACCCAAGCGCAGCACGGGGGCCGCCATTGCACCGCCGAAGTCCGAATCAGGTGATCAACCCTCCCTCTGCAGCGAGGCTCCCTGGGAAGCGAAGTTCTGGCAATGCGCCACAACAATTGTAGGCTTGGACCGGAAAACTACTATTCCCGGCAACCCAACTCAAAGACCGCCGGAAATCTGTTGGGGAGGGGCGGAACCAGAGAAGTAGGAGGGTTTGTGGGTCCTATGTGACTCCTCCTAGCGGGGAGTTGAAGAGCTTTGTGCAGTAGAGCCTGTGTGTATGTGTGTGCTTGACAGCTCTTTGAGGGAGAGCCAAAGCTAGGAAGCCTCACCAAGGATTTCAACTCAGCTTAAGCCCGTGAGTTGAAACAAATGACCCTGACATCACCACAAAGGCTTCCTGGACTCTCCAACGCATTTATTTTCTCTGTTTTGCTTGCACACTTCGTACACAAATTTGTGCATTATTTCAACCGATACTTATTTGCTATACAGACCTACTTCAATAATTAGGCAACATTGACATACTAGAAAGCAAGACTTTATTGCTGTTATATTTTATAGAATTGACATTTTAGGGAGAGGAACATACAGAAAAACGTTTTAAAAATAGTTTTCATGTCGTATGTATGTATGTATGTATGTATGTATGTATGTATCTTTTATGTGCTTTTTACCTTTTTTGCCAGCATCTGAAACAATTTCTTATGTTAGAAAGTTTTGATAGAAAAAAGACATCACCTCAATGGGTTTATTTTGTTGTTTGACCTCAGAACTCATCCTGGGCTGGGCATATCCCTCAGTGGTACAGCATTTGCCCACCATGTAGAAGGTGCTGGGTTCTACCCTCAGGAAGGCAAAACCAAACAGAGCCTTTCATATCCATTGTTGAAATTCCAGGTGATTTTTTTTTTATTTGAAAACTTAGTCTACAATAGTCCTCACTTTCATCATCCAGTTTTAACTGTTCACGTAGTACTTTACAGTTATCTTTGATTTCAATGGATCCTTGTCTGGTATTCACCACAGTATTTCCAGAGTACAGAGTAGACACCTCAAGAATGTTTGTAATTCAGTGTGTCGAATGTATTTGACAAATGGGGGCTGTTGAGAGAGTATATTCTTTAGAAAAGAGATAACAAATCGGGGTAGTGGTGAAGGATAAAGAAAAACATCTATTTCTGGGAAATGTGTAAGGTGAGATTGGAGGTAACTTTGGGGGTTCTGACTTATGTGTCTAGTGTAAGGTAAAAAAAAGCCAGAAAAGGAACCTATTCTCTGTAGAAACTTAAGTGCTTAGTTGCCTTGGAGATCTCCAAGAGGAGCAATCCAGTGGAAGTCACTGATGCCCAATTATAGAGAAAGAAAAGATATGTACTTTCCATATTTCACACTGATGCAATTTCGGTTATTGATCACTAACCTACAGATTAGGCAGCTGCAATTAATGATCTGTTTCCATTCATATTTACAAGAAGTTATGGTATTATGTAATATGGTCCCTCCATTTGAAAAAATAAATTGTAAACTGGGCAGGAGAGATTATTCAGTGGTTAAGAGCACTTTCTTCCAGGGGACCCAAGTTTGTCTCCCAGCACTCCTGTCCAGTGAGTCACAACTGTCTGTAACTCCCAACTCCAGAAGCTCTGCCGCCATCTTTGGCAGGCACCACCCACAGCACTCCCCTAACCATGTTTCTCTCATACATACATATAAAAATAATTTTTAAAAAAGATTGTCATTTACTTTTTCTATATTTTTTAGCTACCTCCCATGAATAATCTGACTTGCTATAGCAGAAATATTTTCATATAACTAAAGAAGAAAATGAAAGTGAGCAAAACACTAAGGTGGAAACATTTCAAAATGTGTTTCTAACTAGTTCCTTTCATTCTTTGGGTCTTTGATATATGGGTGTCTCTTTTTTGAGTCCCCACATTTTCTACATTAGCTATATATGGGTTTGCTTTTTCTTCTTTAGCTCCCTGAGTGGGTTTCTGGTCAGTAAAATTATTTGGGAATGTAATGTGGTTTCACCTTTCATAGGGCTGCAGAGGAGAAAGGGAAGACTACTTTCTGCCTCACCCCTGGAACATAATTAGGAGACACTTCACTACCTCACAGGGAGTATTAGAAGAGTTCTTGAAATCACTGCAGAGAATGTGAGGACAGCCAAAGAACAGCCTACTTTTTGTACAAAGTGCACTGTAGTGGAAACCCAGCCTGATTTCTAAAGCAGTATTATGCAACCACATGCACTAGGTCTTCAAAGGCCTCCACCCCGCCACTAGAGGGAGAGAAAATCCTTTGCATGTAAATGGATTTGCTTCCTTGAACAAATGGGAACCTTCCAGCTTGGTCCATTCTATGTCTAATCATGGCCTCTCAAAGGCCTATGAAAGCTAATGGTGGAAGTAGGAACTTACCACTCACTTTTCTGGCTTTGTTCTCTATCAAAATTATCTCTCATTTCCAGAAATGCCTGTTGGTCTCTTGGTGGTGTCTAGGAGGGGCACAGTTTTTCACATATCCTTTGCTCTTCAGGGAGGGCAGTTCTTCTACTGAATCTTCTTTCAGGAACCATGTCTTGCCTTTTTTCTGAATGCCAAGTGTGTACCCGTCAGAACTCTTACTGACAGACAGCTCTCTGGCTGAGAGAGCTATTTTGGATCCACAGCAAGGTGGCTGTCATCTGGAAGACACAGAGATTTCCATTTTCAAGGCACTCAGGAGGTAGCAGGACAGTTTCTAACCATATTTTTTTAAAGAGCGTGTCTCAGCTCTTCCCTCCCCAACATTAGTCAATCAATTTAAAACAACAATGTTTGAGCCAGAACTGATTCTCAGTTATAAATGAGACTAGTGAGGAAGTTTGTCTTAAATAACATGGTTGGTTTGGGTTAGTCTTTTTCCAAGTCTTGAATGGCCACGGTTGGATTGGCCTGGATCACCTCTGTATTTGACTGAACATCTTTAGGTATCTATATAAACACATTGATTTCTGAACACAAATCCCCCCAAATCTAGATTGTGTTTGATTGTGACCCTTCCCATTATCCGCCATTTTCCTAGGTGCAGTGGAGGAAGTGATATGGAAAAGGCATTTTGTGCTAAGATTTGTGACTTCCTCAGTACCATGTGTTACAGTGTAAGGAGAATAATACAAATGGCACAAAGTTTCTGCTTTTTAAGAAGCAAACAATTTTAATTGCAACATTATCCTTCCAAGTAAAATAAAAAAGATAGCTTCTGCTATCATGGCACTGCGTCTCAAAATCTATTTGAATATATGTACAAATGTTAAAACTGTGTAAACTAATCTTTTTCTATAATTAACTACATTTGTCCATGGAAACAAAGGCAATGCTTTAAAAGTACATAGAAGATGAATATATAAAATATCCATTGTCATCTAACAAAGCTGGATGGGTGTTGTCATGGTGTTTCTTAGCACAGTAATGAGTTTGATCTCTCTGTTGGCTAGTATTTTCTATTTGTCTTTTTGGCTATGGAAAGAAGCCCAGTGTTGAAATTTCAGCCATGTGGATAGGAAGGGTTGGTAGTAAAGATAATTCAAAAATCACTATAAAAAGAAAACAGAATTCATTTACAGTGATGGGCATGTGACAAAACTTGACAGGATTATCTGCATGTAGTAAAAACACTGGGAAAAGGTAGTTCATGTCTTTGAAAAGAGCAAACACAAAGCCTCTTCTTAGAAAACCCCACATTTTAAGATCCAGAGAAGTGCCACTGGGGGAAAACAAAGACTGGGAATACATGCCTGCTGAGCAGTTGGAAGAACAGGATTCATTTCTTTTTATTTTTCCATTAAAGTCTTGCTTCTGATAAAATACTGATGTGGAGGGAACAATCACTTTCTCTAGAAGATTGCTGTGGGGCAAAGAAATCTATAACCCTTTCTTCATTCCCAATGCAAGGAAATAGAACGCCCTGCTCAGGGCCTTTGAAGAGATGAAATGCCAGCTGGGAAGATAAGGCCAGCACAGCGTTATTAGGCCTGGTCTAGGAACTATAATATTTTTGTGGTCTTCTATCTGATTTTAAGGAATAGCTCGCTGATCTAAAAATACAACTAAACCTGGGAAGAAACAAGAATAGTGTATCAGCGAAAGTTCCACCTGCATGTATCCCTTTGACTCATCCCTTGCTTGAAGGAATATGATCCTGAGTTGCAAGTACCGGAAGCTAGAAAACATTAAACTCTATGTTTCTGCAAGCTGTGGTTTGCATGTGATCAAAGCCCTAAAAGGAACTAAAAAAGCTCTCTATTTTTGTGCTTTGGAATTGAGTATTCTAGCCATCAGAGCCAGAGAGTTTGTAATCATGCGTTTGTACACACACACACACACACACACACACTTCTAAGCTCTACTTTCATTCAAAAAATGCAAAAATAATAACCAGTGGCTATTCAGTTTCAAAACAGATATTTTTTTATATCAGCTGGTTCTCTTATTTTGAAGCCAAAGGATGATGATGAATAAATGTGTATCATTAAAGAACCACTCAACAGGGAAGGCTGGGGAGATGGCTCAGTTGATAAAGTGCTGAGGGTCTGAGCTTGGAACCCTAGCACCCATGTAAAAAACTAGGTGCTGTGTGTGCATCTATAACCCAGAACTGAAGAGACAAACACAGATAGGGGTATCTCTCTCTACAGTTTCAGTAACAGACTACCTCTCAAAAATTAAGGTGGAGAGGGACCTCAGCATTGACCTCTGTCAATAACATATATAATATGTTCACACATGTACAGGCACAAGCACACACAGCCTCACCGGGACACATGAACTTTGATGAGACCTTTCTCCTAGTGAATCACCTCTTCCTCGATCATTGAAGGGGAAATGCCCCACATTTCACCTGGTGGTGGTACGTAGAGAGGGAACAGAACAACTTATCCCACATGTCTTGCCAGAGAATTGATGTCATTACTGGTGCATATCTGAACTGGCACCTTTATCTGGGCTACCCTTGAACCAAAACTGAACGAGCTACCCAAAACAATAGGCCTGAAATCTTGGTGGCTGAGCCTTCATGTTCAGCACATTTTAATACATAGCTATTGAGACGCAGCACTGTGCTTCAGGAAGAAGTGCTGTATTGAATTAAAACCAAGTAGCAATCAAATGATAGAACTACTGAGATAAATGCAGAGAGAGGAGAGAAGGGGAAAATTTCCCAGTGACTGATGAATTAAGAAGGGATAGAGGAGCACAAAGATTATCCGTGTCTCCCTGGAGCCTGACTCTAGAGTCTGATTCAACAAGATTGAGTGGTGTCCCAACGGTGATTTCAAAATGATGTTGTTCAAACATTTAGATCAGTTTTGCAATTAAAAGGTGTTTTCACTCCTCTCTACATATACTAAAAATGAAAATAAATTATGTTAAGGATGGGACTTAATACTGTGGATTTCAAATGACAAACAAAAGTAAAAATATATAAATAGTCACTTTGGCAAACAGTAGTCACATTTTAGTCTAATATCTATTTGTATCATTCTGTAAAGCTGTTTTCTTTATTATGGTTTCTATAGTGTATGGGTATGATCCCTTTGAAGAATGTCTTACATGATGGGTTTTAAAAGTTTATACAGATTTATTAAATAACTTTATTATCTTTTACTTATCACAGTGGAACTCATACAATCTTAATGTTATCATGGTTTGTGTGTCCCACTTTGACACTTCACAATCTGTCAGAGTTGAGTGACCATCACAGATGTCAAAATGAAGAGTATGGAATTTAGAAAAATTTTGCCTTGCCTAGTTTTCTAGGGAAAGCACTATTTTAGACAACCTCCCTATATGACCCTTGTAGTGCCTAAAATAGTGGTTCTCTGTGATGCTTGCAGCTCCCAGAACAGTGGTCCCCTGTGGCACTTACAGTGCCTTTAGTTGTGTTATCATCTCAAGGAAGAACGTAAGTATTTTTATGTTGGTATACACTTTCTTTCTTTAATCTTCTTCTAAAAACTTCTGCTAAGCTTATCCAACACAGATGCATGAATATGTGAAGTATCACTTATTTCAGAGTGATAATACCCCTATATCAAATGCATTGTGCTGTGTGTGTTAACAGAAATTCTTCTTGAAGTTAAAAAAAGAAGTTAGAGTGTGTGCTTTGGTTGGATTTGTATAGCACCATAGAAATCCAATGTTGTGTTCCCTTTTTCTTCTTTGAAAAAATATTGTTACTCATTTTCAATTGTCAAGAAACAGCAAGCTTGGAAGTGGTAATTTTCACTCTGTCTGAAATGTAATTTGGCAAGACAGGCCAAATTACAGAAAATCAATTAGTTTCTGTTACAAGAGTTGAGTATCTGAGGGCTCTTCTGCCTCTGGTTACTACAGCTGATGTCTGCTTCGAGGCAGAGGATTTCTTTGAAGAAAACTACTCAGAATTCTTTTTTTCTTTCTGGGGCAAAAACCTGATTGTATCTGGACATTTAATCCTTGTCAATTAAGATGGAGGCAGAAATAAATTTCTTCCTTGAATTACTTTCTCTCTTCCTGCAGTTTTATCCCACATGCTGTTAGAAGAGCAGTTAACATTTACTTCCTGATGCCTGGAATTTCAAAATATTAAAATTCTAAGTCATATAATCTGTGCCTTTTTATATACAGCGATGACTGCAGTGGTGCCAAGCAAGGGTTCTCGTATCAGCCTGCACCAACACCATTTCCCTTTTGGTACAAAAATCAGCCAATAATTGGACCAAATATATCTAGGCCCAGTGTTTAGTATTTCTAATGTCACTTTTTATACATTTATGTTTGAACATGCCTTTCTGGAAAGATAAATATTGCTCCCCTCCCCAAATTCCTTTTTTCCTTTTCTTTTATTTGAGGAGTTTTGTCAAAAATATTTTATTTTATTACTAAATAATTTCTTGTATTACATCCAGGAAAGCCCAAGAGACTTAAATACAGAACTCTCTCTTTCTCTCTCCCTCTCTCTCTCTCTGTGCTCTCTCTCCCCCTCTCCCCATCACACTCTCTCTTGGGTAAGCAATACTAACCACTGATTTAAGATTACTGACTCCTTTTCTAGGACAGGCAGCCATAATCAGAAAAATCCTTAACTTGCACTTAAAATAAGGTGTGGAAATAAAAGAATTCTTTTAAAGAATTGCGAAGCAACACAAAACTTGTAGTAAGCAAGTTATAACTCCTGTGTTATGTGGGGCCCATAATTAGCTTTTTATAAATCAAAACACTTTTAAAATAGTCTCATATGTTGAATACCAAGCATGGTACTGCTTTTTGTAGAGGAATTTCTATAAAGTGCAAGTTTATTTATAGATTACAAGCGACTCAAAGATGTTCCAATAAAAAAGAAAATGACACTCTGGAGTCTTTGCTCAGGCTGTTTGGGGTTGTCTTGGAATGTTCAGTCTACTCCAAGGGATTGGTTTTAATCTTCTGCAGGAAAAGGAATTTCATAAATTCAAATTGTTGGCCAGATGGAATTTCCTGATTAATTTTTTAGTGTTTGGTATTAAACGTAATAATGAAAAAGGGAGTTCTAAGAGTAAACCCAATTAACATTTCATAAAATTTATTGCTCTAAATATGGCTTACCCTCCACTTTACAGTTGCTACTGGCTGCCACTGTGGAGAACCTCATTGTACTTTAAAAAATCGAACACGGTCAACCTGCCTCCTTCCTCTCTCCCAGCTCCTCCTTTTCTTTTTGCTGAACTTCTTTTCGAGATTTATACACATTCATGGAATCCCTACAAGACTGTCAGTGCTGTCTTAGGGCTTGATTGCTCTCCTTCTTTATGGACCTTGTTAGAAAGAATGTTTTCAATAGTTTAGGGTAGCTTTAATGGAATCTCTTTGTTGTGAAAATTCTTAATCCTGCCTATGGTCATATACTAGTGTATATATTCATAAAATTGCTCTTTGTGGTCTTTTTCTTTTCTTATTTACCATTCTCCTATGACAGTTGGAGTTTTCCAGTCTTTCTGAAGCTCAATACATTCATTTGAATTTGCAGGGATTGGAAAATGAAAATTTTGAAAGGAAAATCTGTCCTTCCAGACTGTGAGATTGTTCAAGGACAGTGACTGCATAGCTTCTGTGTCTGTGGCCTTTCTGTTCTGTACAAGTTGTTAGAGGTTGTCATCTCCACCCAGTGCTCCTGGGAACTGTTTTCCTGTCCCCAGTGCCTCCTCCTCTGCTAGGGATTGCTGAGCTGAACTGCTACTTAATTCAAGTCTGGCTACATAGCTTGTGTGACTCAATGCAAAATTAAAATTCAGAATGCTATGAAATGACAGCAGCACAGCAGTGAGCCTCTTCCAAGCATAGGTGCGCAGATGCAGATGCAAAAGTTACAAGCTCAACTCTAGTCCTGCTCCACCCCAGCTGTGGTTTATAGAGTGCGTGGGAAGGGACTCTCAGACCCGGATAAGATCAGTCAGAGCCCTCTCTCATCCTTCTCTTATTTATTTGTACCAAAACTAAGGAGGAAAAAGAAAAGTTGCCTATGTAAAATAGGGGACTTAGTGTGAAGAAAGCCACTGAAGAACAGAACACATCCTTCTGAAGACAGAAGAAAGAAACTAAACTGGTCAGGCAGGTTATGGGCAGAGACCTCAGAAATGAGCAATTCAATATCTAGCATCTTGTCCTTGACAGCCAGTTCTGTCTTGGCAGAACCTGGAACTGTCTTTGGTTCAAACAGCAGAAATACCAAAGTGCTCATGGGCTCTGGCTCCTGCTCTGGTTGCTTTAGTTTTTACCTTCTCCTTTTGCACAGCAACTTTAATAAGCAGAGATGCCCAGAAACATTGGCTATGGAAAGTATGCCTCAAACTCCAGTGTGGATCAGGAATGAAGAGATATATTAATACCTGGTGGGTGGAGCAACTGGCCTGACCAGCTCACCCTGCCCCCATGCTTCAGCTCAGTAAAGGAACACCCCTTTCTTGGGGGTCACTCCTGCTATAATAAGAACTCTGATTGCTTCCTTTTTCCTACACTTTCACCTATACTGAAACTCTTTTCTGTTTTACCCTTCCTCTGTTTTGTGGGATAAATGACCCAGAAGGCCCTGACATGGTGAGGCTTTGTTGGCGCCTGATTATAGGCATTCTAGCTCCCCAAACTATTGATATCCTGAAGTGAGAAAACCTCTGTCACAGTTGAGGACTCTCTCATTGCCCTCAACAAGAGTCACTCCTTTGCTGTTTAAGACATGTGTAGGAATTTTCAGGAATTTCTCTGTCCCCAAATACCATCTAAGATCTTGATAGGCTTATGGTCTTTCTGCTAACCCATCCCTTGATGTCCACTAGCTTTAAGGCTCTGGGGAGTGGAACACTCTCTACCTCTGAGGCAATAGCCAGATTCCCCACGATTGACTCTCTGTAACTGTGCATGTTCCAGTCTGTTTACATTGCAGAAGCACGCTTATTGTTTCTCTTCCTCAATTAATACAACAGTCATTTGCTTGGGGACTTAATAGTGTAATGACTGGAGATATAAGAAAAGAAACTGTCCATCCAAAGCTGACCACCAGCTGAAGAAAAAAAAAATTAAAGTATTCCAGCTACAAAATGCTTTGGAGTTCTTCCCTAAGGGAAAACACATTGAGGCCAAAGCCAAGGCTTCACACCCCTGGGAGTCCCTGTCTCTTTCTCCTTTTCCAAACAGTATGAATCTCAAGAATGCTTTTAAAGAGGAGTCAGGAAACACCAATAAGTAAATAGAGATTGGCTCCTGGGAGACCACTTGACAAGCATTCTTCTGGGAGCTCATTGTAAAAGGCAATTTTAGGGGCATATCACAGTTTCCAGAGACTACGATCCTGGTATTTCATGAGTTTTTTTAAATGACCATTAGATACCATCACACACACACACACACACACACACACACACACACACACACACACAGAGAGAGAGAGAGAGAGAGAGAGAGAGAGAGAGAGAGAGAGGAGAGAGAGACAGAGACAGAGAGACAGAGACAGAGAGACAGAGAGACAGAGAGACAGAGACAGAGAGACCAAGATAGACAGACAGACAGAGAGACAAACAGACAGAGAGACAGAGTTAGAGACACAGAGAGTGACAGACAGACAGAGAGAGAGAGAGAGAGAGAGAGAGGTGAAACAAACCGCAGATATCCAATACATAAAAATGTTAAAGAAGTTTAAAATACATAACAGGAAGTTACTTTCTAACTCAATACCTAGAAGCTTAAGGGAAATTTAGGATTCTTTGTGTTATCACAAGTTAATTAATTGATCCATCTGTTTTTTTAAAAAGATTTGTTTTTCATTATACATCTGCACGTGTGTCTGTGTGTGGTGAGTATAGATGTTCAAATGAGGTGAATAGAGGGCAATAGGTTTTGTGAGGCTGCAGTTACAGGTAGTTGAGATCTGCCTAATGTGGGTTCTCTGTGACAGCATCAAGTTCTCTTAGCCGCTGTGCCTTTCCTCAGCCTTAATTGATCTGCTGCTTTGAGATGGGGGCTTTCTCTAGAGCCCAGGCTGACTTTGAAGTCATCATACTCTTGGCTCCACCTCCTGAGTTCTGGGATTACAGACATGCACCACTATACCTTTTTATGTTTATTATTATCTTTAAAAGATGTTGCCATGCTTCTCAGCTTGATCTGAAACTGGTAGACTCATGTGATCCTTCTGCCTCAAGTATTTTAAATTAAACTACGCATATTTTCCTAGTTACTGTTCTGTTGCTGTGACAAGACACCATGACCAAGGAAGCTTATAAAGAAGACATTTAATTCGGGGCTCACTCAAAGTTTAGATGTAACCCTGAAGATCATGGTGGGATCGTGGAGGCAGGCAGGCAGGCAGGTATGTGGCTGTAGCTAAGAGCTCACATCTTATTTGAAGATGGAGGCAGAGAGACTGAGTTTTTGAAACCTCAAAGCCCATCTCCAGTGACACACCTCCTCCAACAAGGCCACACCTCCTAATCCTTCCTAAAACGGGAGCCAAACATTCAAACACATATGCCTTTGGGAAGGCGTACCCTCATTTAAACCACCACTTGTAGATAGAAATCAATTCTAGGGGAAAAAAATGAACAACTCCTCCAATGTACTTGAAATTTAGATACAAAGCAGTTTGCTGCAGTGTGTCTAAATAACTTTATCATTCTTAGGAAGATGTTTTTGTAAAATAATCACTTTTCTGTCAACTTAGAGTCAAGGATGCTGGGCTCCTGTACGTGAAAACTGATAGTTTCACAGCGTGTATCTAGAACCCTTCAGACCTCTCTTTCTCTAGTCCCGGTTGGGTTAATATCCAGATACAGCCTTTGTGCACTGCCTTGGAGGTGAGAAATTGATATGTGACATAATGATGGCTTGCTCTCACATTAATATCTTCCATCTTTTCAACTGGATACACTTATGCCTTTTATCGCCTAAGTGAAAACAGGATGAAACAAAGGTGAGAAGCATCGGTCCGGAAGTGCGAGCAAGCCTGCAAAAGTAGCCCCCTGAGGAATGGCGCCTCTACACAGGTCTGGAAACTTATGACCATATGCCTTTCTGGAACTTTATCAAGACAGTCAGAGGCTCAAAATTATTTCTTCCTGGCCATTATGCAGCGTCACATCTTACAAAGCAAAGGAATAAATTCTAAACATGCAGAACACACATCCTTTCAGCCTCCCTAAGGCAGTCTGTCAACGCTGCAGTATTGACGCGCAGAACCAAAAGGGCAGCCAGAGCCATAAGACTTTTTCTGCTTCACTGTTCTTACTGCCAGCCTCCTAGTACAGTGGAATGAGAAAGCCACAGCCAGGCTTTTGTCCTCTACAGGGCCTTCCCTATGCAGAAAAAGAAATAGAGGAAAGGAAGGGATGTAGAGGAGAGATGTAGCTGGACAAAGAGGGAGAAAGAAGCCATATATCCAAGGACTCTCTAGGAAAGGCTCTAGCACAGAAACCTGACATAGCTGCCGCCTGGCCCTTAACTGGTCAAACACATGCTCCAGTGTGTCTCCCTTCTCAACCTTCCTCTCCTTCTCTTCCTCCCTTATGGTTTGTCCTCCACAGCTGAATGCTTCAGAGTTCTTCCTCTTTCAGAAACACCATGACTCCTGTCAAACCCTAGTTTAAACTTTTCAGAAAGACTCTGAAGCTGTCATCTCTGTAACCAAGATCAACAATCTGTCATGTACTGTGGCTTTTCCAACTGTCTGCTGGAGCCCTCCACCTGGAGATCCTGCAGGCACTCTGAAATTAACATGTCCACGACTTCAGCATCTTCCTTCTGGAATGCAACACGCCTTCCCTGGACTCTTGTTATATGTTTCTCTGTTGATGATAAGCCATTTCCTGTTATTGCCGTTATATAGACCGAAATTCTGATTCTTGCTTCTTCTATACCCAGGTAACTAAGTGGAGTTTAGACATGTATCAGGAGCCTGGGACGGATGGAATTCTGAGTGAAACTCTGGAGGTTGTATTAAGACGTTGATGTGATGAGACAGTTGACTGGGTAGTTGACAATCAGTGAAATATACCAGTCTAGAAGCATAGAAACTATCTAGCACTTGGGAGGTAGAGGCAGGAGAATCAAGAGTTCAAGCTCATTCTTAGCTACATAGTAAGTTAAAGGTTAGCCAGAACTACACAAGACCCTATCTCGCCAAACCTCCAAAAAAAATACCCACAATATATATGAGGAATATTAATTACCTATAAAAAATTTTGACATTGGTTGTTTATCCTAATACCCAACTTACTATTCTCATACAAAGTGCTTTACTTGTTCTATTCTTTGAATTTCCGGGTAAATTTTGTAATCAGCTTGTCAAGTCTATAAAAGTAAGTTTCAGGAATTTTGATTGAGACTAGAGGTTGACTCAGGGAGAAAAGCTTTCTTAGCAGTGTTGAGTCTTGTTTAACTTACTTAGTTCTTCAATTTCTTTCTAAAGTGGTTTGTTGATTTCAGAGCACAGTTTTCAGAGCACATGTCTTGTATAGTTTTCTGCATCTATCTGTTAGCACCTTATGTTTCTGGGGATACTTAAGTGGAGATACTTTAATTTTTGTCATTGTCTTTTATTAGTATATGGAAATACAATCAATTTTTTGCATGTTGATTTCATTTTCAATGTTGATAAAAATTACTTATTACTTTTATTAGTTTTCTGGCAAATTACATCAGATTCTCTACATTTACCATCCTTTTGTTTGAAACCAGGGTTAATTTTGTTTATTCCTCTTGACTCTAGGCACATGTGCCTGTGGGACTTGACCACCCTGTTAGGACTTCTTGGAACTCAAATCCAGGGTCTTTGGTGTGCTAGACTGTCACTGTCTCTGCTAAGCTAAAAGACTCAGTTTTAATTTTTCTTAATCTTAAGGTCATTTTGGTCAATTTAATTACCAGATCTGTGTGTGTGTGTGAGTGTGTGTGTGCGCACGCGCATATTTCTATCCATATCGTTTTCTCTCAGCTTACAGGACTTCCTTTAATATTTCTCAGTAAGCTGTGCTGTTGCTGAACAATTTGCAAGCAGAATTAGCATGACAAAAAGGTCTTTACTTTGTTTTCATTATTAAATGGTGGTGGCAGAGGACCTGAGTATAGAATTCTAGGCTAAGAGTTGTACTTTTCCCTGTCTTTAATTTAAAGACATTGCTCCAATGTCTTCTGACTTCCATTGCTTCTGACAAAAAACTTGCTGTGTTTTTTATTTTTCTACACATAGAGTGCCTTTTATCTTCTGGTTGTTTTAAAGATTTTTTCTCCTTTTCTGATTTTTTTATTTAAATATTTATTTTTTAATTAGATATTTTATTCACATTTCAGATGTTACCCCCTTTCCCCATTTCCCCCCACCCAGGAACCCCCTATCCCATTCCCCCTCCTCCTGCTTCTATGAGAATGTGCCCCCACCCACTCTCCCTCTCCCACATCCCCAGCCATGAATTCTCCCACACTGGGGCATCCAGCCTTCACTGAACCAAGGACTTCCTCTCTCACCTATGCCCGACAAGGCCATCCTCCCCTACATATACAGATGGAGCCATGGGTCCCTTCCTATGTGCTCCCAGGCTGGTGGTTTAGACCCTGGGGAGCTCTGGTTGATTGGTATTGTTGCTCTCCCCATGGGGCTGCAAACCCTTTCAGCTCCTTCAGTCTTCTCTCTAACTCCTCCATTGGGAACCCCATGATCAGTTCAATGGTTAGCTGTGAGCATTCACCTCTGAATATGTCAGACTTTGGCAGACATCTAAGGTCGATCAGGCTCCTGTCAGCATACACTTCCTGACATCCACATCAGCGTCTACCTTTGGTGGCTGCACATGGGATGGATACCCAGGTGGAACAGTCTCCAGACAACCCCTCCTTCAGTTTCTGTCCCACACTTTGTCTCCATATTTGCCCCCATGAGTATTTTGTTACTCCTTCTAAGAAGGAACAAAGCACCCACACTTTGGTCTTCCTTGTTCATGAGCTTCATGTGGTCTGTGAGTTGTATCTTGGATATTGTGAACTTTTGGTCTAATATTCAATTGTCAGTGAGTGCATACCATGTGTGTTCTTTTGTGATTGGGTTACCTCACTCAGGATGATATTTTCTACTTCCATCCATTTGCCTAAGAATTTCTCAAATTCATTGTTTTTAATAGCTGAGTCATACTCCATTGTGTAAATGTACCACATTTTCTGTATCCATTTCTCTGGGTTCTTTCCAGCTTTCCAGCTTCTGGCTATTATAAATAAGGCTGCTATGAACACAGTGGAGCATATGTCCTTGTTATATGTTGGAGCATCTTCTGGGTATATGCCCAGGAGTGGTATAGCTGGATCCTCAGGTAATGCTAGGTCCAGTTTTCTGAGGAACTGCCAGACTGATTTCCAGAGTGATTGCACCAGCTTGCAATCCCACCAACAATGGAGGAGTGTTCCTCTTTCTCCACATCCTTGCTAGCCTCTACCATCTCTTGAATTTTTTATCTTAGCCATTCTGACTGGTGTGAAGTGGAATTGTGTGAGGGTTGTTTTGATTTGCATTTCCGTGATGACTAAGGATATTGAACATTTCTTAAGGTGGTTCTTGGTCATTATAGTTTCCTCAGTTGAGAATTCTTTCTTTAGCTCCATACTCCATTTTTAATAGGGTTATTTGGTTGTCTGGAGTCTAATTTCTTGAATTCTTTGTATATATTGGATATTAGCCCTCTATCAGATGTAGGATTGTTAAAGATCTTTTCCCAATCTGTTGGTTGCCATTTTGTCCTATTGACAGTGTCCTTTGCCTTACAGAAGCTTTGCAATTTTATGAGGTCCCATTTGTCAATTCTTGATCTTAGAGCATAAGCTATTGGTGTTCTGTTCAGGAATTTTTCCCCTGTGCCCAAGTATTTGAGGGTCTTCCCCACTTCCTCTTCTATTAGTTCCAGTGTCTTTGGTTTTATGTGCAGGTCCTTTATCCACTTGGACTTGAGCTTTGTACGAGGAGATAAGAATGGATCAATTTGCATTGTTCTACATGCTGGCCTCCAGTTGAACCAGCACCATTTGTTGAAAATGCTGTTCTTTTTCCACTGGAAAATTTTAGTTCCTTTGTCAAAGATCAAGTGACCATAGGTGTGTGGGTTCATTTCCGGGTCTTCAATTCTATTCCATTGATCTTCCTGCCTGTCTCTGTACCAATAGTATGAAGTATTTTTTTTTTAATCACTATTGCTCTGTAGTACAGCTTGAGGTCAGGGAGATTGATTTAGCCTTTTATATCTATGGATGTATTGGTTTTTAACAAGTATGAAATCATTTTGGCTATTTTTCCCAAGCAACTTTTAATGAACTCTTCTTCCTTCTCCCTCTTTTGGGATTCTAAGCTCATATATATCAATTTTTAAAAACAGCTTAATTGTGTTTTAAATTATTTTTGAATCAGGGTCTCACTATGTAGCCTAGGCTGGCCCTGAATATGTGATCCTCTTGCCCCAGCTTACCAAGTACTAGGATTGTAGGAATTGTATCACAATGACTGGCTGTTTTTTTTTTTTTTTTCAGTTTAACATTTTCAATGTGATATTATTTGGATAGTTTCTGTTGTTATACATTCAAATCTTCTAAACTTCTTCTACAATGTTTCATCTGCCAAGAGTTCCATTCAGGGCATTTTTATGTCAGACATCTTTATCAATAAAGTTTGTGAAGAAAAGAACATGACTCCCCAGGTGTATAACTAGAGTTCTAAAGAAGTTTTCCAGAGTGGTACTTAGTGCTATTTGATGTAGTAAGAGTTTTGGTCAACTTTGTTATGTGAATATGCTTTTGTTTTAATCTCAGGTGTGTGATATGGGGCTGCTTCAGTTTGTCCACAACTGATAACTGTCATTACCTCATGCTCTAGGGGAGGGGTGCCATTTTTTGCCAGCTACAGATAGTTTATGCTTGGAATTCTGGGGATTCTTGAGAGGGTATAAATGGGAGAGCCCTGAGAGGGCCTGGGATAGCTGCTGCTCCCCCTGCTTCTGCTTTAGCTGTTTCTGGATTGCTGGTTGAGGATATCTTGACAATAAAGATTAGATTTGCCCCAAGTCACCTGAGGCCCCTAAGCAGCAGGAAGCAGTCTAAAGAGGTCTGCACCCCCTTTCCTCTCTAGCCTTCTTTATCTCCGACCTAGTGTTGGAGGGTTGGACAGGATTGGGGTGGATAAAGGTGTAGATATAAGAACCCAATAAAGTAGGGCAAAATGTACCCCAACAATTTGACTCTTTATTTTTAAACTTTAGTTTTTACCCACATTATATTTAGTTTAATAAGCTAGGTAGGTACTTAAGATATATGTAATAGCATTAATTTTAGTTTAGCAGAAACCCTGAACAGAATCTTAAATATATAAGGCCTACTCTCTCATTAGGCGTGATCAGCCCCATGTTTCTTTATCAGTTCCTGGTGTTATTTAAAACACGGGCTTCTAGTTTTCTCCTTTTCTATTCCCACTCACAATTAACCGTAGCCATGTTTGTGTTCCAGGCAGAAGAAAGACCCTGGTAAAGACCAGAGGCTTGTCCATCCAATAACTGTGCCTCTATCTCTTTGTCCACATGCAGTTGGAAGGACTACTGAAAACTGAGCCTTTTATCCCAGCACGTTGCTGTCCGGAAGAAACCTACAATTTTATTACCAGGGACAAAGGGAAGACTGCTTCTTCATAGTTTCTAAACTCTGTATCTCCTGAACTATTTTCTTCTCACCACTGTCAAGAGCTGTGGCTCTCAGCCTTCCTAATGCTGCAACCCTTTAATTTCTTTCATGTTGTGATGACCCCAACCATAAACTTATTTGTGCTGCTACCTCATAACTGTAATTTTGCTATTGCTATGAATCACAGTATAAATCTGATATGCACGGGATCTGATGTGTGAGCCTGTGAAAGGGTTGAGAAGTACTGTCCTAGAGGCACAAAGCTGCTCCTCTCGGCTGCTTCTCTATTCACACAACAGCAACATCTCTTTGTAAATAATGGCTACTTATTTTACTATGGGAAATGAAGATTTTTTTGCTACTTGTGTTTGCCTATATGCTCTCTCCTCCCCACTTTTCTTCTAACATAATTATGCCATAATTTTACTCAATCAATATTTAATGCTTTTATTATTATGAGCATGTTACTATTATTCAAAGTCGATCCGTATGGTGTATTGTAATTATGTACCACTTACATTAAAAAAAAAACATTTAAATCTTCTACCTACTCCTCTTCTTTGGCCTTGAGCTTCCAATCTCCCTGCCTACAATTCTCAAAAGCTAGGATAACAGGCACATACTACCATATTTAGCTTGTATTTATGATAAAATTTATTGAATTATTTTTATATTTGCTTAAGGGTTTATTTCTAAGCTTTTAAATATTATTTTAAATAATAATAATATTATTTTATATGTGCATGATTAGGGGTGGGGTGTGCCATAGTACGTTTAGAGGGCAGAGGGCAGTCATCCTAGTGTTCCACCTCACTATGGGTTCCAGGGACTTAGGGTGGCTGAGCCTCTTCTGCAGAACTTGATTCTGAAAATTGTTATTATTAAAATAATATTATTATTTTCTTTTAACAACGTTTCAGGCAGAGATGATGGTAAACATATAGATTCAGCCCTCTGTGTTTAACTGTAATCTTATATTCTCTTTTCAGGTATCTCCACTACAGACTCCCCACCCATCACATTTTCTTCAGCATGTTTACAAAAAGGAGAAAAAAAGACAAGTAGATGAGAACAGAGCAGGTCCAGGGCCAGGTGCAGGGCCAGGTGCAGGGCCAGGTGCAGGGCCAGGTGCAGGGCCAGGTGCAGGGCCAGGTGCAGGGCCAAGTGCAGGGCCAAGTGCAGGGCCAGGTACAGGGCCAGGTGCAGGGCCAGGTGCGCCAGGTGCAGGGCCAGGTGCAGGCTCCAT
This sequence comes from Rhabdomys pumilio, assembly GCA_030674055.1. Taxonomy (NCBI): domain Eukaryota; kingdom Metazoa; phylum Chordata; class Mammalia; order Rodentia; family Muridae; genus Rhabdomys; species Rhabdomys pumilio. The sequence continues at coordinate 66,382,649 of JANHMN010000001.1, forward strand.
GGACACATTTACCCTTTGCTTATTGTAAGGTTCATTTATTTCAGAAGACAGGGACAATAATGACAACTTTCTGTAGTTGAAGGTTGTTGCAATGAACAGATGAGGGTGTGCAAATGAACATTAATGGAAAGATACATGACAGCACATGAGTCTAAAAATTAAAATTCTCAGAAAGCAATGGGCTGGAGAGATGGCTCAGTAGTTAAGAGCACTGGCTGTTGCTCTTTCAGAGGTCCTGAGTTCAATACCCAGCAACCACATGGTGGCTCACAACCATCTGTAATGAGATCTGGTGCCCTCTTCTGGGCTACAGGCAAAACACTGTATACACAATCAAATCTTTTAAAAACATATTCAGAGAGGGACAGAGCCCCTCCTGATGAATGCTTAACTTGAACTTCTTGTTTCTGCTTTTGATCAAAGGAAACAAAATAAAGCAAGAATCAGGTGAGATTAAGAAAAACAGTGGAAAGGAAGGTCACAAAGCAGCTCTAGGCAGCTGGGTGGAGCGGAAGCTTTTCAGGCAGATGGCTGACAGGCAGGAGGCAGGATTTGCACTCTGATACGGGACTTACCAGGCTGTCTATGAATGTCCTTGTCTGCAATGAGGAAAATAATATCTATTTTCAGTGTTTCTGTAAGAAATAGACTTATAGGTGTTAGGAAATGGCTCAGTAGGTAAAAATGCTTGCCATGCAAACATAAGAGCCTTAGATCAAATTGACAGCACTAAGGAAAAAGCCAGATGTGATGGTACACGCCCATGATTCCAGAACTGGGGAGGGAGAGACAGGCAGATCCCTGGGATTACTGACAGCCAATCTAGCCAATCAGTGAGCTTCAGGTTTAGTGAGAGACCCTGTCTCAAAAAAAAAAAAAAAAGAAAAAAAGAAAATCAGGTTAACAATTGAGGAAGACACAATATTGGGCTTTCACTCCACCTGCACACAGATGAACACACACACACACACACACACACACACACACACACACAAATCTAAAACTAAAACAAAAGAAAGAGACTTACACAGATTAAAAAAAAAGTTTTGTCACACAGTCAGCATTCAAAAATGGTAGTAATGATGAGTGGTTAGAGCTTGTGTCTCAGGAGCTGCCTGTCTGGGTTCTAGCTCACCCTATTATTTATGAGTCATGTGATTCAAAGGCAAATCACTCAAAGTCTCTGGGCTAGTCTCCTCTTCTGTATGATGATATAGTAACAGTAGCCACCTTAGAGGGCAGTTATGAATACTAAATATGTCACTCAATAGAAAAGTGTGTAGACTAGAGCCCTGGTGCATAAGCCCAATAAACATACGTCAGTTGATTGTTATTAGCTATGAAACGACAAGGCAGCTATCTCAACCATGCACCAAGTTCTCATGTGGGGTACAAATAAAGCTTCCATTTAATCTTTGTTCTCTGTGTCTGCTCAGGCATCTATAACAAAGTCTCTTAGACTAGGTAGTTTACAAACAAGGTAATTCTATTATTCATAGTTCTAGAAACTGGGAAGCCCAAGACTGTGGAACCAGTTTCTCACCAATGGTACCTTCTATGACTTTTCAGAATATAGAAAGGCAGATGAGCTCCCCAAGCCCTTTTAATACAGGGAACGATACAGGGAATGACCACAGTTAAGTGGTCTGAATTCTCATGACCTCTCTTAATCTCTCTTAAGTGCTTATAATCTCCCAGCAGAGATTAGACTTCATGTAACTTAGGGTAAGGGAACACAGATATTGAAACCACAGCATGTATTCAATCGATTTGTACACAATAACAATACAGATTATTGTTCTTGATACCAGGTGGCTCATTATCTGAAAGACCTTCAGTCCCAAGACCATAGGTGTTATGAAATATAATGCAGCAAGGAGGTCCCTTTGGTAGGCCCATGCCAAGATGTGCCCCTGAGTAATTATGTCAGCCAACAGATCTGGTGTAAAAGATATCCACTGGGAGAGAGGAGAGGGGAGAGGGGAGAGGCCCTGAGGAAGGGGTAGAGACAGGCAAGTGAACATATAGACAGGTAGGCAGACAGGAACAGAGTCATGAGGACAGAGAAACGGAGACACAGAGAGGGGGCACACCTTAAGAACAAGAGAGGGAACACCAAGGACAGAGAGAGCTAAAGTGGCAGATGGGTCCTTTGTACCACAGCACACACCTAACACACCTAGCAGTGGCCTCAGATCATGATGCTTATGCTAGGTCTCAGAGGGCAGGCCAACGGAATCACCTGTATGCTAACAGTAGGTCTTTAAGCCAAGAGTAAAGGGGCATTTGAAGACATTCTGTACTGTGGTAACTAGTTTTATGTCAACCTGTCACAAGCAAACATCATCTGAGAGGGAAGAAACTCAATTAAGAAAATGCCTCTATAAGATTGGGCTGTGGGTAAGCTTTAGAGCATTGTCTTAGTTAGTGATTGATGGTGGAGGTCCAGCCTAGCCCATTGTAGGTGGGGCTATCCCTCTGCTGGTGGTCCTGGATTCTATAAGAAAGCATACTGAGCAAGCCGTGGTGAACCAGCCAGTAAACTTCCTAATCCTTGCAAAGACAGAGAGAGAGAGAGAGAGAGAGAGAGAGAGAGAGAGAGAGAGAGAGAGAG
>JANHMN010000001.1:66391629-66459129 GCA_030674055.1 Rhabdomys pumilio
TCTTCTTCTTCTTCTTCTTCTTCTTCTTCTTCTTCTTCTTCTTCTTCTTCTTCTTCTTCTTCTTCTTCTTTGCCCTAAAAGCAACTCGCACACACTTGGAGAACACTGTGCCCTGTTTTCAAGCCTTGACATTGATTCTTCATCTTAGACAGCTATGCAACTGGAAAACTTCCTTTCCTGCACTTTGAGATTGAGTTTCGTCTTTGTTGGCCACATGTCTATCTCCTTCTAGAGCCCTCTAAGCATAGATTTTGATGACAGTGTGCATGGAATATTTTCTCTAGGGCTCAGCTTTGTTTTGGCAAAGCTTGCCACTTCTGAGCAGCTATTGCCTCTAACCACTTCTGAACCACTCCAGGGGGAAAAGAGCATGCCACTGTCTAGGCAAGGAGCCTTCCCTGCACTGTGGGAATGCCATCTTGAAGCCCCTCTTACAGAGTATTTGCGGTTCCTGAGAGATACCACTTAAAAAAAAAAAAGTGATTGTCTTAGTTGCTTTTCTGTTGCCATGATAAAACACTATGACCAAAGCAGCTTTTAAAGAAAGAGTTCATGAGGGCTTGCTTACAGCTCTGGAGGGTTAGAGCCTATGTCCATCATGATGATGAGCCCAGCAACTGACAGGCAGGCCTGACACTGCAGCAATAGCTTAGTCAAAGTCTACACCCAGTGACACACCCCTCCAACAAGGCCATGCCTCCAAATTCTTCCTAAACGATTCCATGAACTGCAGATCAAGCATTACAATACGTGAACCTATGGGGGGGGGCATTTTTATTCAAGCCATCTTGGTGACATAAAAGGGTAACCAAAAATGACAGATTGGTTTCTATGAAGATTTTGAGGGGAACTCTGTTGCAGGTCTCTTTCTGGGATTCTGGTGGTGGCCAAAAATTTTTGGTATCTATTTTCTTAAGGCCATATGGGTCAGTTAACTGTCTATTGTGACTAAACATCTGAGATAATCAATGTACAGAGAGAAAGGTTAATACTGGCACATAGTGTTGAGGGTTCAGTCCATGGCCAGCTATCACATGGAGGGAAAAGGGGGTGGAGTAAGGTTACGTCAGCAGAGAAGCTAAAGGAAAGGTGTGTGTGTGTCAGGTGGTGGTGGTGGAGGGGTGATGTTTCTTTTGATAGCAAATCCCTAGTGACCTAATTTATTCTTTCTACCATGCAACAGTGCCATAGTCTGGGGAGCAAACCTAAATTGAAGCCTTTGGGGGACATTCAAGAGCTAAATATATCATATAATATAACTCCAATTCGTGTCACTTCTTTTACAAAGGAAGTATTGTCCCCTGTGTCTTGTCTATGCCTCATACCTCTTTATGTATCAGGACAGCAGTCACAGTGGGTTTGACCCCTCTCAGAACGGTATGACATCATTCAACTTGACTCCATTTGCAAAGACCCAATTTCCAACTAAAGCACATTCTCAGCTATGGGACATCAGTGCTTTTAAAGGGTGGTATGTGGGGAGCCGACAGAAGGCGGCTATCATCCTTGCAGCCATCTTGAGCCATATACCCTGACAAGAGACTTGATTACAATAGCCTAAAACAGCTGAGCACACTCTGATAACATCTTGCTTTAGATACCCAGGATCTTCCATTGGGTGTGTGAGACTTAAAGGTGTGATTTAGAGCTGAGACTTAAGGGCGTGACTTAGAGATCAGATTTAGAGACAAGACTTAAGGGCATGACTTAAGGGCGTGACTTAGAGGCGTGGCTTAGAAGTGAGACATATAAAAGGTGAGAGGCAGACAGAAGAATACAGTACAACTTGGAGTTAGTTATTAGGCATTAGACATTAGGCACTTAGCACTTGGAAGAAGTAACTTGGAACTTGGAGGCACTAGGGACTAGGAACTAGGGACTAGGAACTGAAGACTTGGGACTTGGAGAGAAGAAGAGAGACTGAAGAATAAATGGGATTGAATCACACTCTGTCTGGTCTCCATTCATTGCATCCGTCCTCTCTCTCTTGCTGAACCCTGACCAGACCAGAGCAGTTTGGGGCAGAGTGGGCTCTAACAATTTAGCCCCCAAGGCTTTTGGCAGTGCGTGTTCCAACATTGACAGAGTGGCCCTCAATATTTTTGGCCCCCAAACATGGGGTAGTGCGGTTTGCAACATTTTTGGCACCCAACGTGGGGCAGCTTGGGCTGCAACAATGGTAGGAAACAATTCATTCCACAATACTATAAGCAGTCTTCACACTATCTCTTTTCCCACTTCACTGGGCACTGAGGATAGTTCTGTGTCTGTTCTCTAAATCCCCACACCAGAGACATTATAGTGCTCAATATGCAACTGACCACAAAATAAACTCTACATGTTCATAATGATTAGGTCATAGTTTGTTGGCAGTGAATAGAAAGTCATCTAATTCAGTTATTCTGTGGAATTGCCAAATGGGATGGGTAGAAATAATACAACTACACTTTGTAAAACTTGCTTCAATATTTCAGTAAACCTGGTAGGCATGTATGTCTAAGGAAAAGATTCACAGGCTTAAAAAAAATGCTGTAGAACTTCTTTGCAGTCAACTCAGAATTTATATTTAATAGTACTGGAAAGAGGCTGAGCAAAACTCTTCTTGGGGGCATCCCCGTGTGGCATTGCAGGGTCAACTTGAAGGATCAGAGTTCTCAGGTGGGCAGGGTCTTACGGAGTTCTGAGCAGATGGGGGCACATTAGCTCTCAGTGTTACTATCACTGTCTTCATTAATTAACAGCAGCAGCCAGGGCTGGTCCTCTGTGCCCTCTCTCTTCTCCTCCTTGCCTCCTTGATCTTCCCAGGCTTTTGCTTTAATAGTTCCTCTGTACCACATATTCCAGGAGTCTCAAGCCTCCCTGGCTCTTCTGTCTAAGGGGGAAAGGAGTAGCTTCTCACAGCAGAGGAACACCATTATTGGCCCTTAATAAAGTGGATATTAGAGTAATTTGGAAAATCCTCTCAGTGAAAATGCCTGGCTTGTAAAACTATTGTTTTACTGCATAATCCTATTTGTCACGTCAGACCCTAGTGCCAGCCTCCTGCTTTTTCTACAACTTCAACTTTTAATCTCCTCCTAAGCAGATGGACACCTTGGGCCTACTCACACAAATCGAACAGAAAAAAAAGAAAACAGATTAAGTAGTGGGGCGGGGGAGACTTCCAATTTGCTGAGTAATTACAAGTTACTCAGTGACAAATGCCAAAGAGAGACTAGACTGGGTGAGGAGACAGCAGGAGTGATCAATTTCAGGGGGACAATTTCAGGAGCACTTCGTAGCTCACCCAATGACCCAGGAGGAGGAGACTTAGGTAAGTAAGTGCTCCAAAGGAGCATTTTGTCATCAGCATCAAGTTAGGGACACATTCTAGTGCCACCTTGAGCGGTTCTTAATTTAATTTTACTCTGAAAATGTTCCCACTTTTTCAGATGGACAATCATTTTCTAAGAGATTTAGTTTGGGGTAAGCTTGTAAGCACTCTTGGAAATTTGTTTTTTTTAAGTTATTAAGTTTTTTCAGATTTATTTATTTTATGTATATGAGTACTACAATATCACTGTCTTCAGACACACCAGAAGAGGGCCTCAGAGCCCATTACAGATGGTTGTGAGCCACCATGTGGTTGCTGGGAATTGAACTCAACCTCTGGAAGAGCAGACAGTGCTCTTAACATCCAGCCACAACTCTCAGAAAATTTATCTACTGGTTTTGTTTTCTGTGTTTAAAAGACCCCTGGTTTCTACTGTAAAACCCGAAGGATAGAGGAGGAAGAACCAGACTTTTCTGTGAAGCTGTAAGTAATGGTTAGAATGCGAGTCCACACAAGTCATCTTTATATGTGGGGTGTGTGTGTGTGTGTGTGTGTCCGTGTTATATGTGTGAGTGTGTATGTGTGTGTGAATTGTGTGTGACTGTGTATGTATGTGTGTGAGAGTATAAGTGTATATATGAGTATGTATGTATGTGAGAGTGTATGAGTGTGTGTATGTGGATGTGTGTGTGTGTGCTCCATACATGAACTGGTAGCCATGAAGGTCAGAAGAGAGTGTCAGATCCCCTGGAGCTGGAGTTACATGTAGTTGACAGCTACCTAATGTTGGTGCTAGGAATTGAACTCATGTCCTCTGAAAGAGCAGTAACCACTCCTAACCACTGAACCACCTCTTCTGCCCCGTAATCCCCCAAAGTTCAGCACATTAGTAAGCAGAGTATTTTTTTTTTTGCATATCAGAATAGAAGAAACTAAGAGAGTCTTAGACACACCCATATTTCTTGGGTCTCTGCCTTCTTTATCCCTACTAAGTTGGTCATAGAAACTAGAATTTTTCTCCCCAAAGCAAGTCATAAAATCTGGAAAGGTTACTCTCAGATCTCTGTTACTGCAGAAGCCCTGAATTGTCCTTCCTCATACATACAGTGTAGGAATGACTTACAGAGACCAAGAAAAGGGTATGAACAGTGAGCCCTTGAAGAGAGTCTCCACATGCCCAGTTTATTATCAGTAGGGCATATTTCTGTCCAATCATGTTTCTCTACAACCAAGTGTTTCATCAGACTTTAACACAAAAATGCTACTTTCCCTGGGCCTTTCAGTTTTAATTTTTGGAGACTTTCAGGTCACATAAAACTTCAAGAACATTTGTTCAGCTCTTCCGTTGTTAATCTGTCTTGTTAGACAGGTGCCAGCTTTGACCTTTGCAATAGGCAGGAAGGAATCATTACTTTTCTCTCCAGTGCTCTAACAGTGGTTCTTGTCCTTGGCTGCACATTAGTCCCACCTGAGGGAGATTTGCAAAGACACACACATGTGAGAGTGTGAAAGTTCATTAGTATTTAAACCCTGGCTTCTGGGCTAATATTGAGGGGTTGAGTTCTGGGAGGATTTTCTCTGGATCTCTGTAATCACATTGGCCTTGCTCCCAGGGTTCACAGTTTTGGTGCCGGCTGGTTCGTTTTATATACTTTTCAGATTTCATTCTCTGTGCCTGCCCCCTCAGGTTGGCTGCAACCTGTGCCATAGTATCAGACAGATGAGCACATGCAAGACCTGTAGTCTATCTTGCCCAGTGTCACGATGCCTCAGCAAGCATGAGTATTTCACCCAGGTCATATCATGGATGGCATGTGACTTGTTATAGCAGTGGTATCCCACTGAAGGCCCAAGCTAGAACATTTCTTTTTATATCCTGAATGCAAATTTCTACTGCCTACATGGTATTTGTTCACCAAATGTTTTTAATTTCATTTTTATCTAGATGTGAGGGAATTAACAATAAAAGTATTAATCTTATTTCTTGAGATCCTATAATTCCCTTGTTCAGATTCCTCAATATTTATAGAACAGGCCCACTTGGGTGCATTTGGTTGGTGTGGCCCATGGGAGCCTGGAGTCTTGGCAACTGAGACTTAAGATTATTTATGTGTGAATACAACAGGAGCCAAGGAGAGAGAATTACCTAGCAGAGGGATCCAGACTGAAGAGTGGGTAGATACTCAGAAGCCATTGCCTTGCTCCTCTTCCTTTCATTTACTGGTTCAAGAAACACTGATTCCATTACCATTGAGTATACCATTGAGTTGGATAGGCTGGGTGTGTAACTGGCTCACTGTGGAGATGCCTCAAATATTTGCAGACTGAGTAAAAATTGATTTGTGAAATAAGCTTATTACTAATTGCTTTGACTGATGTGTTATCTCTTACTCCTTGCAGGTCGATCTGAGGCGACAGTGGATCAAGAACTCCTGTTCTTGTCTCTCCAAGTAACCTGTTCCTCCAGGCTATATACTGGAATGACGTCATTTCTGTTTCATCCCGGGTCCAATACTAGATTACCCTGTGGTTTTTCAGACATAATACTCAAAAGTATAATCACCTCAGAGTTTTCTATTTCCTATGAAAAATTGAGGCTCACTTCAAAGTTGTTTATAAGTGATTCATACTCTACTTTTATATTTCTGTCTTATTTTTCTGTTCATGTTGCTATTGCTCTTGCTTACTTGCTATTCTTTTTCCATTTCCTCCAGCTATTTTCCTTAGGATTAAGAACAAGACCTACTAACAACAAACCCTTTCTTTTAGAGAAGAACTTACAGAAGAAAGACTATATATACAGACATACATACAAGCATATATATATGTGTGTGTACATATATATATATATATATGTACACACACACACATATATATGACACTCTTTGTGTGTGTGTGTGTGTGTGTGTGTAGTGAATGTGATTGTACGCATGTGGTTTGTGTGTGTGTATATATGTTTATGTGAAGAATTCACAGGTCAACATTAGTGTCTTTCTCTACCTTCTGCACCTTATCTTTGAGGCAGGGTCTCTCACAGACTCGGAGGTCACCTATTGTCTAGGCTGATTGGCCAGTGAGCCTTAGTGACTCACTTTTGCTGCCCCCTGGAGTTAAAGATGTAAACTGCAGTGCCCAGATTTATGTAGGGGATGGGGATCAATATTTTTAGGTCCTCATGCTTGACTGCCAGTCACTTCACCTTCGAAGCCAACTCCCCTTTAAATTAATTGTGAGATATGGTGTGAATTTTCTGAGCTGATAAAAGGAAACCACTGAAGGAACTCTGCTGTTTTTAGGGTATGGCTTAGGCTTGTGGCCCAGTCTTAACCACTGGACAGTAGACACTGACTAAATGTTTACTTTAACAACTAGAAGAAAAAAGCAAGGGGTCTTAAAAACTCAAGAAAACCAGGGCAGGTTAGAGGTAGAGCATTTGCCAAGCATTTGAAAGGCCTGGGTTCAACCCAAGAACATAGGAAAGAAAAGAAAAAAGAAAGAAAGAAAGAAGGAAGGAAGGAAAGATAAAAGGAAAGAAAGAAGAAAACAAAAGAAATAATTGAAATGGGAATCAAGTTTTAGGGTCTCTGTGGATTGTTTTCTCATTTCTGTCTTTTTTTTTTCTATCAGCACTGGCAACTGTAAATTGACTGCATTCAATTTTAAATTTACTAATTAATGGGCAATTTATTTTTCATGAAAAAAATCATTGTTTGACTACTTATCAAATTTATTTCTTCAATTAATTTAAAACTTTTGACTTATTTTTATCTTACAAGTTTGGTCTAGACGTCATAATTATTCAAACAAATTACCCATATAAAACTACTGAAAAGTTAAATAGCAAAACTTAATCAAACAACCGCAGCAGTAAAATCTGAATGTGGGAATCCTTTTCTAGAGAAGGGGGCTTTTTGAAATAAGAGTGATATCCCATTGTCCTAGTCAGGGTTACTGATGATTTAGCTTACACTTCCCTATCACAAGCTATCATTAGAAGCAGTCATTACAGGAACTCAAATAGGGCAGGAACCTGGAGGCAGGAACTGATACAAAGCCATGGAGGGATGCTGCTTAGTGGCTTGATTCCCCTGGCTTGCTCCGCCTGCTTTTTTTTATAGGATCGAGGACCACCAGCCTAGGGATGGTACGACCCACAATGGGCTGGGACCTCCCCCATCAATCACTAATTAAGGAAATGCCCAACAGTCTTGCCTACAGCCTGACCTTATAGAAGCATTTTCTTTTTTTTTTAAATTGGATATTTTATTTACATTTCAGATGTCAATCCCTTTCCCCATTTCCCCTCCCTAGAAAACCCCTATCCCGTGCCCTCCCCCCTTTTCCATTTGGCTTTTATACAATTTTTTTAAATGTTAATCAAGGGCTTTAAAAGTATGGTAATGCTCAATCAGAAGTGTAGCATAATACCCAACCTAGCTATGTAAACTATCTTTGACTAGTGGAGACAGGTGAACTTCTGCCTCCATGCCTCCTCTCTCTTTCTCTCTCTTTTTCTCTCTCATTACCTAGTAGAAACATTTTCTTAATTGAGGTTCCTTCCTCTCAGATGAGTTTAGCCGTGTCCTCGAGTTGACAAGGAGTCAGTTGTCCTGGCTAATTTTTTTTTTCTTTTTGGTTTTTCAAGACAGGGTTTCTCTGTGTAGCCCTGGCTGTCCTGGAACTCACTCTGTAGACCAGGTTGGCCTCGAACTCAGAAATCCGCCTGCCTCTGCCTCCCAAGTGCTGGGATTAAAGACATGCGCCACCACCGCCTGGCAGTCCTGGCTAATTTTAATCTGAGCTGTACTGTGGATACAAACACATCATTTTTAAGTAGAACTTTTCTTTTTTCATTTATCCCTAAGACAACATTACAATATAAAACATAAATAACTTTAAAAGTCCCACAGTCTTTACAAATCCAGACACATTAAAGGGTCTCTTTAAAAATTCAAAATCTGTTTAAAAATTTCTAAGTCTCTAGATTGTGAGCTACTGTAAAATCAAAACTAAATTGAATACTTTCTTATTTAGGGAAAAACAAGGACACAATCAGATCAAAATGAAACCGACCTCCAACAATGTAAATGATTCAATGTCCAATATCTGGGATCCACTCACAATCTTCTGGGCTCTTTCAAGGAGCCTGGGTCACTTCTATGACTCTGGAGCTCACACAGCTTGTCTTCTAAGATCAGGCTGCCTCCACTCCATTACTGCTGCTGTTCTTATGGTCATCCCATGGTACTGACACCTCCAAAATTCTGGGGTCTTCTATTATAGCTGGGCTGCACTTTCACCAATAGCCTCTCCTGGGCTCTATTCATGGTGAAAAATCTCAAATTTCTCCATGACCTCTTCTTTATTCCTGGGACTTAATGGCACTCTCACCAGTGGCCTCTGCTAGCCTCTCACAGTGACAAGCCTCAGCTGCTATCCAGCTACTATCTTCATTATCCAGCTACTATCTTCATGCCTTCAAAACCAGTGCCACCAGGGTAACTCATACTCTCAAGTTTGGCAACCAGCACAAGGTACACCCTTGACCATCTAGAAGATAACTTGAAGTACGGACTATAAGGAAACACTTCCCAGAAGATTTTACCTCCACAATTCTGGTCTCTTTTTAATCGCTGCTGATTTCTCAGCTCCAGCTAACCAGCACCAATTGTCTCAGTAGAGCAAAAGTTTCACTTCTATGGTCCTGGTATTTTGTTAATTTTAGCAGATTCTTCAGCCTCAGCTAGCTAGAACCAAAGATTCTTAACTCACAATAGCAACTGGCCCTGATAGAGTCATTAAGGGACCCTCAACTTCCCTCTGAAGCCAGGCCTCCATCATCTGCATTACTCGTAGCCTTCTTTCCTTCCAGGATCCCACAGAATAGCTTACAAAATTTGAACACTCAATAACTTTTCTCACCCAAAAGTCCAAAGTCCTTCCATAGTCCCCCAAGAAACATCATGGTCATGTCTGTCTCAGTAATACCTTACTCTTGATACCAATTTCCGTTTCAGATAGGGCTACTATTGATATGATGAGGCGCCACGCCCAAAGCAACTTGGGGAGGAAAGCATCTATTGGGCTTACACTCTGACAGCACTGCTCATCATTGAAGGAAGTTAGGACAGGAACTCAAGCAGGGTGAAAACATGGAGGCAGGAGCTGATGCAGAGGCCATGGAGAAGTGGTGTTTACTGTCTTGCTTCCATGGTTTGGTCAGCCTACTTTCTTTTAGAACCTAGGACCTAGCCCAGGAGTGGCACTACCCACAATGAGCTGGGTCCTCCCATACCAATTGCTAATTTAGAAAATACTAAACAGATTTACCTATGCTGATCTTCTGAAGGCGTTCCTTTATTGAAGTTTCCTCCACTCAGATGACTTTGGTTTGTCTTAAGTTGATACGAAGCTAGCCAACACATCCGTCTGAAGTTTAACTTCTCTTTCTACTCAAGATGCCTTGGGCAGTTTTCTTCTGTGAGTTGTCCTTTAAAGGCTGGCGACCATGTTCTTAGCTGTGATTCTGTTCCCCACACTTGTCCATGGTCTTCTCGATCTTGCACCATCAGAAGGATGTTAGCCACTGGAGATGCTCTGCTTTGTCTTTGTTCTCCCACTCATCCCTCCCTTGCTCACATCTAAAAACTGCCCAAGGTTTCTATTTGATGATAAGTCTCTTTTGGGTTTTTTTTCTTTCTTTCTTTTTTAGGTATTTATTGATGTATTTGTTGGTCAAAATTTATGAAAATGTCAGCACCTGCAGGCTTCTTCGCAGCCATTGTCACACTTCTTGAGAACAGGTGGCTGGTTTCCATGCTTGTGATATCAGTTTCGGTGGAAAAGCTCTGACCTTCACCTGGCCTGTGAAAATGAAATCCTGTCTCAGAGTCTCTCTGTTTTCTGCTGGCTTTTGAATCCAGAATGTACTTATTAGAAAGCTACGTTTTCCAGTTTCTTTCTTTCCTGATTCACATTGATGTATATATATATATATATATATATATATATATATATATATATATATATTACAATATAGACTACTATTTTTAGCACAAAAGTGTAATCAGTTAGCTAAGAGATGCCAAGTGATGGACTTTCAACCACATAAGTAACAAGTTGCATACAGATTCCGTGTCCTAACGCAGTAAGTTGACTCTTACTGCTCGGTCTGGTATGGAGAATAGAAGTTGTTTATAAATAGTTAAAAAGGATTCAGAGGAGAAAGGGATCCTGTCAGATGTAGGGGTAGGAGAAGCTCAGAGGCTTGCAGTTGCCTTTACGTGAGAGAACTATGACAAGTCTTAAAGCACTGCGGCCTCTTCTGAAAGCGAATTAGGAAAAACTAAGCCTTGAGTTAGCCATATTTCTCTGGCTTGAGTGTCTCTCCTCTCCTATCCCACACCTCAGAGAAGAACTGAATGCTTTCTTGATCATTTACTGAGGCAGAAGCCATCATGTCTCTACTCTCATGCCTCACAATGTTTGAAACAAACTACATTTGAAAATGGGTTTCTGTGTTGACTGTGAAAACCAGAAAAATAAGTAAGAATCCATCTGTCACAGAACATTGGCCTCAGGCACCTTCATCCACCACAGCAGCCCCTGGCTAGTCCTGTCCACTCCGCTGCCCACATGGAATGTTGGCCATGGGCTCTAACTGGCCTGATTTATTGCAGAGCGACACAGAATTAAGAGACAAACAATGGCACTCCATACTAAGCTCTTGTTCCAAAAGTGAAATTTCCATCAAGGAGGTCAGATCATTCTTCTTCCAACCACTACAGTGTTCCCTGGCAGTCCTTTGAGAGGATCTCACCATAATTAAAAGACAGAGTCACACTGGTGACTACCAAACATGAGGTTGACCCAGGAGCTGTCAGCCAGGTCTAGATCCCAAGGGGCTGACTGCTGAGCACTTGTTTCTAAATTAGCCAGCATCTCTCCTTACCTCCCTCAGTGCCTCAAGTTCAGTGGATTTTCAACACCCAGACAAAGCCTCGTGTGTCCAAGCAAAGACATACCAATGTGTTTATTTGAAAGCAATCTTTTCTGTGGGGGCCAATGATTGGTCAAATTCAGGGCCTTGCACACAGTAGGCAAATGTTCTGCTGCTGAGCCTCACTCCTACCCCAGAAACCTTCCTTTTTGTAGGTGACAATCCCTTTAGATTATGTTACAAAAACCAATGAGTGCAGAAACTAGAATCAGCCTCGGGGGAGAAGGGACAATAAATAGGACAGTTGAGCAGGATGGTGGGAAGGAAGGATCCTTTGCTAGTCAGGATGGACTGGGATACCAGGTTACACTTGGGGTTTGAGAAGACTTGAAGTTGGGCAGATAAGGACACAGAACCTTCTGGACTCATAGCCAGAGAGTTTGCACATTCCCTAAGATCCTGCACTTGTGATGGTGTTGCTTTATGGGGAGAGCCATTTCACAGTGTTCCTTTTAATGGACTTTCTCAAGTGATTTATGATAAATTTAGAGACTCGCGTACAGAGTGGCGTTCTTTGCAGAAGAAAGACGGTGGCGAAAAGTAGTGTATCCACATCTGTTGACAATTAAAGGTTGCCGGAAAGGAAAAGGCTTGTCATAAATTATTAATGAGGAATTCACAAAACTGTGCTTCCAGACTCCCTCATGCTCCCCTCCTTTTAGGGCTGGAACAACATGGCTGTGGAGGTAGCTGTGTGTGGAGCACTGCTGTGTATGCTTGAAGCCCTGGGTCCAAGGCCCAGCAAAGCAGCAATAAACCCAAACCAATGCCTGCCGGTGCATAGACAAGAGAGAAGGAGAAGCCCTTTAATAATCACTGTGCTAACCCAAAATCAGGAGCTCCTCATTTCTTGTGGCAACATGTACTCAGAGGTTTTACAGTGGGCACACAATAGAATTATGAAAAATTAAACATTTACATTTGCTTTTTAACAACGCATCTGGTTTTGAGGTCATCAAGCAAAACAAGATAAACCCTTGCCAGAAACCCAGGAAATTAAATGGAAATCAGAAGCCTGGATCAAGAGGGACTCTCCAGCAGGCCAGTCTTTCCAAGTGCCCCAGAACAAAGAATGGCCATGACAGCTATCGGTGGCTCAGATAACAAACCAAAGAGAGAGAGAGAAAGAGAAAGGCTTTTATTTGAATTGTCAGCCTTAGCCTTGAGATACAGTGCAAATGGTTTTAACAGCCAAATCACATCTTTGTGAACAATGTCACAAAGATAGAAAAGGAGCATTATATTTTCTTTTTATCTCACAGATGTCCTGAATAAAGTACACTTGGTTCCAATTTCATCTTGATAGCACATCACGGATCAGGGTGACAGACTTCCCAGCAGAAGCCTTGATCCTGGGCTAAGCTTGGTTTTTTTCTTTTTTTTCCTCTCTGAGTGGATAAGCTCTGAGTGTTTTCACTAGCACACATCCAGTTAGCACACCTTACAGGTATTTGCCATTCTAAAAGTCTTCCTGGCTTGATAGATTTCTTGGTTATCAGAATGTCCTGGCCCCCTAGAAAATGGGACATGAGTGTCTGCAAGGATCCCATCTAACCTAACACACCATGATAGCACCTACCATCTGCCACTGCATATGCTTAGAAGACACCGTTTACAAACTAAGTACACACCAAAGCACAGGTTTGCTGGCACACACATTCTCCAGGGTAAATACTTCCCTGCATTCCCAAAGGTACCAAGAAGCAAGACAGTGATGACCTTGTATGGGTCTCTGGTATGGGGAGGACTTCAGACACTAAGAACTCTGTTTAACTAAATCCCTGCATCTCAGATAAAGACGAATGCAAGCTTGGGCTTTTCCTGTTTGGTGTGAGGCTTTACCTTACCTAAAGTAGGCAGAAAAAATAGAAGGAAGTCAGAGATTAGGGAAAGATCAGTCACCAGACAAGCACAGGACAAACCCCCAAATCCAAGCATATAGTCTCTGTAAAGTGACTATTCTCAGGAGTGTGGGTCAGTAGCTTGTGGACCCGGAGGAAACCAAGCATAGTCAGAGTAGAAAGAGAAAGGAGAGGAGGCTTCTTCCATGGTTCTCCTCTTGCTGGCTCTGGGTTCCCTTACCTCGGGATCTTTGCACTCACAGTTTTCACTCTCAGAATGTCATTCTAAGTATTGGCATCCATCAAGCCACTGTGTGAGTCTCTTTTCCACTGAGAGCTGGCTTAATTCTCTCTAAAATTCACTCTCATTCTGTCATCGTTGGCCCTTCCCTCCTCAATATTTCTTTACTGCACATGGCAGTTATTATATAAAGAATACATAATGAGAATATATAATGTCTTTTGGGGAGAGTATTGTTCATTCCCCTGTTCATACATAGAATAGAAGCTTCATGGGGGCAATGAGACTCAGTCCATTTTGTTTACAAAATGCAATTATGCCTCAGAGAACAATGTCTCACATAATGGAATGTGCTCAAAAACTACTTGTGAGCTGAATTGCTAAATTTTATAGCTGTCTTGTAGACAGTTGTCTTATATACAGTATTATATATTTGAAAGGTCTTATCTGATTGGAACAAGGAAAACCTCCATAAAATTGTATGCATACCCTCTGGAGGCCATAAGGCAGCCTACATGCGAGGTAGGCTGTAAGTGGCAGCCGAGTAGCCTATGGAGAGACAGCCACAGGGAGAGACTCTTTGACAGTTTTAATGTTTCTTCTCAACTGAAGCTGAGGAAAGTTATGTTTCTTACTGGTTGCGGAAAGTGTATGGCCTGTTATCTAGGGGTTGCCAGGTACAAGGGTCATTGCCCCATCAATATTTCCAACAGATCATTTTTGAATACTCTTTTTTTAAAAAAAGAATCCATTTTTGGAGATGGAGGGCCTCACTATGTTGCTTAGGCTGGACTTGAACTCCTGGGCTGTTCATAAGCATATGTGAGTAAGTATAGCCCCAATAGACTTATATATTTGAATGCTTGGACACTAAGGGGTGGCACTGTTTAACAGGTTTGAAGAGATTAGGAGATGTGGCCTTGTTGGAGTAGATGTGATCTTGTTTGAGGAAGTGTGTCACTGAGGGTGGGCGTTGAAGTTTCAAAAGCCCATGCCAGACTCAGTCTCTCCCTCAGCCCTTAGATCAGCATGTAGCTCTCATCTACAGCTCCAGCGCATGTGTGCCGCCTCCAGCGCATGTGTGCCGCCGTGCTCTCTGCCATGTTGATAATGGAGCGAACCTCTGAAACTGTAAGCAAGTCCCCAGTTAAATGCTTTCTTTTGTAAGCGTTGCCTTGGCCATCATATCTCATCATGGAAATTCAACAGTGACTAAGACTGGACTCAAATGGTTCCTGTATTAGTCTCCCCAATAGCAGGGACTGCACATGTGTGGCAGTGTGTTCAACCCCATTTTATTGTTTTACTTCATTTATTGTGGTGTGTGTGTGTGTGTTCACATGTACATGGGTGCATGTTTGTCAGCTATCTTTGTTGGTTGTTTCCCACTGCAGTCACCAAGGCAGGGAGGGTCTCTCTCTTGAATCAAGAGCTCACCAATATGGGCTAACTGAGCTAGGAACTTATTCTGGGAAGCTTTGTCTCTTCTTCATTGAAATTACAGGTGGACTGCCACATCCACCCAGCATTTAATTGGCTTCTTGGGCTTCATACTCCAGGCCTTACATTTACACAGTAAGCCTTTGTAACTACTGAGCCACCTCCCCAAGGTAGGTACAATTCTGTATGCCCATAGCCCATGTTCCTCATGAGACTAAAGTAGGAAGATTACTTAAGTTCAGAATTCCAGGACCAACCTGAGGAACATAATGAGATCCCATCTTTAAAAACAGGTCTGGTTGATTGTCATTGCCTTAAATCTAGCTGCATGACTTCTTTGTTTTCTCTTGCGTTTTGTTTCTTTGGAAACATAAACATGCATAATGAAAAGCTCATGGATTACCAGTAGAATAGTTCAGAGGCCTTTCAAATGTTCTCCAGGGCTTTTTCTGATCACATTTTCTATACCAGTCCCATTGGCTGAAAATCCATTAGTCTCTTGACTTTTCATGCGAATTGAAATTGCTATATTGAAAATCATATTCCAAAGATGAAGCAAAATAATGCTTCTTTTTTTTTTTTTTTACAAAGCCATTTTATTGTGTTTACCTTGATGTTAACAGTGCTTTCTCACTTATCTGATACGTATTATTGTCTGGCAGGATATTGTGCCATATGTAATGATTATAATTTAGAAATGAAAACCACTACTTGTCTTTTCCCCTCTTTGGTTGTTGCTGGCTCTGTGGTTTTTTTTTTTTATCTCCCTCTGACTGTAAACATATATAAAATGAGTAAGAGTAAATGAATTACACAGGTGTAATTCCATTGAAGGTTCTGGAAACAGCTTTTAGCCTCCAGATCCAACCTCTTACGATCTGTATCAGATCAGAAAGTGCAAGATAAGATCACAGCTATGTTATTCAAGGTTTGCTTGTTGCTAATTTTATGGGGAACATAAAAGCTAATGTAAAGCATCTGTCACATCCTTGACCCCCTTGAAGAAACCTGTATCCATGGCAGCCGGAAGCAGGGAGGAGGAGGAGACTCCCCAGGTCTACACACAGCATCTCAGCAAAAAAGAAGCACTTATCTCTTGAGTGTCCTTCCCTGCTGTGTTGATGCACTGATAAGGTTAGGGTTTCATTCTATCAAATCTGCACTCATTAATTGGGCTCATCTCCTCTTCCCAGTGCTAGAATTATAGCAGTGAACAAATCACACAAGAATCCTCCTGCCCCATCACTGGGAGCCCATTTATACTACAACTAAACAAGTTAGAAAAAAAAACCCATTGCGTATAACAGCCTACTTCACACAAAACTGGTTAAGGCAAGAGTTAGAAGCCTAATCTTTCAAGGCTGGAGGTGGGCTTTTCTATTGAATAGGACGAGTGCCAAAGACTAAACTGATACTTGAGCAGACATCAGAAGGAGGGATAGCCCTGATGCAGAGTTCTGGGTATAGAGACTCCCAAGCCTGGAGGAATGGCCTGTGCAAAGACCCGGAGACTGAGGCTTGGCAGATGGAGTATCAATATTCACCTGCCTAAAGTCAAGTGAGTAAGAAGGAAGGAATGTAGCCAAGTGTGCGGAGATTTAGAAGTCTGTGCATTATAGGGCTTTCTAGGTCCAAGACCAGCCCTGAGATCCTCTGGGAGGAATGGGAAATTCCTGAGAGTTTCAGACAGAGAGAAATGGTCCATTTCAAACATAACACACAACACAGCTTCATAAGAATTAGGCAGTTGGGCTTTCAATGGGAGACAGGCTGCTTCGGTCAAACCTAACAAGAGATCATAGTGGCTTGGAGGAAGATGGCAGGCGGTGCTGAGATGGAGTCTACTTGGGTTGTAGGCTGAGGGCAGGGCCAATGGAATTTGCTGACAGATTGAAGGTGGGATTCCTTCACAGTCCTGTTTTCTGAAATTGTTATTTAAGGTGCATGAGGAGCTCTGAGACGCCTCTTCCTGATGACAGACACTCAGCATTACATCACTGGCCATGTTTGGAATCTGTTTCTTGCTTCACTGTGTTTTGTACTAAGCATATCTATAGCATTTACAAGGCCAGAGGAATACCACTTCTGTGCCTTTCTAGTTTTGGACTGCAGATTCTTGCTGCCACCGAGAAGCATCCCTACAGAAGTGCTGCTGCAATCCACTCGGGTCCAAAAACAACACACACATCCATCCTTCTGCTCACTGCTGCCTCTGCGCATCAATTATGCCTCCACCGTAATCTCCGATGTCTCTTTCCTCCAGATTCTGCTCCAAGCTGTAACTGATTCATGTTCAGCCTGATGCAATAATCTTTACACTGACTCTTCTGTTTTGATGCTTCCAGAAAACTAGCAGCTTGCAGCCAAAATTACCCTTGTCCACTTTCATTTCCATCCACTCGCTGTCCCTTTGAGAGTCCTGTCTCTGTTTCCTTTGGACTCTCTCTCTCTCTCTCTCTCTCTCTCTCTCTCTCTCTCTCTCTCTCCTCCCGCCCTCCTTCCCTCCTTCCTTTCCTCCCCCTCCCTCTCTCTCCCACAAAATTTAAATAGTTTTAGCATATTCTTCATACACACTCTCACCCCATCCTTTTCATCTTTAGCACATACCTATGTAACTTTGGATTCTCTCTGGCAAGCCACCCAGAGAACTGAGTACATCAGACAAACACCGGGTATGAATCAGAAACACTGCCATCTGATTCTCTGGTTATCATTGCCTAGAACATGAGAATGGAACACCAATAGTAAATAGGATCACAAGGGGCTTAATTCTTAACTCTGCAAATCTTCACTTTCCTACTAAGTGTAATAAGCAGCTGACCTGATAGTGCATAGTCATTTCTGCAGCTTGATCAATACTTCTGGCTCTGTGACTTCAGATACACAGAAAGAATTATATCTTCTGGTCCCTTTTTTGGGTGGGTGAAGCCATATGACTAACTCTGGCTAATGACTTGAGAGGGCTGCGTCCGTCATGTTGACTTACCTCATTCCTTGGTCACTGGTGGTGTTTTGAATTATTGAATGGCTCTGACATATAGCCCTTTTGGCTACCTGGCAGATATATGGCATGGATGACAAACTCTCTTTTTGACTACTGAGATTTTAGGATTATTACTACAGTATGATCTATGTCTGCCTTTTTTCCCATGGTGTTAGGA
Source organism: Rhabdomys pumilio (assembly GCA_030674055.1). NCBI lineage: Eukaryota > Metazoa > Chordata > Mammalia > Rodentia > Muridae > Rhabdomys > Rhabdomys pumilio. Next base: position 66,409,625 of record JANHMN010000001.1, read on the forward strand.
ATCAAACACAGAGACTCATATATGCTGCTAGGTATGTGCTTTGCCATTGAGCTAAGCCTTGTCTCAACCTAGCCCAGGCTAACTTGATTTATTCAGGTTGCCTGTTTCTATAATAGGTACTTAAGAAGGGACCTTAAAGCAGATGAGATCTTGAATGAATAATAAGATCTAGCCTAAGATAGATATCAGACCAACCTATTCCAGCCCTGGGGTCCCTAGAAACTATGGCAGCAAAAGGAGGATCAGCACTGGCTTTAGACATGGGGAGAAAACCCTGATGGGAAATCAATATAAGACATCTATAAGGTCTTTCTAGGGTTGGACCTGTGCTTTCTTTGCCATGTCAGAAAAGAGCTTTGCCTCACATAGCTGGGGTCCTTTCTATTCAGGTAGGAATTTCCATCACACATGATGGCAAGAAGTGAAGGCAAGAAGGGCTACTTGCTTCTGCTTTATGACTTCCAGAGAGGCAGGTGCACATGACCCTGACCTGTTTGCCCAAGCCTGTAGTGGTAACATAACACGTGACTGTGGACAATGCCTGTGTACAGCTCAAGCAAGGTCAAGTACACATTCCTGATGCTGTCTAAGTACCATAGAGTGACAAAGGAATGATTTCTGCTTCCTGTAGAGACCATTAGCTAAATTGCAATATCACATTCTTGGACTGCCTTTGCCAGGGTTATTGTTTCTTGCTTTGAACTTGGGAAAGGCAAGGGAGAAGTAGGTGTCTTCTACCTCCCTCTCCTTTTCTAGGAAACCTGCTGTTTAGAAGGATGCTTTGTTTTTAATTGGCAGGGGGAGGCTAGTGAGAGCCGCTAGCTTTCTGCTTGTGTTATGATTTTGTGACAGTGTGAAGTCAATCCTTGAGCAGTTACAGCTCTCCAGAGCTGTCAGTAACTCAGAGACTTCAACTCTGATTAAAACTCATGACTAGAAAAAATTACCATAATTCAGTGACAGGCACGGAGAGAAAGCCATGGTGATACCGATAACAGTGTGACAGTGAAGAGGGCACCACAGCAAGCGCTTTATTTCAGCACCTAGGCCTTTCCTCAGAGTCACCCCTGAGGACCATCATCTTGTCAATGAAAGCAAGCCAGTGTGTGCCTGGCCTACCTCAGATACTCACCTTGAGGAGGAAAAGAGGTCAGGCATATTCACCTGCAGTGATTTTTCTATTGGAAGCCATGCTGTTAAAACAGAAGATATCTGACCTGTGTGGTTAAGGGACCAGCAGAGAAAGGAATTCAAAGTTTCAGTCCAATAAGCCAATTAATTGTCTGGACCCCTCTGGCCACTTCTATCAAAGCCTCTCACCTCAGGGTTCTCAGACACACACTATGTTGCTCCTTCTGTCACCAAGCTGTCCTTCTGTTCCCAGGCTGCAACAGGCTGCTTCCTGTTACTCTACCCTGATTAGACCCCTGCATGCCTTCACACACATCCATTTTTTCTAGGTGGCACTAGAACCTTAGTAGGTTCTTTTGAGTTGAGCTACTAACTCTGCTAATGGCTTAAGGCCTGGGCTGTTCTGATTGCATCTTAACCATGAACCTTTCAGCTTGAAGCCAAAAGCATTAAAATTTAGGGGACACAAGGATAGGCTGATGTTGGGGAGGTGAGTCTATCTGGGGGATTCTAATCATACCAGGTAAGTATTGTATTCCTCTGCCAGTCTCCTGCTGGTGTTGTGGGGCTGTGTATCTCTCTACTTCTTTTCAGTCAGATAGAATGTCACTTTCTCCACACAATCTTCCTTTATTAAAGTAGGCTGTACTGTCTGATGGTATTCTCTCTGAAGTGTGTGTGTGTGCGTGTAAGAGAGAGAGAGAGAGAGAGAGAGAGAGACAGAGACAGAGACAGAGACAGAGACAGAGAGAGAAACAGAGACAGAGAGACAGAGAGACAGAGAGACAAAGACAGAGACAGAGAGACAGAGACAGAGACAGAGACAGAGCTCTAAAGGATACAGATAATCAGCTGTCAATAATTCTGAATGTCTGAAAAGGCACTGGTCATTCCACTACTAGGTGGGCAAATTCTATGGCAAGTGTATTTTTTCTGTTAAAATAATTATTTCAGTCTAAAGTCTCCATTTATCAGTGTTCATATATGGACTAAAGTCTACACTTCTTTATATTTTAGCATGAGAGGGACTCTGTTTTAATCACATATGCATATAAATACTCGCACAGTCATATACACAGAATGTTCTGTGAAGGTGATATTTTATACCAAACTCAAAAGATTCTAGGATAAGTGGAAATAAGTATTTGAATGGAAATTTAGCAAGTAAGTATAAAAATATTAAGAATATAAAAACTTTTGACTTAGCAATTCTATATCTAGGAATCTATCTTAGAGATAATCAGAGATGTTCAGGAGGAATTATGTAAGGACAGATGAGGAAATTCATTAGAGTACTTTTAATAACAAAATATTAAAAATAATTCACACTTAATTGAGGGTTGATAAGGGGTATGTTCATATAACATTGTTGAGTTTTTAAATTTTATGCGTATAAGTGTTTTTGTCTGTATGAATATTCATGTGTGCACCATGAGTATGCAGTTCCTGTAGAGGTTAGGAGAGGACATCAGATCTCCTGGGATTGGAGTTGTGAGGTTGTGAGCCATCATGTGGACACTGGGAACTGAACCCAGGTCCTCTGCAGGATCAACAAAAGCTCTTAATTGCTGAGCCACCTCTAGAACCCCAATGTTGTGGCCCTGAGCTGCCCCATGTTGGGCACCAAAATGTTGAGAACCGCTCTACCAATGTTTGAACCCTCACTGCCCCAGGCTGCTCCGGTCTGAGGGTTGGGGTTCAGCAAGATAGAAGGACGGACATGAGGAATGGAGACCAGACAGAGTGTGATTCAATCCCATTTATTCTTCAGTCTCTCTTCCTAGTCCAAGTCCCAAATCTTGAGTTCCTAGTCCCTAGTTCCTAGTGCCTCCAAGTTCCAAGTTCTCTTCCAAGTGCCTGTCTTGAGTATAAGTGTCTAATCCAAGTGTCTAATCCTACTTGCCTGTCTCTTATCTCAAGTGCCTACTACCTAATGCCAAGCGTCTAATAATTTCTTCTGTCTGCCTCTCGCCTTTTATATATCTCACTTCTAAGTCATGCCTTTTAGTCACGTCCTTAAATCACACCTTTAAGTCTTGTCTCTAAATCTGATCTCTAAGTCACGCCCTTAAGTCACACACCTTTAAGTCTCACACAGCCAAGGGAAAATCCTGGGTATCTAAAACAAGATGTTATCAGAGTGTACTCAGCTGTTGTAGGCTATTGTAAGCAAGTCTCTTATCAGGAGTATATGGCTCAAGATGGCTACACGGATGATAGCCACCTTCTGTCAGCTTCCCACACCCCAACGTATATATTAATTTAAATGATTAGAAGAATGTACACCAGGATCTCAACTGGTTGTATTTTAATGTTTATGAGTGATTTTTAAATTTATTATTTGTACTTTAAACTGTTAAGGAGAATGACTACTTTTATAGTAAAAATAAAAAGATGATTGAAAACATGAAATTTTGTTTATAGAAAAGGCTTAGAGATAAAAACACTTGCTACCAAGCCTGATGACCTGGATCCACATGCAGAAGGAGAGAGCAGATGCCCTCAACTTGCTGTCTGACCTTTACATGTACTGTAGTATGTATGTTTCCAACACATACAAAAACAAATAAATGTAGTTAAACATTTTTTTAGTACATAAATCTCTTTTGTTCAAATTTTAACTCAGAAAACATATTGAGGTCTTATGTAATGCATACACAAATAGGAAAGATTGGCAAACAATGGAATTTCCAAAAATTGTTTGGACCATTTAGGAAAAACATTCTATTTGGAGAATTAGAGAAAAAAAAAGTTGGAATCTCCCCCTTCTTGCAGAATATTATTTATTCTAACCTTTGAATTTCACATCTGTATGAAGGAGACAACAAATTATTTCCTAGAGCTATCATGAAAATTGTTGGGGAAACAATCAAAAACATTACTTATTTCCAGCGGAACAACATATAAGTACTTAGAACTTAGGGCACACAATGAAAGACTGATGTTGGAGAGGCAAGTCTGTCTGGGGGACACATGTGACAATGTGTCCTTTTCAGCCACTCCTATCTTGTCCATCTTAGTCCCCAGCTAAAGTGACCCTGGTTGTGAAATTTGCCCCCTCATTCATACCTACCAGTGGCTGTCTTAAGATGCACTGTAATTATTATTTGGGTATCACACACCATTGTAAAAGGTTGGTTATATGCCCAGATTCTAAAAGAAAGGGGAAACTAGGCTCACCAGGGCAAGGGCTACAGAGAGAAGGACAAGCTGGGGTCATGGCACAGGGGAAGCAGGTACAGATGCAAGTGACTTCTTTTATCCTGCTGGCTTGAAAGGCTGCAGCAGTCTCCAAGGGGCAGCACTGCCCTTAGTTGTTTGGTGTTTGCCCTGGAGCAAGTACCCTACAGCAGGTAGATGGGGGCCCAGAATGTGGGGATGCTACAAGGAAGGTGCTTGGAGATGTTGCTTGTGAAGGGTGATTCACTAATGAAAAACATGCTGCAGCCTGGAAGGAGCTCAAAATGCCTCCAGGTGCCTGCTCATCAAAACTACAAAATAAACAGATTCATGCAGAATCAGGTTAGGCCAAATTAGCACTGCGATATTACATCACATCCCTATGGAAAAGGGTCAGGATCTTGGTACAGTTTGGAGCCTTTGCCAACCTCTGTTTTCAGGAATCATAATTACAGTTATTTATTTTCGTCTTTCTAGTCGAGTGTAAAAGCCATCCTAAAACTCGGTGGCCTAAGATGAAAGCTGTTCTCTTTGCTCATGATTCTGCAATTAGAGCTGAACTCAACTGGGTGGCTCTTTTGCCCACCTTACCAACGGTCTCTCAAAAAAAAGTTCATTGGGTTCACTGGACAGCTATGGGCCAAGCTCAGCTGAAGGCTGGCATGACTGGTCCTCTTCCCATGATTCTCTGATGATAGCTTCCTCCTTGACCTCTCCAATCTTCACATAAAAAGCAGACATCCTCTGTACTCCCCAGGACTGTGCGGAATGCAGAAGCAGAAATCCACCCATCGCATTCACAGTTCTAGACCACAGAGGGGCGTGTGAGGTATGTGCCATGAAGGGTGTTCTTAGGGTCATCAACGTGACGGGGCCACCTGTCACAGTGGGTAAGGCACAGCAGCCATTTAGACCTTCAGAGACAGTGAAAACCTTAGAGATCATCTAGCCTAACACAGTAGGAAAACCAACCAGAAGGTTCCCACCCACTGGGCTGTGAGCCTGCTGCAGACTCTCTTACAGGAATGATTTATCAATAGCCATAGTTATTAAGATTTTGAAATGTTAGGGGCCTATTTTCAATCACCATGTCTCAGGGATTGGACTATTGCTATATTCTAGACAAAGTGTGCTGGTTTGCCTCTGACCAAGGAGTCACTGAATTGTGCTGACACAGAACTTGTTTGAGTCCTCATCAAGTCAAAGAGAGGGTGTTTCTTTGGCCTCATAGTCTGATAGGATAAAAGGTGCTTTATGCAACTGAATAGTCTATCTCCATCAGAGGAAATAGATACCAGGTTTTAAAAAGGTTTGCTAAGTCCTGGCAAACGACAAATTTCCTCTTAATTTTTACTTTTACACACACACACACACACACACACACACACACACACACACACACACAGGTCCCTAGATTACTATGGTCATGATACTGTATGTCCCTAGACTGGAGTGTAGATTAACAGGCTAGTTTGCTCATGGATTTGACTAGGAGTGTGCAGTCCTCCAGCTACTGTCCGTCCCAACACAGCGCCCCTAGTGGCAGATAAGAAGAATTCACATGCTGGGCGCATGTGTACCTGAAAATGCTTTTATCTTAACTTCTTTTAATCTTTAAATTTTATTGTAACATCTTTCTGTTCCACAATATATTATTGTTTAAAAGCAAACATAATCAACATGTATATTTCTTCATTTATTTCAGGGATACCCAAGGCTATTGTCCTCTCCACTTTTCCTGGGGACATCAACAACGACCATCATTCCTATACTTTAAGTATATTTGTTATTTGGAAAATTGGAAGTCCTTCCCCTTTGACCATCATTAGAAGGGCATGTTTTCCTTGTTACATATTTTGCAGTGAATTCTGAATTTCAAGTCTGTTCTTTCTGGCACATTCTCCCTTAGTTGTGGGATATAGGTACACTCTTGCCATTGCTTAGTAATTCATGTTAAATCCCTCCTACCGTGAATGTGTGGAGATGTCCCCCAGCCATTGTCACGTGCTTTCTTCTGCCTGCTCCTTTAGCATCTTAGATAACTTCCCCTGCCTCGGGCCCTTTAACCAGTGGCATATCCCAATCTCCTGCTTCCAGATCATTCTAACCATGAATGATGTCACCATCTCCATCCATTATTCCTGAATCTTCTTCTATAAAGAGCATAACCACTTTATTGAAGGCCAGAAACCTATTTTTATCAGCTCCCTGGATGCATCTGAACAAATGCCCCGTGCTACCTCAAATTTAAATGCACTGAACTCATTACATCCTCCACAAAATCTGTTTCTCCTCCTGTGTTCCCAATCTTAAACACCACCATCTTCTCAGTCACCTAAGTTAGGGACTTTGAAGTCATACACAACACCTCCTCCTCAATTCCAAGTCTAGTTGCCCAATCTGGGTAAATGTGGCTCTAAAACACACACACACACACACACACACACACACACACACACACACACACACCAATCTGTTTCCTCTAGCTCAGGTCCACAGCTCCTCATGCTTTGCTTTCGGTGAGCACCCCTGATTTACAGACCGCTGCTTTCTCATCTGACCCCTATGAAGGAGACAGGAAGCTCTGCTGTCCTTCCCTCTTTTTCTAAGGACAATCATTCCACCATGAAGTCTCCAGACTCTTGACTCCATCTAAACCCAATTATCTTCCAAATAGCCTCTTTTCAAATGTTGTCAGACTGTAGGGGCTTGGGCTGTAACATGTGGCTTTGTGTCGGACACAAACATCTAGTCCCCAGAAGGTATTGACACACACGACCTCATCGGTCCTCTCGTGTTGTCTTTTCTCCCCTCTCCTCCATATCTTTCAGAATCATCTTTCCGAAACACAGAAACAACACATTACTGCTTCTGGCAAAACATTTCAATAACAGCTCTCCTCATTGCCTAACCATGGCACCTGCAGCAGGGGTGCATTGGGTTAGCCTGTCTGTCCGTCTTAGCTTCTTCTTCTCCAAAGATGCTGGCCTACCCACCCTCTCTTCCTGTTCTGCTTGCTCAGACTCTTTCCCCATCCAGTTGACTCACTTGCTCTGACTCTCCTCAAATGTCCACACAGAGTTTGAAAAACCTCCTCCCAGATATCATTGATCACATATCTGTGATTTACATATCAGTGGTTTCAGAATTTGTTCACATATTAGAAAAGTGTACAGCGCCCATAAGAAACACATTTGTATGTGCACACACAGAGAGTTGTAAATAAGATATGTAGGATTATAAAGGACATAGAGATAAAAAGATTCATTACAAGAATTTATTATAGGACTCATAAGACTAAGGGGCAGACAAGTCCTAACCTAGATGGAGGTCCCTGAGAGCCATTTGCTGTGGTTCCGGTCCAAAAGCCAGCCAGATCATAACCCAGGAAGAGCCACTATTTCAGTTCAGGTCTAAAATCCGAAGAAAACTTGCATCCCAGCTCAAAGGCATATACAAAGGATAATTTCTTCTTTCTTAGGGAAGAAAGGTGGCCTTTCTTCTATTCAGGACTTTAACTAGTTAGATGTAGCCCACCGCTATTAGGGAAGACAACTTGCTAAATTTAGTTTATGAATTTAAATGTTAAACTCATCCAAAATTATCCTCATAGAAATATGTAGGAAAAATTTTGATCAACCATGTGGCCATCCCATGGGGGAATCAAAGTTAACTAGTATAACCAGGGAACTATTAAAATGGGCTCATTCTACAGGGTCTGATTGTAGTTTTCATGGTATTTGGAAAGCTTGTCTATCGATATATTTTAATGTTTTTTTTTTTTTTTTACAGCCAAGGCATGAACCAAGTAAATTTAGTACCTGGGGGTCCCATTGGAACTAACCCCCTGTCCTCACTCCCAATACCCCAGAATTCAGTCCTATTTGGAAGCAGGATTGCTGAGGTGCCATCAGTTGAGATAAGATCATAGAGGTGTGGGGCAGTGGACAATCCACTGTGACCATGAGTGTCCTTGTAAGAGAAGCAGCTGGGTGTAGTGAGGCACACCTTTAACCCCCCACACTCCTGAGACTCCTAACAGCCCTAGACCAGCCAGGGCCACAGAGAAACAGAGAGATGACTCTGTGACCAAGAAGGCAGAGGCTGAAGTTTGCAGCTACAATCCAAGGAGTGTCCAGGATCACGAGTAAACCACTAGCTGTCAGCCTTCCTAACGCCCCAACCATAACATTATTTCTTTGCTACCTCATAACTGTGAATTGGCTACTGCCATGAATCGTAATGTAAATATCTGTAATGCAGGGTATATGAAAAGCAGCCACCAAAGGGGGCATGATTGACAGGATCAAGAACCACTGCCCTGGAAGCTGTGTAGGAGCGTGGGATGGAAGGGATTCCTGACGTGTTCAGAGGAAACATGGCCCTTGAACACTATAGTTCTGGTTAGCCAAGTGGTATTTATTATCTTAGTATGATGTCCCTGGGAAATCAACAAAATAACCAGATAAAGAAAGGCTCCAAAAGGTGGTTTGCTGACTCTTCTGGGGACGAAGAGTGGAATAAGCAAAGATCGCTCATTCATTCTCTGTGGGTTGAGAGCTGACGAATGTGCTTGTTTTCCTTCCTCTTTCCTTCTCCAATCCTTTAGCTAATTTTGGTATCTTTCATATCTAATCCCCTACGATACATAACAGAGTCTGTCTAGGTGAAGAGCTTTTCGGAAAAGATCTCCTAAACTGACAGCCAGTGTCATTTCCCAAGCTGATCATAGATCGATTAGAAATTAAAAAAAAAAAAAAAAAAAAAAAGCAGGTATTTGGCATATCAATTTATTCTGTTTTTCCCAAAGAGCTTCACCTCAGGGATCATCCTCAGAGCACACTTCCAGGCCCCTAAAACTGAAGCCATTGCAGTAGGGCTGTCAAGGTCAATGAGAGGCGCTGCCTGCTCAGCCATCTGCCCCTCGCTCCTTGACGTCTTTTTAAATTAAACCCCACACCCTGTGGTAAAATTGCTCTCGCTCTATAAATAGCAGGCTTGGCTTGGATTGCCCTGCAAATGCTGCAGAGGAAGGGTGTCAGAGCAAAGAAAAAGGAAGGCCACAAGCCCAAGGGCACATTTCTCGGTCAGATGATTGCAGTCTCTGAGGAAACCCAAGAATTCTCTGTGTAAAGCCTCCTGTCTCCCTTCTCTGGTGACTTCCTTGTCGAAGATCTCTTCTGCACTGGAGTGAACAAGCCCTTTCCCCTTCCTCCATATTTTCCAGATTGAATTTGTTTTGAATCAGGAAAATGCTAGGTTACTGTATACCCGCTCCTTTCTGTAGACCTGGGACATGCTTCTCATTTCAGTCCCATCATTACTGAGTTAAAATGGAAGCTGTCCACAGGCACGCGTGGCTCCTGGTACTTCCTACAGCCACACTGGTATAGTAGAGGAGTACAGTTTCAGAATCCGCTGGCCTGAGGTTTTAGAGGCTGTTGCAGCCTCACACCTGCTCCCTAGAAAGGACTCTGATAGCTTCTTAAAGTCCCCTGCATGGTTATCTCTAAACTCTCAACCCACCTGACTAGAAGCGCTTTCCTTCTGTTGGCTGCCACACTTGGGTCACCTCCTCAAGGCTGTCACCACTCCATAGTCAGTAAATCCGTGCCAGAACTTCCTGGGCTATTTTTCAAGTGTTTGATCCTTGTCTAGTCCCCACTGTCCCACAGCTCACGCTCTTCCCACCCCTTGTCCACCCTGAGACCTTCCTACCCCAGGCTCAATGGGCTATGTGGTAGTCTTACAATCCAAACCCTGCTTTTGTGCCCGACAGTGTACTGGGGGTGGGTGGGGGTAGTGGTGGTAGCAGTGAGCTTTGTCTAGGGACAGGGGTTCTGGTTCTACCACTCATATTCTGATCTCTAATTCTTACATCTTTACCTCTAGTTCCTTACAATGGTAACTCTTCTAGGTAACTTCTCAAAACAATAAATACAGAATATAGAGGTTGAGGGCTGGACATGTCCCTGGACTAACAGAACCTAAAGAGGTCTCCATCTCTTCTCCTCTCACCAGAAGCTTCCAGTTCTAGGATGACTCTGAGACTAATGTATTCTACCCACGCTATGAGCACTAGTTTCACTCCCTTGGGATTGGAAAAGCTAGACAAAGGCACTGGCAAGGTGGCTCAGTGAGCCAAGGCTATTGCCACCAAGCCTGATGACCTGAGTCTAATCCCTGGAACCCGTTCTGTGAAAGAAGGGACCAATTTCCCGAGTTGTTAATGAACTCCACAGGTGTGGTGTACACCCTGCCCACCAAAAAACAAATAAGTGTGAGAAGAATAGCGAGCAAACGTGGTAGGAAGGTCAGCGTATCGGAATGTCCCTGATGTTCTGGGTCGCTCTTTAGGCGTCTAACGGGCTGTTTGCAGAACTTTTGTGCAGAAGTCCTTCTCAAAGTGTTTGACTGAGTAGAACAGGCTAGTATCCCCAGTGAAGGAACTTGTGCAAAACTCAGACTCCAAGGCCCCTTGTATGCTGAATCAGAGCCTTGTTTCAATATTATCTCCTGGTTCTTAGGCATATATTTCAGGGTGCAGAGTGGATGTCCATAGGACTGTCTTTGCAGCTGAATGGAGCATGTATGTGTGCAACCATCTGGGTCAGCAGAAGCCTTCAGAGTCCCTGGTTCAGCTGTAGAGACACCTATAAGAATGTGAACCCGCTAAGAGCATTTAGAGGTTATCAACATGTCAGCAAAGCAACCTCTTTATGGGAATCATTTAATTAATGTTAATTGCTCTTGGCCTATTGTGTGACTCTGGCAGGATTTACGGAAAATCACCATTATCTACAAGCCCATAAAAGACTCATTGCTTTTAGAGGCCTTGTAACTCATGCCTGGAGACACCGCCTGATACTTGATGTATTACTCAGATGTATAAATACTGCTGGTGTTCGAATACCTCTCAACGATGTCCAGGCCCTTCATGGGCGTCAGGGAGGCTGGGGGTTAGAGAGGCAGGTATGGCCAGCTCCTCACCGGCCACACACTGAGTTGGAGAGAATTTACTTTAAAAAGAGAAATGATTTATCCCCTTTTACTACCCAGTTCAATGGGTTCATGGCTCGAGTAAATAAGTAGCGTTGTGGCTGCCTTCAGCCCAGTGGATAGTGGGCACTGTCTGCACACTGTTGTCACACTCCACCCTTTTCTTAGTGCCTCGTGGGTCAGAGAGAGGGAGAGGTGGGCTGCAGACAGAAGTGGCGACAGATGACTCTTGAGGAGCTGCGGCTTGATTTCATGGAAGCTGCGCCCTTCCCAGGCTGGCACCTGTGCAGTTGCTGCTGCAGGGATTAGGGGTAGCCTGTCTTTCCTAGGTCTGCAGTCACGGTACCCTGAGAAAATGAGCATGGTTTGCCCTTTGAGCACTGGTCTTGCTCCTATGCACTCCTTTCTCTTACTGTCTCTATTGGCTTCATCTATAACAAAACAGAGTTGTGTTTTGAATTCATTCACACTCTGTTTCAATTACCTTCCAGGGTAACTTATCTCCCGTATTTATTACCCTCCGGAGACGACTTGAGCCTCTGAAACTTTCATTCCTCATGCTTTGCAGAATCATTCTCACAAGTTATTTTTCCTAGCAGAAAGGCTATCTTACTTTTGTGGCAGAAGAGCAGGAGAGTGGAGGAATTAGGAGGCAATAAGATCAAAGAAACAGTGGGACTGCAAACTCCTCCCCCAAAGGCTGATGTGTAATAGAGCATGCGCAGAAAAAGTGCTTGCTGTACAAATACCCCTATCTGCTTAGAGCAGATCTCCAATGCACTTCCTTGCTGAGAAGTGCTCTTTTTCTTAATAAATGGCCTCTATACCTACCACTGTCCACATGGTCCTGGCCAAGTTCCTTGTTCTGGGACGACAGAACCTGCAACTCCCAGCCCCTGCCTTCTAGACTATAATGGCCACCTATAGGTAGTGCTTTTAGCTTTGGAAGCAAATTCTTTCATGGTTCTAGAGACTTCTTTACTCTAATGTTTTCCGTCCCCTCTCCAAGCTCAGAGTCTCACTGGTTTGCTCAAGACCAACTCCTGCCTGTCTTACCTGAGTAGGCCTTAGTTTGAAGAAGGGTTGTCAGTTCTTCATTCACATTTTTAATTCCTACATAAAATTATTTGAATTAGGTTATTCTGATATCTTTAAATTTTTTATTATATTTATTTATTGTGCGTATTTGTGTGTGTATGAGAGAGAGAGAGAGAGAGAGAGAGAGAGAAGAGCCTGAGACTGCTAGTGAATGGCTAAGATCAATGGGACAGCTTACAGGCATCAGTGCTCATTATATAATATAGGTCCCAGATATCAAACTCAGGTAGGTATTCAGGCTTGGTGACTTACCTGGTGAGCCATCTCACCTAGCCTGGTCTAGTATTTTTATACCCATTTCACAGATGAAGAAACTAAGGTTAGGGAGCAGACCTGGTGCTGGAATGAATAGCTTTAACTGAGCACAGTAGTTGTTGCCACTCACCAGCATGGTGGACCTGGGCTCCAGTTTTGAGGTATCAAGGTGTCAGTAGGACTGTGTTCCCTTACTGGCCTGACAAGTCCTCTGCTGTGCAGTGCTACCCTGTTCTAGCTAGGGAGGTGAAGGTTAAAACTCCATTGTGCATGGCATTCCCTCTCGAGTTTGGTCCTGACATGGGGTGGAGCATCTGGGTGCTGCCTGACAGTGTGGGAGTATCTACCAAACCATCTGCAGCTTTCTCCATTAGCCTCCTGCAGGGGCTCTGCTCCCCACATCACATCACTGCATGGCGATTTGAGTGGATGACCCACTTCTGTGGCCTCAGAGGCATGTGCCATCTGTGGACTCTCGCCCCAGTGATTCCTATTCTCGGAAGCTGGGTCTCACTGTCACTTGGCATTTGCTCTGCATCCCAGCTTCTTGTGGTCTGATAATCTGGAGATCTGAATTTCTGTCATTTCACTCCTTTCTGTACGTAGATGAAACGGCAGAGATCCTGTGTCTCCCAGAAAGGAGAGACAGAAATGCCTCTCTGACTCATCTACCTACGTGATACTGAGCACATGCTGTACCCAAGGCTTAGTTCTGAAAGCAGGGGCATAAAGGTGGTCATGGCTGACGGCCTTCTCTTCCAGGAACCAATGTGCTAGCCACCCATCCCCCCAGTGAGACAAAGCAAAATGGGCAGGAGGGGATTGTGCTGAATATTAAATTTCTTCTTCATCCTATTAGAGCTGAGCTCCCTGGCAGGGCTGGAACCATTCTCCTTTGCTGAGAAATCCCTAGCTCCTCCATTGACTGGACCAGTGGGTGCATAGGAAGGATTGAGTGTTTCAGTTTGTTATTGAGCCTGATTCTCCACCCTCTCTAAGTCACATGATTGTTGAATGAGCAGGAAGGGCCTACCTTCCTCCTCTGGATAGGTTTCACTTTGGGCTGTATCTTGTGGCTGCTTTGATCAGTGGCATTCAGGAGAAGAGGCAATGAGTTGAGAGCTGAGTCTACTGCTAAGGGCTGTTACATATTTCTATTCTTTGGGTCCCAATTGATGTCAAGAGAAGATCACGTCTTAGCTAGCCCACTGACCCAAGGAGGGCACAGGATGGTAACGATCCAGACCGAGACCTGCAGAGCAGCCTTCCCCAGGATAGCTCCACCTATCTTAACCGACTCAGTCAACCCACAGAGGACAAGCAATCAGCCGAGATCTCCATTGCCACTCCAGCTGTGCCTGCTCACCCACAGATGTGTAGAATATGGAGGTGCTACTTTAAGACACAGAAAATGGGAATGGCTTGTTATGCAGCATTATTGTGAAGACAGCTAATACTTCCTCAGTGTGCTACCTGATTTTCTCCAGGACCTGAACTTCTGAGATATTATTTACTCTTGTGGATGGTATAAAACGAGGCATTGGCAAACTTTGCAGAGGATCAAATGGTGAATGTTCTGGGTTTTTCAGGCCAATGTACAGTTGGTTGCCTTTCACTCTTTGTTCTTCTCTCTCCCCTCCCCTTTTCTTTCCTTCCCTCCCCTCCTCTCCCCTTTCTTTCCCTCCCCTTCCCTTCCTTTTCCTCCCCTCCCCTTCCCTTTCTTCCCCTTCCCTTCCCTCCCCTCCCCTTCCCTTCCTTTCCTGCCCTTCCCCTTCCCTTTCTTCCCCTTCCTTTCCCTCCCTTCCCCTTCCCTTTCTTCCCCTTCCCTTCCCTCTCCTTCTCTTCCTTTCCCTCCTCTCCCCTTCTCTTCCCTTCCCTCCCCTTTCTTTCTCTCCCCTCCCTTTCCTTCCCCTCCCCTTCCTTCCCCTCCCCTTCCTTCCCTTTCCCTCTTCTCCCCTTCCCTTCCCTTTTCCCCCTTCCCTTCCCTTCCCTTCCCTTCCCTTCCCTTCCCTTCCCTTCCCTTTCTTTCTTTTTTCTCCCCCTTTTCTCTCCCTCCACTCTCTCCTTTCATCTCAATCTGGGCTTGGCTTGGATTCAGCTTTTAAGCTATAGTTGGTTGGCCCTGTTCTAAACTACCAGAAACATTCATTTGGTAAAGATCTCCATGCAGGCCTCAGATTGAAAGCAGAGTTCTTTCCACTCACTGAGGGCCAAGGCTCTTCTAGACACATCCCAATGTGTTGTCTCATTTTGTTGTTCAAACATCAGAACAGTAGTCAGAGACAAAAAGTTTCTGCAGACACAAGCTAATCCTTCCCCTGTCAAATAACTAATTACCCGTGTTTCAATATTCCCAGGTCCCATTCCTCAGATGAGATTGACCCTGAAAATGAGTGACAGCATAGAGGGCTGTTGGATTTCTCTTTATGACACAGGACTTGTCACATTGTGACTTTAAACCAAGTACTCAGGAGGGTTCTCACATCACCTGGTGTCAAAGGGTCAAAAATGTATTTTCCTGGATCATTGCTTTTAAGGAAAAATTTTTAGGTTTCTTTTTCTTAAACTCACCTCCATATCAATTAGTGATAATTTCATTTCAAACGTTTAAGATAAAATAGTGAAGAGCACAGGTAGAGAACACATGAAGTTTTAAGATAGTACAAGCTTTAAAAGATATTTTTATCTTTGGACCCATCCTCAATCTCTGTTGTTACTCCTACCTTTTATTGTTATCAGAGGAGGTTGTTAGAGAGGTTAGAGAAATATCTTTCCCTCTCCTCTGCCATAAATTACATCTTAAATGTCCCCACAAAAGTGCATGTACTGAATATTTGGTCCCCGGTGTTGGGGTATTGGCAAGTCATGTGGCCTTGAGAAGATAGAGCCTAATGGTAAGAAGTTAAGTCAATGGAGCTGTGTCCCAGAAGGAGATATTGACTTCTGCCTTAGTGAGAGTTTTATTGCTCTGAAGAGACACCATGACCATGAAAACTCTTATAAAATAGAACATTTAATTGAGGCTAGTTT
The DNA here is from genome assembly GCA_030674055.1 of Rhabdomys pumilio. Taxonomy (NCBI): domain Eukaryota; kingdom Metazoa; phylum Chordata; class Mammalia; order Rodentia; family Muridae; genus Rhabdomys; species Rhabdomys pumilio. The sequence continues at coordinate 66,425,318 of JANHMN010000001.1, forward strand.
ATCATTTCAGAGGTTTAGTTCATTATTGTCATGGTGAGAAACATGGCAGCCTGCAGGCAGACATGGTGCTAGTGTAAGGCCCGCCAGAAAGGGAGGAACTCCCTCTCTGTTCTTGGGAATTCATGGCCACCCCAGAAATCACAAGACACCGAACTTGATGCAATTGCAAGAGGTATATTTGATTTCAATGCGTTGAGGATGCACTTCCAGCCTCTCCTACGCAGAGGCAAGCAAATGAAGTACAACACCCCCCTCAGAGAAGAGCTAGAGCTTTTAAAGGGAAAAACTGCAACCCAGGGGAGATGAGGGGGGGAATCATGACTAAGTATCTATAGAAAGTACCTGTCCAGTGTTCAGCTTCCATGACAGGTTCAAGAAATGGACATGGGGAAATATCTCATCTTCTCTTAAGAATCAAACCCTATTTAATTTATCTTGTGGTCAGTTCAGTTCCTGGTATCCAGGGTGCACGGACACGCTGACCTGAACTCTCAGCTCTGAACTCCTATCTTATCTATTTTGTCTTGTGGATAGCTAGTTTCCTAGGACCCAGAGCACAGAACAAGCTGATCTGCACTCTTGACTCCATCTGTGGAGGGTTTAAAAATTTTTAACTCTTTCACTAGAGACATGGTGTAGTTCTACATCTTGATCTGTAGGCAGCAGGAGACTACGTGTTACACTAGGTGTAGCTTGAGCATACAAGACCTCAAAGCCTGCTCCCACAAGGCCACACCTATACCAAAAAGGCCACACCTCCTAATAATACCACTCCCTGTGAGCCTACAAGGGCCATTTTCTTTCAGACCACCACAGGACCTCATCCCCTTTGGTTTTCTCTCTTGGTTCTTGGTAGCCATGAGGTGATGAGATATCTTCTATCTCAAAGCCACAGGTTCAAAAGCAAAGGATATGGGTAACCTTCTGTCATTTGCATATTTAATTCAATTAATCTAGTCTTTATCTCTAGGGAAAACATAACTATTTTGCACACATAGCATGGTCTTTCTGGTCTCATGTTTCAGCCATCCCTTCATTAAAGCAGGCAGCACTACTATCTCCAGAGTCTTCTTGTTGAGGAAATTGCCCAGTTTCTCTCCTTCTAGGCCACACTTATGATTCTTGGGCTTTGAGCATCCAGAATTCTTTGTCTCCAACTTTGTATGCTGTGCAAATCCTTTTTCTCATGAGGTGGCTGAGGGGTTGATATTTGCCTGGAGTAGAGGTGAGGTGTATGACACTCAGGCATGGAGACTATGGAGACTATCTTCAGGGGTGTAGACCCTCTGGCCCTGCAAAGAGCAGGAGGGAAAAAGAAGTGAATGCATAGACAAGACCTTCTTTTCTATTCTTGATCAGGAAGACCCAGATTCCAGATGTATATGATTCCCTGGAACAACAATCTGGTGTTTCCCAGATTTACATATTCTAATTAATGACAATATTTAGGAAGTTTTCCTGGACCTGCTTTTTCACATTGGTATGTATTCTCTTTCTAAAACTCTTTAGGTCATCAGTAGATTTAAGATAGGCATTTGAATGAACAATCTCTTCTGCATTTAAAATGATTTCTTGTCTTGGAAATGCTGTGTGTTGTCCACATTTATGCCCACATGTATCTTCCTTATCCAGGCTTTCATTGTGGTTTTAATACAAACTCCTTTTATCAGTTGTCTTATAGGATGTAGTCAGATATGGCAATGCAGGCCTGGGGATCAAACACTGGGCCTCACGAATGTCAATCTCAAGCTGTCCCAGTGAGCCCTAAAGCATCTTTTAAGTGTTTTGTCTGTTTTTTGTTTTGTTTTTGTTTTTGTTTTTGAGACAGGGTTTCTCTGTGTAGCCCTGGCTGTCCTAGAACTCACTCTGTAGACGAGGCTGGCCTTGAACTCAGAAATCCACCTGCCTCTGCCTCCCAAATGCTGGGATTAAAGGCGTGCACCAACACTGCCCGGCTTGTTTTTGTTTTTTTTTTAATGTAGAGGAGACTAAGTTCTGGCTTTAGCTTCTTCTAGTCATTCCTTTCAGCATTAAAAAATATGAAGTTAATTATTTTAAAAGTAGATCAATTTAAGCGATGCCAAAGTCAAAAGAGACAAGATGGAATATAGTAAAACTTAGGACACTTGTCCACCCTTGCCTTCCATTATCCTTCCAATTTCTTTGTGTTTGACACATCCTTTATGAGGTCTTTGCACATGGATCTTTCTCATTGCCCATTGCCCAAGACTCTTGACATCACCCACCCCAGCACGCAAAAGCCCCGCCTTCCCCTCCTCCTTCTCCTCTTGTCTCCATCTTCTTTATCATTGTTTGTAGTTGTCATGGTTTCTGAGCGTGGTCAGACTGTGTAGCTTCAGCTGCCCTCAAGCTCACTATGTTGAACAGGCTAACCTTGGCCTTGGACCCTTACTCCTTATCTCCTGGGTGTCATATTCTTTTCATGAGTGAATTGATTAAATTGATTGGATTGGAACCCATCTCTAATTTACCTGAAGTGGAAGTCAGCAACCTATGGCCACTGAGGAAATCTCTCCTGCCACCTATTTTGAAGTATCTTATGAGTTATGATGTTTATATACTGATTTAAAGAAAAACAAAAGACGAACATTTTATGTCATGTAAATTGTCCTTTTGTATTCAGTCACTTGGTCCCTTCCTCCCACCCTCCCTCCTTCCACCCCTTCTTCCTTCTTTCTCTCCTTCTGTCTCTGTCTTTCCTCCTTTCTCCCTTTCTTGTTCTCTCCTCCACCCACCTCTCCTTTTTCTTGAAAGATGAGGAAGAAACGAACCCTGGGTCTGGCACATACTAGACCAGCCCTCTGCTGCAGAGCTGTATCCCAGTCCCACTCCTGGCTGCTGTGACAGTGGTGGAGCGGAGAGAGCATGGCAGATCTCTAAAGCTGTTGAGCATTTCTATGTGACTCATTGCAGAGGAAAAGAATCTTGCTGACCTCTGACCTAATCACAAATACACTTCACCACTTTGATCATTTAAAAATTGGCAATGGGAGTGTATGGTCGGCGTGTCTTTTTCTTGGGAAAATTAAGGAACTCCCCAACGTATTTGTCTCATTGGGAGAATTTTTGACTGGGCTAATTCTAAATCAAAAAGAAAATGAATTCTTTCATCTTATTTGAAATCCAAAAGCCAAGATGCTCTAATTATCAGAAGTTATTTAAAAGTTCAATCAAAAACAGACTCGCTAATGGATTGGTGTGAATAACTTCCTAACCTTTCTTGTGAGAATGTTCTTAATTTAGAATTTAGCTTTACATTAGCAACTAAAATATGAAAGAGAGTTTTTACTAAAAGGAACTGACTTTTGGTCCCTTTCATTCTCAGAGACGAATCAGACAAATGGTCTTTTTTTTTCTGATCTGGAGCTGAGCAGAAATTTCAGAGACTCCGAATCTTATTCATGTGTTATTTAGGAATGGATCACAGCTAACCAGTTTTTATCTCTAAATATTTGAAAAATGAAAGTATTACACATATAGGAAGGATTTCCCCTCTTTTGGGCAATGGAAACAATGATAATATAGCATTGTACCTCTGTTTTATAAGGCTTGGTTTCAGGAAACATGTGAATGCTCAATCCCATTACATAAAACAGCATATATATATATATATATATATATATATATATATATAGTTATATATAGTTATATATAGTCTAGGTATATCCTCCCATATCACTTAAATAATCTCTCCTTTACTTACAGTGCCTAATAGAATGTAAATGTTATGTAAATTGTGGTCCTATAAATAGTAATATTGTTTGGGGAATAATGATAAGGAAAAACTTTGTACAAGTTTAGTACAGATAAAAGTTATTGTTCCCCAAATATTTGCCTCTACTTGAACCCATAGATTCAGGCCCTGAAATTGTGGAGGACTGACTGTGTGTACTTACAGAAGGTTGCCTCTAAGGGTCTCAAAGTACTCAACATAAATAAATAATACCAAGATCTTCTAGATAGCCACTAGAAAAGCAAGAAGCACCAGGCCACTGGGAGTTCATGATTTCAGATCACATGTCTAGTCTAACGGCAGTGAAAAGCAGTAAAGAGAAAGTGCAAAGGCAGCCAGACACATGGTTAGAATACAAACGACTCCACCCAGCCTCACAGGCCTCTGCCTGGCTCTAGAGAGCTACACGGAAGAGTGGCAGGCAGAAAGCAGGAAAGTTGGAACAATAGGGTTTTACATAGGAGACTAGAAAGCTGTCCATCTATGGTACCTCTGACTTGTTTTGTCAAGCCAGAAACAATTACTATTTGATGTGGTGGGAAGTTCTAGAGAGTTAAGGCGATACACGTGTTTTTCCTTTAAAGGAAGGGAATCGAGAACCAGAGATATGACTTTACTCAAGATAGTGCTCAGCGCTGAAACCCTTACTGGACATTTCAAAGTAGCAAAACAGTAATTCAAGTTTCTTCCTCAGTCATGAATTGAGAATCTCTTTTGTGCAAGGTGAAGGCAGATAGAAAGAAAAAGAAGTCAAAAACAAAATTGTTGCCTGTAGGAAACCTACAGTTTGGTGGTGACATAGAATTCAAGTCAGCCAGAGAGGCCCTCAGATAGCATTGCCCACAATGGGACGGACTTTCAGAAGACAGGCACACAAGGCTATTCACTATCTCCCTTTTCAGTATATGACAGGAGAGGGGGGATCAGGAGTGAAGCCCCAAGGGCAAGCAGGATGAGTGGAAACAGGCAACCTCAGGAGGTAGGAGGTGGGGAGACCATCTCGAATGTACCAGAGACCTGGAAAATGAGAGATTCTCAGGACTCAAAGGGAGAGATTTTAGATGAAATGCCCTACAGTGGGGAGAGGGAACTTGTAGAGTCCATTTCCAGTAGAAAGACAGGACATCAAGTGAAAGGATAGGGTTGCCATCCCACAGTCAGAAACTCTGACCTAGAATCACTCCTATCTAAAAGAACTTCAGGAACAAAAATGGAGAAGAGACTGAGGGAAAGGAGGTCCAGTGAGGCCAAAATTGGGATCCAGCTCAAGGGGAGTCTCCAAGGCCTGACACTATTACTGATGCAGTGGTGTGCTTACAGACATGCCTGCCCTCTGAGAGGCCCAAGAAGCAACTGAAAGAGTCAGATGCAGATACTTACACCCAACCAATGGACAGAAGCTGGGGACCCTTGTGGTTGAATTAGGGTAAGGCTGGAAGAAGCTGAGGAGGAAGGCTACTCCATAGGAAGACCAGCAGTCTCAACTAACTAGACCCCCTGGATTGCTCAGACACTGAGCCACCAGCCAGGCAGCACACAGGTGCTGGTCCAAGGCCCCCTGACACATACAGCAGAGGACTACCTGGTCTGGCCACAGTGAGAGAAGATGCACCTAACCCTTGAGGCCCTAAGAAGTGGGGAGGCCTGGCAGGGGTGGAGGGGTTGGGGGACATCCTCTTGGAGACAGTGGGGAGGAGGAATGTGAGGAACTGTTGGAGGGTGGACTGGGAGGGGGATAACAAAATAAATAAATAAACAAATAAATAAATAAATTAATTAATAAATAAGAAAATCCACTGAGTGTCAACACTATGACCTTCCCTGTATATCAGGAGGATGAACTGATGGACGCAACAAGATGGGCTAATAATATCACAGATTTATATTCTAATTTAATCTTTGAATTAAATTATGATTATACTGGGAATTGAACTGGCACATTTGCACATTCTAAGCAGACATTCCATCAATAAGCTATGTCGCTAATCCTCTTTATAGTATTTCTTTTGAGGCAGGGTCTCTCTATGTTGCCCAGACTGGCCTTGAACGTCCCACTTTCCTGCTTCAGGCTTCTGTGCAGCCAGGACTACAGGCCTGCTCCACCAGACCCAATCAAAATCCTCTATTAAATCCTCTGTCCTGCTGGAATTGCTTTGGTGGATTGTGGAATATTTTTTTCTCCTAAATAACAAATGGTCTCTGCACCATTTGCTGAATAATAGATTATTCCTTTCTCCTGTGGTTTCGTGAAAATATTCATGATCACCATTTCCTGAATGTCTGTCACGTGCCAGATAATTTGATATATTATGTGATGGGCTTGCATATTTCTTAGGTGACCCAGAAAAGAAATTCCTTCTTTGACTTGGTCAATTCTCCATCTAATAAATCTTGCTGGTTGAGGAGATTTCCCCTGCAACACACAGAGTGCCAACAGTTTGTTTTCACAGTCTCCTCTGCATTTAGAAGCAACGGATCAGTGGATCCCCCGTGGACTTTGCCTACCATATCTTTTGTAATGTATCAGAAAGACCATGCCAAGTGATGGTGGCAGTGCCAGGAGCGAGGGTGGCACTCTGCCTGTGGCATCCAGTGCTCAGGATGGAGGGGAAACCTCATCCACAAATGTTCTATAGCAGCCGGGACTTCTAAGGCGCTTTCCTCTCCTTCTTATCTCTGACTTTGTTTCTGCACCATTCTCAGAAACTCTGGAAGTAACCAAGTGCCTTGAAGAATCCCTCTTCCACTCCAAGGTGCTAAAGTACACCTCTGAGGTTTGCAACTCAAAACCTTGGTTGCTACTTGTAAGATGTCATTAATTTGCAAATTCTTGTTCCTTAAAGATAACATGTCTTCATTCCTATTAGATTTTAGTCAATAAATATTCAGTGAGAATATTACATTGCTCAGAAGCACACAGCCAGGAAGTGGTGAGCACAGAATTCAAATCCAAATTTGAAGGTTTTTATTCTTACTCTATTAAGAATGCCCCAATTATTATAAAATATATCATACATATGAGTCACACACACATGCATGCACACACAAATGCACACATGTAGGCACATGAGAGCTCCGCTCACCTCAGCAGAAACCATCTATATATTTTTCGTCTATGCTTTTATTATGCTCCATTGGTCAGGCCTTGCACAGACACCAGGCTGCTTTATTTATTGCTACTTCATAACAAGTCTTAAAAACCAGTACAACAAATTCTCCATTCTTTTACATCTTCCTGCCCCCCTGCTGGACTATTTATTTTTCTAGATAAGCAACAGGCGTGTTTTGTAACATTTTCTACCAATCTCGGAAGACCACACTCGCAGCTGTAATTCAAAGGGCACCCACCTTAATGCTATCTTTTCCTAACAGGGTTTCGAGGCTCTCAGCTCCCGCATGTGAGCATGTGCACACTTCCCCCGCAAATGTCTACTTACAGAAATGGACATATATGTCGTCTCTCATTAGAGGAAGACTGGTCATATCAGTGGATTGCAGAATCCCTGGAAAGCAAAAACAAGAGCAGAGTAGGCTGACCAAGAAACTGAAGGAAGGTGTCTGTGATGAGTGTCAGCACCTACTTTGTTTATAGGAAGTTTTGCTTTCCAAGGCTTTGTTCTTGAAACAAACAAACAAACACTAGCACGAGTCTCTTGGAGGCTTCTAGGTGTAATGTAATCCAGCTGTAATGGATGTTGGGAAGGTGGTGGGGCTTGGGCTGGGGCTGGGGCTGGGGCTGGAGTGTTCTCTCCAGGCAAAACTCAGAAAATAAATCCCAAGGGAATATCTGATTTGTGTCTGCACTTTGTTTTCCCAGTGTGGATTCTAAGTAATAGGAGAGCGAGCTAATATCCATGGTCCTGGAAGAATTTCTTCAATTATGGAGTTGTTGAGCCTCTGTTAAGGACCGATGAGACTCACAGGCCATGCCTAGTCCAATAAATGGAGAGAGTAATTTCCACCTCTGCAAGTAGATGTGGATTTGATACATATATATTCATCACAAGTTAATGAAAAGCTCGAGGTTTTGATCCAGGAGGATGCCAAGGTCTTTCTTCTCTCCTGCAGGAAAACATTCGAGTACAAACATCCTTGTAAGAATCCCCACAGGAAACAGCGTGCCTCTGCTCAGATTAAAAAGGCATCAACTTATTTATTTCCTCTAATAGAGAGGGACTTCTCTGAACACAGTGTTCTCTCCTGGAAGGCCAGTGGCTTGGTTCTGGGAATTGAGAGATGCTGGCAACCTAGAGTGAATCTCTTAGTAGATTCTGAGGGTGTACACGCGCCAATAACCATGTATGCTGTGCTGTAGAATCCAGCTGCCTTTGTTGCTGGCACAGACTTCGCAGTGCCAGGGAAATTCTAAGACTCTCTACTTTTATTACAGATTCAGGGCTATTCTTTGTACCACAATGCATGCAGGTATTTCCAGCCTGTCTCGGTTAGGTGGTGGATAACATCAGATGTGGAATGTAGCTTGTAGCAAGCCAGAGTGTCAACTTTACCTCCCCAAATTAAATTAAGGCTAGCCTTGGTACCTCTATCTGTGAGAGCTGTGCTGCATAATAAGGTGGAACTGATGCTGCTCCCAGGAAATTTATACCGTATTTGCAGAGACAGTTCTAATAAAAAAATAAATGGAATTGATGAACAGAGAGTTAATCATGTTGTAACTGCATATAATCTCATGAACCGCTCTCCCCTGGAGTCCCTAATTAACTGTTGGTGAGCTTATTGGGAACACTTCCTGGCTTTGCACCAGCAAGGACCTGCCAACTAGGTGCAGTGGCTTCTGAGGAGACAGTTAGGAGATTAGATTTGTCCACCAGAAGTGCACCGTTTGAGTTTGTTCTAGAATAGGGTGTATTTTTTGAGTTGGAGTGGCAGTGACTTGAAGTGAGTTCTCAACAAGCTGGTCTTGGTGTCATCCACAAAGAACAAAGCTAGTGAGCTGGAAAGGTAGAGACCAGAGTTTGAGTTTCATCAGTCATGTAAAGGCTGAAAGTGCCTGAACCCCTGCATTAGGAGAGTGGAGAGGTAGGTGGAGCATGTAAGGCCCTTGGTCAGCTAACAAAGAGATCAGATTCAGTGAGAGATCTTGTCTCTCACGTATCACATATCACACACACACACACACACACACACACACACACACACACACACACACACTACAAAGAAAAATGAGAAAGGCTGATAAGGTGACCCAGAAGGACAAGTGACAGTTACTTTAGCTGTATTCTGCAAACCTCCGGGAGCAGTAAACTGTGGTCGTGTCTCACGATATGGTGAGGAAAAAGGACTTGCTTTGTCTGCAGAGAAACTTAGTTTTCCTACTGATTCAAACCCATCAAAATCACACACTTGGTCTTTTTTCAGTTTTTTTTTTTTTTTTGAAGTTTCAAACAGTGGATGTTTTGCAACCAGGATCCATGTCTCCATGTCATTCTCTTTTCTGATTGTATGTTCTCGTGTTATCGCATATACAAAAGGCCTGAAGAATCGACTCATGATGCTGTCTGCTATTGTGTACAGCATGAATGACATGAGATGAATTAAAATGGAATGAATGAGACGGAATGAATGTCAGAGAATGAATGAAGTGGAATGAAGGGCTCATGACCATTGAAAGAGTAGCTCCAGAGAAAAATGGTCTTAGATCTTAAAGATGTCACCTTGCCAGGTAAAGTGAAAAAATAATTCTTCCATTTAATGTTTCTAGAATCCAGTACAAATGTTTCACTCCGATTTCCTGCCCCTTTGGGTTAATCATTAATGGTTGCTTAAAGAGTAATGGACCGGCCTATAATCTTAATTGAATAAAACATACTTCTCTCTTTTTTAATTGAAATCCACAATTGAAATTGAAATCCAGAATTAAAAGAGGTTGACATTCAAAACTGCCTAAAATATTGTTCACCAGTTAGGATAAAGTCCAAGTAACTGTGAGTTATTTATTTCATAAGTTAATAAAAAAGCAAATTGGTAGCCTCATAATTCTGGTGGGAACTGAGTAGCTTGTCAAATGGTTGTTGGTGGGGAATCTCTGGGAAGCTCTCTCTCATGTGTGGAGAGAAAGCAAAGCCAGCTGGGTGTGGTGGTACCTGTAATGCTAGGGAGTGGGGAGCTGAGGCAAAAGGAGAGTGTGCTTGGGCAGCCTGAGCCACACACTGAGACCCTGTCTGCAAGGAGGGAGGAGGAGAAGTATATTACATCATATGTATGCTATCTTGAGTGTTACCCTAAATCAGTGCAAACTGGTCAGCACATGCCTGCTGACACATGGATTCACAGATGAAGATGCCACAGCATACCTGTGTATTGACCGAACTGCAGAGGGTAAGAGGGGTGGACGTGTCCTTTTTAGCCACGTCTTCACTATTCCTAATGGGGTTGAACTCAAACACCCACAAAGGGAGATGGAAAGCCAATACACCACACCTTCTGTGAGTTCACAGATGACACTAGCATATATTCATTAAACTTGATGCTGAGTTACGACAACAGCTATTGAGAACTCTATTAAAACTTGCTGTTTACTTGATTTTTCTAGCTTATGGAATTCCTTAGACCAAAATAGTAGCCACTAACAAAATGTTCAAATCCTCTCCTCCCCTCCCCCTTTTCTTCTTCTTCTTCTTCTTCTTCTTCTTCTTCTTCTTCTTCTTCTTCTTCTTCTTCTTCTTCTCCTTCTCCTTCTCCTTCTCCTCCTCCTCCTCCTCCTCCTCCTCCTCCTTCCTCTTCTTTTTCTTCCTCCTCCTCCTCTTCCTCCTCTTTCTCCTCCTCCTCCTTCTCTTCATAGCTTGGCTATCCTGGAGCTTGCCATATGATTGAGGTTGGCTGCCAACTCATAGCACTCTGCCTGCCTCTGCCTCTCAAGTGCTGGGATTAAAGTCATATGCCACTATGTTCAGCTTTATCAACATGTTTTTAAGTTTGTTGATTACAACTGTACAGATGTAAGAGGTCAGTTCCCCACTTGTTCCATCAGTGGCTGTAACTCAGTGTCCCTGTGTAACTGCAGGCTACCATATGGGACCTCATGGGTGCTCAGACATTTCCAACACTGTAGGAAATTGTATTGGACAGTGCTGCCCTTTGTGGAGATGAAAATACTTAGTTTAAGTTGTGTGGCAGGTGTTATATCTGACGTGTATCTTTGTTTCTCAGTTCACTATGAGGAAACTTAGAAAGCTTAAGTCATTTGTCCAAGTCATCTAACTGATAGAGGGCAAGGCTAGGACTTGGTCATTTCTCCTGACTCTGAGACCACTGCCATTTTTCAATGTGTGGCTAAGTGCTGATTCATTTGCCCATCCATCTTAATGATGGCATGACATATTTAAATAATTATGCTAGAAGAGCAGATAGAAACAGTTACTGACCAAACTGCTTTCTGCTTTCTCTATACACTGAGTCTGGTCAGCAGCTAGAGAGAGATATAAGGGTCAGAGGATGAATCTGGTCCTTGATTTCATAGTATTTAATAGCCCAGTCAGGGAAACCAACATTAAATATAGATCGCAAAATTAATTATTGGCTACCATTGTGATAAACATCTAAGAAGAAAGTCCATCTGTTTTGGAAGAGACATCCAAATCACATTACACAACAATAATACCAATAATTGACAATGAAGCCTTTAACTTCCATGCCCTGTGAAATTCAAATTGGTAAGAAAACCCTAGGATACCCTTGGCTTCCTGATTGATGACGGCACTGTAATCTTTATGCCTGGTAAACAGGGAGATCTGTTTCATTCAAGGTCATCCTGGGTTGACACGACCAACTTCAATTTCATCTGGCTCACCTCGGTAGAAGTGTTTTTGAGATCGAGAACTACAATCAGCTAATTTGTCAGCATTACAAAGCATTACCTTATCCTCCTAGCTCTTCTCGCTCACTGAAACTTCCCAGTGGCAGCTGCTGACATATGAACTTCGCCGATGAAGATGCCACCACCCGGCTATTTCTTGACTGCTCTGCCGAGGGTAAGATAGTGGAATAATGCTTCTTCTCGGTCATTTCTTTGTCATTTCTAACAGGGTCAAACTCAAATACCCATAAAAGGAGATGGAGAGCCAATATGCCACACCATCAAATTTAAAAGGCTGGGAAAAAAAAGTCAAGACCATGAACTGTTACCACATTCAGTCTTTTTTTTTTTTTTAATGCTAGTCTATTAGTTTCAATAAAAGAACAACAGAATGTCCATCATGCTGTAACTCGACACACCTATTATGTCAATACGATTAGTTTTTGTAATGTGTTCATGTACTGGTTACAGTTTATAGAAAAATTGATTTCACAGAATCAGAGAAATTAGAATTGGAAATATTCTATTAGATCATGAGACACATCCCTGGAGGCGAGTGTAGAATTGGTCCCTACTTCCCAGTGTATTTTCTGGTGTGGTTTTCTATCAGGTTTTGATGGGCTTATATATTTATTATGGGCTGGGACTATGTTCCACTAAAAATTATAGCAATCCATCTGAGAAATAAAATTCTAGAAAAATAAGCATTCGCTGAGTGCTAATTTTACTTTGGTGGGTACATTTTTAATATAGCAGTGTTTATAGCCTCTCAGCTTACAGGAGGCAGGGTAGCAGCAGTGGATCATGGGTTGGCATTATAATCAAGTAGTAAATTTACATATCTTAAGATGAGAAAATTTCCTCAGACCAAATTTCCCATCAGATTTACACAAAAATGTGATATGAAATTTTGATTCCCCAAGAATGGCTTATTTTCTATGTAGGAAATTGAACCCTGTACCTCCTGAAAGTGCCTATAATCACACACCTGAAGTTACTGGTGTTTGACATTTCTTGGGCTGTGTGTACAAAGCTAGCACTCTGGGAGAGACAGTTGCAAGAGAGTGACAACCACAGCACTGAAATTGGGACTGGTGTGGGTTGTGGGCAGGGCTCAACCTCACATCTCTCCTCTGCTTCCCTTTCTCACTCTGGTGTGGCTGGGCTAGCCTGGGAAGTAGGAGCCCTGAGTTCAGTATATTGCTCTTCTCCCCTTGCAAATAAGTGAATGCAGTGGCTTTTCCAGGTGAAACCTACACACAGTGGTTTACATCCAACCATTCCAGCAGCTCCTGGGATTTCCCAAGTCAGGCCGGGTCAAGCTTCCCTCCACTTCAATGCCCTTCACATCCTCCTCACCTGGTTCCCTCCATTAACAATGTTGGAGAAAGGACCACACTATGATGTTTCTCAGTTTTCCCTAGAGTTCTTTACCTCTTTTTTCTTCATGAAGACAAAGCAAAAATTTGGATGTAGTCTAAGCTGGTGGGTGGGAGGAGTGAATCAGGCTGTGTGGGAAAGGGCAGGGAAAAGGCATAGGAGTGTAGTGTTCTGCCAGACAATGCCCGACACTGCTTGTCTCCATTCTCACACCCCTGTTCGAAAGCTCAGATACAGCTCTTGTTCTTGTGGACTGCAGCTGAGGAGGGTTATGTCTGGAGAGCGTCCCAGGGAAGGCCTTCTACATCTTTTCCACACCTGCATGCTAAACGAGCAAGAACACCCAGGTGCTGAGTCAGATTATGAACTTGCTGCACATTATGCAGACGAATCATTTTGCATGTCCAGAAAGAAATGCTATCTAGTGTGCTGTTTTCCTGAACTCTCCATAATTCAAGAGAATCCAAACTGAAAGCTGGTCCAACAGTGCCTGGATCCAATTGCTTTGCATGGTGTATCGCTCCAGACAGGTGCCAGTCACAGAGGAGGACCTGTTTGTCAGAGCAGGAGCTGAAAAAACTGCTCCAGGATAACAAAGCCAGGGTCTTCTGCTATGTTAATTCTTCTTTTAAAAAAAATCTTTCATTTATTTATGTGCATTAGTGTTTTGCCTGCATGTCTGTGTGAGGGGATTAGTCAGATCTTGGAATTACAGACAGTTGTGAGCTGCCATGTGGATGTTGGGATTTGAATCTGGGTCCCCTGGAAGAACAGTCTGTGCTCTTAACCGTTGAGCCATCTCTCCAGCCCCTGCTATGTTAATTCTAAATTCTTGAATGGCAGCAGGAAAGGTGGATAACTACAGGGCCTAAGGTGATCAAAGGTAAAACCGTTCTGTAAACATGTGGGCAGGTCTCCGAAGAGAGATCAAAAATGACCTTTGCTATTCACTGTGTGTGACAACAGATCGGTGAATTTACAGTACTACCCAATCCCAAGTCACATTCTAAACGTACCGGATCCAAATGCATACACATTTTTAATTACAGGTGATTTGTTTGCACATAAAAGATTAAGCAGCTCTTGTACATCCCAGCAATTCCCTGTTGGTAGCAGCCCAGATTTTTTAAAGACAGGACTAGCTTTGCTAGTCCACTGGGAATCAGAGCACATCCTTGTTTCAGCAAAAGCCCAAGAATGGGCATTCTTCCCCCCACAAGTTGTACAATACCTCACTTTTTAAAAATTACTCTCACTTTTCCTCCTGGAAACTGTCCTTTCTAACTACATTTGGCTCTGGCAAAGCTGTCATCCATCAAGATGAGACCTGATTGAAACTGGATGGGAACAATCCACCACCACCCCGCCCCCAGTCCCTGCCTGAGGGTTGATTGATTCTTCTGAGATCATTAGGAACAAGCAGGGCACAAATGTGGGACTGGTAGGCATGTCCTCCTAGAACATGTGTGGGGACCCGTGTGATCGCAAAGCCAAGCATACCTTCCTAGCACACGTGTGAGAACCAGTGAAAGAGCAAAGCCAGAGGAGTTAGAGCTGAAAGACAGAGACAGAAATCACTTGGACACCTCAGCACAATTGTATCGGAAGTTAGACCATCCTCCGGCTTCAGCTTGACTGAACCTATAAACCCACGGCTCAGTTTAAAGCAGTCATAGGTGGGTTCTCTTCTCTTGGTAGCTAAAAGAATGGTCCAGACAACACAGTCTTGAAGTTAGATTGTCGGCTCTTCTAAACTGGAAGCATTTATAGCTGGACACATGAGAATAAATGAGAGGAATGTATTCATTGTGAGGTTTACAACCTGGAATTTGACCACTGTGTGAATGAATTGTTAAGATGCATGTATGTATACATTTAATCCAAGTCTAATTAAATGTAGGTGGTTTAAAATGTTTAGACACTCTCAAGCTCTAAATACTAGTTATCCATATTGTAATACAGCAGAAGGCTATATTTATTTTCTGGATTTAGAGGCAATGTGTCCTGAAATTAATATTTAAATTTATGCCAACTAATATGCAAATGAGCATGGCACTGCTGCTTTAAAACCAAGAGGCTGGGATTGCAGTACTGACACTCCAATGGTGCTGATGCTTTGATGAGACCAGACAAAGAGGGCTAAAATGCAGATGGGATGGTTCCCTTGACGGAGCCAGTGCAGGTGGGGGATTTACAGCTCTGTAAAGTGTTTGAAAACAGGAAACAGTATCTCAACTTAAAATAGTGGTTTAACCATTCATTAATTTACTCAATGCAAACGCGGCAACTTTTCTGAAATGATGTTGCCAGTAAACACAATGTACAACCCACACGAACAAAAAAATGTATTTTTATTTCTGCCAAACATCAAAGCTTAAGCCTGCAACTGTTTGCTCTGGTTTTCTTTTCAGCGAACAGTTGTTATTCACTGTTGGTCATATATTTCATTATTATATACCTACTTTAATATGTGTGGTGTGTGCATATTTTATGCTAATCAGCTAAGTTATGCACAACAGAACCTTGGCAGGTCGTAACCTAAATGATGTAGATTTTTTGAAAGTAAAATAAAACGTCTGAGATTAACTGTCTGGTAGGGTGTCCTAGTGGTTAGTGAGGACTGAAGCTTCTTCTAGGTTTTTAAAGCACAAAGCCTAGGATGTGACTTTCATCCTCTGGGTGGCTGCTGGGTCTCTTTGGCCATACCAACCAACTTCTTTACAGCAGATGGAAGAAAGGTTTGCCTCCTCTCTTTAGATGGAACTCCCTAAATGATCTGCCTTTAGCTCAGAAGCCATGTGTCCAGACAAAAGTAATTACTTTGAATATTCTATTTTGAGAAATAGAAAACAGGTGTGCTTGAGTTTGAACCTTAAATGTCTCCCATGTGTTGAAACTGCAGTCTCCAGCTTGGTGCTATCAGAACCACTGGAAGCTTCCAGAGATGGGAGGTACAAGGTCATTCGTGTGTGTGTGTGTGTGTGTGTGTGTGTGTGTGTGTGTGTGTGTGTGCCTCTGTGTGTATGTTCTAAAAGAGATAGAACCCTGGCCCCTTCTTCTCTTCTATTTTCTGACCACGGGGTGAGCATCTTTTTTTCTGCTTCTTCCCATTGTCATCTGGCACAGGCTTAGAAGAAATGGGACCAAACAAGCGTGGATTAGAACCTTTGAAGCCATGAGCCAAGATGAAACTCCCTGTAAGCTGACTATCTCAGTTGTTTGGTATAGTGACAGAAAGCTGACCGATATAAGGTATTCAAAAGGCATTGACCAAACTGTGCTCTAGATATTAAATATATATTTGTCAGTATTTTTATTGTCTGTACTAGCAACCAGTTTCTTATGATCAAGAGTTTGCTTTGATGAAAATAAATGATTATTGTATATTTAATGCTATTTTATGTTTGTCTTGTATGGTTTCTATCGTATTATTTGCTATTATGTATATGCATGTGTGTCTGTGTTGGAAGTCTGTGCACATAGTTATGCACGGAGGCCAGAAGAAGGCATCAAATCTCCTGGAGTTGGAGTTACAGGTGGTGATAAGTCACCCAACATCTTCGGTTGGAGCTGGCAGAGGGTGGCTCTTAGCTTCTGAGACATCTCTCTAGCCCCTGTGCTTGGTTTTCTTCCATTAGCTCATCAGCAATGATTGATTTGAGTCTAGGTTGAAAAGAATGCAGGGACCACAGATTTGATGAGAAAGAGAGTTGCGAGCTCTCATTAATAATGTCTTCAGTGGTCCATGCATATGGGTTGGGTTTACCTTATGTTTCAACTAATAGGTTTAGAAACATATGGCTCCCGTGAAGTCAGCTTCAATCTCCACCAAAAAGCTTTATTTAAATGTATCGTTTGGAATATTTTACTCTGGAGAAAGATGAAACCCTCAGCAAATTGGAACTCTCTCAGGCAGTTATACATTTTTTTGCAGGTTTCCAGAGTATTGCTAAAGGAATTACATTCAAATTCCAAGTTACACTTAGCTGGTGAATTCTCAGTTCAAAGTTGCTTGAAAAGAGGATTTTTGTTATTCTTTAGAGGACAAAATAGAAAAACAGGTCATGAGTTTGATGCTGTCAGAGTGGAGATGCAATTCTATGACACGTTCATCTCTTCATTCTCCTAGAAAGCAGAGGGGGCACAAGCCGTGACAAGGACTTTCCAAATTCAAAACAGGTGCTAGAAAGAAAATTTCAGGCTTTCTCTTTATTGAATTCCAATGAGCCAGGCATGGGGATGAGAAGACCAGAGTTAAATTAAACCACATTCAAAAATAACCAGGGCCATGGAGAGTGAGGTACTGAATTGCATCTAAAAAAAAAAAAGAAAAGAAAAATAAATGTCTTTAAAAAGCTGTGGTCGAGGTAGTCTTCTTTCTCTGTCCTGTCCTGCCCATCACAGTTCATCAGATTAGTGAGAAGACACTGGCTTGAAGAGGTTGTGACTCCTCTACAGGGGCGGAATTATGTAATCCCCTGTACATGAGACTTCCGGGGTGAAGCTGTAACAGGCCTCCAGAAGACTCTTCACATGCCTTGTCTCCTGACTTTCCCACTTGTGAATTAAGGATTGCTGTTTTATTGAAGTAATCTGCTTGGCTATTGGCTTTTTTACCTTGTTTATCTACAGCTGTGGAGAATGGCCTATTTGAAAAAAAAAAAAAACCTATTAATTGTATCTCTGGGGCTCTTTCAAGGGCGAGCCTGAGAGGCCTTGGAGCAGGTTATTTATTTGGGAAGTGATCTCAGAGAACAGGGTGGGAGGAAACCAGATGAAGACAGAGGGAGGACAATTTAATATGTGAGAATGTGACTGAGATCATATGAATTATCAGGCTTGATCCTATCCAGAGTTCCAGACATGGGTACAGCTGCATCCCAGAATCATCTATGGGCAGAATGGGAGCTCGGAGCATAGATTCCTGGCTTCTATCTTTATTGGTTGTATAATTTGATAATCCCTTGGATTATCAAATAGCAAACTCACCTGACTTCCGGGCTGGGCCTTGATCTCGGTCCTTCATGCCGTGTTTACCAATGCCTCACAGAAAGGCCCAATGGTAACTCTCACAAGACCTTATCCTTTGCCTTGGGATAGACCGTGTCAGAGCAAGATGAAGCCTAGATGAGGTGCTGACTGTTCACTTCAGCCAGAAGCGAGCTGATAGAGACAGGGAGGGATGCAGGGTAGGATTGCAGAGGTGTCCACCACAGTCCTTGACTGTGTGATTTGGAATTCAGTTTAACTCAGAAGTTTGATGTAGACCCTGTAAGCACAATCACTGATTGCATGTGATGGCGCTTCTTAATGGAGGATGCAGCTTTAAGTCAATGCACAGGGTGTCACAGAAGTGGAGACTTATGGTACAGTAGTAGCTCAGATATACAGAGGTGTAATCTAAGCTTCTGAGTTCTCTCTTGGGTCCCATGATGCAAATTCCTGGCGTCTCTTCTTTATGCTACTGTCTCTGCCTCAGGACAGGGTAGAGATGGAGACAAACCTGTAACCTTTCAAATATGTCACTTGCTAGATACAACTTTTCTAGCATTCCTCATGGAATCTGAGGAGGGAACTTCGGGCCAAGTTGATCTTTGCCGATCCCTGTCATTTTGATCTCTCCACACAGTTTAATCTCCACTGTTAACTGGAGCAAGGCCTGTAAGACTGAGCCACTGGTAGAGAATGCAGAAGGGAAGAATTACTCACGTGTTTGTTATTTCGGCAGCTGCGTTGCCAGGGTGTGGCGGGCAGATGCTCCTTTGGTGGACCCTAGTAGTGTCTGCGGAGGCTCTGCAGTCTGGTGAGCGCCTTTCCCCACAGGACAAGGTTAAGAATCTCATTAGGCCTCAGTTCCCATAGCCATAAGATATGGGCAATAATAACTTCCTTGGTGGGTTATTGTAAGGATTAAACATTATGTAAAGTATTGAGCACATCCAAATTGCATTCAAGTTCTTAGTGTGTGTGTGTGTGTGTGTGTGTGTGTGTGTGTACATACTCTCAGAGGCCAGAAAAGGGTGTCTGATTCAGCAAAACTGGAATTACAGATGGATGTCTGGAACTGAACTTTAGTCTTTTGCAAGGGTCTTAACCAGTGAGCTAGCTGTTTCTTTAACCCCAGACGGCATTGTTGCAACCCAGTAAGGAGATCAGTGAATAATCTTATTTCTATTTTGCATCCCATTTTCACTGAGTTTCTGGGTGACATTTAGACTTGTTGAAACTGATGCTTTGACTCATTCAGAGTAAGACAGTTAGTGTGGAGCTGGATGCATAGTGTGGCTTGGGGTAAGCATGGTTCTAGACTCAAGCCTCCAAGCAAATAGACTCACCTCTCAGCAAATAGAACAGCCTCTTCCAAACCATAAGTACCCAGCAGCAAGAGGCCCACAGCCCACCAACCCCCATGGCCATGTTTCATTTTCTCATTTGTATGTATGTTGTATATGTATATACATGTGTATATATGTATGTTGTGTATGTGTGTTGTATAATTTGCATATGTGTATGTGTGTTGTGTATATGCATATATACAAGTGTGTGTATGTGTGTGTGTGTGTGTGTGTGTGTGTGTGTGCGCGTGTGTGTGCAGATCAGACTCAAGGTCTTGTTCATACTTGATGAGTGTTGTCCCACCGAGCTGCATCTCCCAGGCCTATCATTTGATAAGTCTTAATAGAGGCACATTAGTGTACCTCTTGACATATTAGAAGAGGTGACCTAATGATAGAGTAACACATCCGTTTGCAAGTTGGGTGAATTTCAATTCTTAGCTTTAAAAATATGAAGGAGGTTGCAACAGAGTTATCAGGTCTCAGGCAATAAAAATAACTTGTGATGACAGACCACTTGCTAGTCTGGGAATACAAATCAGAAAGAGTTTGAAGAATTAAGCAGTGTCTAACACAGCCATATGCCTTCCAAAGGTACCGACCTATGTATTTATGTGAGCAGGCCATCTTCTCAATTACGTCTTAAAGCACAAGAAGTAGAAACAGTTGCTTCTGAAGCCATCTCACTGGAGCAAATACTAACTTCAATCCAGAAAAGAATCTTCATCCCTCTCAACTGGAAATGTATTTCTAATACAATTTGACTATTATGCTTAGCAATCATCCAAACTTAGAATGAATTGATGCTTTATTACCAAGAATTCTAATTCAGTTTAAAACTCTGTTGGTAGAATGAAAAAGAACTTAAAAATTCTTCTAGGATTTCTGGACCTCCTTGGGCCCTTGTCCTTTGGAATGCTGTGTCTTTTGTCACGAGGAGATGGAGAGGCAGGAGCAGGAGGACTGTCCCTTGAAGTTCCTGTTTTGTGAACGGCTCCGTGAGGTTCTAACATGAAGCCCAGCCTCTCTTTGAGTGTGACTTCAAATTCTGGATTGGGTCTGGTACCAGCCTTATGTCTCACCCAGAAATAGGCTTCCTCTGCTATTTTAGAGCCACTTTAGTTCAGATTTGTCCCTCCTTAAATATGCTTTCCACTTTGAGAACATCTCTGACATGTGGGGTGTTCATGTGAACTATCGCTACTGCTTTAATCACGATCTGTCAAAGCAAGTGTGTGTTCCTTACTTCATCCAGTATGTACATGCCAGGCACTGTTCAAGGAGCTAAATTTACCTCTCGGAAGAAAACAGGCGTGGCCGAAGCTTCATGGAGTATATACCTCAACGGAGACAGAAAATAAGTACAAAAGAGAACCATTGCATAGATACGTGACTAAAGACTATAAGTGCTGCATACGAACAGAACATGACTATTAATGATAAGAACAGGGGTATTTAATTTTAAGTGGCTCAATAGAACAATGTCAGCTGAGGTCAGAAGTATATGAAGGAGCAGCAAGCTAAAATGCTGTAATCATGTCCCAGTAAATGGAAACAACTGAGAAGACCCAGCACTAAGCATCTGGTTTACTGGAGACTCCAGGGGCGAGGGTGAGGGGGTGGGATTACTGGAACATTGAGCAAGGGTTGGGCTGAGTGACACAAAAGAAATTTAGATTTAAAAAAAAAAGCAAAAACCCAAGCAGGAATCATGTTAGTGAGTTAAAATTTTGGCATGGAAATCCGAAAGATTTCTGGCAAACTTGATTTATTTTTGAGAGAACTCTGCATCTCTTTGAAGATTGGGATGGGGTAGAGCAAGGTAGAGAGAAGGAGGCCATTTTGGAAATGTATCATCCAAGGTTGGCTGAACATCCCCAGTGTCTCTGCAGCTTTTAACAGCACAGTTTCAGTTCTCCTTGTGGTTTCTATCCACTGCAGGTCAACTGGGCTTTCTACCTCCATTCAAGGGAGGAGCTAAGCTGGTGGATCAGCTGCCCTCATGAACAGAGACGTCAGGATAGCAGGTAAGGGAACATAACAAACCAAGCACTGACTCAGAAGACCTCCGTCTGGAAGCATCATGCCAACTCTAGCCATCATTTATTATAGATTAAACCATATGGCCAATTCTAAGTCAGCAGCAGTTGAAAGTGTCCCCTACAGGCAGGGGTCCTGAAGAGAAAAAAATACGGAATTGAAGGTACTACCGTGGGCATTCTGTGGTGTATACGTGATGTCAGTAAAGAGTGGGAGGTGGAAAGATCTGAGGATCGCATTGGAGCTACTTTGTGGGGGTGACTGACATGAGCTGTTTTGCTAAGGTGTCCTTAAGAGACCGGAAGCTGCATAAAACAAACCATCATGTTCATGATCACACCTCAAGGACCACACAGTTCTCCCAAATGAATGAGTGGGATCCTGGAAACCTAACCCATGTCCTGTGAGCGGAACATGGCTTATATTTTCCCCAAAAGGCCTGAAACTGTTATATAAAGAGAGAGAGAAGATTTTTTTTTTTTCAAACCCAGAATGGATTCTCACTCAGGTTCTCTGCAGGGCTGAAAGGAAAATTGATTTAAGTGATTCTACTTTCTGCCATGGAGCTGCTCCCAGAGCCAGCCTGTCCTACACTATCCTGTTCCCCTCTCTCTTAGGTCTTAAATTTCTCCCATTTCTTATCCATTTCAGAACTCTTTACACCCCAGGATAGTTTAGGAGAGAAGATGTCTGCAGCATTGCCTTTGGAGAAAGTAGATTCTAGATATAGCCAATAAATCCTGCACAGCACATAACTCTCTTTAACAAAGAGAGTGGCTGGTGGAGGGGGGGGGGGCTGCGAAAACAAGCCATCAGAAACATTCTAAGGGAAGCTTGCTTTCTGGCCTCTGCTGCCAGGGGGAGGGCACTGGCTGCCTCTTCTGCTCAGCAGCTCTCTAGGGAACCCAGGGTAAGGGAAGTGTCCAGCTGTGTCTGCCTACTACAAGCAAGGTGGTGGGTCTTAGAGCACAGCACACACAGAGTAGGTGACTCAGCTTCTCCAGAATATGGGAGATGCTGGTGTATGTGAAGCATATAGTGTGGGTCTGATAGGGTTCCGGGAGCTTCTTAGCCTCCTTCCAGGGTCAATGTCATTATCTCTAGTCCAAGTGAATCATGCAAAGAGGGCTCTGTGGTGGGGATGATGTTAGTGGAGTGAGGGACCCGGTTCTGTAGGGCATTTCCCTTTGGAGGTTTGTCTCTGCTTGTCTGTCTACTTAGTTCTACACCTGGGCATGGCGGTCGGTGTGGGAGGAATGCTGTGCACAGATCATTGCCATCACATCCCAACTCTTCTTGCCTTTCTTTGCTGCCAGGGCCTCCCTGCTCCTAAGCATCCCTCAGGCGGATCCCTCCCAGCTCTGTAGCCAGCACAGGAAGGAGCAGGACCTCTGGAAAAGGTTGGTGTGGAAAGCAGAAGGTGAAAGCAGCAGACTCCCCACCTCAGAAGCATGGTCAAGGAGAGTGTCTGGGTACACAGGCACAGGTAGTCCATAGCACCCTAGTCCTCAGAGTTCTCCTGTGATCCCACAGTCTGAGTCTAGGACTGAGTCCTGGCTTCCTCACAAGAGAGAAAAAGAGAGTAGACTTGGGATTATCCCTGGTTTTCCCCCAACACTTTGCCCAGGACTTCCTTGTTTCCTCATGTATAGAGAATAGGAGTCTGACTTGGGTTGTAAGCCACTAAGGCACCATCAGAAAATAATTTCCCTATGGCTGATTTCTGGAGGCCAAAGTGTGAGATCAGTTACCTACGACCCCTGGTGTCTTTTAATGTAAATCTGGAACTGAGGGGATGGCTCAGTAGATAAAGCCTATGTCTTAGTTACTTTTTTATCGCTGTGAAGAAACCCCATGACCAATGAAAGTAATAAAAGAAAGCATTTAATTTAGGACTCATGGTTCCAGAGGGTCATGGTGGGAAGCATGGGAGCAGCCAGGGAGGCATGGGCTGGGGCAGCAGCTGAGAGCTCACATCTGATTCATAGGCACGAGGCAGAGAGAAATAGAGCTAACTCAGAATAGTGGGGACTTTGAAACCTTAGTGACATGCATCCTTCAACAAGACCACAAACCCTAAGCCTTCCAAAACAGTTCCACCATTTGGGAAGCATCCACTCACATATATTAACCTACAGGGGCCATTCTCATTCAAACCACCACAGTGTGCCCACTTGAAAACAGGCTTAGATCCCCAGTGCCCATGGAAAAGCTGCACTTCTGCCTGCACTTTCAGTGCTCAGGGGACGGGGCAAGAGATCCTTGAACGAAACTGATTGCTCAGTTGTGCTGGA
Organism: Rhabdomys pumilio; assembly: GCA_030674055.1. Classification (NCBI taxonomy): domain Eukaryota; kingdom Metazoa; phylum Chordata; class Mammalia; order Rodentia; family Muridae; genus Rhabdomys; species Rhabdomys pumilio. The sequence continues at coordinate 66,448,937 of JANHMN010000001.1, forward strand.
GTTAGTGAACTTTGGGTTTATCAAGAGACCTTCCCTCAGTAAGTGAAGTGAAGAGTGCTGAGAAAAAAAAACAATAGCCTAGGCTGCCACTTAAGCACACACGTGCAATCATAGGCGCATGCACATACAACCATATACACAAGCATGCATATACACACATGTACACACAACCACACATATATACACACACATATACATACAACATATACATACAACCACACACATGCAACCATATACACACATTCATGATCATGCAACATACACATATTGGCATTCATACACTCATACACACTCACATGCACACATATACATACACACATGTACACAATGCACTCACACAACCATACATACAAGCACATACACACACACACTCATGTACATACATGCACATACACACATGTACATACAACCACACATATAGACACATACACATACAACATATACATACAGCCACATACACACATACACACATGCATGATCATGCAACATTCACACACTTATACATACTCACACGCACATATATACACACATGCACATACACACACCCCTACCTGTACATACATGCCCACACATGCTAAAATGTATATATTCACATGTACCACACACTCATCTAGAAAAACATGTAAGCCTGTTACCAATGAAAAAACAAAATAAATCCTCCATCTTCATCTGCTCCAGATCCAGCAATGCTTGATTAGGTCCCCCTTGGCTTTGCTGTATACAAAGCTGAGTCTACCTAATATTAAAGACTGTTCTCTGGAGAATGTTCTCTCCTGATGTCTACAGGGAAAGTTACTTTTCTCTACACAGTGCCACAACCCCCTTCTCAGAGAAAAGTAGTCATTTGCTTTCTTCTCTTGTCTCCAGGGGAAGGTATCTTTCCTAACTGCAGAGTTAGCTGTTCCTAGGAAGAAGAAACGGCCTGGCTATTAAGACTTTCTAATTAGTGACTTTTCTTTATAGATTCACAAACCTCAGAACACTTGACAGACATATAACTGTGGCCCATATGTCAGAAAAGCAGACCCCCTGAGGCTTGAAACTGGCCTGAAATTTGATCTCCAACTGTCTGATATACTTCCCCATGGCTCCCTAGACAAGCCTTGTGCCTGCAGCTCCTAAGATGACCTCTGTGGATGGGAGACACTTTTATCACTGACACGAGATCCCTGACAAAAGAGGAGGAAAAGGAGAAAAGGTTCATGTATCTCATGGTTTCAGTCCATCACAGTGAGGAGGGGACATGAAATGGGCCAATAAAATACAGCTGGGAACCAGGAAAGCAATGCAGGAGGGGGACATGGCAAGTTGTAATTCCTAAGGACACCCTTTCTGTGGCTTACTTTTCCCAACCAGGGCTCACCTCTTCTTTTCCCCATCTTCCAATAATGCTGTCACACTATGACACTTTGGCAATCAGTGGATTAGTCTATTGAGTAACTCAGAGCCTTCAGAATCCCACCACTTGTCAAGGCCTATCAGCTAGTAACCAAGTCCTCATCTAACACACTTGCTATTTGAACCACAGCCATTGGCCATAGCCTCCATCTTTGGTTTACTGGTTCCCAAAGGAACCTTCTCACTTGCTATTACAGCTTCTCTTGATGTCACCAGCCTCCTCTAGGACCAACTGATAAATTGGCTCAATAGATTTGTGGTTGTGACCAAATACCTGACAGAGGCAACAGATGGCGAGAGATGTTTATTTTGGCTCATAGTTCAGGAGTACAGTCCATAATAGTGGGTAAGACACGGTGGCTGAGGTGAGTCGGTCTGTGGTGTATGGGTGTGTGTATGAGAGGCGGGATCACTGGAAGTTTCTAGGGTTTTCCACAATAGCATTCAAACCTCCCATCAGGAGAATCCCAGGATCTGAGGGCATTGGAGGTAGGGGAATAACCAAGACCCGTGGCAAGGCTTGTCACCATCGTACCAGAAGCTCTGCTTCTACCTGGTCCCAGCAAACACAGAGAGGAGCCAGACCCCAGGAATGGGCACTAAAGTTTCTTAGCAAACACACTGGCAAGCTTTGGGTAGCCACTGGGAAAATTTCCCAACTCCACTCGGGCACTAACCTAATGGGGCCATTCTAACATGTCCCCCAGGAATTGAATCAATTACATTTGTGTGTGCATGCGGGTGTGTCTGTGTGTGTGTGCGTGTGCATGTGTTGGGGTGCATGTGCAGTCCAGAAGACAATTTACAGAAATCTGTTCTCCTTTTCTACTGTGTAGGGGTCAAAGTCAGAGTATCAGAGTATCTTGCCCACTTACTGAGCCATCTCACTTGCCTCAGGAATTCAATCTAGCAGAACCTGCTCATCCTTGGAGCTAGGCCATCCACCTGGGATGTCAGAACAGGAAAAGATGCAATGGGGTAAAGTGATAGCCAGGGCCCCAGGCTTTGGACTCTAGAAGGTGATCCTCCTTCACAGCGATACTCCCAAATGTGTACCAGGTCCCTCTTTGCCAGCAATCATAAGGTTCAGAAAGCTCAGAGGGCCTAGTGCCCCAACAAGTTGGCCTGCCTCAGCCACCATCTGTTCATCAGAACTAGCAGATCTCACAAGCAGCCTGTGGCTGAAACCAGTGCCCGATTCTCCTGTTGTAGCTGTGGAGAGGGGCAGAGGGCACTGGCACTGGCCATGAATCATGTTCTGGGGTTGTTGACACTGCCTGTGAGTACCGGGGGCAAGGCAGAGCCCTCCTCACCTCTGGCTTGACCCAAGCTCAGTATCAAACCTGGAGGTTGATGTTCTAATCCCACACCGATGCCCAGTACTTGGGTAGAGATGATTATAAGGTAATATGTTTTGTGTTCCGATAGTAAATTAAAAACAAGAGTTCTGATTTTAAGAAGCAAAACGCAAAACATGCCTCCTAAGTAACCCCTTCCCTCTTACCACTAACACTGTGTCTTATTTGTGATAGGGGGCAGGCTCAACAGACCTGCCAATCAACTACTTCTATCATTAGTGATAGACTTAGGGGAAGAGCAGATCCTACTTCTGTGTTAGCTAGAAAGCTATGCAGTAGTGGCACAAGCCAGTGAATGCAAACTGCGCAGCCTCCTCCTCCCCCGTGCCTTTCCCAGCACAGTCCAGTGCATAGCAAGTACTGCATAATAAGTTCACCATGGGGTCAGCTCTGAACTGGGCTGACCTCTCAGCTCCCAGGCCCGGGAAAGCAGGAGAGACTTGTTCACTCACTGACCTCAGATGAAAATTTGATAAACTGTTGATTCCTTTGGTTATTTATGAGTTATTACATGCATATAAATGAACATATTCTACTAGCTGTACAAATTACATTTTATCAGTATGAAACATGCATTTCGTTCCAGAGGCTGCTGACCTGGCTAAAGATGAAGGTTTTTTGAATGCTATTAGAATTTGTGTTCCCGAGTACATATTTGACCCCCGAGGGTTCTCCTAAGAATCCCAGGGTCTGTTATTGCAGACTGAACCAGTTAAAGGTGAAGAGACAGAAGTGTATGGCAGCAAAGCTCCACCCCGTCAACTAGCAAAGACCTCACTCTCAGCCATTACTGGTCATGAAATGACAGAGATAAGATTAAGACCCAGGGATGATGTCCATTGAGCTAGTTTGTCCCATACTTCTGGTTCTTAGGAATGGATTTTTCTAAGAGCTGCCCAGTCAGCTCTACCAATCTGGTTATGAATGCTGTAATGGACAGTCCACAGCAATCTATGCTGCAGAGCAATCCCACATAAACTGTACTATGCACAAGCTGAATCACAGTAGTTCCTCATGTCCTTTAGGTTTTCTTTATGTGCATATGTTTCCTTTAGGTGCATCAAAGTCAGATAGCATCATTTTAAACAGAGGGGATCTAGCCTTTAGAAGATGATGTAGCTCCTGGACTAGGAGCTTATGTATTTGAAATCAGGACAAAGGACCCCAGACAAAATAGCTAAGGAGGCTAGATGCTGATGTGTACATGAGGAAACCATGGCAAGGTGGGGATGGAGTCAGGGGTTCTCTGAGCACTGACGGTACACTCAGCAAGTATTTGCCAAACATATGCCCCCTAGTGACCCATAAACCTTTACTCCAGGCCTTTGGGAGTAAATGTGTTTTAGAAAAAGGCATTTCAGGCTTTAAAGAGGCAATGCCATGCATATATTAATTATATACATATTAATAACATTCCCAGCAGAGTCTAGGGTAGCACCTGATAATCAAACACATTAGTATCTTTGTAGTTAAATAAAGAAGTGTTCTCTACTAATGGGATAAAGACTATAAATAGCCTAAGGTTATATTAGGTCGGAACTTGCTTCTGTTAGTTTGTCACAAACTTGAGCAAAAAATCCCTGGTTTTTTGTTTGTTTATCTGATTGGTTGGTCGTTTGGTTTTGTGCTTTATGAAGTTTAAGTTTTGTGGGCAATAGATTGAATCCATCATATCTAACTTTCAATGTGTGAATACATTGACCAGTAAAGATAATTTACTAAGCAAGTTTCAACATTTAGCATGTCTTTTTGGGATTACATCTTTCTCAGTCAGTGGTCAGCTATAAAGAAAACTACAAACATTGTTCCAAATCCTTAGTTGGCACCAAATCCCAGCTTGGTTGTGTTAGTCAACTTTTTATCACTGTAACAAAATACCTGAAATGATTAACAAGAAAAAACAAAATGGTTATTTTGGCTCCTGGTTTTGGAGGTTTCAGCCCATGGTCCATTGCTCTGCTGCTTAGTACCTGTGATGAGGTAGTGCATTATGGCAGAAGTGTTTGGTAGAGGAGGCAGGGAAGCAAATAAAAGAAGGGGTATGGCTCTAATATTTACTTCAAGGGCATAGCCCAGGTGATCTAACTAGATCCATGTTCTAAAGGTCCCATCATCCTCCCGTAGCCCAGCAGAGTGGTGACTGAGCCACTAAACTGGCCTTTAGAGAACAGTCCAGATCCAAACTGTAATGGTCCCGAGGCTCTAACTCTTTCCTTAAGTATGCAGCCATTCCTAAGGGACTGGCAGGGCCTTTTAGATCTTAAGGAAGAAGCCTGATTAAGAAACATTTTTTTCTTTGGGCAGAAGTCTCCAAGATTGTAAAGAACCTTTCAGTTGCACAAGCTTCTGTGCTCAACTGCTGGGCTAAAATCTTGCATTATTATTTACCAGTTGTGAGACCTCAGATAAGCTTTCTCCTTTCTTGGCACTGAAGTGTCTTCCACATTGTGAATGCATGGAATAAGAGCTGCAATTTCCGAGGGCAAACATCACAAGGGCAAAATCAGTAAATGCCAGGGAAACTCTCAGAGGGGCTCCAGCCACATAGGAGGCTCCCAGTTAATGCTGCCTGCTTTGATCATTGCTTGTTTGCATGGTTAGACAGAATAATACCTCCACCCATCCATGTCTGACTCCTTGGTACCTCCCCCTACCCATATGTCTCCTTACAGGGCAAAGGGACTTGGGGGCATAATTAAATGGAATTCTCATAGGTGAGGAGGTGTCCTGGATTATGCAAATGGCTGCATCCTAATCACAGGCATCACAAGAGAGAGGCTTCTCCTGTGGTCAGAAAGGTGCCTGGAGGATGGAACAGAGTCAGGGAGGAGCTGCAGGGATGACCTTGTCTGCCAGTCCAAGACAACAGGAAGTTTCTGGGGGCTAGCATAGATGAGGAAATAAATTTTGTCTCTAAACTTCCAGAAAGGAAAACAGTTTTATCCCAGTGAGATCTACTTTTAAACATCTAATCCAGAGAACTTGAGGATGGCAGAGTATTGTCTGAACCACTAAGTTTGTGACAATCTGATATGGCAGCACTGGGAAAGCTATGCTGCTTGTCTCTTGTGTTCTCTGATGATCAACGTCCTCACTCCTCCCTTGAGTTTACTCGGAGGAAAGAGCTTACCAATGATCTTACCAATGTGTGTGAAAACCATGACAGGCAACTTCCCCAGAAAATAGAGGAGTTAAGATGGAAAACATTGGGGCAAATGGGGCTTCACAACTACGTGCCAGAGTAATAGTAACAATAAAATAATTAAGAATTGAATTAGAAAGTAACAGTGATATTGAAAAGAGAATAGTAACTATGGATAGGAAAACTGACCATTCATGCATTGCCATAGGAAATGGATGTATGGATATGTATGGATACTATGTGGCACAGCATCTGGTATTACTCAGAGTGTTAAATATAGGATTGCCATGGGTCGCCGATTTACAACCATGCCACTTTACTCAAACTATATTCCCCAAAGAACTGAAAACAAGGATTGAGGAGAACCCCTCCCCCCATTTGTGTGCTAATATTTACAGCATCATTGTTCATAATACCACAAGATGAATAGGTCGAGAACATCCATGAAATAAATGAATGCGTGCAGAAAAGACTGGACTCGAAGATGTCGTGAAGTTAAGGATTTCCAGGTCACAGAAGGAATGACGTTCTAATGAGTGCTACACTGCAGAGGACCATGAAGACATGAGCTAAACAAACAAACAAACAAACAAACAAAACCTAGTCACGCACAAAACATCACAAGTTGTATGACTCTGACTATATGAAATATCTGGGGTAGTTCTTAAAAATTAAAATAGCTTTATAGAAACAGAGACGAGAATGGTGGTTGCTAACAGCTAGGAAGAGAGCACCAGAGATGACTATAGCAGTGACTTTGAGCTACACAACCCATCTTGAGCAGCCTCTTGGGCTCCTGGGTTTGAACTAGAACAGTGATGGCTGTGAATATGAAATGCTGGATACTCCTGGAGCCACACCTTAAAGGGTTAGACTTTAGGCTGTGTGAGTATAGTAATCATAGACTCTGATTTCTCTAGTATCTAGAAATAGTTTGCTCAGAAACTCAGCTTGAGTTTGTGTGTGTGAGGAGGGTGGAGGGACAGCTGTACATCAGGAAGTACTGTGCATGCGCACACGTGCACACACACCGAACTATAACACAGAAACAAAAGATGTTGCTGGGCTGAATAGTCCCTGTAACCAACCTTCTTCCTCTCCTCATCGCACAGGGAGAGCCTTTTCAGAAGGAGCCTAGCCCCTGACTTGTAATAACATACTTCTCAAGTTTTGGAGGCTGTGTTGGAGACAAGCAGCACTTCCAGATCTATGTGCATTGCTGTAGGTATGAGCTGAGTCCAAGAGAGTGGGCCACACCTTTGGTCAGGCGGAGTGGACTTGGGGTGTAGGCGGGGGAGGGGGAGATTTAGCTGTATCTCAGAAGGAAACACTGGGTTCTGCCCCTATGTTAACAGTGTGATCACAGAGTGGTGTGCCTGGAAGGTGGCAGTGGTGGGAATTCAGGAGGTGCTTTTGACTTACAAGATTTTATTTGAGATGTCTTTAGATTGTTGAGGATATGCCCTTGCAGGGGACTGTGGGTATCTGGCTCCTTCTTATCCTTTGCTTCCTGGCTGTGAGAAGAGTTTGCTCTATCACATGTTACCTCAGCATTGCCATCTACGTCTCTCACTAGGCTTACCTCATCTTGGACTGGAACTTCTAAATCTGTGAGACAAAAGAAACCTTTTCTCTGTATAAGTTAATTACCTCAGGTACTCTGTTACAGTGGCTGAAAGCTGACCTACATAGACTCTAAATAAGGACCCCACTAAGGCCTAGCTGGGCCAGAATCCTCCTTTCCCCCACATATTTAGACTTCAGATAAAAGGACCGAAAGTAACTAGCCTTCAAGCTACAGCTCAAGGCAGGAAAGATAAAATCTTCCACACGAGGTAGGAGGATATCAAGGAAAATTCGTCTGAACCCATATCCTATGCAACCAATAGGTAGTAAAAAATCATCTGTATTGGGCATAAGATGAAAAGAAAATGCTACAATCTTTGTACAAACATTCTAAGGAGAAAAACACATGTTAAGGACGTGAAGAATGCTGGCCATAAAGACAAAACTAAAACGCTAAGCAAGTTTCTGGCAAGTGCATTGTGCTACGCACAGTATTTGCTTTGCAGTGCACAGTAATTTAATGAGAACACGAATAAAGCAAAAGATCAGAACAAGATGACAAACCACAAAATGAGCTGGAACGAGAGAGTAAAGAGCTTAAGGCATAGAATAAAATTCTGAATAACATAAAAACAGAGATTTTTTTTTAATTGAAGGGACTAGACAGATGGCTTAGTGGTTAAGAGTAAAAACCGCTCTTGCTGTGTTCAGTTCTCAGGACCCATGTCAGGCAGCTCACAACTGCCTGTCACTGCAGGTCCAGGGGATCTGATGCCCTCTTCTGGGCTCTTCAGGTACTGCACCCTCATGTACAAACACAATTTAAAAATATATAAGAAACAGAGATAATAAGCACAAGTAGAAAATTGTGTTACTACAGAGAAATCACAGGTAAAGAGAAAATCACAGAGGATGCAGAGTTGATAGTTGTTAAGTGGCTCGAGACAATTCAGTGTAAGGATATTTGATGTTCTTGCTGTGAACTTGACAAGAGAAAGCAGAAAAATATTAGAAAACATAATACCAGAAAGTTTCCTGACATGATGGAAGAGCTTATTTATCAGGTTAAGAGGTCACACTGTAGATGTCTTCTTGTCAACTCCCAATATTCATCTAGTCAAATTTTCACTCCAGTCTAAAGGTAACAAGGAGACTGTTTACAAAACAAAAGCAAAGTGTAAATTAGCACTCATTAACCTTCTGGTCTTTAAGGATTTACTCTGAAGCAGACTGCTGGGGTTCGAGTTCTGTTTTTATTCCTTCTTAGTGCTATAATTCAGGCAAGGTGTTTGGCCTTTCTTTTTACCTTGGTTGCCTCTATGTTAAATAGGGACTTCGGGTTGTCTTTAGAGATTCAGTTACTATGTCTTCTGTCTGTCTGTCTGTCTGTCTGTCTGTCTGTCTGTCTGTCTGTCACCTATCTACCTCTAGTTCTGTAGTTACAGTTACAGTTCTTAGAACAGCACCAGGCACATAGTAAATGCCTTATGAACATGTTTGTTCTATCCAATATTATATATTATTGTGTGAAATCTATCCCACCAGGACCTAACTGAGAAATGATGAACATAACCTCAGGGGAGTATCGAGTTAAATAAACAGCTAAGATGATCAAAAGCAACAACAGAGAGAAATGTGGCTGTTGAACATACACACACATACACACATACACACATACACATATACACACACATATGCACAGATGCACACATACACACACATATACACACATATATACACACAGATATACACACACACACCACACACCATACACATATACACACATACACACAGATACACATACACACATACACACAGATACACACACACCACACACATACATACACACACACATACACATATACATACACACACATACACACACACAGACACATACACAGATGCACATACACACACACACACACACACACACACACACACACACACACACACCTCTTGACCAAGCAAACAAACAAATTACCCAGCCAATCAGGAAATTTTGTGAGGAAGGCACAGGAAAGTGTAAGTGCTCCAGATACTTCATTCATCTTTTTAGAAAGATCTCTCCGTTCTTACTGTCTAAAATGAAAACAATTAGACAAACAGCATCTTAATGATACTCGTTGCCTTTTGTATCCATAGAGCCATCTCTTAAGAGTCAAATTCTGAGTTTTAGAATTTTGTTTATTTCAGTCTCTCATGATAAAATTGTTTTTGTTTCTTGATCCATTCTTCCAGTCCTTATAGAGCAATATAGGGCAGGAGTTATTGGTGTTGGGGAGTCCTACATTGATCTTTTTTATCTGTATCTTGAGTCTTCATAACATGCATGTAGAAACCCAAGAAAGCCATTATTCTAAAATGAACCAATTAACTAACCATCTGAATTTATAAACCACTTCACAACCCTGTAAGGAATGACTCACACCTGCTCAAATGCATTTTGATCTTGAAAGAAGAAATTGTATGTGTAATCAAAATCCACCTTTTCTTATTTTTGTCAACTATTTTCAACTCTATTACTTAAGCACTAGGGAACAATTCTGTCTTGTCAACACCCCGCTGGAGAGAATGGCTTATGTGTAATGGAAAGGCATGGCTGAGGGGTGTGGAGTGACTCATGGAAACACAAGTTCCCACGTCAGGGGAAAATGGTCTCCACCAAGTAGCCTGTAATTTTCCACGACGGTGAGCAAGGAGGTAGGGCTTTCAAAGCAACAAGCGACAAT
>JANHMN010000001.1:66461629-66467242 GCA_030674055.1 Rhabdomys pumilio
CTGGGCTGGAGTCCTGGAATTTGCAATTTTATCAACCCTGTAGCCTTCAGAGCTGTAAGCCGTGCAATTACAAAAAGTTACATGCAAAACAAGGACTGCTTTCCTTAAAGTATTGAGAGAAGAGAAACATGGAAAGAGAAGTGTCTTGGGTGTCCTGATCCATAGTGCTGTTGAATTTCATTGACAACCTGGGGTAATTTACTTGAGATGTTGCTGTATGCTGGGCCTGGGCCTATGCTTTCCTGTGTCTTCTTCTTTAACACTCACACAAATCCCATTGGATATGATCCCTGTCTTGTGGACCAGGAACAAAATTCAGAGGAATTAAGAAATGTCTTTAGGCTCTTCAGGCCCTAAAGGGTCATTCAGAATATAGCCCAGGTAACTATAACCTCAGAACGCAGTTTGGTTCACCCTACCTTGCTGACAACAGGAGAGATAGCCATGTCACCAAAAAACATGGCCATTCAAGCTGCTTCTTCCTTTTGTCTGCATTAAGGTTCCCCAGTGTCTCTTAGGACCAATGATATTGATTCTGTGTTTTATTCTATTCCCCCAGCAGTGGATACCACAGGGAGACTTACCTGATGTTCATTAGACTATTTATAATGACATAAACTTCTATCAAAGTCAGGGGAGAAAAAATCAGCCTGTTTGGACCTATCTGAAAGAAACCTAGCCATATTTAGAGATCTGGGGAACCTTTTTGCTTTATCTCTTTCTGTTTTGCTCTGAGAGCTTGTAAGTTACAATGTTTCAAGTCAGTGATACAGCCCCAGATCCTGGCACAAGCATCAGAACCCTGGTCACCAAGGAATCTTCATAGGAGATACAGAATAGGGATGTAGGTAGACATCTTAGATGAGCACATTGTAGGAGGCCAGTCAGTGAAATCAAGGTCCAGAACACATTTGTCCACTTTCAGCTCAGGGATGAGGTATGTGTCGTCTTTACCCTTCCAGAAAACGAGATGAGAATCAAGGGGACCAGCAGAGGACAGTAGGATTTCTGAAAACTAGAAACAGGTAAGCTTTAGCTAATATTGGGCTGAATGGGGCCAAGGGAACAATTCTAGAGCCCAGAAATGACGTGTGTCAAGTCGCAGGCAGTTCAGAGAAGGACCTGCAGGGCTTCTGCATGTGGACTGTAAAGAAGCTCTTGGAGAGAGAAAAGGAGCCATTTATAAACAGCTAAACAGTTCTCGTTTCTAAAGACCAGATCAGTGTCCTCTGACCTTTCCAGATGCACCATGGTGCACGCAAGCCCTCCCACATGTATATTATACATTTATAATACTAAATTAAAACTTAAACCATTTGTGGTGGTTTGAATAAGAAAGGCCCCAATAAGCTCATATATTTGAATGTTTAGTTATTAAGGAGGGGAATTACTTGAGAAGGATTAGGAGGTGTGGCCTTTTGGAGTAGGTATGGCCTTGTTGGAGTGCCACTGGGGTGGGCTTTGAGGTTTCAGAAGCTCAAGCCAGGGCCAGTGGTTCTATCTTCCTGTGTATTTGGGTGTAGAGCTCTCAGCTACTGTTCCAGCACCATGTCTGCCTGTGTGCTGTCATGTTCCCCACTGTGGTAATAATGGACTAAGTCTCTGAAACTGTAAGCAAGCCACAATTAAATGCTTTCTCTTATAAGCATTGCCTTGGCCATGGTGTCTTTTCACAGCAATAGAACAGTGACGAAGATACCATCCAGTTATGTTGTTGACCTAAGCCATTTTGTGTGTATGTATGTGCATATGTATACACATGCCCATGTGCATGTTCCTGTGGGTACATGTGTGAGCATGTGCCTGTAGAGTTAAAAGAAAAATTTTAGATGCTGTGCTTTAGAAGCCTTACCAATAAAAAAAAATGATTATGTGTGTACATGATATGCATGTAACATGTACATGTGTGGAGGTCAGAGGGCAACTGTGTGGAATCATTTTTCTCTTTCCATCTTTATGTTGTTCCAGGGATTGAACACTGGATTATATGGGGAGTGTCTTTACCCAGTAAAACATTTCAGCAGCCTTTGTCTTGTGTTTTGAGGCAGGGTCTCTCATTAGCCAGAGGTGCATTGCTTAAGTGGCTATCCAGTGCGCTCTAAGGATCTGCTTGTCTTTGACACCCCAATTCCAGGGTGACAAGTACATGCTACCGTGAGCATCTTTTAAAAATGGGCCCCAGGGCTTGACCCGAGATCTTCAGGCGTGTGCAGTAAGTTCGTTGCAGAGGGATCTACTCAACTCTATACCATTTCTTGAAAAGCAATAGCATCCCTAAGAGAATTTGACCCTTTTTATCTGATCTTGAGTTTGGTCTTCCCATCACGATTTTCTGGAGTATGATAAAGTAGGTTTTTTTTTTTTTTATCTTATTCATACAGCCTATGAGTTTATTGACATCAGTAAAATTTCCAGTCGAAACTTTGCTTTCACACTGGCATGATTAGTCTTGATTGCCAACTTGATGGGATTTAGAATCAGCATGGAAACAGATTTCTGGGCCAGTCTGTGAGGGAGTGTCTAGAGTAGGTTAACTGAGGTGAGAAGACCCCCTCTAACTATGGGCAGTAGCATTCCATAGGTCAGCATCCTGGACTGAGTAAAGATAAGTAATAATAGATAGGAAAGTGATCAAAGCAGCAGCATTCATCGCACCCTGTTTCCTGACTGTGGATGCGACGTAACCAGGCACTTCATACACTTGCCCTTGTAGCTTCCTACCACAGTGACTGGATCTCCTAGAACTGTAAGCCAAAGCAAACCCGTCCTTCTGAAGTTGCTTTTTGTCAGGTTTTGTCTCAGCAACAAGATAAATGTTTAATACAATATGGAGTCATCATTTTTAATCTTTTCTTGAAAGTCAGATGTTTTGTCTAGATGCTGTGTCTTGATGCTGTGTCTGCTTCTTTTGGTGGCCCCTGAGGTTGCACATGCTCTTTCTTGATATGGCCATATGTCTTCAGTGTCCAATCCCTGTGACCAGCATCTTGTGTTGTGGCCTGCTTCCAATTCTCAAGGGTTAGATGGAGAAGGTGGAGGTTCTGGAGTCAAGTCTCAAGTCTCCTTTATTGTCTCTCTTCTATTGTCGCATATTCACTCTTGTTCATTCCTCTTATTCTCTATTTACTCATATACCTCTTAACTCTATTGACTGTATATATCTTAACTCCTATTGATTCTCATTCACCCTAGTACAAGGAAATCTTAGGTATTTATAAGCACACGCAGGAGAACACAGGTGAAAACATTTTACCACGTGCACTATGCAGCTGGGGTCACTAAACAGCAAAACAAGCTATGTGGGATAAACAAGATATTTGTTAGAGTGTTCTCAGCTGTTGTAGGCTGCTGAAAAACCAAGTCTCTATCAGGGTAAATGGTTCCAGATGGCTGCAAAGATGATAGCCTCTTTCTAGCCGCTTTCTGCTTAAAGTCGGCTCCCTACAATCTTGGGAAAGCAAGACCACAGCTTACATAAAATGATGTTTTACCTTCCACCGCCCCTTTAAAGCTGCCACGTAGGCAGTTCATGTCTTCAGTTCATTCTCTGGACAAAAAATAGGCGTGTTTTCAAATCACTCGGGTAAGGTTGTTTGGCCGATAACTTAAAAATCCAGCCTAGGTAATGGTAGTACTTTGAATGTGACTCCATATTGAGTTGTCTCCCCACCACCCTTCCCTGTCCTTGACTGTGACCTGTTGTAGATGGGGATAGACAGCAGGGAAGGTGAATGTCTTCATTCTTTACTTTGTGATTTTCCTTTCCCTCCATCTTGTTAAGTACAATTCCTGCCGTCTCTAGAGTGGAACACAGGAAGAGAGCACAAAACCAATGATGGAATGCTTTTCCTTGTCTAGTGCTGTCATGGCTAGTGTTGGAAGTCAATGCTCGTTCTTGACTCTCTTGGATGGGACATTGGGATAGCCTAGGAACTTGTCTTCCTCCTACAACTCAATGGCAGAGTCAACACTTTCCTCTTCAGCTTGTCACAGACTCCTTCTCTTTGTCCTGTTCTCTAGCAGCCCCTCCCACTTCTGCTGTTCTTTCTTCATCCCTGCAGGCAGGTCTGTGTGCTCCACATTTGGCTCAGGGAAAGCAATCACACGTCTAATGAACAGAACCATAAGTCTACCTCTGCTGTATGGCTTCAATCACAGCAACCGCCCACTCCACTTTTAGCTCTTGAATTTTCTCAATTTGGAGGTGAGATGCAGGTAAGTTTGCCTTCAGCTATAAGGGAGAAAAGACCATATTCTCAGAGTGGTCCTGTCAAAAGCTCACCATTGATTTTAAGATGTCAGGCCAGTATCCCGTTGTCATTTCAAGGGCAGTATTAAATCATAGCGCAACTTTAATATTCCATGAAAATGTCCTCTTAATTTTCATTCTCTCTTTTGTTGACTAGTTTCTTATTTAGGCTTCAGCAGGTAGTCAGCCTAGGATTGTCTTTAATTTTTGACACTTTACCTCTTTTAATAAAGCATTTTATTTTGACATAATTATAAATGCATAGATATTTGAGGAGAATTTTTACTAGGACATCTCATGAGATCTTTGCCTCCAATGTCCATATCTTACAAACCTTTAGAGAAACATCAAGACTGGGAACTTGACATTGGCTATCCAGGGGACTTTGCCAGCTACACACACATCTAATTGTAGAAATGTTTGCAACTTGAGGTAATTTGATCATCTGTTTTGGTTTATGTAGCCACCACTGCTGTCAGGATATCCAGCTATGCTCCTAACACAAAGCTCCATTGTTCCGCCTCTCTGCAGCATGCTCCACTCTGCTCATTCCTCACCTGAAAATCTCAAGCTGCTTTATATCCCCGTCATTTTCTTAGTTTGTGGGTCATGTGTTGTGTATCTTTTTGTATATCTTTGCCATACCCTTTTTGTAAAATCTATAGACAACTACGATCTACTTGTGTCTCTCTGGATTGTGCTGACTTAATTTCTGCAATTCTGTACTTTTATTTAAAGGTTCCAGAAGCTTGGCTAGTCTGAACATGAGGAACAACCAGCTGGCGGTCCCTTGTCCCCTCTATAGGCCAGAGCAAGGCTGATGCTGGCTCCTGCAGGTCCCCTGGCTCAGCAGCTGTTGCAACAACAACTGGTCTCATCATAGTTGATGGCTCCACAATTCCACCCATGAATTCATCTGAAATTCTTCGGTGGATCACATCCTGTCTGGATGATTTATTGATATCTATTTTGTCAGACAAGAACATTCAGTGCATTTACCACAATTTTCTTGAATGCTCCAACCTGTCCATTTCAAGGGCACACATCTTCCTTGGTAAAGGGCAAAATATTCAAACAATCTCTCTCCTGTTTCTTTCTTTATTCCTCCATGCATTCAACAGACACCTTTAGTTTCTTGCTTTTGTTTTTGACATTTTGGGGAGTTTCTTACAAGGTGCTCTTTAATGAATCACAGAATTTCCTAAAAGGAAGGAACAATGAAAGGAACCTTGGTCTAGACAACAGTTTTAAGATGAAAAAGCATAGATGCTCTGTAGCTTGATCAGACCCATGGCTCATATTTCCTTTCTGGTTACTCTTCTCCTTCTCCTTCTCCTTCTCCTTCTCCTTCTCCTTCTCCTTCT
>JANHMN010000001.1:66467431-66478267 GCA_030674055.1 Rhabdomys pumilio
TCCTCCTCCTCCTCCTCCTCCTCCTCTTCCTTCTCCTCCTCCTCCTTTTCTTCCTCCTTCTTCTCCTTCTTTTTCCTCTCTCTCTCTCTCTCTCTCTCTCTCACATCTGATTATACTCACCTGAAATTTCCAACTTAGGTCTTAGAATGCAAACCTTCTCTAATCCTTCATGCTGTTTGAGAGGAGTGTGTGTGTGTGTGTGTGTGTGTGTGTGTGTGTGTGTGTGTGCAAATGTTGTTGCTTGCCCAGATGACCTCTGGTTAATTTTAGCTTCACATTCAGGGCTGAGAGGAGCCTCTGGTACATGTGTAGGAGGTGTTGCTACTCAGCTTTCCATCACTCTGACAAACACCTGGAGTAAGTCAGCTCTATAAAAGGAGTTTCAGTCTATGGTTGCTTAGCTCAGTTGTTTTGGTCTTATGATGGCATTGCATATGATGACCTGAGTATGTGGTGGAGGTCTGTTTACCTCATGGTGCCAGGAAATGAAAAAGAAAAAAGAGGAAGGAGAGGGGACTAGAAAATGGGAAATGGCTTAACTTCCTTCCACAAAGTCCCACCTCCTAAAAGTTCTCTGCCGCCCCATAGCACCACAGGCTGCCTATCACTCTTTTTAATGTACTGGGCTTTGGGGAACATCTAAGATCTGAATCATAGTGAAGTCCCAGCCTGCTCAGATCAGGCATCTTTGGGCTGCAACTTCTGCCCAGTGCCCTCTGTCAGAGAACACATTGTTCTCCACAGAGAACAAACCATAGCTACAGTGCGCTCCTTTTATAAAGTGGTCGTTCCAAAATGCAGCCTTCTCAAAGCATCTCATTTTGTCATCTCTGATGGGAGATCTGAGGAACGCAGAGCTGAGGTGGAAGGGGATGGTGAGGGATGGGAAGCCCTTTTCATGCCTTTTGAAAGCTGTGAAGTCAGCTGTGTCTCACTCACCATCCCACAGCCTTATTGCAGCTGAAACAAGGCACACAGTGTCCATGTCCTCTCAGCCTGTCTGGAGGCAGCACCCACCATAGTGTCATCAGGGGTCTTTATGTTCACATCTGGATCACATGATCGCTTCTACCCTCACGATGTCCACTGAGACCTTCAACAGCTGCTTAGCCCCAGAGCAAGACCTGCCGCTTCTGTCTCTGTTTTCTGTCTAGCTGTGCTTGAGCAGGGAGTCTTATGGAATTCAAATTGAATGTGCTTAGGGCCTGGTGCCTGGACTATGGTTTCATGCAGTATTTTTTAGTGTTGATCACTGGCTGTATTCTGGCAGGGTATACTCTGCTTCTACCCTGAATTCCTAAGCTGGATCTATTATTCACACAATGGCCAGGTAGAATATAAGAATCAATAACAAAGTGTATCTAGTCCTGACCCTTCTTGGCCCATATTCCTTGTCCCATTTACAGTGGCTCCGCCATCACAGCCTGTGGCAGAATGAATTCCTGTCCTCATTTTTGCAATGTAAATCCCCTGCCACAGCTTCATGGTAGTACTGTTATACTTTCTGCCCCTTGACCTTGACTTAGTCACTGACACAGGATGGGAGTGGTCTTGACTTCTACACAAGATTGACAGACGCCTATGCCATTGGGTTTGCTGTCCTTGGCTCCTGCAGCACAGGCCCCAGACTGAGACCATGAAGGGCAGCTGCCCTTATTCATGCACTGCTAGGCAGGGGAAATAATAGACTTCTTGGTGGGCACTACTGAATATCTGTGGTTGCCATGCAGCAACTAATGACTGGTACTGAATCCAAAGCGCTCATGAGGGCCCACCTCATGGCATTCTCTCTAATGGCTCTTTTGGATCCTCTTGCCCTTACTGATTACATGATAGCAGCTGTTCCTGCCATGGGCCTTTGTATTGGCTGTGTCCTCTACTGTATTTTCTTCTAGTGGGTCACTGTCAATGGTAAATGCAGTGAGACAAACTAGCGAGACAGTGGGCCCTGGCAATGGCAGAAGGAAACAGTTTGTGGAAACATGGAGTGATCTTTGTGGTGACATTGTGCAGACAACTGGAGGAGGAGAGAAGACAGCTCACACAGACCAGTCTTGGTGGAGGGAAAGGGAGCTATAGGCCAGCTGTAACTCGTGTACTCTCTCTGTGTTTCTTCCTGAATCAGTGGCTTTAGACACACTGTCTCGTCACTAAAAATTCCTTCCTTCCCTCCTCATTCTGCCTGCTCCCTCATCTTCTTAATTGAGGTCAATCCTTCCAAGTCTCTCTGCTCATGGGAGGAAGTAGTATCTGCTATAGCAGATGGTCCTATGTTCTGGTGATATCCTAGCTTTCCAGGTATCCCTTGGAAACAATCTTGAGTTTGTAGCCTTTAACAATATGAAAAGTTAGACTTAGAAAAGAATGTTTAAAAGGAAGTAAATAAATATTATTTTCTCTGCTAGTCATATAAATATTCTGAAACTTAATACTACTACTAATCATAATAATAACAATAATAATAATAGCCTGAAAATCCCCTGGGTGTGACCAGTTAGTGGAGAGCTGGCAGTGTGTGTGTGTGCCCTGTCAGCTGCCGGGTGATAGCTAGGATTTAATTGCTCTTCCTAAGATGCAGCTCAGTAGAGTGAGGTGAACCAGAGTCTGTCTGTACACACGTGGTCTGAGGACAGGCTCACGACAGCTTCCATGTCACCCAGGACCCAGGGAGACTGTGGCACTCAGGCTGCACCACAGACCTCCTGGCCTTACTCCCTGGGGATTAGTAGGCACAATCAGCTCCAGGAGAGCCAATCAAGTCCTCATGGATGTCATCACTCCGTGTCCTCTTTATTAGGATGTCACAGGTGAATTCTTGTGGCTGGTGCCAAGACAAACCACTGAGAGTATTTTATTTGCTGTCTCAGTCTGATGACATGGAGGACGCACTGCACTTTCCCTTTTGCAGTCTTCATGCTAAATCTTTACCTCATTTCTGGTGTTGCCTAACACAGTGCCTCACACACAGCAGAAGAGAAACAGTCACTACATTAATGAATGAATCTATTTCCTGTTTTCTTCAAAATTAGAGCCTCTGAGCGATCCGAGATTTACTGGTGTGCTTTGTGTTGTTGGAGATGGAATCTGAGGTCTTGTACAGACTGGGCAAGTGTTCCTTCATTGAGCTAAACCCCAAGAGCTAGAAAACTTTTCCCAGTGGCATTAGGGTAGCAGACATTTTTGGGGAAATGATGTTTGTTTCTAGAAGGCCCAGGGCTGTGGAACCCTGGGTATAATAGATACTTAGAAGGGGAGAGATAGTTCCAGGTCTCAAGGACTGAGAACGTGTCCCTAGTTTTCAGTGACTGGCTTTCATACCACCAGAAGCTCTGCACACTGCACACTGACTCTTTTCCTGTGAAGTTCTCCTTGTAACATCTGTTCTATCAGCTGAATGATGGAACTCCAAAGCCAAGCACGATGAGGGGTCAAATGGACCGGGCTGGTCCCTCAGGTGGAGTCGTAGCAATGGCTTCCTTTCTTCTTCAGCCTTTAGACAGTTGGGATTTCAAATTCTTCCATCATTTTCTAGGAGGGAGAACATTCCAGATCCAACCTCTCCTCTTCTTTTGCAACCTCTTATAGAGCCCTCTGCTGCATGTGGTTATGGGAGAAGAAAGCTGCTGAGGTAGTTGAGGCCATGTTTAGCTCTTAGTTCTGTGAGGCAAGAGGGCCAGAACAGAATATTTCCCCTTTGCTCTTTCAAGATATCAGTACCTGCTTGGGAAGCCAGAAGATGGGGGAGTAAAATACCCTTCTACCTTATTCCTCAGACACTTGCTGGTAAGGCCATGGCCAGTTCAGAGGTGCTAGTCTCCTCTTGCCCTATAAGGCTGTTAACTCTGAAAGGTCAGAGCAGTTGCTAACCTGCCACTTAAGCCATAGGAATCACAATTAGTACTATCTACACACACACACACACACACACACACACACACACACACACACACGTGCGCACATGCACACATACACACATGCACACATACCCACATATACATACATGCACACATACACACATACATACAGACACATGCACAGGCATATACATGCACATGTACACACATATACACACACATATATATATACACATGCACATACATACACACATATATACAGAAGATGCATGCACACATAACACACACGTAAATATACACATACACACGTACATACACATATACACATATACATACACACATATACACATACACATACATACATACACACACACACACACACACACACACACACATATATATATATATATATATATATATATATATATATATATATAAACATTTTTATAGATGGGTGTACATGAATGTGTATCACATGTACATATGTATATATGTATGAGTATAGGTGAATATACAGCCCCTCCCATCCTGAAAACTAAAATGTTTTCATAGCACATGCATGTAAGACACCATAATACAGCTTTTCAATATTTTTTTTTCTGTAAGAAAGTAGGGAATTGACTGAAGTCTAGGGCTGCTGCAGTTCAGAAGTCACCTCTTCATCTAAAGGTGGCCTGCAAGTTAGACAGCAGACGGAGGAAATGTGGCAGTTTCCAGGGCTTGGTATCAATGATTTCAATGAACAAAACCAGACATTCTTT
The DNA here is from genome assembly GCA_030674055.1 of Rhabdomys pumilio. Taxonomy (NCBI): domain Eukaryota; kingdom Metazoa; phylum Chordata; class Mammalia; order Rodentia; family Muridae; genus Rhabdomys; species Rhabdomys pumilio. Next base: position 66,472,047 of record JANHMN010000001.1, read on the forward strand.
TACTTACTCTGTTGAGAACATGACCACATGTTCCTGGCTCACAGAGGACCCTTAAATCTGGAGGTCACTCCATGATGCATCCCCATCCTTAGAGTAGGCACTGTGGAATGTGTCATGTGCTTCATCTTGGGCCACTGATGGGTTCTGTGTAAAATAAGATCTGATTTGCCTTGGTTATTCTGGGATGCATGTTGGCTGCTCTGCCCACTTCATCCATTCTGAGCTACTTCCTGCTCTCCATCCTTAGAGGTAGCAGCCAATTTGGAGCATACAGTTGCACACTCCCACTTCAGGTTACTTTTGCCAACACATATTACCTTATGTTTATTTGAGTTAAGTTTTGTCTGCCTGCAGGCTGCACAATCCCCCAAAGTGTTCTGATGCACCTGGAATTTCTTGCAAATCTCCTTGGTTTTTATTAGCCACAACAGTTTGGAACTAGTTGAAACCTCTGGGAAGAGATTAGACAATAATTATTGCCCATTGCTCATGTAATGTCTAGTCAGGTAACTGAGCCAGCAGGCCTTGCTTGGGGTGGACAGGATAGCATTTCTATCCACTAGTTTGTCTTTTGAACTTTCAGCTCTGGACAGGCACTAGGGGTGTATCTTTGGGGTGTATATCCACACAGGGACATAGAGCTGTTTGATTCACAGGGTTTAGAAGGCACTGCTCTGGGAGCCAAGGGGAAGTGTGTTATTTAAGGCTTACTCTGTCTGGTTCCCTTGGATATTGTAGAAAAAAGGGGTAGAATAAAAACGCTAGGGGAAGGTAAGGAAGCTTGCAGGGAAGCCTGGTAGGCTAGATCCTGTTAAATTGGGTAATTAGACATGGGGAAGAGGAAGGACAGAAGTATGACCCTTAGGACTCCTCTGGAGTAACTGAGACATCACCATGACCACATCCTGAAAGCTGGGAATGAGGACTAGGTAAGGCTGGAAGCCACTGTCCTCAAGACCAGGTAAGACATCAAGGACCAGTTCTATGTGCTAAGGCGGAGGAGGCGACGTGGGCTGCTGCTGGCAGAAAGCAGCTTCTGTGAGCAAGGCTGGTGTGTGGGCAGCAGCTTAGGCTGAACGGATCCCAGAGTGTTCCAGCGAGCTAATCTTGTCAGCCGCAAGCTGTTCCACAGACAGTGGGTGTGAATCCAAAACCATCTTAGATGCTCAGCTCTCTAATGTTTCTTTTAAGAGAATATAAAAAAGATATCGAAGGTACACCAGACCCAAATGATTCTAGTATCCAGGAGCCAGTTACCTGGGAAGGTTGGACTTGTAAAATGCAAGTGTGCAGATGTTACAGATGATGGGATTTGTTGTGTGGATGGGGGTGGATGCCTCTTCTCTGTTAGCTACATCCCTGGATAAGTGTCTTTCTCGTTCTGCCTCAAGGATTCTGTATATTTTTCTGTTCCATGTTTAGAAGCAGACGTCAGTGGGATCCAGCCTTCAGTCTTGGACTGGCCTTCTCCCTGTCATCTCTGCTTTCATGGTCAGTTGACTGTGCCTGCCTAAATTGTGCACATATAAAAACTAAATCTTGAGGAAGGAGAAACCCTAGGAGAATAGTATAATCCTGACCCCTTCTCCTGACTTCTAATTAATCCCTATATAGAGAAAATATCTTATGTCTGTATGGATGTGGTACCAGTCAGTAATAAATTTGATGACCTATAGCTTAGGCAGGAATAGGAGATAAGACATCTGGGAGGTAGAAAGGATTCTGGGATAGTGCCAGGCGGGAGATTCACTGGGGAAGATGTGACAAAACAGATACCTGGTACCTGAGCACAGGTAACCAGCCATGTGGCAGAATGTAGATTAGCATAGGAGGGTTATTTTAAGTTATGACCTAGTTAGCAAAGAGCCTAGCTGTATGGCCAAGGTATTGTAAATATATTTTGTGTCCGAGTCTTATTTCAGGGAGCATGGGAATGGGAAGAAGAACAACCTATCTTCTATATCCCTACTCTACCAGCAATCGCTTGTCTCTCTGTCCCTCATCTTCTATGGCTACAGGGAAGACCTGATGTTAAATATGAGAAATGAAAACCACCACCCCAGGGGATTACATGGAACTATAGTCTAGTTTACCGTGGGTGTGGGTCAACCAGAAGGGGATCCAGAAGAGAATGTCCAGCCACACTTGAAAAGGGGAATCAGGTCACACTGATTCATGGCAGCACCTGCCCCCACTTTAAATAAAGAGTGGCTATTATTTCAGTTTACTAGCATGCTGTAACAGAGCACTACAGATCACACAGCTTAAACATTAGATATTTACTCATAGTTTTGGAGGCTCAAAGTGACAGTACAAGTGTTGGCAGGGCTACTGTCTCCCAAGAACTGTAAGGAGGAATCTGTTTGAGGCCTCTCTTTATGGCTTGTAGATAGCTGTTTTCTCCTGGAGTCTTTACATGGGCTGTACATGTCTGAGTCCACATTTCTTTTTGATAGAAGGACATCACTCATATAAGATTAGAGACTGCACTAATGGCCCTGTGTTAGTGTGTGTGTGTGTGTGTGTGTGTGTGTGTGTGTGTGTGTAATACAGAGCAATCAACTTCTGGTTGATTCTTCCATTGTTTGTCAAGCTCCACAGACAATTCAGAGTGCACTTGGGTTTGCAACAGCAAACCTCTTCCTCCATCCTCCCTGGCTCCTTCACAACTGTTCCTTGTGTCTTTACTGCTGTTGTTGTGTGCATGCATGTTTATGTGTGTGAGTGTAGGCTCATATATACCACAGCACATGTGTAGAGGTCAGAGGACAACTCCCACTCTCCATCTTCACCTTCCGCCTTGTCTAAGGGGTTCTTATTGTTTGCCATGGTAGCTGGCCTGTGAGCTTCTGGAATTCTGCTGTCTCTGTTGCCTATCTTTCCAGAGAAATGCTGGGATTACAGATGTGTACTGATGTGTTAAACTTTATGTGGGTTCTGGGGAGTCAAATTCAGACCCTACATTTGCAGGGCAATTGCTTTAAATATTGAGCCATTTTTTCTGGCCTTGCTATTACTTTTTTTAGACAGAGTCTTATACTATAGCTAAGGTTACTCTAGAACTCACTATGTATAGAATCCAAGCTAATCTCAAACTTAGTCTTCTTGCCTCATGCTCCCAAGTGTGCTGGGATTACGGATGTGAGTCACTACCCACATCTTGCATTCATTCCTACTACCAGGTTTCTGATCGCCCAGGACAGATTCTTGCCAAAATGACACTCATTCTTTTAGTCAGTGGTTGCCCAGAGACATAGCATTGACTGAGATGTCAGAAAAGAAATGGAAATGATTTCCCCTTAGATATAACAGTTTGACCCCTCTGGAGCCTGGAGAGATGTGTGTTCTGTCATCTTAGAAGGACCTTAGGGGGCAAAAGCAAGTGGATTCTGACCCAGGCATTATATCATCCCAGAGGAGCAGAAGTAGTTACCTAAAGACTCATCCTGGGGACATCATCACAGGAGGAGACTGGAAACAGAGATGCAAAATTAACAGACTACCCTGGAGGGCTGTGTGCTAGGTAGAATGACTCCAAAGGTTTACATATTTGAGGGCTTGATCGAAAATTGGTGGAACGGTTTGGGAAGGATTTGGAGGTGTGGCCTTGTTGGAGGAGGCATGTCACTAGGTGGGCATTGAGGTTTCAAAGATCCATGCCATTCCCTGTTAGCTCTCTCTTTTTCTGCCTCCTACTTGTGGATCAGATACAAGTTCTCAGATACTGTCCCAATGCCATGTCTGCATACCTGCTGCCATGCTCCCTGCCACGATGGCCACCCACTCTAACCTTCTTGAACCAGGAGCCCCAAATTAAATACTTTATTTTATAAGTTGTCTGGCCATGGTGTTTTGTCACAGCAATAGAAAAGTAACCATGACAGGCTGTCAACCAGAATCTTGACCTACACTCAAGGAAGAAGAGAAAGAGACATGCGCAAGCTAAAGGTGGCACTTCTGTGCATTTGATTGAACAAGACAGCATTTTTGTGAATTAAAATACACTGTCTGTGATCACCTTCCTCCTGGCTCCTTTGGAAAACTATCTTCAAGCAAGCTCATTAGTCGGGTAACTATGCGTGTGTGTGTGTTTATCCCAGGTGCCACAGCAAGATGTGGAAAATATTTTCTTTTTTTGATGCTTGAGGTGAATTTTATTAGGAGGCTCAATTGAAACCTGGCATTCCTGTCAGATACAGTGTAAGCAAGCTATGCTTGACTGGAATTTTCCATTCAGGTTCAGAGTGCAGTGGTCATTTTCAGGACATTTGAGGTTTGTAGATTAGAAACAAGTACTCAGCTGGCTAGAGCCATGGGCCTACCTTCATGCCCATAGACATAGGATCACTAACTTGGGACACGATCTGTCATGCCACAATTCTATACTGACATTTTTGACTATCCAAGTACTGGGGAATTCATGTAGCCATTTACCTTGAAATGGAAATATTTTTCCTGCTTTTGTTAGAACAAAATCAAAACCCAAAGCCAAAAGAAACCAAAAAAAAAAAAAAAAAAAACCCAAAACAAAACAAAAACCCAAAACCAAAAACAACAACAACAACAAAAAAAACCCAAACAAACAAAAAAACCCACATTTTTCTTGTAAACCCAAGGGAAAACAGTACAGAAGTCTGCAGAACAAATAACAACATTTCCCTTTAATTTCTTATTTCTACAATGTCACCCCTCCCTTCTCCCCGATTACATTTTTATTTTTATTTGTATTTTTATGTGTGTGTGTGCTGTACATTTGTATGCAAACATGTGCTGTATTAATGAACTCCTTCTATACTGCATATGGTATCCAGTGACTTACTTTTTTCCATGGAGAATTTTTCGTGTCAGTACATATAGCTCTACCTTATTCTGTTAATCAATGTACATTATTTAATGGCTCTCTTAATATGGACATTTATTTAGATTACAGAAGTATCATACACCGATAGTTCATTTTTCTTTACCCTTGTATTGATCCCTACCACTTAACACATTTAAAGGGGGTTAAAAGATGTTACCCTCATGGCAGTGTGCAGTACAAAGAACTGTCCCCAAGGCCTGGAAGTTCTAACCTTGTTTCTTTGCTCTTGCCTTTTCATTCTTTATACTGCTATAGCTTGAATCTGGAATGTCCCCAAAAGACACATGAGCTAAAGGCTTGGCTTTCAGATGCTGTCGAGGGGTGGGGCCTTAGCAGATAGGACCTAGTAGGAAAAAGTTACTTTACTGAGAACCTGCCATTGAAGGAAATCATTTTTCTTCATGATGTGCTGGACCATCACAAGCCCCAAAATCATGGTGCCAAGTGATAAAGGGTGAAACTCTCCAAACTGTGAGCCAAATCGATTTATCTTACTTTTATTACCTCGGGTATTTTTTATCTCGGATAAACCGACTGACACACTTACCAGTAATGCCCTCTTCTAAAATGTAGGTAAATTGGAGTAGATGGGAATGAGATTAAATCTTAATAATAGTCCCCATGTCATCTAGGTATGAGAATTTTACAATGTAGAGACAACTTCATGTAAGTCATTACATCCCTTCCTCCCCCTCTCCTTTCCCTCCTCCCCCCCTTCTCTGTTTGCTGCTTCTCCTCTTTTTCTGGTTTTGAGGATGGTGTCCAGATTCTCAGCTCTGAGGGGCACTCTGCCACGGAACCTGTATTCAGCAGTACTTTCTTGTGTGTCATTTTGTAAATCATTGTCCACCTGGGACAGTATGCCACCGTGCACCTCAACTTCATGGGAGCAAACGTACAGATTTTATTTTTTCAGATGGTTGTAGTGACCGGGAGGATGGTGTATTCGGGTTAAGGAGGCAGGAAACAGCATTGGGAAGGAAGAAGGGTGGTGTGCTGCTGGGATGCTGACAGCTCACATCATGCAGCTTAGAATGTTGCCTAGGGCTGACCCTGCCATCAGCCAGCATGTTTGCCTGCTGACTGGGCTTGAAAGTTAAAATTGGTTTCCTGTGGATGCTGGCCAATGACTTCTTTGCCATGGGAGTGATTGCTTTTTTGCTGTGTTTGCAAGATGAGAATTCATTCTTTTTTAATATCGGTAATACACAGTAAAGAGCCTAATCCAATTTACAAAGAAATAAGATCACACAAGCCTTGGAAATACAATGTGCCTTTATGGCTCCAAAACGACATCACTGAAGAGAGTCTCTCTCTCTCTCTCTCTCTCTCTCTCTCTCTCTCTCTCTCTCTCTCTCTC